>CM040432.1:93878556-95078556 GCA_022702705.1 Papilionanthe hookeriana x Papilionanthe teres | reverse complement strand
TACCCCCTCTTCCAAGCATGAAAAGAACATTGACATATCTTAAGTTCAGTCACTAAATCTAAGGCTAGGCTCGGAGGATACCGGCTGTCACTACGGAACTCCCACTCACCCTTCACCTGAAGGCTAACCTTCGAGTTTAGTTACCAATCTTAGGACCAAATTTGGGATCTCAGCCTGTCACCCTGAAACCTCCAATTTAAAGCCCATCAAAACACATTTCCTTATTTATTTGCACTCAATTCCCATGAACTACGCAATTCATCCATGGACATTGAATGGATTCTTCATTATTGTTGTAGGACACTCAATCCTTTTGGAGTAAATGTACAACAACAAATATTAACAATTCAATTGGTCAGATCGAAAAGTAAACTAAGTTCAAAATAAAAAACCGTCACAATTTCTTCAATACTTTAAAAGCACTTCAAATCCACATCATCACATTATCACATCTCTATGCAAGAAGAAAGACAAAGGAGACTACTCAGAATTCATAGAGAAGACACAATAAAACATGGATTTTATATATAAAAGAAAAGTCATACAAACCACAATAGAAAATACAACTTATCTCTTTCTTTTCCCCAAGCAAATCCCTTGAAGTTCCTTTGAATCCTTTTCTCTATTATTTGCAACACTCAATTCCCTCTTTAGAATGGAAAGGAAGAAGCAATCTCTCACTTTACTCCTTCTCCTTCACTCCTTAGAGAAGAATCCCTCTCAAATCTTCACTTCTACACTCTTCTCTTCCAAGCCCTAACTCTCTTCCACTCACACACACTTCACTCCCTCACCAAAACCTCCTAAACTCTACACTTTTTTTGTCCAAAATTAGTTACATGTATGTTAGAAACGAATTCCCAAGAGGCGTTACCGGCGCTCTATCATCAATTAATTCTGGGGCTCTCGGGAAAATGGCGCAGGCGGCGCCCATTCTGGCGCCGATGGGGCCAGAACCTGTTTTCTCCCCTTTTGCTCTTTTTAACTCTAAATTCGTTCCTTTTTGCTTCTTTTCACTCGAATCACCTAAAATCATCATACCTGTAATAAATCATAAAAAATACCTTTCTTTAAAGTGCAATATCACTAAAAATGGGTAAAATTATATAAAAAACAGTTTATATTTTTTGTGTATCACCTACCTCGAGCCAATCTAAATTAAGTTGGTCTAGTTTGACTCCAATCAAACTAGGACAACTTGGGCCAATACTATTTAACTTTAGTTGACCTAAATAAGTTCTAGAATAATTTGATGGACAGATAGCCTATCTCATGTTAACTCGGATTACATAGAGACTCATTCTTAGATCAATTCAACCTAAATTGAACTAATATAAAGTCAATATTAACAAAGGTGACTAGAGGTTAAGAAGTGTTTGACTTCTCATTCAAGAAAAAAAAGCACACTTAACCTCAGTTAGGGACAATTTGGGCTAAGGTATAAACCAACCCAAAAGACACAACTTAAATTCACCCTTAAAGACATTAAGACTTAAAATTGAACCCTAAATATGCAACCTGGTTTGAGAAGGTATTTTGGAAGAGGTAACTCATGGCTGCTAACAAAATATCTTCAAGTCACTTGTGAATAATCAAACTGCAAATTCCAATGACCCTGAGACAACGAAATCATGGGATCTTGACTGGGTCATCTCAAACATCAAAAACAAAAAAAATGATAAAATAAATTTAATTATCTAAGAAGTCTTAAGCAATCAAAAATTTTCAACCCCTAAAATTTGTAAAATACATTAAAACTTAAATGAAGCCCTAATGAACAAAGATCATCGGACCCAACTTGAACCCCTTTATCCAAGAATATGAAGATCTCTTGGATGACGCAACCCATGGTTGTTAACAGGAATCATCCGGTTAGAGTAGATTTGAAAAACCTCTAGGACTAAGTAGATCAGGGAACCTAACAACCTCAGGATGATAGAAAGCCATGGGCATCTTAAATGGGTTGTCTTAAATAAAAATAACAACCGACTAATCAATACAAAACACATTCTATGTTAACTCTATTTTGCAAGGCTGGTGAAGATAAAAGGTGAACATCACCCCAGATTTACTTTATATATTATTAGGGTGTGCTAACTCTATTTTACCCTCTCCCAAGTGCATAAAGAAGTCTGGTTAAAATGGCCCTAATTCCTTAAGCCCCACTTTGAACCCAAAAACAATTATCTCCCTTTTGGATACTTTTAAATCATACTATATAGTTCAACATGATCTTCCTAGTTGTTCATGTCATAGCTCTCCTGAGTCATTATGGGTTCATAATAGATTTTAACAAACCATTTGACTAAATGATATCTAAATAAAAATAGAAGGAAATCATTACATAAAAAGTTTAAATACAATTTAAAATCATTTCCACATTCTTGCACATCCTATACATCACCACAAGGAAAATGTAGAGGAGATTACTAAATAAATATAGATAAAACACCACAAGATTTTATTAAAACAAAGAGAATCCATATACAATAGTGCTTGCAAAAAAAATTAATACATAGACACAATAATACTTATCTCTCTCCCTCAATAAAGCCTTAAGGATGCTCCACAAAATCCCTTGATGCTTCCTTGTAGACTCTTCTCACTTTAACACTCAAATACTCACCAATTTTGTACTCTAGACTTGCTCTCTCTAGCCTAGAGCAAGCCTTGCACACTTTAGATATATCTCTCACGATCAATGGAATTTCTTATCCTTCTCCGCCCAAAAGTCTTCTCCTTCAATACCCCAAGTCTTTCTTAAATAGCCTTTAATATCATTTATTCACATTTCCTCTGATACACCTATATGATGCTTCGAACTGGTGGATCGAGTTGCTGCAACTGCAAAGAATTCGGTTCAGGCGCTTACCCCCCAAGGTTTGGGTGCCAAGGTTCTGGCCTTTACATCTAAGGCCTTGGCGCTTAGTGGCTGGCGCCAAGGGGCTTGACTATCAGGTTATATTATTTGGATGGCTCTTAGGTGCCTAACTTTCCTGATGCCAAGACCTTAGCCTTCACATCTAAGGCCTTGGAGCCAAATAGTTGAAGCCTAGGCCCCAACCCACTTTTTCTACTTTTGCTCCATTTCTCCTCCTTTTCACTCCATGTTTATTCCAGTTTGTTCCACTCCTAATACCTGTTGTACCTGTAAGAAAAACATAATAATACCTTTCTCTAAAGTGCAATTTCATCCAAAAAGATATGCAAAACATAAAGGAACTCATGTAATCTTTTCACAAATCAAAATCCCATAAACTTAAAGGTTACTTGTCCCCATGTAACACTAGAATATTAATATCAAATTAATTTAATTTGAGGGAGTGGGTTTCATTAAAAATATCAGCGAATGTGCTTCCGAAAATTCATAGTGTATCTTTAGGTTAATTCTAGTAAATAAGTCTAATCCTAGGGTATAAGAAACCTCTCATTCAACCAGAAAAATATGAATTCTTTTTTATTTTAAAGAATAATTAATACCTGTTAGTATTGGTACCTTAGATGACAAAGAAATAGAATCTAAATTTTATATTTAAAAAGGGTTACTTTTACAAAATAAATACAAGCACGTTTAGGCATGCAATAAAGCATTAACCTTAAAAAGGGTCTAGTGAAACCAATTTTAGATAAGTCATCTCCACAAGCTTCTCTTCCTTCATTATTTTCATCCTTTTTCTTCCTTTTTCTTCTCATTTTTCATTTACTTTAGGATGTATACAATAATCCTTGTCATAGCTTTAGGAGGATGTTATATCAGAACAACCTTTTAATAGTTTCGGATTCCACTATGACCTCTTTAAAGTGAAACTTACCACATCCCTTTGCTTTCTAAGCTTGTGAAAAATTAAAATGTACTTTAAAAAAATGATTTCATAGAAAATCAACTCTTAATAAATATAAACCTAACAATGCCTCATTTCACAAATGTGATTCTTTTCAAAATAAATAAACAATTAATTTTTTTCTACTTATCTTAACTATAGTCTAGTTTTATTTATAGAGAATTTAAAATAAAGAAACTATGTTTTTTACTTTGTCAAAAAATTTTACTAATTTTAAATTAACTTCAAATTCCTCAAATTTGAAAATATAGCATTTCAAATCTTCATTATTGAGGACAATTAAATTTAGGTTTTACAATGATTTTTCTCTCCCCACCCAAAAAAAAACTTAATTATTATCATATAAAACAATTTGAAACATCAATATAAGCAAAAAAAAATTTCACAGACATACTTCCTACAACATTTGTCTATCACACAATTAACAGTTTAAGCTCAATGCGTAGATATGCTGTAACAAGTATATTAAAGCTTACAGGGGTGAATTAAAATTGCAGCAAAAGAAAGTCTAACTATCTTAACAGATAAACATGAATGCGCTTACAATAATTAAATATAAACTGAATAAGAGAGTATAACAGAAGTACCAATAAATAATAATAAATTAGGTCGAGTACATTTATAAATATAACAACAATAAAACAAAATATAATCAATCCTCATCCTCTTCATCACCATCATTGAATCTTCTCCGTGGATTCCTCTTCCTATGAATCCTCCTCCATAAGCTAGATCTACTCATATAGCTGGTACAAAGGACACGTTAGGAACTCCACTGAGTTGTCCCCACGTATCCATTGGTTTCTTTGGTACATATTTAATTGAGCAGCATAGGCGGTGGCACGATGATCAAATTGGCATTTTGTCAGTCGTCAAATTAGAATTTGTCAGTTTATTTGAAAATATTTTTAATTTAATATATATGTAATTTTTATTTTGAAAAAAATAGTATATTAAGTTTGAAAAATATGAGACCTAATCTTATCCATTTAATGGTTTAAACAATTGAGCACAACATTACAAGCAATATGTCAACCCGAGAGATATGCATACTACTTGACAGTGGGCTCGATCATATGAGCTAAAGAACTCATGACATCAAGTTTGGTTTGTAAACCTTCTATATATGACCGACAAGTTCCTATACCTAATTTAAAAATTATATAAGTTTTATTTTACTTGGGTTCCAAGTTTCTTATAAGGTCAAACCTTTATAGTTAATTACATCTTAGATAATCAAAGTCACTTAAGAAAACTCTTGATATGATCAGAGGTGCTTATCTTTAAGAATTTAATGTTTAAGGTTTCAAGGTGGGACTTGGAAAATTCAAGTGGGAACTAACCAAATAGAAACTGTTATTTTTGGAATCCAAAGAAAAGAAAAATATAGGATATCATGGATTCTAAGGCTTCCAAACTATCCTGCTGTTCGACTTTAATTTTAAAAAGATGTTATTTGATATTTCAATCTTGCCAATTTTATTATTTAAGGCTTATATTTGTATGACATTCAAATCATGAAAATAGCCTAAGAGGATGGGAGGACTTATGTCATACCAAATGACAACCTCAGAACCTAAAGAGAGTTATGGCTTATATTGCATAACATGATTATGCAAAAGTCTAAAGATAAATTAAGAATTTATGCCATACTAAATGAACTACCTCAAAATCCTATGGCTTGTTGTTTAATTCTAAGGAATAGTTTAGCTAAAGTAGATCATGGTATAATCTTGATTCATTGGAGGAAGTCCTTTGTCCCCCGCTTGCATCCTAACTGTGTTTCCCACAAACCTAGCTCTAAACTACATGCTGGTGGTAACTCTAAGTTTAGAAGTTTATGTCTTATGTTTTAATTTTGATTAATGTTGTGCCAATTAATCATATTATTATTAAAATTAAAGGGGATGTGTTTTTTTCATGTGTTATAGTGATCCATCATAAACAACCAGACTATTGTTCTCTATACTAAAGGCATGACAAATAAGACATGCATAATTGAAAGGAAAATAAAAGCGCAGTAAAAGAGGTGTAGTTAAAAAAGAAGGTAAAACATAATATTGTGTACCTGGGCCTCTGCTACTGCTACTAGAAATGTCACTATAGAAAACATAGTATAGCAACATGTAGGAAATTTAAATAATTTGCAGGGAATCTAGTGTAAGGAGAACAAAATAGGTCGCAAGAGAAACATAGATAAATAAAACAAAATACATCGCAAGAAAACACATATGAGTAAAATAAAACACGATGTAACTTATAAAAAGATCGGAGCTGAGCATAAGAATTTGGTAAAGGTGGGGGCTCAGAGCTGGGCTGCGTGCTTTATAATCCCAAACGTGGGTAAGAGCTACCAACCAAGCAATCTATTGAGGGCATCTTCTAGTTTTGATTAGAGTGACTAATAAGTGTATTTTCATAAGATTTCATCAAACAATCTTTAATTCTTCATGCATGTAAAGCTTAATTAACAGCAAAAATAGTAGTATCAGAGGAAAATATATTATTTTGTTATGTTATAAATATATATGTAAATGTTTTTAATAAAATTAAATAATCCACATGTTAATCACCCTACTAAGACTAGAACAACCTTTAGCCAAGGAGAACCAGGCACAACATTCTTACCAAAAGTTGGGGAATAGTATCAACGGTCCTATCCCTTCCCTGAAAGATGTTGAGTTAGGACATATTTTTCTCTTGTCCTACTCTTAACACTCATAAGCATTATTGTCATCACCCTCACCACTTAGAGCTCCGACTTACACAAACCTAATGATCTATAAGTGGCATTTCAAAATATCCCCAATTGCTTATAATGGTTTAGATACTTTATCCAAGGCCCATACCCTTGAGCGTTGGGTTTTACTGTAGGATAAGTAGTTTACATGTATTTTAATTTAGGTGAGTTTTAAGAGGTCTCGAATCATATCTTGATGGGCCCTTAAAGATTTCAGGTTTGTTGTTTGAATTTGGTAATTGTGATATTTTGTGGATGATTTACCACAGCAAGGCGTAGTATACCCAAATGTCCTCTGAAATATTTATAATCTCTCAAAGGTATTTAAGATGTAATTCTAGAACACCCTTAAGTTCTCCCAGGTTATTCCCAGTTCATTTGGTCTTATCATGTTGTTAAGTTAATCAACCTCTATTGAATTATATTGTTCTTTAAACAGTGCCTGTCGTTTTATGTTTTAGTTAACCCATGAGTAGGGCCACAATCAATTTTGATATGGTTTAACACTAGGGATGTATTTGAAAAGTATTATAAGACTTGCACTCTTCCCTTTCTATTTGTTATAAGCTTGTAGTATCTCATGATGTTCTTATCTTTTTAATCTTGTCCTCAAATTATTTTCTCATAATTTTTCATTTTAGTTTACCATCAAGTTCCTAAATGCTTTAGGGGAAAACTTGTAATTTTTGAAAAGATTTGTAAATTTCATTTAATCTTGATTTAAAGATTGATTTTTTTTTAACCATTGATTTGGGGCCTCAAATAAGTGAATTATTGTCTTACTAACTGATTCCCCTCTGATACTCGAATATATATGCTTACGTTTTTCACTTTATATTTCTTCTCAATGATAATAACTCTTTCTTTACAACGGTGCCAAAAACTTGATTCCGAAGCAAATAAGAAATCAACTTTAATTGTTTTATAATATGAAATTCTACACAAGTATACATATAATTTATCAAGTAATATAGGACTTTCTGATTAAGCCCTGGGAATCGAACCCACAGGGAAATGTCTAAAATTTTAAAGAAAGCAAAAAAAATAACTTTTTAATTTTTGAAATGATTTTGTAAAGTATGTTTTAAGATAGAAAATTTTAAATTTGTTTTTGATATTTTCTTTTAAGAAAAAATAAAGCAAACAACTAAAATTAACAAGACTACAAAATTACATGAAAGCAAATGAGAATGAAATATCCTTTTCCTCTTTTAATGAATCAGTAATAGTTATGGAATTTCATTGTGGAAGTATGTAAATGTGTTGTGCCAAATAAGAGAAATTATATTCTTTAACCTTACTTGATTCTATAAAGAACATTGGTTAATTTGAAGTTTTGAAATCTTGTAGATGGGTTAGGCAGGGAAGATAATAGCTCTCACTCTAGAGTTCCCTCTTCTTCCTCCACATGGGGGCTAACATTTCATAACAAAATTTAAAACATCAAACTAAATTAAGGGCTTTAGCTTGTCACTCTAAAGTCCTCTAATTTTACTCCCCATTAAAAAGCATATCTCCCTATTCATTTGCACTCGACCATATGAACTACAATTCTCACCCATACAATTTCATGTGATTCTCTCCAGTTGTTGATTGAGACAATACCACATTGGTTCTTACATGTTCTCACAACAAATTTTAACATCTTACTTTGCCAAATTAAGAAATAAATGAAGTGCAAGGTAGTGAATCATCACAACTTCTTCCAACATTAAACACCTATACTTCACCCAACTTCCTTCCATAATTTAATTACTTCATCATTTAAAAAGAAAAAGATAAAGAAAACTACTCAAAACTCATGGAGAAAACATAAACAAAACTTGATTTGAAAGAAGAATTCATATGAAAACACAAAACATCTTACTTAAAAACCAAAGGTAAAAATAAAGATAAAAACTAATATGAAAATCCTCTTCACAAGACTCTTGAAGTTCCTCTGAAATTTTGTTTTCCATTAGATATCTCCTTAGAGTTTAGCACCCAACTCTAAGGATTGACTCTTTTAAATTCTAATACAAACTATGATAAAGTAAAGTGGAAAAGTAAAGAAAATATGGCGAGAAGAAGGCTCTCTTTCTTCCTCTTTCCCTTCAACCACTTCAAGCTTTTCTCCAACTTCTCCTGCCAAAATTTCCTTTCAAAACTCTCTCCTTTTATGATCTTTAAGTCTTCATTTTAATAAGTCTCCAAAAAGTTCTTTGGTGTCTCTTCAAATTATGTCCAGATTCAATGAATCTACCAAGAGATGCATCCATCCATTCGAATTTTAAATGAATTTTGGCGCCAATGGGAAGTTAATGAAGTTAAAACCAAAGGGTGCTTCAAAAACCCCTTCAAATTTGTCCCAAAAGTAATTTAAATTCGACAATTTAACTGTGGCGCCTATGCGCCATCCATCGGTGCTTAGGAGCTAGAGGTCAATTTTGCACACTTCATATTTTTGCTCCAATTTGATCCTTTTTTGCTCCTTTCAACATAATCAATCATTTTAATCATACCTACAAGAAAAACACAAAATATCTTCCATTAAAGTGCAATATCATCAATGATAGGTATAAAAATGTGCATAAAAATACTATATATTTTAGGTGTATCAAAATCCCCCAAACTTAAAATTTAGCTTGTCCTCAAGTGACACTTAATCACATAGAGAATTTTAACATGCAAATTATGTAATGAGTTTTTTTTAGGAAGGTTTCAAAATTTTGTTCTAGAAATGAAATAGTTCAATTTAGAAAAAAATTTAGTAAATAAGACCAACTTAAAGTTTAGAAAGTTCTTAAGTAAAGGATATGAAAAATATGAGTTCATATATTATTCAAAAATACTTGTCGATTTTTTAAATTATAGTATTTAAATATTTTATTTTTCTCACTTAAAAATTTTTATTTAAAAATAATTTTACTCACTACATTATAATCTTAAGCTTTAGATTTTCTCAAAACTTGTATTTTAAACTTTAGTTATGGAACCAATTTTTGATTAGGCCCTTAAATTCTCAAGCTTCTCCTTCCTTTTCACATTCTATTTTTCACTTTTTGTTTTTCTTTTTTTCTTCTTTTTCTTTTTTTTTTTCTTTTTTTTCATAAGACAATAATTACTGTATCTGGATAGGCCTTTAATGATTTTGAATTCCACCCTTCCATTTGAAATAAAGGTTTGATATATATCTTTCACTTAAAATCATAATAACAGTGTTGAAAATTATTTTTTAATAAAAGAAATTTAAGCTTTGAAAATAAAAGTCAAATCTTTTATTTTTACAAAGATACAACATTTCCTACTAAAGTCAGTTTAACTATATTTAACATTTCTTTACTAAGAAAATTTTAACTTTAAAATTTTCATTATTGACCCACAATTTTATATTATGATATTTTTAATTTAATTGCAACGATGCCAAAAACTTGACCCCGCTATATTATATGTATAGAATTGTAATTGTTTATGTTGTGGATGCTACGCAAGTATACATATCGTATCAAGTAATACGAGGCTCTAGTGGAGTCTCAGTTATCGATCCCACGGGGAAATAGAAAATTAAATAACAACTAATTTTAAAATAATAATAATAATAATTTTAAAATAGTATACGAAAATTTGGAATTCTAAATTTAAGCGCAACAAAGTAAACTAAGTATTTTAATTAGGTAACTTAACTAAGTAGAAAATTAATACGTATTGAAAGTGCAGGAAATTAAACTAATTGCTAATTAAGTCTTAACTATTCAGAAAAAGTATCTTTCCCCTTGTTTAGAAATTTAAGTGATTGATGAATTTAAATAGATAATTTTTAAGGTATTGTGACAAATAGGAGCATTCCTATTCTTTACCCTTTGGTCCAGGTGTAAAGAATATTGACTAATCCTATGTTTGATTACTGAATCTGCGGCTAGGTCGGGAGGATACCAGCCGCCACTTCGAGCTCCCACGTTCCCCTCGCCCGAGGGCTAACATCTACACTTCGGCTCTCAAACAATAGGACCGAATTGAATATTTTAGTCCGTCACACTAAAATGCTCAATTCTACGCCCGATGATATTATTTCCCTATTTATTTGCACCTTCCTTCCAAGGCTTTTGAATTCCCGAATATCGGATGTAATTTTTACTATAGTTGATATTCAACATATTTTAACAAATCAAATGGCCAGTTTGAAAGTAAATTAAGTTTTAAGTAAAAATTATCACAATTTATTAATATATATAAAAGTACTTCGTTTTAAGTTCATCAAGTCACTTAATTTCATAACAGGGAGAAAGACTAAATTAACTACTCGGAATGCATGGGAACTAAACTAAGCATGGATTTCATTTAAAGTTAAAAACAATAAATACAAATACTTATCTCAATTTATCCCCAAGCAGACTCCTTGCAGTTCCTTTGACTCTTCCTTCCAGTACAGCAAGACTCACTAATTACACTAATTAAGACTCTAAAGACTGCTCACACACATAAAAGACTCTTAAGACACAAATTGACACTTAAAGACACAAAAACTGCACACTCCTAGAGGCTGAATTTCGGCCTCTATATATAGAGGTAGGCAAAGGTCCAAGAGGTGAGTATTCAAAAACTTGACCCACAATTTTATATTATGATATTTTTAATTTAATTGCAACAACGCTAAAAACTTGACCCCGCTATATTATATGTATAGAATTGTAATTGTTTATGTTGTGGATGCTACGCAAGTATACGTATCGTATCAAGTAATACAGGGCTCTAGTGGAGTCCTGGTTATCGATCCCACAGGGAAATAGAAAATTAAATAACAACTAATTTTAAAATAATAATAATAATAATTTTAAAATAGTATACGAAAATTTGGAATTCTAAATTTAAGCGCAATAAAGTAAACTAAGTATTTTAATTAGGTAACTTAACTAAGTAGAAAATTAATACGTATTGAAAGTGCAGGAAATTAAACTAATTGCTAAATAAGTCTTAACTATTCAGAAAAAGTATCTTTTCCCTTGTTTAGAAATTTAAGTGATTGATGAATTTAAATAGATAATTTTTAAGGTATTGTGACAAATAGGAGCATTCCTATTATTTACCCTTTGGTCCAGGTGTAAAGAATATTGACTAATCCTATGTTTGATTACCGAATCATGCGGTAGGCTGGGAGGATACCGACTACCACTTCAAAGCTCCCACGTTCCCTCACTCGAGGGCTAACATCTACACTTCGACTCTCAAACAATAGGACCAAATTGAATATTTTAGTCTGTCACACTAAAATGCTCAATTCTACACCTAGTGATATTATTTCCCTATTTATTTGCACCTTCCTTCCAAGGCTTTTGAATTCCTCGAATATCAGATGTAATTTTTACTATAGTTGATATTCAACATATTTTAACAAATCAAATGGCCAGTTTGAAAGTAAATTAAGTTTTAAGTAAAAATTATCACAATTTATTAATATATATAAAAGTACTTCTATTTTAAGTTCATCAAGTCACTTAATTTCATAACAGGGAGAAAGACTAAATTAACTACTCAGAATGCATGGGAGCTAAACTAAGCATGGATTTCATTTAAAGTTAAAAACAATAAATACAAATACTTATCTCGATTTATCCCTGCGGACTCCTGCAGTTCCTTTGACTCTTCCTTCCAAGTACAATGAAGACTCACTAATTACACTAATTAAGACTCTAAAGACTCGCTCACACACATAAAAGACTCTTAAGACACAAATTGACACTTAAAGACACAAAAACTGCACACTCCTAGAGGCTGAATTTCGGCCTCTATATATAGAGGTAGGCAAAGGTCCAAGAGGTGAGTATTCAAAAACTTGACCCACAATTTTATATTATGATATTTTTAATTTAATTGCAACGACGCCAAAAACTTGACCCCGCTATATTATATGTATAGAATTGTAATTGTTTATGTTGTGGATGCTACGCAAGTATACGTATCGTATCAAGTAATACGGGGCTCTAGTGGAGTCCCGGTTATCGATCCCACAGGGAAATAGAAAATTAAATAACAACTAATTTTAAAATAATAATAATAATAATTTTAAAATAGTATACGAAAATTTGGAATTCTAAATTTAAGCGCAATAAAGTAAACTAAGTATTTTAATTAGGTAACTTAACTAAGTAGAAAATTAATACGTATTGAAAGTGCAGGAAATTAAACTAATTGTTAAATAAGTCTTAACTATTCAGAAAAAGTATCTTTTCCTCGTTTAGAAATTTAAGTGATTGATGAATTTAAATAGATAATTTTTAAGGTATTGTGACAAATAGGAGCATTCCTATTATTTACCCTTTGGTCCAGTGTAAAGAATATTGACTAATCCTATGTTTGATTACCGAATCCGCGGCTAGAGCTGGGAGGATACCGACCGCCACTTCGTAGCTCCCACGTTCCCCTCACTCGAGGGCTAACATCTACACTTCGGCTCTCAAACAATAGGACTAAATTGAATATTTTAGTCTGTCACACTAAAATGCTCAATTCTACACCTAGTGATATTATTTCCCTATTTATTTGCACCTTCCTTCCAAGGCTTTTGAATTCCCCGAATATCAGATGTAATTTTTACTATAGTTGATATTCAACATATTTTAACAAATCAAATGGCCAGTTTGAAAGTAAATTAAGTTTTAAGTAAAAATTATCACAATTTATTAATATATATAAAAGTACTTCTATTTTAAGTTCATCAAGTCACTTAATTTCATAACAGGGAGAAAGACTAAATTAACTACTCAAAATGCATGGGAGCTAAACTAAGCATGGATTTCATTTAAAGTTAAAAACAATAAATACAAATACTTATCTCGATTTATCCCTGCTGCACTTCATGCAGCTTCTTCGACTCTTCCTTCCAGTACAATGAAGACTCACTAATTACACTAATTAAGACTCTAAAGACTGCTCACACACATAAAAGACTCTTAAGACACAAATTGACACTTAAAGACACAAAAACTACACACTCCTAGAGGCTGAATTTCGGCCTCTATATATAGAGGTAGGCAAAGGTCCAAGAGGTGTGTAAGCATCCCTTCAAAAAGTGTCCAGGTTCAATGTATCTGCGCCATTTGAACTAGCTCGCCGTCGGCGACGAACTACCTCGCTGTCGGCGAGGTTTCTAGAAGGTCTTCGAACCGCGCTATCTCGCTGTCGGCGGGCTCGGGCTCGCTGTCAGCGAGACAGTTATAAATCCTTCATAATTTTCTTCCTCGTACCCTCGCCGTCGGCGGGCTCGATCTCGCCGTCGGCGACTCAGCACAAATTTCATTATTTTCTTCGTTTTTGCTCCAAATCCGCTCCTTTTTATGATTTTTGCTTTTATCACCTAAATTCTCCATTCCTGCAACAAAATAAAGAAAATACGTTTCTTTAAAGTGCAATTTCATCAAAAATAGGTATGAATTTCTTAATAAATTTTTCAGTGATCAATTATTACTATAAATTTTAACTAAATTCTCTTACTCATTTCTATATTCAAAATTTTGCTTCCTAATATAACTTCATATACATAATTATTTTCAATCAAAAATGAAATTTATTTTAAGTATTCTTGAGAACAAATAAAATTTATTTTTTGAAAATTTGTTTTTAAATTCCCCCCAAACTTTAATTTTTAGTTAGGATAAAATATTTAAAATAAGAAATGATACATGGGTGAGAATTAAAAACTATAATAACATTCTTGCAGGAATTGTCATATCCTAAATATGTAAGTATAACAGTTTAAAAATAGGAATAAAAATAAATCAAATTCAGTTTTTCAGTTTTTTTAATAAAATAAAAGTTTCAAAGGACTTCTACAGTAATGGAGGTTTTCAAAACAAATACACACCAACTTAACATAACAAAAATTACAACAATACTATAAAAGATATGGTAGCAGATTTTGAAAAGTTTAAACATGCAATTTAAATAGTGGTTTCTATTAGTGTCTTAAATTTTCCTAACTTTTTTGGAATTAAATTTTACACTACTAAAAACTCAAACATTACATTACAACAGAAATCCAAACACTAATATAACTGAATATGCATAATAGAAATGATCCTACTATAGCTCACACATATCAGTACTCAAAGCATAACAATACAAACAATAAAAATCCAAACATCACAACGCAATACTAACCATAAGTACAAACATTACAGACTCAATAATAATAAAATCCTACTCATCATCCTTATCATCATCATCTCTCTCATTCCAATCTCTGGATGGCACATAAGGTATAAAATAATTATGAGGAGGCATCTCAACATTATGATCTGCTCTAATCAATTTGTCCATGTACTGCAGATAATTCTCCTCATACTAATCATGTTTCTGTATATAACTCTCAATATTTTCTACATTTCCATCCATATCTTTAACATGCTCTCTAGTCAGACTCACCTTCTTTAAAATTATCCTTAATAATCTAGTCTGTGAATCTCTAGATGATGATGCCTGTGAAGTAGAAGCACGAGAAGTAGAAGCAGCAGAAAGAACCGGAAGCTCTAACAGATCCTCCTTTCCAACCAAACTCTAAATGCACAGTGTAAGTGTTCACATTTACAGTGGTGAAGAACCTCTTCCCAAGTTTCAAACTTTACCCTAAACTGTTCACAAATCAAATGGATCAGGGAAGGAAATCCTATACCTGCAGTAGTGATAGCTGTGGCACAGTTTAAAATATAATAAAAAATAATAGCTCCTATGTCAATTAGCTTTCCCTGCTGAATACAATAGTTCAAAACAACTCTCTCCCTCGTAACTTCACTGACATGACTTGAAGGTAATAACTTAGATGAGATGAAGTAATGCCATGCCTTGGAAGTGGCATTCAACTTAGAGGCTAGAAAATTTACTCTTCTCTCATTTGTAATTTTCCATAGACCTCTTCCATCAGTAAGAAAAGACATAATCTCATCTAACTCTCCATCTGTAGGATGATAATTAGCATAATAACAAAACATATTAGGAAGTAATCGGTAAAAGATATTGATTACCGCAGAAGAAAAATCCACTCGCTGTCCCCGAACCATCACTATGTTTTCCTCTGTTGCTGGCAAGTTAGCATAGAGCTCTCTTACCACAAAAACAACAGCAACAACAGAGAAGCAATAATAATTTTCTCAATTCCTTCGAGCAATCATCTCTTCAATATCTCCTCCTGGTATAATAAAAACTCACTCTGAATTCAACTTATGTGATGATAGTGCATCGACTTAACGATCATCCGCTCTAGAACTAACAAATTTGTCTGAATCAAATCATGCTTTTGTCTTTCAAGCGCTTCGACTTTGGAGCCATTTCTAAAATTCTTAAAAAATACACCATAAATTCCAAAATTAAACTAAACTTACTAACTTAACTTCTAAAGGCAAAATCCACAAAATCCAAGCAATTTCTCATGCTTTCCTCAATTTTTCACCATGAATAGTAATTTCAGATTTCTCAATAATTTACTCAAAATACATGGTGAAAATAAAAAATTTTTGGTTAAGAGAAGTGCTTATACCTTAAGGAGTTCAAATCCAACCAATTTCCTCGAAATCGGCTCTAAAATGATCCAAATCAGTGATGCTTTAGGTTCCTTTTTCGCGAATTCGAGAGGTTGAAGGTGATAATGGTGTTACAAATGACAAATTTTGGGTTTTTAACTTCTAAAAACCAGTTTTCGCGAACCGGAGCCTATGCGCGAAGCAAATAGCCGTGAAATCTGGTGCTTAAGCGCCGAAGGTCAGCGCTTAGATGCTAGTGTCCAGATTTTGACAATTTATATTAATTGCACTAAAATACCTAGTTAATCACCCTTAATCACTTCAAATAATTAATTCTACCCCATAACACTTCTAATACTCCAAAATTACACTTTAATTTCCATCGATTCATCACAAATTTCACACAAACATAAACTTATATTTCATTAATAGCATAACACACTTAATATAAACTATAAATTTCTATCCAAACACCTTGGATGAAATTTTCCAATACATAGGTTCATTACACATATTTTAGACAAAAATTTACATCATTAAGATGTAACAAACACAAATTTAAATGCAACAAAACATAATAATCACAAACAAAAAACAATAAACACAGATAACTAAACCATAATTCCACTCTTAATTTAATCCAATATCTAGTAGGTAGAATATATCCAGAATCACCATTAGTTCCATTTAAACCATCTGGAATGTAAATCTGATAAACGAGTGATGGTTAAAAACTCTCACATCTTCTTCTTATATCCATTTGTTCTTCAAAAACATTGCTCTATCCACTTCTTCATAACTTGTATGACTGAATTGCATTTTGAGTTGCCATCCCATTTGCACTAAATATGCGTTAGTTTTATTTACCTTTGCGTTGATTGAAGCCACATCAGCCTCGATCTTCGTAACTTTTTCTGTAATTTCTTGAATACTAATGGCCATAAATCCATTGAATAACTCTTGCATACTTTCACTAATGAACTTCTTCATGTTGGCTTCCTCTTTCTTTTTAACTTCACTCTCCCAAGAAGACATTTTTGCATTCAAAATACTCATCTTAAGACTCATAAATGAAAATAAGAACTGGGCCAAGTATCTCTTTAATTCTGGGCCTTTTTCTTAAAACTGACCCTAGATGTGTTAAAACTCCCAAATAACTCTCAAAAATACTTACCCACGATTTAGGCTTCTAGAACCTCATTTTTCACATTTTTTTAACTCCGACGCCTAAGCGCCAACTTGCAGCGCATAGCTACCAGTGCTCATTTTAGCACAGATCTGCTAAACGTCCAAATCTTCATTCTGACTCCTCTAAGTCATCAAATAAGGTCAAATAAACACCACTATAACATAAAAAACTCAAAAAAATTATCACATAATCTCAAATCAAACTAAACAAAACACACAAAGCAAACATAAAGCAAAGCACACCAATAACTATGGGTTACCTCCCACAAAGCGCTTGGTTTAATGTCTTCAGCCTGACATACCTAGAGCTTATTCTGAGTGACCCAACATTAGATTCTCATCAGTTTTAGATAGATCGACTAAAAAATAGTGTTTATGTTTATGACCATTAACTTTAAATATTTTTCCAGTTTTAGGATCTTTAATATCCACAGCTCCATAGGAATAAACTTTCATTCTAATAAATTGGCCCATCCACCTAGACTTAAGTTTTCCAGCAAATATTTTCAATCTGGCATTATATTACAAAACTTTTTGTCCTGGTTCAAGATTTTTAGTAAGAATCTTCTGATCATGCCATAACTTCTTCTTTTGTTTATATATTTTAGCAATTTCATAACATTCATTCCTTAACTCTTCAAGCTCATTTAATTGCAATAATCTCTTTTCACCAGCATCATTCAAATTATAATTGAACTCTTTAATAGACCAATATGCTTTATGCTCAAGTTCAACTGGTAAATGATAAGCTTTTCCAAAAATTGGCCTATATGGGGACATTCCTATAGGAGTTCTGTAGGCAGTCCTAAGGGCCCACAAAGCATAATCCAGTTTAATTGACCAATCCTTTCTGTTTGGATTAATAGTCTTTTCCAATATTCTTTTAATTTCATGATTGGATAATTCAACCAAACTACTTATCTACAGATGATAAGCAGTAGCAATGAGATGGTTAATATGATATTTCATTGCTAGTTTTTCCATAATCGCATTTCTAAAATGACTTCCTCATCAGTTATGATCACTCTTGGTATTCCAAATTTGCAAAATATATTCTTTCATAAAAACTTTGCAACACTTTGAGCATCACATTGAGGTAAAGCAACAGCTTCTATCCATTTAGATACATAGTCCACTGCTATCAAAATGTATGTATTTCCGAAAGATGGTATAAACGGTCCCATGAAATCTAATCCCCAAACATTAAATATTTTAACTTCCAACATATAATTGAGGAGCATCTCATTTCTTCTAGAAATATTGCCTACACATTGACATCGATCACAATTTTTAAAATAAGCATTAACATCCTTAAAAATTGTAGACCAATAAAATCTAGATTGTAAGATTTTATATGAAGGTTTATCAACACAAAAATGTCCCCCATAATCAGAATTATAAAATTTTTGAATAATTTCATAAGTTTCTTCTAAAGGCAATCTTCAAATGATCTGATCCTTTCCTTGTTTATATAAAAATGGGTCATCCTAAAAATAAGTCTTAGCTTCAGATAAAAATTTCTTCCTCTCTTGGTTTGTCAAACCATAGGGTATAATATCACTGACAATAAAATGTCGGCATACCACAAAACATGCCACTCATTAATAGTGAATAATTTTTCATCAGGAAAATGTTCATTGATTTCTTTATCATCACAGAGAGAATTTTCAGTTTTAAGCCTGGACAGATCAGCAATTTGATTATCAGCACCCTTCCTATCTACTATTTGAAAATCAAATTCTTGCAAAAGAAGAATCCATCTTATAAGTCTTAGTTTTGTATCATTCTTCTACATTAAATATTTAATAGCAGAATGATCAGTATGCACCACATATTTTGTTCCAATTAAATATAATCTGAATTTATCAAAGGCAAATACTATAGTTAATAACTCTTTTTTCGGTTGTGGTATAATTAATTTAAGCTTCATTAAGATTTTTGCTAGCATAATAAATCACTTTGAGAATTTTATCTTATTTTTTACCTAAAACAGCACCAACAGCATAATCACTAGCATCACACATTAATTCAAAAAGTTTTTCCCAGTTTGGTAAAACTACACAGGTGCAGTGATTAATTTTTATTTTAATGTTTCAAAATCTTTTAGGTGTTCATCATCAAAATAAAAAATCACATCTTTTTCCAGTAAACAGCATAAAGGCTTTGAAATTTTTGAAAAGTCTTTAATATAACGCCTGTAGAATCCAGCATGTCCTAGAAAACTTCTAATTCACCTTATATTTGTTAGGCAAGGTAAATTAGAGATAACTTGAATTATTACATGATCTACGTCCATACCATTTTTAGATATACGATGTCCCAAAACAATTCCTCCTGCTACCATAAATTAACATTTTTCCTAGTTAAGGACCAAATTAGTTTCTTCACAGCATTTCAGATCTCTTGATAAATGTTCTAAACATGATTCAAATGAAATTTCTAACACTAAAAAGTTATCCATAAAAACTTCAATTCCTTTTTCAATTAAATCACAGAAAATTGCCATCATACATCTCTGAAATATAGCAAGGGCATTACATAAACCAAATGACATTCTTCTAAAAGCAAATGTACCATAAGGACTGGTAAACATAATTTTTTCTTGATCCTCGAGAGCAAATTATATTTGTGGTAACCAGTATATCCATCTAGAAAACAAAAGTATTTATGCCCAGCTAGTCTATCCAACATCTGAACTCGAAAGGGTAGTGGAAAATGATCTTTCCTTGTAGCAAGGTTACATTTTCTATAATCAATGTATATTTGCCACCCTGTAACTTGTCTTATTGGTATAATTTTATTTTTTCATTAACACTCATAGTAACTCCTCTTTTTTTAGGAACACAGTGAATGAGACTAACTCATGTACTATCTAAAATAGGGTAGATAATTTTAGCATCCAACCACTTTAAAATTTCTTTCTTAACAACTGTTTCATGATAGGATTTAGTCTCCTTTAAGGATCAGCCCGAGGTTTGCAGTTATCTTCCATAAGGATTCTATGCATACAAATTGAAGGACTGATTCCTTTAGTATCAGCTATTGTCCATCCAAAGGCTTTCTTATATTTCGTTAAAATTTCAAGCAAACTCTCTTCTTCTTTTTCAGTCAATTGAGAGGAAATTATAACCGGCAAAGTTTAGGAATCACCTAAAAACATATACTTTAAATGAGTAGGAAGTAACTTTAAATCAAGTTAAAGAGGTTTTTTAATTGATAGACTAGATTATTCATCTTTTTCAGTAATATCCAATAATTCAAAATTTTCATGAACATAATTTAAATCTTCCTCATGAAAATCTTCAAAATATTGTAATTCCTCTTCTTGCTCGTGTTCCAATTCTTCACTTTCAAAATTCTCTTCATAAATTAATTTGAAATGGCATTTACTCAGATATCTTATAACATCCATCCAATAACATTCATCATCTTTACTTCTTGCAGGATATCATTGATTTTGAAATATTGAATGTAACAGTTTGATCATTGACTAGCATCATTAATTCCACTTTTTACACATCTATCATCGCTCTACCTGTGGCTAGGAAAGGTCTCCCAAATATTATGGGTATCTCTTTATCTTCTTCCATACCCAACACAATGAAATCAACAGGAAATATAAATTGATCCACTTTCACCAAAACATCTTCTATAACTACTTTAGGATAGGTCATCAAACGATCCACTAATTGTAGAGTTATAGTCGTAGGGGTTATTTCTCATAATCCCAGTCTTTTGAATATAGATAATGGCCTAAGCTTAATGCTTTCACCCAAATCACATAAAGCTTTTCAAAAAAGCAGTCTCCAATCGCACATTGAATTGTGAAACTACCAGGATTTTTAAGCTTTTCAGGAAGCTTTGTCTGAATTATTGCACTGCACTCCTCACTAAGTGCAACAGTTTTTTTATCTTCAAACTTACTTTTTTTGTTGAGAATATCCTTCATAAATTTCACATAGATTGGCATTTATTCTAAGGCTTCAGAAAATGGATTGTTAATTGTATACTTCTTAAATATTTCCAAGAACTTTGAAAATTGCTTATCCAACTTTTGTTTCGAGTCTATGAGGAAATGGAGGTGTAGGCTTTTCTAAATCAATTTTAGGTGGAGAAATAAGTCTTTCCAAACCTTTCGGAGCGTCCTCTTTTGGTTTTTCAATCTCTTCTTTCTCTACTTCAATCTCTTTTTGAACTCTACCTTCCAACTCTCTTCCACATCTCTGCTGAACTGCATTTATTTTCTCTTTATTCTTGTCTCTTGGATTTACTTCTGTATTACTAGGAAGTGTTCCTTGGGATCTATTACTTAATGAATTGGCAATTTGTCCCATTTGGTTCTCAATATTTCTGATTGTAGCTCCTTGACTTTGCAGTTGATTTTCCATTTGTAACACCACTTCTTCAATAGACAACTTTTTCTCCTTAAGTCATGAAGCATTGTTAAAACTTGAAGGATAGGTTGGTCTATAATTCTTATTCCCTTGGTTGTTCCAGTTCCCCAATGGGTTTACTTGGTTGTTGCCCCATTGTTGATTACTACCACCCTGATTATTGGTATTCCATTTAAAATTTCTGATGAAGTTTGAGAATCAATCATTTGGCCTAATGAATTTTCTTCAATCATGGAAATTGGCTGAGAAAAATTAATTTCAAATTGGTTTATTTTCCTTGAAATTGTAGTAACTTGATTTACTAGCATCGCAAAAGCATCATTTTCATGAATGTTTGCTACCATTTGAGGATTTAACATTTAGAAGGCCATTAAAATTTATTAGTAGCCATTTCTTCAATTAAAGCATAAGCATTAGCAAACTGTTTCGACATCAATGAACCACCAGCACCGGCATCGATAATCGATCTAAGAGATCTAGCTAATCCATTTTAATATGTCTGAATTATTAACTAATCTGGTATCAAATGATGTGGACACTTTCTTAGGAGATATTTAAAATGTTCCCATGCTTCATATATAGATTCACCTTCAAACTGACAATACATTGTAATATCATTTCTAAGCTTCATAGTTTTTATTGGCGGAAAATATTTAACAAGGATTATTTGCGCTAAATCACCCCAAGTTCTGATAGATCCAGGTGCTAACGAATTTAACCTTATCTTAGTCTTATCACTTAGTGAGAAAGGAAAAATTCTAAGTCTAATAGCATCGTCTGAAATACCATCATATTTAAAAGTAGAACACAACTCTAGAAAGTTAGCAAGATGTAAATTAGGATTTCAGTTAGTGCTCCCCTAAACTGATTATTAGATACGATTTGGATAATAACATGTTTAAGTTCAAAGGAATTAGCAGCTACAACATGGTGTTAAATACTACCATGAAGTTCATCCATTGTAGGGTTAACATAATCTCTTAAAGGTCTAAATTCTTGATAGAGTTCAACATTCTGATTTTCTTGATTCGTTATTTCTTGAATATTGTTGTCTTTTTTGTATTTTTAATATTTTTTTGATTTTTCCGATAGTTATCTCTAATTCATACTTTAGAACCTGAACTACGCATACACAAAAATAAAATAAAATAAAACACACTAACAAAAATAAAGAAAAGTAAAAATTTTAATTTTTCTTAAATTTTCTTTAAATGATATTTTAATTAATTTCCCCGGTAACGGCACCAAAAACTTGATCCCTAAATAATTATGCTTACGTACTTCACTTTATATTTATTCTCAATGATAATATCTCTTTCTTTACAACGACGCCGAAAACTTGATTCCGAAGCAAATAAGAAATCAACTTTAATTATTTTATAATATGGGATTCTACGCAAGTATACGTATCATTTATCAAGTAATATAGGACTTTCTGATTAAGTCCTAAGATATCGAACCTATAAGGAAATGTCTAAAATTTTAAAGAAAGTAGGAAAACAACTTTTTTACTTTTTGAGATGATTTTGTAAAGTATGTTTTAAATTTGTTTTTGATATTTTCTTTTAAGAAAAAATAAAGCAAGCAACTAAAATTAAAAAGACTATAAAATTATATGAAAGAAAATGAGCATAAAAAATCTTTTTCCTCTTTCAATGAATCAATAATAATTATGGAATTTTGTTGTGGAAGTATCCAAAATATGTTGTGCTAAATAAGAGCAGTTATATTCTTATCATAAGATTCATTTCTTAATTCTTCCAATTCATTCATTTGTAACAATCTCTTCTCACCAGCATTTTTGAAATTATAATTGAATTCTTTAATCACTCAATATGCTTTATGCTCTAATTCTGCTGGTAAGTGACAAGTCTTTCCAAAAATGAGTCTGTAATGAGTCATTCCAATAGGAGTTTTATAAGAAGTTATGTATGACAATAATGCAGTATCTAATCTCGCAGACCAATCTAATCTACTAGGATTTACAGTCTATTCTAGAATTCGTTTAATCTCTTGATTAGAAACTTCAGCTAATCCACTGGTCTGAGGTTGATAAGCAGTAGAGATTCTATGAATAATACTAAACTTTTCTATTAATCTCTGAATATATTTATTCCTAAAATGAGATCCTCCGTCAGTGATAATCACTCTCGGCATACCGTATCTTGTGAAAATATTTTTCATAAAGAATCTTGAAACACTTTTAGCATCACAACGAGGTAAAGATTGTGCTTCAATCCACTTTGATACATAATCAACTGCAATCAAAATATATAAATTTTCAAATGAAGGAAGAAATGGTCCCATGAAATCTAATCCCCAAAAATAAAAAATCTCAACTTATAACATGAAATTCAGAGGCATTTCATTTCTTGAAGATATATTACCTACTCATTGGTATCTATCAAAGTTTTGATATATCTGTAAACATCTCTAAAGAGATTACAACAACAACAACAACAACAAAGCCTTAATCCCACTTAGTGGGGTCGGCTACATGAATCCTTTTTCTCCATGGCGTCCTATTAAGTGTCAAATTTTCGTTTAATTCTAATAAATTAAGATCATTTTTTATGCAATAAGCCCAAGTTTTCCTAGGTCCGCCTCTGCCTTTCTTAACATAAGTTGTATTTAAAACATCTACTCTCCTAATCGGATCATCAGGTGGTCGACGTTTAATGTGACCAAACCATCTAAGGCGACTCTCTCTAATTTTATCCGTCACTGGTGCAACTCCAAAAAACATCTCTAAAGAGAGTATGTCAATAAAATCCAGCTTGCAAAATTTTATGCGCAGTTTTGTCAACACTAAAATATCCTCCAAATTCAGAATTATGGCATTTTTGAATAATCAGTTCAGTTTCTTCATAAGGCACACATCTCCTAATAATAAAATTGTTACATTGCTTAAATAAATATGGTTCATCCTAAAAATATGCTTTTGCATCATGAATGAATTTTTTCTGTTGTTGTAGTGTTAGCATAGGTGGCAAAATATCACTTACTATATAATTAACTATATCAGCATACCAAGGTATTTTCCACTCATTAATATTATAAAGTTGTTCATCAAGGAAACTATCTGTAATTTCATTGTCGGTGTCAGATAATTCATGATATTCTAGTCTCGACAAATGATCAATAATTTTATTATCAGTTCCCTTTCTATCAATTACCATAAAATCGAATTCTTGCATCAAAAGTACCCATCTGATTAATCTTGGTTTAGTATCCTTCTTTTGCATCAGATATTTAATAGCAGAGTGATTAGTATGCACTATACAATTAGTTCCAATTAAATAAGATCTGAATTTGTCAAAAGCATATACAATAGCTAGTAACTCTTTTTCAGTAACCGTATAGTTAATTTGAACATTATTAAGAGTTCTACTAGCATAGTATATAACTTTAAAAACTTTATCATATTTTTTTTCCAAGAACAGCTCCAATAGCATAATCACTAGCATCACACATTAATTCAAATGGTTTCTCCCAGTTAGGTGAAACTATTATAGGTGCTATGATTAATTTTTCCTCTAATAACTCAAAGGCATTCAACCAGTCTTCAGTAAATTCAAATTTCTGGTTCTTTTCTAAAAGTTGGCATAGAGGTTTGGTAATTTTTGAAAAATCTTTAATATAACGCCTGTAAAAACCAGCATGTCCAAGAGAACTTCTTACCCCTCTCACATGCTTAAATCATCTACTTCCATGCCATTTTCCAAAATTTTATGCCCTAATACAATTCCTCCTGCAACCATAAATTGACATTTCTCCCAATTTAGAACTAAATTAGTTCTTTCGCATAGCTCCAGAACTTTTTCAAGATGATTTAAGCATGTGTCAAATGATGTTCCACATATAGAGAAATCATCCATAAGTACTTCTATTCTGTCATCAATTAACTTTCTAAATATTGACATCATACATCTCTGGAATGTCGCAGGTGCATTACATAATCCAAAAGACATTCTTCAAAAAGCAAAAGTTCCATAAGGACTATTAAATGTAGTTTTCTCTTGATCCTCAGGAGCAATAAGAATTTGGTGGTAACCGGTATATCCTTCCAGAAAGCAGTAGTGCTTGTGTCCAGCAAGCCTATCCAACATTTGTTCTAGAAAAGGAAGAGGAAAATGATCTTTTCTGGTGGCAGCAATTAATTTTCTATAGTCTATACAAATACGCCATCAAGTAACTTGTCTGATAGGTATTAATTCATTATTCTCATTTGCTTCAACAATTACTCCTCCTTTCTTAGGCACAATGAATTAGGCTTACCCAAGTACTATCCGAAATAGGATATATAATTCCAGCATCTAACCATTTTAAAATCTCTTTTTTAACTACTTCTTTAATAATAGGGTTCAGTCTCCTTTGTGGATCAATTCTTGGTTTATGTTCATCATTTAATAAAATTTTGTGCATACAAATCGAATGACTAATTCCCTTTATATTAGCTGGAGTTCAACCAAAATCTTTTGTTGTACTTTTTTAATGTATTCATAAATTTTTGTTCATAAATTTCATTTAAGACTGAGGATACAATTACAGGTAATGTTGAAAACTCTCCTAAAAATACATACTTCAAATGATTTGGAAGGGTTTTTAATTCAAGTTCTGGGGGTTTTACAATAGATGGAATTAAGATTTCGTTTTCTGGTGCTGTTGAATCGAGTGTTTCAAATTGTTCCTGAATATAATCAGCTTCTTTGTTATCAATTTCATCATAATTATCTTTTTCAATATCTTCTTTTTCTTCAAATATTTTTTTGAAATATTCTTTTCTCAAATAATCACATATATCCATTCTGAAACATTCGTCATCTTTTTCTATTGAAGGAATTTTCATTGACTTTGAGATGTTAAAGGTTACTTCTTGGTCATTTACTCTCATAGTCAACTCTCCTTTTTGAACATCTATCATGGCTCTTCCTGTAGCTGAAAATGGTCTTCCTACAATGATAGGCATTTCATTATCTTCTTCCATATCTAAAATGATAAGTCCACAGAAAAAATAAATTTATCAACCTTAACCAGAACATCTTCTATAACTCCTTTAGGATGAATAATAGATCCAACGTACTAACTGTAGAGTTACAGAAGTTGGTTCAATCTCTCCTATTCCTAACCATTTAAAAGTTGATAGAGGGATCAAATTTATGCTAGCTCCTAAATCACATAATGCTCGTCCATAAAATTTTTCATCAATAGCACATGATATAGTAAAACTACCAGGATCTTTAAGTTTTTTAGGAAGCCTTTTCTGAATTATAGCACTACACTCTTCACTGAGTGCAACAGTCTCATGATCTAGTAACTTCCTCTTTTTGTTGAGTATATCCTTCATAAATTTAATATAATCAGGCATCTGTTCCAAAGCTTCAACAAAAAGAATATTTATTGACAATTTTTTTAAAATGTCTAAGAATTTAGCAAATCTTTTTCCCTTGTCATGTTGCTTTAGTTTTTGAGGAAATGGTGGTGGTGGTCTTTCAACAGCAATTTTCATAGGTTTTAGAGGAAAATCATGATATAGACTTTAATTTTCTCCTTTAGTTTCTACTTTTTCCTTTTCAACTACAGTTTCTTTTTGAACCCTTGTTTCCAACTCTTTTCCACTTCTTAATTGAATTGCCTTAATCTATTCTTTTCCTTGATCTTTAGGATTTACTTCAACATTGCTAGGTAAAGTTCCAACAGGTCTATTGCTAAGTGCAGTAGCAATTTTCCCTAATTGGTTTTCTATGTTTTCAATAGCAGTTCCTTGGTTTTGTAATTGATTTCCCATATTCAAAACTAGTTCTTCCATAGATAACTTCTTTTCCTTAAATTGTGAATTATTATTAAAGCCTAGTGGAGTAGAAGGTTTATAATTGGAATTACCTTGATTGTTTACATTTCCTAATGGGTTTACAGGATTGTTCCTCCACTGAGAATTAACAAGATTAGCATTACCTTGGTTATTCCAATTAAAGTTTGGATGATTATTCCAACCTAGATTATAATAATTTGAATAAGGGTTATTTTGTCTATTATTTATCAAATTTAAAGTTTCATATGAAGATTAAGCATCTATAATTTGTCCTAATGAATTTTCTTCTAACACTGGAGGTGTTTGAGAATGATTGATTTCGTATTAATCTATTTTCTTTGAAAGAGCAGCAATTTGAGAAACTATCATAGTTAAAGCATTCGAATCATGAATACTGGCTACTTTCTTAGGATTTACCCTTTCAGCGGGCCATTGAAAATTATTGGTAGCCATTTCTTCGATTAAAGCATAAGCTTCTTTAAAAGGTTTAGCCATTAGTGATCCACCAGTAGCAGCGTCAATAATGGATCTAAAAGATCCTACTAATCCATTATAATAAGTTTGAATAATCAACCAATCTGTTAAAGCATAATGTTGGCATCTTCTAAGAAGATCTTTAAATCTTTCCCAAGATTCATTTATTAATTCTCCCTCATACTGACTGAAATATGTGATATTGTTCCTAAGTTTAGTAGTCTTAGATGGTGAAAAATATTTTGATAAGGAATTTTGTGAAAGTTCCCCCCAAGTTTTAATAGATCCAGGTGTTAACAAATTTAAACAAGCCTTAGCCTTGTCCCTTAACGAAAAAGGAAAAAGTCTAAGTCTGACAGCATCATCAGACACTCTATCATATTTAAAAGTAGCACAAATTTTTAGAAAAATTGCAAGATGTAAGTTAGGATCTTCGTTTGAAGTTCCGCCAAACTGATTATTTTGTACCATTTAGATAAATGCAAGTTTAAGCTCAAATGAATTAGCAGCTACATCTGGATTTTTTATAGCTAAGCGAATTTCATCCAAATTAGGGTTAGCGTAATCTCTTAGTGGTCTAGATTGATGTTCATTTTCTTTTCTTTGGTTGTTTACTTTGTTTTCCATTGTTTCATAATTTCTAGGTTCTTTTCTCAGTTTTCTAATTCTCCTAACAGTGCGTTCTAATTCCGAATCGTAGGGTATATGATTTTCAGGTCCAAATTTACGCATACAATTGAAATTAGTTCACAGTAAAACAGTTTACTAAATATGATAATAAGTTGCAAATTCTATAAAAAAGTTTTCTAATAGTCCTAAATTGTCCGTTACTCTAATTATGTATCCCCGGCAACGGCGACAAAAATTTGAACCTGCCTCCGCATATTTCGCTTAATCTTAATATTGTAACAAGTACATAATATATTCAATAATTGCAGAGTTACCTTTATCAATGCAAGTATACGTATCGCTCAAGTAATACAAGGCTCTAGTGGAGTCCTGGATATCGATCCCACAGGGATACTTCAGAAGCTACAGACTAGGATTATAGAAACCAATTTAGAATCACAACTTGTAAATCGAATTCCCTATCTATCACTAATAAACAATCGTAAATAAGATGTAATTTTAACAAACTAATTCTACTAACAATTAACTACTTCTACTAATAAAGTGAGGTTTAATATGTATAAGCAAGCATCCTTCTCCTTTGTTAAGAAATTTAAGTGAATGGATAATTAGAATTAGTTTAAAACTGTGTTGTGCCAAATAAGAGCATACCTATTCTTTACCCTTTGGTCCAGGCATAAAGAACATTGACTAATCCTATGCTTAGTTACTGAATCCGCAGCTAGGCTGGGAGGATACCGGCTCTCACTTCAGAGCTCCCATGTTCCCCTAGCCTGAGAGCTAACATCTACATTTCGGCACCCAAATGATAGGACTGAATTGAGGATTTTAGTCTGTCACTCTAAAATCTTCAATTCTACGCCCGATAAAAATATTTCCCTAATTATTTGTAACCTACTTTCAAGGACTTTGACCTCCTTGAATCTCTGATGTAATCTTCACTTTAATTGTTGAACTCAACATATTTTAACTAATCAATTGGCCAGATTGAAAGTAATTTAAGATTGAAGTATAAAGATTATCACAACTTCTTATCATTCTCTCGGCACAACTAATTCAAATCACCATTTCACAAAAATCTCAAAATAAGGAGAAAGATAGAGAAACTACTCAGATTTCATGGAGAAGATACGATAAAACTTGGATTTCATATATAAAAACAAAGTTATACAAACTAAAATAAGTAAATACAACTTATCTTGAATTCCTCCCCAAGAAAACTCCTTGAAGTTCCTCTGAATATCTTCCTTTCTTTACAACACACTGAATTCTCCTTCGAAGCAGCAAGGAGGAAGAAATCTCTCACTTTCCTTCCACTCTTTCAATCTCTCAAAGAATTCCTCACAAAATAACTTACTCTGTAAAACTCTAGTGGAACAGCCAACAAATGAAAACACTTTTAACACACTACTGGACTCTTTAAACACTTAATGGACACATAGTGGACACTTTTTTGGTTTCCATATGTTTCATTTAAAGTAATTGAAGAGTTTCCAAGATATACCCAAGAATCCTTTCAAAAATAGTCCACATTCAATTCACATTGTGAGAGAACTGACTTTCTCACCGTCAGCAGCCTCAATCTCGCCGTCGGCGGGCTTCTAGAATACTTTGCTTTGGACACTCTCTCTAAATGCCCACTGTCGGCGCCCTCAAGCTCGCCGTCGGGAACCTCCCTTATAATATATTTCTGAACTCTCAGAAAAAGTTGGCCGTCGGCGGCTTCGAGCTTGTCGTCGGCGCCCTAGATCAAATCTTCATATTTTGGTCGTTTTTGGTCCAAATTCGCTCCTTTTTGCAATCTTTCGTTCTAATGTCCATAAATTTGCATACCTGCAACAAAACATCTGAAATACCTTTTTTTAGAGTGCAATATCATCAAAATCAATATTAAATAGACATGAAATTCTTAACTTATTTTTAGTAGGTAAGATACATATTAAAAACTGGGATAAATCATCAATGAAGGCAATATACTATCAATAACCATGATGAGAGATAACTAGGGAAGGACCTCATACATCACTATGACGAAGTTCTAATAGTTTATATTTTTGTCCTATGCTAGAGACAAAAGGTTGTTTGTGACTCTTAGTAATGTTGCATGTATAACATTGAGTTGGAGGTGTTGTTCATGGCTTACCTTTTTTAGAATGCCTTTATGATGTTAGCATGAGGATGTCCTAAGTGCTGATGTCATAGAGTAGCTTGCTTCGATTTAGAAAGAGAGGTGACAAATTCATGTGGTAGAGTATTAGGAGTTGGAGTAGATTATATCACTTTATTACTAGGACCTTTAAGTATGATCTTTTGTGTTGGAGGATTAGCAGTGATAAATCCAAAAGGATCAAGAGAAAAGTCATTATTATATTTGGTTAGTTTGTGGATAAATAATAGATTATGAGAGAGTAAAATAGTGATGAATTTGGGAGATTTTGAGGCTACGAGTTGGGGTAGGAAGAAGACCATCTTATTTATGCTGAATTGGGATAACATGGCCATTACCTACGATGACTTATTCCATTCCATTATATGGTATAGAAGTTTGAAGCTGATTCAGGTCAGAGGTGAAGTAATATGTTGTATCAGAACCCTGGATCCATTCCTTGGACGTAGCATTGAGAGCTTGCGGTGGGACTATAGGTGTATACTCTTTTGTGCCAACAAATAGAAGTTGATAGTCCATTTTTGTGACAAATCTGACATATAACATGTGTTATATTCAAAGTTTTTCCTCCCCTTGATTTGCTGTAGTAATCTCTTCCTCTTTTTGAAATCATCTGCTGGTATCTTCCTTTGGAACGGGAGAACTAGCTGCCGTGACCTTTAATAGAGTTGAGAGTGAGAGGTGCTTCCAATGATGAAGTTAGTTTCGAATTATCTGAATTAATTTTGATCTCTTCACTACATAGTAGCGAATAGAGATCATCCAAGGCAAAATGTTGTAGGCGTGTTTGAATGGCAGTTTTAAATGCATTGTATTTTGAAGGAAGACCGTTCAGGATATAAAGAATGAATTCTTCTTGATCTAATTTGGATCCTGATGCGTTAATGTGATCTACTAATGTATGAACCTCAATTAGATGTTGCATCATTGATTTATCTTTCGTAGCAAGATGAAGTAATTCATTTTTCAATTTTATTACTCTGGACCGATTTTTAGTTTGTAATCTATGTTCCAATGTTTTTCAAATATCTGCTGTACTTTGAAGATGAATAACGTGAGGGAGGATAGCATATGCTATTGTGGAGTAGAGGGAGGCAACAGGATTTTGATCAATAAGAATCCATTCATGAAATTGTTAGTTCTCAGTTCCATTAAGATGAAATTGTGATGGATACTTCTTCCTGCCATCCAAGAAACCAACAATGCCATTGATAGTGTATATTTTCATTATTTGGGCTTGCCATACGTGATAATTTTTAGGTGAAAGATAAAATTGTTACAATATAGAGGTCTGAATTTTGAGAGATGAGGGTATTTGGATGAACTGGATTGAGATTAGGAAATTTTATGTATTGGATATAGCTGACACCTCCATTTTTTCTGAGAGTTTTAGAGATCGAACCATAAATAGAAATGAGAAGAATGAAGAACCTATAGATGAGAGACGTGATAGTTGTTTGCAGGTAGACGCTCCCTTGAATATTCTTAGAAGTAGGATTGCATGTTTCCTAACAGGTTAATTCATCCAGAAGAAATTGGAGAGATCTCAAATCTGAAACCATGAGAACAATGAGATAAGGTGTTACCTGAGAATTGGAGTGGGGGAAAGCTAGAACAGTAATTCATTGTTCTTCCTTACTCCCATATACATAGTTGAGGTAATATATAGAGGGAGTGTGAATCTTCTAGAATAGCAATTTACTCATTGCAGGGAATCATTCAGTTAAGAAATTGGTGCTATGGTATCTTAGGGACCACTTGTAGTGGTGATGGATCTAATAGTAAGTTTTGGAAAAGCTGTTTCAAAATTTATAGGTAACCTATTATAGAGCGCACTGTTTCTTATACCGTTTAGATATTTCTAAATGTGATAAATATTGTGTTCATATAATTGGACATGCAAATGATACTTGGACCACATAGGAGCAATTGACTAGTATAATATTTTTCCCCAAATAAATCATATTTTAAAAGGTATTTAATAGCTGAGAAGAAGTTGTAAATTTGAATGGCTAATCAGAGAGCGCTGCATCATTATGCAAATATAGAGCCCTATAATTTACCAGTCAGCCAGAAAGGTCCAGTACAATTCAGGGAATCGATGTTCTCGACTGGTTCGGTTTAAAAAGTTTGATGCTGGAAGAAACAATAGGCCACAACAGAAATGACCCCTTGAAACGCGTTTGGAAAGATGGGAGGATTTCACACTTCTTTTTATCGTTGAGGTCGCCATCTTCATTAACTTGACCCGTAGATAACAAGTAAGAAGGCCCACGTTTTGACTTCCATGGAAAAAATGGAGTTGACTCATGTCACACTCCCAAAAGAGCTCTTTTGTGAGGTGGGAAACCCATAACTTATATATTGCTTTTTGGCCCTACACCTAGCTGATGTGGGACTAAATGTCCCTGACATACTCCTCTACCCATTCACGTGACGCCCTCATTACGGATCGGTTCCACCAAGGGCCCTACATCGTGGAGAGTCCCTACACTCGGCAGGTTGTACCCCGCTCTGACAAGCAGGGAATTCCACGGTACAGGAGTTTGGTGTTGTGCTGCGCACTGAACAGGTTTGCGACAGAAATGTTTGTGCCAGGTGGAAAGATCCATGAAAGTCTAGGTGGATGTTTAATTACTGCGAACATTTGGTTCTACGGAGGACTTGAGGGCAATTATCGTCAGCGACAAGAACGCGACTGTGCAAGTGGAAGGATCCGTGAATAATTTGTTTGGCGAAGGACTTGTGAGGCGGAAGCGATAGGAAGGACTTCAAAGATTGAGCAGAGAAGTTCGGGTAACGGCTGGAGGTTCCTGCATTTGCTGCAAGTTTGGACTACAGGCTTGTCGATAGACGGTTGGCGCGATAGCCTTAGTGGCAGAAGCACGATAGAATTTGCTGAAGGTTTTTTCGTGAGGTGCAGTTTGGTTTTGTTGTATAGGAACCTGGTTTTGCGAACAGAGGAGTTTGGCCAGCGGAGTTTGTAGGATTGTTGCAGGTTATTTTGCAACAGGTGCAGTTTGGTTCCGGTGCATAGGAACCTGGCATTGGGAACTGAGGAGTTTGGCCAGCGGAGTTCACAGATTTGTTGCATGTGATTTTGCAACAGGTGAATCACGACAGTTACAAAGCACAGTTCGCAAGTTCATCACAGGATCAGTTACAATAGTTGGAGTTCGGCCGAGGCGTTGACATGAACAGGAAAAGGCTTCGGGCAAGGTGTTTGCAGTAGTTCTGCTGAAATTTTGTGCGAACAGGAGGGTGCTTTGAGTGTTATATGGCACGATTGACTAAGCTAGGTATTCTTAATAAGTTCTTGAATTGCTTGAATATTTTGAATGCTAGCAGTTTTTATTTGGCTTGGTTGCTCAACCCACTTTGGTGTGAGGAACTCCATGATGTATTTCTCCTAAGGGGCTGGATATTCGTCAAGGTGGAGATTTGTTAGGTATGGCTCATATACCGGAAATTTGGAGTTTCTTGGTGAAGAGGTGTGTCTCTTCATATTTAGTGGGTTGGGGGGAGCAAGGGTGTATTTGTAATTTATCCATGGGTGTTTTATTTATAAATAGATGTGTAACCCTATGGGTATGTGAACCAGATTTGTAACTACTCTGAAATAGTGAAATTCGCCGCTCTGCTTCTGAGGACGTCGGCATTTCTTTACCAAACCTCGTTAAATATCTTTGTGTTCTTCTGGTTTGTGTCGATTCATGTTGTTCTCCCCCTGAATTTTCACAACAACCCGAAGAAGACCCGAGCAGAAGTCTTCTCACCTACTACAAAAGTAGAGAAATAATATAAGAAATGTTGAGATATATGATCGATCAATGCCACATCCATGGTTGTTCTCCTACCACTCCTCGTCTTCCTCCTAACCTCATTCAGCTCTTCGACTGCCGCCGATCCGCTATACTTTATCCACAACGCCAAAGAAAAATTCAGTAGCAACAGCACCTACAGCTCGAACCTCAATCTTCTTTTTTCATCTCTCTTCCAACGCCTCTTCAACCACCGGGTTCACCATGACTTCAACCGGTCGGATCCCTGACCGTGTCTATGGCCTAACCCTTTACCGCAGAGACACCAACACTTCCACCTGCCATTCCTGCATCAACACTGTCATCTCCGACATCCAGCTACTCTGCCCAAACTTATATGAAGCCGTCATATGGTATGAAAATTGTGAACTCTGTTACTCCAACCAAGACTTCCTCCGCGCCCCCGCTGTCAATTCAGACACCCAGATCTTGATGTATAGCTCCCTGAATGTCTTAGCCAACCAAATTTTTCGGTTCGAAAGTATAACCCCTGCGCTGATGGGCTACTTGTCTGATCTCGCCGTGAGAAACACCTCGCGACTGTTTGACACAGAAGAGCGGTGCTCACAGCTGAGGAAAATTTATATGGACTGGTTTAATGAGCATAGGAGCTATCTGCAGGTGGCCAAAATTTTCCATCCAGACTCAGACGGTGCTCTACGTTCGGAGTCCAGTAATATTATTCCACATGGATAGACGGGGCCCACATTGCCACGTCTGAAATTAAAAAAAATTGGAAGCGTGCATACAGCATGACCCGGCTCGATGCACTGGTGCCATTTGAAGTTCCACCTTTTTGGTTGTATTCTGATGCACTGGCCTCTTCGACCATCCCGCCTCTTCAGCTATCCTGCCTCTTCGGCTATCCCTCCTCTTCGGCTATCCAACCTCTTCCAACACCCTCGATTTATTTTTTCGACACATTTACATTTCTGCTAGGGTTTTTCCAATTCGCTCTGCTAGGTTTTTGGGTTTGATTCGTTGGAGAGCTTTGAGTGATAAGATAATGGAGAAGAGCGACCTGAAGAACACGCAGAGGAAGGAGGCTGCAGGAACGAAAAATGAAAAGATGGAGAACATTGAGGTGGAACAGCTGAAGAAGTCAGTGAAGAAGAATGAGGGGAAGAGGTTGAAGAAGGAGGGCATTGAAGGAGAAAAATTGTCATTGTAACTGTGATCTCCTTTTTTCCTCCTTTTTCAGGGTTTCTTGAGGTTTAGGTTTCCCAGGTTAACATGAAGATAAGCTAGGGACAACCTCAAAATAACTCTAAAATATTCAAATAATAACATAGAAAAAATCTTAGAAAACCTAGCAATATCCTAGGGTACTGATGTATTTTTTACCTGTTTCTTGCTTGGTTTCTGAAGTGATAACTACTGGGATATTTCTAGGGTATTCCTAAAGTACTGCGGAATTTTTACCTGATTTATTCTTGGTTTTCTGAAGTGATGGCTGCTGGGGTATTTCTAGGGTATATCTAGGGCACTGCTGTATTTTTTACCGGTTTTCTGCTTGGTTTCTGAAGTGATAGCTATTGGGGTATTTCTAGGGAATTCCTAGGGTACTGTTGAATTTTTACCTGATTTATGCTTGGTTATCTAAAATGATGGCTGCTGGGGTATTTTTAGGGTATTTGATGTGGGACTTTTTATATGTAAGAATTTATGGACTCAAATTTATATATGTTTATAATGATTTTTTAAAGTCCAAGCACTCAACGCAAGTATACGTATCGTATCAAGTAATACAGGGCTCTAATGGAGTCCTGGTTATTGATCCCCAGGGAAGTACGAAGTATAAGAAAGTGTTTCACAATATACAAAATAGCACTGAAATCTGATACTCAAATTGCACTTAAAGTTTACTACTTACTACTACTACTATGCAGAAAACAGTAATAATTAATTAAATTACAATTACTTCTAACAACTTTGAAAACAAAATTAACTAGTATACACACTAAACTTTGTAATTGAAAGGTTTTTGATATATGAGAAAAGTATCTTTCCTCTTGCAATGAGAATATGATGTGTGGATTGATATGGAATAATTATTTATGTTATTGTGCCAAATAGGAGCATAGATGATTATTTACCCTTAAAAGAGTATCTCCTCATCTAAGCATGAAAATAACATTGACATATCCTAAGTTTAGTCACTAAATCCAAGGCTAGGCTGGGAGGATATCGGCTCTCACTTCGGAGCTCCCACTCACCCTTCAGCTGAAGGCTAACCTTCGATGTTTAGTCACTAATCTTAGAACCAATTTGTGGATTTCAGCCTGTCACCCTGAAATCTCCACATTGAAGTCCATCAAAACACATTTCCCTATTTATTTGCACTCAATTCCCATGAACTACGTAATTCATCCATCGAAATTGAATGGATATATCATTATTGTTGTAGGACATTAAATCCTTTCAGAATTAATGTTCAACAACATATTTTAACATTTCAATTGGCCAAATCAAAAAGTAAATTAAGTTCGAAATGAAAAACCATCACAATTTCTTCAATACATTAAAAGCACATCAAATCCACATCAATCCATCATCACATCTCTATGCAAGAAGAAAGACAAGGGAGACTACTCAGAATTCATGAAGAAGATATAATAAAACATGGATTTTATATATAAAAGAAAAGTCATACAAACCATAAAAGAAAATACAACTTATCTCTTTCTCTTCCCCAATGCAATTCCCTTGAAGTTCCTTTGAATCCTTTTCTCTCTTTTTACAACACTTGATTCTCTCTTTAGAATGGAAAGGAAGAAGCAATCTCTCACTTTACTCCTTCTCCTTCACTCCTTCAAGAAGAATTCCTCTCAAATCCTCACTTCTACACACTCTTCTCCTAAACCCTAACACTTAGCACACACTAAACCACTAAGAGAAAGCAAGAAAGACGAAGAGAACCCCCTTCTTTTTGTCCAAAAATAGTTACTTATAAGTTAGGGATGAAATCCCAAGAGTTTTCATAGGCATCCCTTCAAAAAGTCGCCAAAACTCTTCAAATTTGAATTCCACCGACTTCGGGCGCCGGCGGCGCTCGATAAGGCGCCGGCGGCACTCTATCCTGCCAATAAATTTTGAATTCTCTGGAAAATGGCATCGGCGGCGCCAGAACATGATTTCCACCATTTTTCTCCTTTTTGCTCCGAATTCGTTCCTTTTCACCTCTTTTCACTTCAATCACCTAAAATCATCATACATGTAATAAGTCATCAAAAATACCTTTTTTTAAAGTGCAATATCACCAAAAATGGGTAAATTTATATAGCAAAAACCGTATATCTTTTTGGTGCATCAAAATCCCCCAAACTTTAACTATTACTTTTCCTCAAGTAATCCTTTTACTACATAAAATATAACTCTAGGCAATGTACTTTTCAACTGTAAGACACTAAAATTTTTCCTTCAAAAGAATATATTAGTTAGATTTTTAGAAAGAAATTTAGTAACTCAGGTCAGCACTACAGGTATAAGAATATTAAGCAATCAAGTCTAAGGGTTCTAGTCTTCTATTTATTTCAAGATGAACCATAATTTGTCACATTAAGAGTACCTCAAAAGTCTATGTGAAAAAGGAGTTCATGCAAACTTCATTAGAATGTAGGCCAATACTTTAAATATAAATTCAGAAAAGAAATCAAGTTCTCCCTTTAGGGTGACTCAAGTGAAGCTAATTTTTGATTAGGCGTCTCCTCAAGCTTCTCCTCATAAATATTTTTCTTTCTTTTCTTTTCTTTTTCTTTTCTTTCTTTCTTTTTGGGATTGTTTTTCAATCCTTCTTTTCTTTTCTTTTCTTTCTTTTTTTCTTAATGAGGATTACCATATATGGATAGCCTTTAATGATTTTGAACTTCACTCTCCTCTTTCTAAAGTTAAAACTTGAGACACCTCTTTACTTTATAGTGAAGTACAAGTTTTATTATTCATCATAAAGTTACTATCTCTTCTTAACACACAATACTTTAAGTCCCTTAACATTTCAAAAATACAGTTTTCTTTACTTTAAATAGTTGACTATAATCAAATCCTTTCATACCAAATATCTTACTTCTATAAAATTAACCTTTATTACTAAAAATTTTCATCCTATCCTTCCATAATATTCAACTGAAATAAAAAGTTTTAGTTACTTACAGTGAGGTTCAACTGCCAGAAGTTATGCTAATAATTTTTGAAAATATAATAATTGAGAACAAATAAATGTTAATATTTCTCTACCCTCCCCCAAACTTAAATTATTTAGTAAATTTGAAACAATAGAGAGTAGAAGAAAACTAACCTTTCTATGCTGGGATCTTGAAATCTTCATCAACTATCTGGTATTAGTCAAAATTTTTCAACTAGCAGGTATGAAATAATTAGTAACAGCGATATAATGATTTTAAATATTTGCATGGGTAAAAAGAAATTAACATTAAACATCTAAACATCCAACAGAACACTACAAAACTAAACAAACAATCACAATACTACACAGTCCAGCTAATAATTTTAATATTTCAGTACAACATAAGAGTACACCAACAGGGTTACACAACACATGAAAATAAATAACTACTACAACACAGCAGTACAACAACAGGGTTACACATCACATGAAAAGCAAATATCTACTACATCATAACAGTACAACACAACACAATAAGAACAACAAAAATAGAAACAATAAATCTACCAGTAGCCATCACTAGGATCAGCAGGTTGATCAACACGGTCATCAGTAAGGTCAGGTCTATATGGTGTATAACTGGGGCAAGTAGGAAATATCACATCAGACTCCCCCCTCATAAATCTGACCTGAGCGTCATAATAGAAAATATCGAATTCAGCTCTCCTTTGCAGCTAATCTTCATTCACATCACTCCTCGCCTCAAACACATCCATCCTACTATGGAGTCTATCCACACTAGCATTTTGTAATCTCAGTTGCTCTATAATATCAGATAAGGTAGGCGGCTCAGATGTATAAGGAACATCATAACTTTTAGTAGGACTATCAGTACTCCTACGCTCAACTCGGGCTCCCACATGAGACTCATAAGTATGGATAATAGTCTTTGTAATTGGTCTCAGAGGTATAGCCACTTCTTCAGAGCTACTGAACTCCACTGCAGACTGAACACATAGGGCATGAACTAAGGCGGGATGTCCTAATCCTCCAGTGGTCTTGCCTCTAGCAATCCTCTGAATGTTCTTGTAAATAATAGTTCCAATGTCAATATTTTTCATCTTCTGAATACAATAGTTCAGAATCGCTCTATCCCTTGTAACTTCACTGTGGTGATAAGATGGTAATAGTCTCGTAAAGATGAAATAATGCCAAACTTTTGATGCAACATTCAATATGGAAGCGGGGAAATTAATCAACTGTTTTTTACTTACTTTCCATTCCCCTCTTCCGTCAGTCAGAAAAGCAATAACTTCTCTCATATTCTCCCCTCGAGTGTCAAAGTTTTCGTATTCACAAATGAATGGTTCCCGAGTCTGATAGAAAGCATTGATTTGCTGAGGAGTAAACTCAAACTTTTTTCCTCTAACAAGCACATACTCAGTCTCAGTCCAGGGTACATTTGAATAGAATTCTCTAACAACTCCCATAACAGCATTCACAGTAAAATAAAAAAATCACTCCTAGTTCTGCTCTGCAATTAATTGTTCTACAGATCCACAGGACTATCAAAAGCTCAATCCTGGATACACTTCTTATTGTAAAGGTAAGAGTTAAAGTGAAGTTGGGCTTTGATATTAACGAACTTCTCCTCATCAAAATCCATTTTCCACTTCCCTTTACTCAACCTTGGAGCCATGTGAATTTCTAAAATTTGCAAGAAAATTCTAATAAATCCTAAATTCACAATGTAACAAACACAAAACACTATTCTAAACAAGTAAGAGCAAATGTTATCATGGAAATCTCAAAATCTCTTTAAAACTCTAAAAATTCCACCCTAAGCAATGTGAGAGATATTCATGGTGAAAATCCAAAAAATTTTAACTTAAAGTGAAGCTCTTATAAAGAGAAGTGTAGATCCGACCTTGAAAAGCTTTGAAATCACTCTGAATCCGAGATCTAGCAAGCCCTAGATCTTCAAAATCATGAAAATTGAGGAGGAAGACGAAGGCAATGGAAAAATTTGCGGGTACCAGGGTAAAAATCATGAAAACGAGGGTTTTTGGCCTTTTACTGGGTTCGGGAACCAGTGGTGCTCTATTTAAAATAATAGCCAAACTCTCTGGATTTGGGCGTCGGTGGCGCCAGTCCAAAATATTTTCTGAGTCCAAAACTTTTTTCGTAATTTTGATCGTTTTGACTTCCACAATGGTGATTAACACTTCAATAGGCATTTATATCATCTCACGATCAATAATTAACACAATTCTTTACACAAACAGTACATGATAAACTTATATATATAATCCAAGTTTCAACATAAACACCAAATATGTTCATTCAAACCAAACCAACTCTTAGATGTTTTAGTGTTGCAAGTACTCTACGATAAGCAAACACTAAAATCTAAGTACACAATGAAAGTAAGCATATCTAAATCCAAATTCAAAGCAAAGTAATGTAAATACTACACATACCAAACATACTTAAGCAAAGCAAACTAAACACACAACAAACATAAGTAGAATTCATCAATTACTCCATATCAGTTTCAGAACTATCCTCTCCTCTAATGTCTCCAATCGATTGCTAATGCATGAACAAATTATGAAATGGACAAAATGGAAATTCATCAAATGATTCCTCAGCAATCACCGCGTTCTTCTTTATTAAGTTAATCAAGCTCATCTCAATTTGAACAGTGTGATCGAATTGTTCCTTCATTCTCCAATCTATATGATCGAATAAATCATAGATATTATTGATTGCACTCATAACATTTTGTACCTGTTTCTCGAACTGTTTGATCCTCTTCAATATCATTCTGGAACCTTCAGGAAAGTAGGGTTAAATCGGTTTTGAAGTCTGTGTTGGTTGATCAGCAAGTAAATTCATGTCATATTCATCTCCCACTGTCTGGTAGTCATAAGGATTAGTTGGATCAATAGGCCTCCATGGAAGAAGAACCTTTTCCCAACTTTCATAAGGAACTTGTGATTGACTACATAACAGAAATATGGTGGACGAGTGTCTAAGCCCATATTTAGATCCATGAAAAATTAATCCCAAAACGGATTTCACAATGCTGTTACCAATGTCAATCGGCCTCCCAGTTTGAATAAAGAAATTCAAAATGGCGCTTTCCTTGGTTACCTTGCTAATCTTCAATGTTGGAAATAATCTTGCTGAAATAAAGTAGTGTCAATGCTTTGACAATAGATTGAGAGATGCAGATGGGAAACTAATGTATCCATTCTCTCTAATTTTTCAATCCTCATTCTCATTCGTCAAATATCGTTACACATCATTCATATTATCTTGTGTGACATTAAAATTAGAATAATGGCAAATGGGTACATTTTCGATCATAAAGAGATTGTTAATTCGTGCAGGAGTGAATTGCACAAATACACCACGCACAAATACGAACCCTTGGTTGATCCCGTGAAGATTTGCATATAATTCTTTCACGACAGGAACAACAACAGCAGCAGTAGTGTAGCAAAGCACTTCCCAACATCTCTCCTTTATAATCTCTTCAATTCTAGTTGTAGGATTATCCATACCTCGATTTATGAAGCCTCTTTCCTTGATAATCCTTCTCTTCATCATCACTTTGTTAAACAAACGCTGCGCTTCGAAACTTATGAACTTCCTTCGGTTGAAAATGCGAGATTGAGGGGTTTCAATGGAATAGGAATTCATGGGATACGAATTGGGAATGGTGGTTTACGTTTTTCTGGAGTTAGGAAGTCAAAAATGGAGTATAGGGAGTTATAAGGACGAAGATCCCACCCAAAACTGCCAAAACTTGCATTTTGAAACTTAAAAACCGTCAACAGGTTTTGGGTTCTGGTGGCGCTTGATAGGGCGCCGGCGGCGCTCAAAACTAGAAGTTCAGTATATGGTCTATGATAGGGCGCCGGCAACGCCCATTCTGGCACCGACGGCGCCAGTGGTTAAAAATTCTCACCGAACTTCCTTTGGCCCAAAAAAATCCAATTTTTCAATTCGATCCAATATTTATCCATTTTTAAAGTATTTAGGAGTAATTAGGATTCAAAATTAACTATCTAAAAAGCACAATTACAACAAACAAGCAAACACACCACAAAGATACGTTTGGGTTGCCTCCCATAAAGTGCTTGGTTTAACGTCGTCATCCAGACAAACCATTCAGTTAATCGAGATGACAAAGCTTTAAAACCTGTTTGAAGTCAGGTTAAAACCCGTCAAAGTAAGGCTTTAATCGATGCCCATTAACCTTGAAAATCTTTCCAGTATTAGGATTTTTAATATCAACAGCTCCAAAAGAATGAACTTTTACAACTGTAAAAGGTCCTAACCATCTAGACTTGAGCTTTCCAGGAAATAACTTCAATCTTGTGTTGTATAATAAAACTTTTTGTCCAAATTTCAATTTCTTTTTCAATATCTTCTAATCATACTAAAATTTCATTTTCTCTTTATAAATCCTCTCATTGTGATAAGATGCATTTTCTAATCTCTTCCAATTCATTCAATTGCATAAATCTTTTCTCTCCAGCATTTTTCAAATTAAAATTCAACCCTTTTATGGCCTAATATGCTTTATGCTCTAATTAAATCGGTAAATGGCAAGTCTTACCAAACACTAGTCTATAAGGAGACATTCCAATAGGGGTTTTAAAAGCAGTCCAATAAGCCCATAAAGTAGTATCTAATCGAGCAGACCAATCTAATTTATGATAATCCATAGTTTTCTCTAAATTCTTTTAATTTCACGATTAGACACTTCTGCTAGACCACTAGCCTGGGGATGATAAGCAGTAGAGATTCTATGAATAATATTATATTTCTCAATTAATCTCTTAATTCGATTACTCCTGAAATGGGATCCACCATCAGTTATGATTACTCTCAGCATTCCATATCTTGTTAATTTATTTTTCTTTAAAAATTTTGAAACAATACAAGCATCACATCTAGGTAAAGCAATAGATTTAATCCATTTCGAGACATAATCTACGACAACCAATATATATAAATTTCCAAATGAAGGAGTAAATGATCCCATAAAATCTAATCCCCATACATCAAAAGTTTCAACTTCGAAATTATAATTAAGAGGCATTTCATTTCTTCTAGAGATATTACCTACTCTCTGACGTCGATCACATAATTTAATATATCTATAAACATCTCTTAAAAGAGTAGGCTAATAAAATCTAGATTGTAGAATTTAAAAGCAGTTTTATCAGTACCAAAATGAACTCCAAATTCAGAATCATGACATTGTTGAATAATGAAATTAGTTTCTTCTTGTGGCACACATTTTCTAATAATCATATCCTTACATTATTTAATTAGATAGGGCTCATCCAAAAAATAAAATTTTGCATCATATTTAAACTTCTTTTGTTATTGTCTTGTTAAATGAGGGGATACAATATCGCTTATAATATAATTCACAATATCAGCATACTAAGGTAAATTACTTCCCATAATAGTATAAAGTTGCTCATCAGGGAAAATTCCTGTAATTTCCTTTTCAAATTCAGATAATTTATCATAATCTATTCTTAACAGATGATCAGCTATTTGATTATCAACTCCCTTCCTATCAACTATCATAAAATCAAATTCTTGCAGAAGAGGTATCCATCTAATTAGTCTAGGTTTCGCATCTTTCTTTTGCATTAAATATTTGATAGCCGAATGGTCTGAATACACAATACTTTTAGCTCCAATTAAATAAGGTCTAAACTTTTCGAAAGTAAATACTATAGCTAATAACTCTCTTTCAGTAGTGGTATAATTAATTTAAGCCTCATTAAGAGTTTTACTAGTGTAGTAAATGACTTTGAAAACTTTTTCATACCTTTGCCCCATTGCTACTCCGATCACATAATCACTCGCATCACACATAAGTTCAAATAGTTTCTCCCAATCTGTCAAAACAATTATAGGTGCAGTGATTAATTTCTCTTTCAATAATTCAAAGCACTCAAGCATCCATCATTAAAATCAAACTTTTTATCATTTTCTAATAGTCGGCACAAAGGTTTACTAATTTTAGAAAAATCATTAATATATCGTCTGTAAAATCAAGTGTGTCCTAAGAAACTCCTCACTTCTCTCACAGTAGTGGGTGGTGGCAATATCTCAATCATTCTAATTTTAGCAGGATCAACCTCCATTCCATGTTAAGAAATTTTATGCCCAAGCACAATTTCTCCTGCAACCATAAATTGACATTTCTCCCAATTCAGAATTAGATTTGTTTTCTCACAAAGCTCCAAACTTTTGCTAAGTTTTCCAGGCAAATATCAAATGAAGTCCTGAATACAGAGAAATCATCCATAAAAACTTCTATTCCATTATCTATCATACTACTGAAGATAGATATCATACATCTCTGAAATGTTGCAGGTGCATTACACAGTCCAAAAGGCATTCTTCGAAAAGCAAAGGTTCCTTAAGGGCTAGTAAATGTTGTCTTTTCTTGATCCTCAGGAGCAATAGGTATTTGATGGTAACCAGTATATCCATCCAGAAAACAGTAGTACTTGTGTCCAACAAGTCTATCTAGCATTTGATCAAGAAAAGGAAGAGGAAATTGATCTTTTTTTGTGACGGCATTTAATTTCCTATAGTCAATACAAATTCGCCATCCATTAATTTGTCTTGTGGGTATAATTTCATTACATTTATTCACTTCAACAGTCACTCCTCACTTTTTTCGGTACACAATGCATTGGACTCACCCAAACACTATCTGAAATAGGATAAATAATTCCAGCATCCAGCCATTTTAAAATTTCTTTCTTAACTACTTCTTTCATTATAGGATTCAATCTCCTTTGCGGATCAACTCTCGGTTTATGTTCTTCATCTAATAAAATTTTGTGCATACAAATCGAATGACTAACTCCTTTGATATCTGCCAAAATCCATCCAAAAGCTTTCTTATATCTTTTTAAAGTTTCCAACAAGTTTTGTTCTTAATAATCGTTTAATTCTGAAGATACAATAACTGGCAGGGTAGATGATTCGTCTAAAAATATATACTTCAAGTGATTAGGGGGAATTTTCATCTCAAGTTCAGGAGGTTTTTTTATAGATGGAATTAAGCTTTTATTTCCACCCTCCATAGTGTCTAATAATTCGAATCTCTCCTGAACATACTCCAAATCTTCATTCTGTTTACTATCTAAATTTTTTTCATCTTTTTCCATTGAGGGATACTTCATAGATTTTAAAGTACTAAAGGTCACCTCTTGATCATTAACTCTCATAGTTAATTCTCCTTTTTGAACATCAATCACTGCTCTTCCTGTAGCAAGGAATGGTCTTCCCAAAATGATTGGAATTTCTTTATCTTCCTTAATATTAAGTACAATAAAATTCACAGGAAAGCTAAATTTATCCACTTTCACTAACACATCTTCCACCACTCCTTTAGGGAAAGTAATAGAACGATTGGCCAACTGAAGAGTCACAGATGTAGGAGAAATTTCTCCTATTCCCAACCTTTTGAAAGTTAATAAAGGCATAAGATTAATACTTGCTCCCATATCACATAAGGCTTTTCCAAAAAAATTTTCACCTATAGCATATAGAATAGTGAAACTACCAGGATCTTTAAGTTTTTCAGGAAGCTTCTTCTGAATAATTGCACTACACTCTCCATTAAGTGCAACAGTTTCATGATCTGTAAAATTTCTTTTCTTTCTCAGGATATCGTTCATAAACTTGGCATAGTCAGGCATCTATTCTAATGCTTCAACAGAAGGAATATTTATCGTTAATTTCTTAAGGATCTCCAAAAGTTTTCCAAATCTGTTATCTCTATTTTGTTTCTTCAATCTTTGAGGAAATGGAGGTGGTGGGTTTTCAACAGTTATCTTCATTGGCTCAAGAGGATAATCCAAGTCTGGATAAATCTTGTTTGAACCATTTTCAATTTCCACCTTCTCTTTTCTATTTCAATTTTTTTACACAATAATTTACAATTCTTTTCCACTTCTTAATTGAATAGCCTTAATTTGTTCTTTATTTTGATCTTTTGAATTGATCTTAACATTACTTGAAAGTTTTCCAAAATGTCTATTATTATGTGCAGTGAAAATATGTCCCAATTGATTTTCAATATTTTTCATAGCAACACCTTGAGCTTGTAATTGATTTCCCATATTCAGAATCATTTCTTCAGTACACAACTTCTTATCCTTAAATTGCAGGTTACTATTAAATCCAGGAGGATAAGATGGTCTAAAATTGGTATTTTCTTGATTGTTCAAATTTCTAATTGGATTTATAGAACTGTTACCCCAGTAAGGGTTAACATTGGCATTCCTATTATTCTATTGAAGTTTGGGTGATTCTTCCAACCAGAATTATAATAATTCGAATAAGGATTGTTAGGTCTATTAATAGCATTTAAAGTCTCATAAGGTGTTTGAGATTTTATTATCTGTCCAAATGAATTTTCCTTTAACACTTGAGGTGTTTGAGAATAATTCATTCCATATTGATCTATTTTCTTAGTAAGGGCTGCAATTTGAGAAACTACCATAGTCATCATATCTGAATCATGAACACTAGCTACTCTCTTAGGATTTACCCGTTCAGAGGGCCATTAAAAATTATTAGTAGCCATTTCTGCAATTAATGTGTATGCTTCATCAAAAAGTTTTGACATTAACGATCCACCTGCAGCATCATCTATAATAAATCTCAATGATCCCACTAATCCATTATAAAATGTTTGAATTATTAACCAATCTGGTAAAGCATGATGTGGGCACTTCCTAAGAAGATCTTTAAATCTCTCCTAAGCTTCTTAGATTGACTCTCCATCAAACTGAGAAAAAGTTGTAATATCATTTCTTAGTTTAGTAGTCTTTGATGGAGGGAAATATTTTGATAGAAACTTCTAAGATAATTCTCCCAAAGTTCTAATAGATCCAGGTGCTAACGAGTTTAATCACGCCTTAGCTTTATCCCTTAATGAAAAAGGAAAAAGTCTAAGTCTGACTGCATCACTAGACACTCCATCATATTTAAAAGTAGCACACAGTTCTAGAAAATTAGCGAGATGTAAATTTGTATCCTCATTAGGTGTTCCTCTGAATTGATTATTTTGTACCATTTGGATAATTGCAGGTTTAAGTTCAAACGAATTAGCAGCAACATCAGGATTTTGAATAGTTATGTGAATTTCATCGGTTGTTGGGTTAGCATAATCTCTTAAAGGTCTTGGCAAATTTCCAATATCATTTCTCTGATTATCTTGATTATTCACCATTTCGCAAGGATTTTCAATTTGTTTTCGCTGTTTTCTAATTTTTCTGACAGTACGCTCTAACTTCGAATTGTAAGGCACTAAACCTATAGATCCACTACGATGCATATACAATCACACAAGTACTTTTAAAAAGTAAACAAACACACAATTACACACTACAAAGTAAAGGTTTTCTAGTACTATATTATCAATAAATATCGTTTATACTTCCTTTCTTACTTACTTAGTTACTTCATTATCTTCCTCGGCAACGGCGCCAAAAACTTGACCAACAGACTTTATATATGCAAGAATGTATGAACTCAAATTTATATATGTTTATAATGATTTTGTAAAGTCCGAACACTCAACGTAAGTATACATATAGTATCAAGTAATACAGGGCTCTAATGACGTCCTGGTTATCGATCCCATAGGAAAGTACGAAGTAGAAGAAAGTGTTTCATAATATATATAATATAGCACTGAAATCTGATACTCAAATTGCACTTAAAGTTTACTACTTACTTCTACTACCACTATACAGAAAACAGTAACAATTAATTAAACTACAATTACTTCTAACAACTTTAAAAACATAATTAACTAGCAGACACACTAAACTATGTATTTAAAAAATTTTTGATATATGAGAAAAGTATCTTTCCTCTTGCAATGAGAATATGATGTGTGGATTGATATGGAACAAATATCTATGTTATTGTGCCAAATAAGAGCATACATGTTTCTTTACCCTTAAAAGAGTACCCCCTCTTCTAAGCATGAAAAGAACATTGACACATCCTAAGTTTATTCGCTAAATCTAAGGCTAGGTTGGGAGAATACCGGCTCTCACTTCAGAGCACCCACTCACCCTTCACCTGAAGGCTAACCTTCGATGTTTACTTACTAATCTTAGAACTAATTTGGGGATCTCAGCCTGTCACCCTGAAACCTCTAAATTGAAGTCCATCAAAGCACATTTCCCTATTTATTTGCACTCAATTTCCATGAAATACACAATTCATCCATGGAAATTGAATGGATTCTTCATTATTGCTGTAGGACATTAAATCCTTTCAGAATTAATGTTCAACAACATATTTTAACATTTGGCTAATCAAAAAAGTAAATTAAGTTTGAAATAAAAAACCATCACAATTTCTTCAATACATTAAAAGAAAATCAAATCCACATCAATCCATCATCACATCTCTATGCAAGAAGAACGACTATGCAGACTACTAAGAATTCATGAAGAAAGTACAATAAAACATGAATTTTATATATAAAAGAAAAGTCATACAAACCATAAAAGAAAATACAACTTATCTCTTTCTCTTCCCCAATGCAATTCCCTTGAAGTTCCTTTGAATCCTTTTCTCTCTTCTCTACAACACTTGATTCTCTCTTTAGAATGGAAAGGAAGAAGCAATCTCTCACTTTACTCCTTCTCCTTCACTCCTTAGGGAAGAATTCCTCTCAAACTCTCACTTCTACACACTCTTATCCTAAACTCTAACACTTAACACACACTAAAACTACACTAGAACCACTAAAGAAACACTGAACTCCACACCATTTTTGTCCAAAAATAGTTACTTATAAGTTAGGAACAAAATCCCAAATGTTTCCATAGGCATCCCTTCAAAAAGTCGCCAAATATCGGGCGCCGCTGGTGCTCTATCGCCCGAATTATTTCTGAAGTCTTTGGAAAATGGCGCCGGTTGGCGCCAGCGGCGCCAGAACATATTTTCCACCATTTTGCTCCATTTTGCTCCTTTTTGCTCCGAATTCTTTCCTTTTCACTTTTTTTCACTCCAATCACCTAAAATCATCATACCTGCAACAAATCATCAAAAATACCTTTCTTTAAAGTGCAATATCACTAAAAATTAGTAAAATTATATAGCAAAAACCGTATATATGTTTTGTGCATCACCTGGTTATTGGTTAAATTACTCATTGCTTGGTTACTGGTTATTGGTTATATTACTTATTGCTTGGTTACTGGTTAATGGTTAAATTACTGCTGGTTGGTTAGCTTGGTTACTCGTTATTGGTTAAATTACTGCTTGGCTAAATTCTTGCTTGGTCGTTGGTTACTGTTTTATTAACGCTTGGTTACTAAAATGGTGACTGTTAGGTATTTCTGGGGTATTTATGGGTTACTGCTGAAATTTTAATTAATTACTGCTTGGTTAATGAAGCCATAGCTGCTATATTATTTCCTGCTTGGTTTCTGGATTAATAGCTGATTATAGGGTATTTCCAGTGTATTTACAGGGTACTGCTGAATTTTTACTTGATTCCTGCTTGGTTTCTGGATTGATAGCTGCTAGGGTATTTATAGGATATTTCCAGTGTATTTCCAGGGTACTGCTGATTGTTACCTGAATTCCTGCTTGGTTTCTAGATTGATAGCTGCTAGGGTATTTATAGGTTATTTCCAGGGTATTTCCAAGGCACTGCTAAATTGTTACCTGAATTTTTGCTTGGTTTCTGGATTGGTAGCTGCTAAGATATTTTTAGGGTATTTCCAGTGTATTTTCAGGGTACTGCTGAATTTTTACTTGAATTCCTGCTTTGTTTCTGAAGTAATAGCTCCTGGGGTATTTATAGGTTATTTCCAGTTTATTTTCAGGGTACTGCTGAATTTTTACTTGATTCCTCCTTGGTTTCTGGAGTGATAGCAGCTAGAGTATTTATAGGTTATTTCTAGTGTAATTCCAGGGTACTGATGAATTGTTACCTGAATTCTTGCTTGGTTTCTGGATTGATAGCTGTTAGGGTATTTATAGGTTATTTCCAGGATATTTCCAGGGTACTGCTGAATTGTTACCTGAATTCCTGCTTGGTTTCTGGATTGGTAGCTGCTAGGGTATTTTTAGGGTATTTCCAGTGTATTTTCAGGGTACTGCTGAATTTGTACCTGAATTCCTGCTTGGTTTCTGGAGTGATAGCTCCTGGGGTATTTATAGGTTATTTCCAGTGTATTTTCAAGGTACTGCTAAATTTTTACTTGATTCCTCCTTGGTTTCTGGAGTGATAGCTACTAGAGTATTTATAGGTTATTTCTAGTGTATTGTTAGGGTACTGCTGAATTTTTACCTGATTACAATTGAATCAGTTCAATGACATAGATGTGAAGCAGTACAATTTTCCTGTCTCATATAGTACATGTGACGAAGGAGGTACTGAACCCAATATTAGAATCTTTTCTGTCTCGGTTTTGTTTTAACTCAGTTATAGACTGCTCAATAATGCAGTGTATGTTGGTTCAGGCGTAACATTTTCCTGTTGCAAAGGCAAATGACTATAAGTGAGTATATTTTAATGTAATATTGGAATAATGGTGTGAGATTATTTGATTCATACCTGGCTCAGCGATTGTGACATTGCAATCATATTTGCATCTCAATGGATTTGCGGCTCTTGGCTCGTGGATCCTTCTTCTTTTTTTCCTGAAGGCAGTGGTTACATTTAGAAACTAGTAATGTTACATATAATATTAAATATTTATGAATTTAGAAGTATATACTCTTAGCTCTTTTGTTTTTCTCTCAGTATCCTTTCAACCTAGCATTAGATATACCATTAGGTCTCATTTTTGCGTCACATTGCATTCTATTGCACGTGGTTTTTTTAGTTTGGTTTTTTTGTTTGTTTTAGGGCTAATATGTCTTCTATACCCATAGATAGTGTTTTGAATTATTCAAGCAGATATGTCTCGGCGCGTTCATTTCCACATGCTTTGGTAATTAGTTGGTAGTCAAACTTCTGAGCGTGTGACCTGAATAGAATTCCACTTGAAGATCCGCTCGACATTTCAGAGTTCAACACACATCTGTAACCAAAAGTACTATAGATCTCTTTTTTTGGCTTTCACAGACCATCTCAATAACAAATATTTGTCTGGAATCTTTGTGACATTTACCATAATAAGAATGCGTAGACAATGAGAACAGAGCAGTCCCATCAATTAAAATTTCTTGCAACTACAATTGATCTCGCAATTAACTCTGTCATAACTAACAATCCAGGGTCTGCTCGTGTCCAGATTATCCAAATTCCGAACATAGAATTCGGAAGAACCATCAACTACGCAATCAATAGTTACTCCGCATAACCCATACAGTAACTCTTCCTAAAACATGGAATAGAGCTTCTGGCTGTAATATGTAGCAGCCTGCCTCAACACTAGGCTTGTTTTAACTGCTGGTGTAATCACCTTCTGAGAGCTTGTGAAGTCTTCATCCTTCTCGTTCCTTCTCCAAGATTTCATAATGCTTTCAAGACCTAAAAAACAATCGGTGAGAGAACTAGTTGGCTTAGATACACCATGACAGAAATTATTTGTGGACTCACTTCTCTGGGTAGATAAGATTCCCTTTCCAAATATATTTTTATTGAATGTTGTGGACCACCTATGTCTTTTACGGTACAATTTTTGTAGCCACCTGTTGCTGTGTAGGTCTCCCTGCTCGATCATTAAAGCCCAGTAATGTTCAAACTCCTCTTCAGAATCACAGTTTCTCATTCATTTGAAAAATAGATTATTCCCAGTTTTAAACGTGATACCGCAATGAACTTTTGAAGGTAATTTCTTATAGATATGCCACTGGCATAATTTATGCCTTGTGAATGGAAGACAATCTTCAATGGCTCTTGCCATCGCTTGATCTTGATCCGTATAAATGGTGATTGGATGGTTGTCATCCATTATTCGATTGAAAGTTTTGAATAACCAAGTGAAGGAATCTATTGTCTCGTCGGATAAAAAACCAACTTCAAAGAGAACATTTTGCCAATGCTGGTTAACTACTACAAAAGGAGCACAACATAAATTGTACTTATTCATATGGTAGCTCGTGTTGAAAGTTACAACATCCCCGAAACAATCATAATCAAGCCTGAAGGCCCATCACACCAAAAAAGCTTGTCAGTCTGCCCTCATCATCAGTCTGGAAGTCCCATGCAAACATGTTATCATCAAATTTTCGTTCCATGAATAATTGTAAGAGAGTTGGCATCAATTTGTTCAATTCTAATTCTTCTATCCCTTTGAATAAAGTTGTAGGCATCTTGCCTCATACACTCCATATTCTCTACTCCACCAACCTCAGTAGCAAGGAACTTATATGCATCTGCTGCTCTAATCCGTAACCCTGTCTGATCTCAGCAAATCTGCATTTAACACTCTAATCTTTCGACTGAATCTAAGAAGGTGCTTGTCACCAGATTCGACCAAGGGGTGGTTATGACTTTCTACAAATTTCTATATTGTCCAGTTGCCATCAATGTCGACAGCATAGCGAACCATTGCTTGACAGTGAGTCCTTGTTTCAGCTTTTTTTGTACTTCAATGTATTGGCACCTTGTGACTCTTTCTTATAGCCTTCTTTTCCACAAATATAATCCTTCGACTTTACTTGCTTGGAGTTCGACAAGAAACTGCTGTGGTCCTTGCAGATAGTGAATCCAACATGATGTGCATAAACGTAATAGTGTTCATAAGCCTCTGCCTCATTATAAACAGTAGTATTAAGAATACTACGAACAATTACATCATTTGATTCACTTCCTGGCCCAGATAACTACAAATTTCATTTATAACACAGAGTTAGTCAATAACCATAAAAACACAGTCCCTAAACCTAACAATTACCTTAGGTATTTAGAGGTTATTCTTAGGTTATTCTTAGGTTATTCCTAGGTTATTCTTAGGGTATTCATAGGGTATTCATAGGGTATTTGCAAGTTACTGTTCAATACCCTAGGAATACCCTAGAAATAACCAAGAAATAACCTGGGAATAACCTCTAAATACCCTAACAATAACCTGAAAAATACCTCAGGTAATTCCCAGGTTATTCTTAGGTTATTCTTAGTGTATTCATAGGGTATTCATAGGGTAATTGCTGTTATTGTTCAATACCCTAGGAATACCCTAGGAATAACCTAGAATTAACTTGGGCATAACCTCTAAATACCCTAACAATAACTTGTAAATACCCCAGCTATTTCCCAGGTTATTCTTAGAGTATTCCTAGGGTATTCCTAGGGTATTAAACAATAACCCACAAATACCCTATGAATACCCTAAGAATAACCTAGGAGTAACCCTAGGAATAACATGGGAATAACCTAAAAATAACCTATGCATGACCTAAACATATACCAGGAATAACCTAGGTATAATATAGGAATATCCCAGGAATAACCCAGGAATACCCTAAGAATAACCTGAAAATATTCCAAGGATTTTTATTCCTATAGTATTGTTAGGTTATTTTTAGGTTATTTTCAGGTTATTCCTAAGCTATTTTTGGGGTATTGTCGGGTTATTTTGAGGTTATGCCTAGGGTATTCTTAGGGTATTCTTAGGGTATTCCTAGGGTATTCCCTGGTAATTCCCAAGTTATTCCTAGGGTATTCCTAGGTTATTCCTGGGTTATTCTTAGGGTTTTTATAGGGTATTTGCGAGTTATTGTTCAATACCCTACGAATAACCTAGGAATACCCTAGAAATAACTTGGGAATAACCTAAAAATAGAGTATTCCTAGAGTATTCCTAAGTTATTCCTAGGGTATTCTTAGGGTATTCCTAGAGTATTCTTCATTCTTTGGGTATTACTAGGTTATTCCTAGGGTATTGAGCAATAAACTGCAACTAACCAAAAAAACACAAAAATGACTCGAACGTGACAGTATATTAGGTATCTCTTCAACAAAAACATTTTGTGCAAAGTTAATCTTTCCTCCGTCTCAAACGCATTATTTTCATAATCCATGCTCCCTATTTCTTCGTTGAGAGAGAAATCTATCTCCATCAAAGCAGCATAAGTGAAACCATATGCAGGGCCTAAACCCTAACAGAGCCAAAAAAACGCTTTTCGGTAACCCTAGGAATAGAAGTTTCTGAGGGGCCAAGGCGAGGGAATCCAAAAGCTTTCTGACAAGGCGCACGTATGGAAAGGCGGGATAGAACCAAAAAGGCGGAATTTCAAATGGGGCCAGTGCATCGGGCCGGGTCAGGCTGTACGCGCGCTTCCGTTTTGTTTTTTAATTTCATACGTGGCAATGCGGGGCCCGTCTGTCCACGTTGAATAATATTACTGGACTCCGGATGTAGAGCATCGTCCGGATGGAAAAATTTGGCCTGCAGGGGACTGCCAGAAATGCTTGCAGGGGAATGTGGATGAGATGAATAAGATACTTTTGAAAGGGAGGATGGGGGCAAGGACTTTGGGATTATGGTACAATATGAGGTATGAAGTCTACAAGTTCTATAACGGCATGTCCACTCTGCTACCTTCTTCTGAACTGCCGCCGTCGACACAGCCGTCATCTTCGACACAGCTATCACCGTCGCCAATGTAGCCACCGTCTCCATCGTCGTCAATATCACCATCTTCGCTACCGTTACCATCATCGTCACCATCTATAACGCAAAATACCACACACTCTCCGGTAGATTCATCACATGGAGGTAAATTTTGGACTATCTGACGGAAACGAAACTCGTTATTGGATTTAGAAACTCTCGATTTGATGAAAATTTATTGCGTCCGGACAGCGTACGCAAAGTTATGTCCGGACTCCAATTATACGACGTGTCGGCCCCATCCCTCAAAACATAAAAATACAACCCGCGGGTTGTATTGGAATATTACGGATACTACCATAATACAACCGGGAATATTCGAATACAACCGCGGTTGTATTCGAATATTCCGCGGTTGTATTGTATTACCGGAATACTACCACAATAAAATCAGAAATATTTCAATTCAACCGCCGAATATTTGAATACAACCACGACTTTATTTCTGTCGAAAAAATTGGGTCGGGTCGGGCCGTGTGATTAAATTTGTCAGTTGTATTATGGTAGTATCCGAAATATTTCAATACAACCCGTGGGTTGTATTTTTCTGTTTTGAGGGATGGGGCCGACACGAACACGTGTCGTTGTATAATTGAAGTCCGGACACAACTTTACGTACGCTGTCCGGACGCAATAATTTTTCCAATTTGATAAAGTCGAGCTTCGAGTTCCATTATGTGTAAATTTTAAAAAATGACAAAATCAGAAATTAATTTTAGGTAATGCTTTTTTTTAATGGCGACTAATTACTTACGTAACAAATCGTGCTTCTTCCGGATGAGATAATTACACAATTAATTTTTAGAATAATGGTTAATAGTTTTGATAAAAGCGAATTAAGAAAGAAGATTAATAATTTTGAAACTTCAATAAAAAAATGTTTGAGAAATAATTTTGGAATACGCCATTTAAAATGAATAAAAAAATTTGACATAAAGTCATTACGATTAAATTCTGACATTAAAATTTTGGAAATTAAATATTTACATTTCACATTCAAAATTCAAAAGAATAATCATCTTAAAATTTCATGATTGGCAATATTAATTAATATATTTCGTTTAAATTTATAAAATAAATAATATTTTAAAAATAAAAAGCTTCTTTATTGAGAGAGTTTGCCCTTAATTTAAGAAAAAATACTTCTTTTTTTTATGCACAAGTTTTTCTTAGGATTTATTTCAGTTTTGGAGAAATAATTTTGAATTTAAGCAAAGATTTTTCAAAATATTTTTAAAAATAAATGATATTCTACAATAATTTGCAAAATTAATAAGAAAAGATTATATTTTTCTTAATTTATATTTTATATATTTATTTTTTTTTGATAATTTGAAAATTGTATACATAGCAAATTTATAAATTTGAAAGTACATTAGATCTTATACCAAAAAAAGTTCAAATAGCTACAATTCATATTCTAAGAAATGTCTACTTGAGGATTCCTTGAGTATAATATAAATCATTATGTATTTTAGGGGGCCTCTAATAGAATGGACTTCATAATATCATTGTCATCAATATGTGTACATGCCTTTGAAATTAAATCCATATAAAATAAAATTCATTTTTTGTTAATAAAAGAAATATTTCTGACAAAAACAGAGATATAAGGAGTGGATGCACTTTTTTAACTGCCAAGCATAGAATATTTAGATATGCTAATTTAGTAAATACAAAGTACCCAGCGTTTGATTGCAGTTTGATAATTACACAAGAAATACTTTATGTTGCAATTATAATATTTCCTAATTTATATTTCAAATAATATAATGCACTCAACAATGCAGGAAGCAACAGAATGGACTTTATTCTGGCAATCACCATTCCTGCAGTTCTTGCGCTTGTTTGAACTACTTAGGAGCTTCCTCACTGAAATACAACCCAAACAGGCATAGTGAATGCTAGCTGAAGCATGGAGATATGAACCTGCCGCTGTAAAATGCGATCACGTTTGCCATCACTGCCTACTGAACATCGGTGCCCAATTTAGATTGATTATAAAATAAATGAGTGACTAAAAAATAAATTTTGTTAGGAGGGAGGATTATTTTATACAGAATATTCCTCTTTGCTCTTTGATTTAGATGATGTAATTGTTCTTATAAATAAATGATGCTTGTATGACATAATTATGTAGATAAAGAGTTTTATCTTAGGGTATTATTTTTGTTCAATCATCATTTGTTGTACAAAAGTTTTTGCAAGCAGATTTTTAGTATATTGAGAAATTTTAGAGAAAGTTTGAAGGGAGTTTAGAGACAAACAAGATCAAATTTTTTTAAACACAAGGCACGCAAGTTTGTAAGGTTTCGGTGAGATCTACTTATGTTCTTGACTGTTAAGAGGTGGTGCCCATTACAAATAAAAAAAAAAAAATGAAATTACCTACTCCTGCCTCTCCTGTGTTTGCGGAACCGCCACTCCTCACTCTCTGTGTTTCGCGAACCGCCACCCCTGCCTCTCCATTTCGCGATTAAAAGGGCAGAAGCGGTAAACGGCTGAATATGTAATTAGCCTTCCTTAATCCTTTCTTATGTTCTTGGCTTACGTTGAGAAATAAAAAGGTTGGTGGAGGCTTCCTTTTGGGTTGGAGGAATAGAATCGCATGCAAGGGCTCTCTGTTTCTCCTTCTTCTTGAGTTCTGGCTACAGGCAGAGGGAAGGAGCGGAGAGTGCAAATCATGTAAATCTGTGTGCCTACCTTTCTGATGTGAATTTTCTCATTTTTTTTTCACTTCATCTGATCGTTTTATATATACCATATTGACCACATAAAAATTAAATATTCTAATAAGCTATGTATTAGAAGGGAGAGTATATTTCAAATAAAAAGGACAATATATCACTTCATATGCGTTTAATAAATAAAATATAACTTGCATTCTTATTATAAAAATGAGGGTTGAATATAAAAAAATAAACCTCAAGACATTTCTCCTTCCCTCCGCTTCATTGTTGTTAGATCGCTTTATTCTCTTTTCTTCTTTGATACCAGAGCTTCTCCCCGTGATAGCTAACCCTCTCTTTTTTCATCCCTCTCTTACTTTTATTCCCATTATTATTTATATCTATAATGTGGCCAACATTATTTAATATCTTATTCTGAAATGTGACAGTTTGTTAATCACTAATGCGTGTCCGATAAACAAATAAGATGAACGTAGCAAATCCCTTGAGCTTCCAAACGCAGTAATTTGACAGTGTTTGTAAGATAAATCATCCTTGATGCGTTATCAATAAAATTTATAATGTGATATGAATCTCAAAGTAATTTTGGGCAAGAATTATTTTAGTTTCAATTAAAGATTATCCAAGGCCCTGCCACGCCTAAAAATTTGTTACTTTTTTATATACTTTTGGTACTCATTTTTAATGATATTGCACTTTAAATGAATATATTTTTTCGTGTTTATTGATTTCAGGTACAAGAGATGGAGTTTTGAAGAAGAAAAAGCGAAAAAAGAGCAAAACTGGGTCAAATGGAGCAAAGGAGTACAAAGTGAGATGGCGCCTAACACATAAGTGTCGGACCCTGTACATGGAAACAGAGAGACTGACACCATGGAGCCAGGCAGTTATTTCAAGGGTTGGTGCCTAATAGCCACAATTGGGTGCCTAAGCGCCACAGTTGGGTGCCTAGGCGCAAGAATTAACTTTTTTTTAAGATACAAAGTATGTGGACGAATTTTGAAGGGACATCTGAGGTGACTCTTAGGAATTTCAAGGGTTATTTTAAGGTATGTGTTGCGGGAGTTATCTTGATGTGTGTGTGTGTGTGGAGGAAGTAGATGACGATAGAGCATAATATTTCTAAAGGTCTAGAGTGCAGGAGAGGAGGAAAGTGAGATAATTTTTTTTATTTTTTGCATCTCTAAGTCATATTTGAGAGTAATTGTAAGGAGAATTCTTCAAACAAACTTCAAAAGTGAACTTGTGGTGGAGTTTGAGATAAGTGTTTGCACTTTTGTTTGTGTTTTGTTAAACTTTATTTGTAAACCTGATTTTAGATATTAATCCATGTGTTGTTGTATGTACCTTATGAAATCTGAGCAGTTTTATTTGTCTTTCTACTTGCGATGGAAAATAATCATGTTTAGGATTAGACTTGTTTAGTATTTATTTTATTTCATATTTGTGATGATTCATTACTTCGTACTTAATTTGCTTATAGAATCTGGCCAATTGATAAGTAAAACCTATTGTGAACCATAATAACCCGGGAAGGCTATTGATTCCTTAACTAGTAAGAATCACATTGATCGAATGGATGATAAAGGTAATCAAAATGCTAGTGCAAATAGATAGAGAGATAAATTTTGATGGGTGTAAATTGGTGATTCTAAGGTGACAGACTAGAACATTATCTAATTTGATCTAATGTTTGCAACTTAAAAGCTAGTTTAGCCTAATTCAGGGCTTATGTGGGTACTATAAAGCAACATGCTATAATCTACCTAGCATAACCAAGGATTAAGAACTTAACTCTAGGTTAGTCAATGTTCTTTATGCACTTGGAAGAGGCTAAAGAATAGGTATGCTCCTATTTATCACAAAACTATTTTTAGATTCATAAAAATTTGATTCCTACACTGATTATAGTCTCATTGCAAAAAGAAGGATTTTCATACAATTTTAACTCTTCTACATAAAACCAGTTTAGAATCATTTAACATTTTCTTTTAAGTTTAGAAATAAAATTAGTAGGTTTAGTTACTCTGTTTTACACATATAATTTCAACCTTAATTCCAAGCTAATTTATCCATAGTTTAAGTAGAATTTTATTAACTCTACAAAAGAGTTTCTGCCTCTCTGTGAAATTGATAATCTAGACTCCATTTAGCTTTATATTACTTGAATGATATGCATACTTGCGTAATATTCTTAGTTTGCAAAATTTAATTGTGGAGAAAAATGAGAATAATTTATTTAAAAGCACTCAGTTGAGAATGAAGGATGCAAGTACACACGGTCATTGGGAGTCAAGTTTATAGTGTTGTTGCGTGAGATTGAAATTGAAGTAATTACACACTAAGAATGCATGTATTGTGTCAGGATCAGGCCCTGATTTATGCAAGTTTATAGTCAAACCAACTGTCTCAAAAAGACCCGATGATACCAAGGTGTAATTCGAGCCCAAAAAAGTCCATACAAAGCCATTAAAACTTATTCGGAGGTTTGGAATTGTCAATTAAATGATCAAATGAGCTCAATTTAACATACATAATGTCAAACAAGAAGAATCCAATAAGGCTAGGATTACACAATTCCGAGTAAGATCCTCAAATCATCAAAAGTCTCTTACGATTAAGGGGTGTTAATGTGGGAAATTCAACCAGGTGGTTACGGGTGTTATTCATCAAAAGAATAAAATGTTCTGCTTTAAAGACCATAAATAGACCCTTCTCTTTGCTTGAGAGAGGGAGGGAGGAAGAAGAAAACTCAAATTCCATTGTCATTTTGGACATAAGGTAGTTGATCACTTATGAATTTTGTAGTTGTCGATCACTGTCGTTCACACTTTCTCACCACTATCAGTGAAATGTGCTTGCTAACAACATATCCTAAAAAAAATGTATGTAATAACGTTTTATTAAAGAGCCTACAATAACTTTCGCAGTCATCGTCCACCATCAACCATTGCAAGTCTCCCGCCATCCATCATCGTTGGTTGCCCCTTCTTGCTGTCATTGATGAGCTCCACTTGCCAACATCGTATGCCAAATATGGTATAATGAATAACTTTGTATTGATTACTCGACGATAACTCGATGATAACTCACAAAGGCAACTACTTATGATCACTACGCTCATAATACGATAAATTTCTCCAAACTACTTAAGATTTCTCTATGTTATAAACAGACAAACATTGTATTTAATGTAAAATTGTAAAGCCACTCTCCTATTTGTGTGAACAAATATATCTTTGTACATACACACTTATAGTGGATTACTTCATATAGGCTTGGCTCCTTGTTTTTTTCTTCCTTTTAAAAGTTTTTTCACATAAAGAAAATTGGTTTCTCTTCTTGTTACTTTTGTTTTGTCTATGTGTTTGCTAGATCTTCTTGCAATGCTCATACATTGAAATATCACTCTATTTTTATGAATTTTTTAGTGCACCGTTTGTAGGAGATGAAGTTCCATTGATAGAAGTCTACACTTGTTTGATGACAAACGAGCACAACACACATGTTTCTCACTCTAACACCCATCATTCTAGGGTGTAATGTCGAAGTTAAAAAAAAAAACCTTTACTTTGTTTCTTAATAATACATATCATCCTGCACATGAAGGAACCTCCTTGAAACCAGTTAAATATCTTGTACAAAGAATGAGGGGAGTCCCAAAATGAGATCCTCTAAAATTTACATGAGGCTCAAAAACTGGCAATTGTGTATATTGGTAAGGTACAATTACATTAAAATCTATCTTCTAGAGCTCCATAGTTGGCATCCCCTCCATGCATTAAAGCTCCCCTTCATAATGCTTAACTCTTAGAAATTACTTGCTCTCCTCATTCATCTCCCATCATCAAGCATAGTAGCAAGCCTCTGACACATATAGAGAATGTTGTTCGATATTATGTAATTCATGTTGAATTACGATGTTAGTATACAAAGAGTTCCCTATGAGGGATAAGTTGTTTCTCAAGTAGACGTGAATCTCACCTGTCTTCTCTATTATCCAAGACTACTCATTAACACCATATTCTAGTAGAGTTTATGATTCTAAATATTTATGTTTATGATGAGATGTCTGATCCATATGAACAAGTTGATCACTTCAAAAACATCATGCATATACAAAGAGCTTCCTCTGTATTTTTTTATCAATATTTTCCCGTAAATCTTAAAAGCTAAGCACACACATAGTTTTATTTACACCTAAGGGAAGTATTCATAGCACACACATGCTTTTATTTACTCCCAAATAGAAGTATTAATACTTTTGTCAAGCTCACTGAGTTGTTTCTAGAATAATTCATCACCAATTAAAGTTTTTTCAAAAGATCATATAACCTTTTTGGGATTTGTCAAAATAAGGGAAAGTCACTGAAGAACTATTTCTTAAGATTCAAAAATGAAGCTCGACAAATCTCAGGAGTATCCTGAATTACATAAAGGTGTGTTCTTTATAGATACTACAACTTGGTCACTTCTACTCATATTTGATGCAAAAGATGGTTTGTCCATATGCTAACCTCATCCATCATATTGAGGTACAAACTTCTACAGTTTAAGCTATTAATGCAAATAAAAAGTAGGTTGACCTGTAATCAGGAAAGCATATGATGAATCCAATAGGTGCTGATTAAGCATCTCAGTGAAAGAAGTATGAGCCATGGGTAAAACATGCTTTGTCCCCTCAACTGCAAAGATGTGAATCATGGCTAGATAAGTAGTATATGTCGCTTAACACATCAGATATCAATATCCTAATTTAGATTCAAAATAAGAAACTCTTAAGTGTTCACCTATATTGAGACCAGATAGGAAGAATCAATAATTCTATTTTACATTGATCAAAATTGTGTCCATAATACTAAAGCATGTTTTCAACAAAGAGAGCCAAAGTTCTAATCATAAGAGTATTTAGATTGATTCATTCAAAGTAAAGTCCCCTCAACAATAAAGTCCCTACAAGGGACCAACAAGTGCAAATACAATAATAAGAGAACCTTCAAGCCGTTAGCTGAATTGCAACAATCATTGGAGGACCATGAAGAAAGTTTTTACTGATGCCTATAATGAACCTTCAATCTTGGGTCAACCGCATTATTAAATTTGATGAATTTGATCTTCTAGGAGTCGAAATACCTCACAAAGATTTTGTTATTATAAGTGCTTAAATTGATCTCTTGCTATAATAAAGAGGTTCTTGGTTGACAGAGGAATTTCGGTTGAAGTCTTATTCTACTAAACATTCCTTAGTTTGGGGTTGGGTAGGGAAAAATTACAACATGCCATTGTACCTCTCTACAGTTTTGATTATTAGCCAATGAATGTTAAAGGGACAATTACTCTCCCCTTTAATTTTGGAGTATTCCTTTGATACACAAACTACATGTTCCAATTAATTGTTGTTAAGTTGGAATCCAAGTATAATTTCATCTTTGGAATATCTCTCCAATCAATCTTTGGGTTTGTGGTTTCCATACAAAACCTCAAGGTGAAGTTTTTGACACCCTTTAGAGTTGGTATTAGACGTGGAGATAAAAAGTAGCACAATGGTACTACCTTAGACAAACCCGACCATGCTTGTATAAGAACTCTTAATATAAAATTTTTTAACCTTTGAGATGAAGATATATCATTAAATAAATATTTTTTTTTGTGTATCCCTAATAAGGAACACCCCTCAAGAATATAAGTACGCACCTTGGATCCTTACTGTCAAATGAGTAAAAGTAAGAGCATGAATACTTTCTCAAAATAAATGAAGACATGTTTGCCTGGAGTTCAGTGGATATGCTCGGAGTTGAAGTTTATGTAATTATGCACTCATTAAAGTTTACCCTAACATATAAGTTAATCGGTCAAAAGAAATGAAATTATTTGCTTGAATGCAAACAAGTGATTGAATAAGAGGTCAACAAGCTTCACCAATAAAATTTTATATGGGAGCTAGATTATCCCATTTGGCTCTCAAACGTCATTCCAATGAAGATGGATTTTGGATCATGGAGGCACTACTGCTGCACATTTCTGGCACAACGATTTTGCTACGACAAGGAAGTTTATCTCGGAACGAAGTTTTTACAATCCTGGAGGAAGAATTGAGGATACGATCGTTTCACTCAACTGACAACGATTCTGTTATTTTACTGTTGTTGTTGTTATCCCTGTCGTCAGGGAGTTTTATGCCAATTTCGTGGATTATGAAGAGTATGAGATTTTCGTAAGTGGAGTTGGAGTAGGATTCACTCCAGAGCGTATCAACATTTTCTACAGCCTGCCGTCGAACATCGAGTGCTATTACTCCGGATTATCTCCATCTGAGGGAGATTTAGAGTTGATTATTGCTTACCTGACTGATGGTATTGGAGCTTGGAAGATCCAAAACAAAAAACGGGTAAATTTTTCATCTTCTAATCTTAATGGTGTTTCAAAGGCATGGCATTACTTTATTTTTACTTGCCTCCTTCCATCCAATCATTTGAGCGAGGTTACCAAGGACAGAGCTATCCTCAACTACTGCATACAAGAGAGGAAGCCGATTAAGGGAGCATCATTTATGATTCTGTAGAGGCCACTGCTCATTCTAGCACTTCTGTTGGACTTGGATTTCCATCTTTGATATATTCTCTGTGTGAAAGTGCTGGAGTAGTTACTGAGCTTTCTGAGAAAAAGCTCAAGTCTACAAATCCCATTGGAAGAGAAAGTGTCAGTATCTATGATCGAATTCGAGGTAAGAGTTCTACTGCACCTTCTAGTTCATTACCTACTTCTGGTAGAGCTTCTACTTCTAGACCTTCTACTTCTGCTGTTGAGCCACCATCTAGTTTCTGGGAATCCATGCATGATAAGTTTATGGAGCAGCAGAATGAGTTATTTCTAACTCATTGTAGAGTATATACGATTCATAAGAAAATTGATCATCTTTCTGAGTACACCCAAAGGAAGAGTGAATATGATGCTGAGTATTCTGAGTCTCTTGTTAGACTCCTGAAGGGTGATCATGATGTTCAGTTCCCTACCTGTCCTAGATTTTCACCGTATGTTGATCCGAAGGATGTGGAATTTTCTTTTGGTGACGACGATGACGAGGCTACAGATAGTGATTAGTAGCTTGATTTACCTCTTGAGATGTGTTGATTCTGTTTTTAGTTTATTTCTAGTTTGATTAGTACTGATGAGTCTGATTTTATTGTTGTTTTTTAGTGTTGATTTGTTTAATTAACTTTGTGTGGACTTTTGATATTGAGATTGTTTTTAGATCATCTTATGTGTTATGTATTAAAGACTGAAATATGGATGAATTTTTATTTTCTATGATAAAATTTTATTTCTGTTTCCGCCTACTGTTTAGTATTTATGAATAGTTAGTAATTTTGCATGTTTTATAATAAAAAAAAAGAAGAAAGAAACAGAGAATAATTTTAATATAAAAATTGTAAAAAAATTGTAGAAATTAACTCCTGCTCTGCAAACTTTTCTATATATGCTTAATCATTTCCGTTATATACATATTAAAGCATGTGTAGAAGTAGAAATGAGTTTTTTTTTCCTTACTACATCATCATTGTACCTAGATAAATTCATGTTTATTTCTTTCTCTCATGCTTTAGAAAACTTTATGATTCATTTTTATACAAAAGCTGAAGTTTAGGAGAAGGGAAAATATTTTTCAAATCTAAATATTATTTGTTCTTAATGAACTAATATTTTCTTTAAAAAATATTAACATAACATAAGGAATGAAAAATCTATTTAAGATTACTTAAAATTTTGAATTTATAAATAATTTAGTAAACTTAACTAAAATTTCAATAATTTTGATTGATTTTAAGAATTTAAATATTTAACTTAATGAATAATAAGATTAAGAATTTTTCTATTTATAGTAAAAAAATTGTATTTTAGAAATACTAAGGAATCAAGATTGTTACTTGAAAAAGAAAAAAATTGAAATAATTTTTGAAAAATACTTATTAAGAATGTCATATTTATTAAGTAATAAAAATGTATAAGTTTTTAAATATAAGTTAAGGATAGTGAATTACAAAATCATTAACATGCTATCCAAAAATAGTAATCCTCAGAAATAAAAAAAATAAAAAAATAAGAAAAAAAGGAAAAAGAAAAAAATGAAATGAAAAGAAAAAAGCAGAAAAAAAAGAAATGTGAGGAGAAGCTTGAGGAAATGTTTAATCAAAAATTGGCTTCACTTGAATTATTTTATAGAAGGAAAACCAATTACATTTTTAACTTAATTTTTATGTACAATTATTTTCAATAGAAAATGTTTAATGAAAATCTTTTTCTTGTAAATATTTTATGTGACCTTAATATGATAAATTACAATTATCCTTAAAATAAATGAAAAAATGGATGTCTTATGGTTTGGTAGTTAAGTTTTATTTAAATTCTTAAAATTAACCTTAATTAGTGAAATTTATTTGATGATTTACTAAAGTTTTTAGAAAACCAAAAATTAAAAGAAATCTTAAATATATAAACTTCATTCCAAATGTTATACATTTTATGTAATTAAAAGGGTTACTTGAGGACAAGTAACGTTTAAGTCTGGGGGAATTTGATCCACTAAAAAATACCTTTTTTATGCCATATTTATGATTCAATTCTTAAGGATATTATGCTTTAATGAAAGGAAATTTTATGTTTTTGGATGTAGGTGATAAAAAAAGATTTCAAGAAGTAAAAATGAGCAAAATGGAGCAAAAATGGAGCTTAAAGAGCAAAGTTGTCAAAATTATAGGTCTGGCGCCTAGGCGCCAGAATCCGGCGCCTAAGAACCAGTTCGATACAGAAACATATAATATTTTTGACGACTTTGGGCAGTTATTTTGACGATTTTGAGCGGTTATCAGGCCTTCTAGAAGACTGGAAGTTACTCCTAATATATAGGACATGTGATACATTCATCTGGACACAGGAAAATGGTTTTAATCACGAAGAGGTGCGATCTAAAGTGAAGAGGTGTGAAGACCTGGTCACGGACTCCGACGCCTAGGCGCCAGATCCCGGCGCTTAGGCGCAACAGTTACCTTCTATAACATACATTATATTTGGACAAATTTTGAAGAGGTGCCTTAAGCAACCCCATGTTAAATTTGGAGCTCTATAAATAGGAGTCAATTCTACAGAGAAAAGTGCCCCTTTTAGCACCCTATAGCCATTCCATCACCATATACCGCCACTCTAGCATCCAATCATTTTAGGGAACCACTTTCTTTTGCATTTAGTGAGTTTATTTTGAGTATTACTACTCAATTCCTTGAGTAGTAAGTGTAAGTTTTCAGGTATTGTTGTTGTTGAAGTTTTATACCTTGCATTGGAGTCAGTAGGAGTCAACAGATCACTTGAAGGAACATTCCAGATAAGTATACGTAAATTGGTTCAAAGTTTTATAAATATGTTTTGTTTTGTAAATTCAATTTGTTCTGAGTAGTTAGTTTTCTTTCTCCTTTCAACTATGAAAAGATAATAACGTAATTGAATTTTGTTGGAGAATTTAACTTAAAATATTTATAAAAATGGTGATGATATATTAATACCTAATCTTAATTTACTTTTTAAACTGGCCATTTAAATTTTTAAAACCTGTTGAAGAATTCTGAGACCTATCCGGAGATGAGTTCTTGACTAGTAGATATCACATGAAACCTTGGGTAATTGAAGGCTTTATGCTGGTTATTCAAGAAGAAGTGCAAATAAATAGGAAGATATTATTTTTTGGGTGTTGAATTAATTAGTAACAGAATAAATTCTATTAATTTGGTCTATATAAAGGGAACGGGTCACTGGTAGGGCTGACCATAGCCACCCTTGGACAGCTAGTAGTGTGAGGCTAGATTAACCCATTTTACTAATAAAACATCCTGAACCGATCTATAGATTAGCCAATGTTCTTTATAATATCGAGCGAAGGTAAAGAATAGAAATGCTTCTTTTTGAAACAATACCATAATCTAAGTTCTCCACAAATGATAATTATTCTAAAAATCTTGGATTAGTTGAAATAGAGAAAGTTGTTTTATTTATACCAGCATTAATCTTTATTTAATTACTGCTTCCTTACATTTAGTAAAAATTTTATTAAACTTAAAATCTGAATTTTGAAAAGAAATAAAAATAATAATTACTTTTAATTTGAAAATTCTAAAATATTTCTTAATTTTCTTATTGTCTTCCCTGTGGGATCGATAACCAGGACTCTAATAGAGCCCTGTATTACTTGAAACGATACGTATAATTGTGTTTGAAATTGTGACTTTTAAAGTAATTATTATAAATATTTAAATATAAATTCATAAATTCTTACATAAGTAAAATTCAGGTCGGCTGGGTCGGCGTAGTCGCAATCAGTTACCCTAAATTAGGGTTTACTATCATTTTTTTTGTTCATCTTGGGTGTCTCCAGAATTTGGGCTCAAAAGGGTGTGACTTAGTTTTACCTTAAATTTTAGTGTTTAGGGGAACTTGGATGTATTCAAGAAATCAATTTTGATATACTTCCTTTGATGGTAGATCCTGAATGTCTTTTATATGTACCCTCACAAAAGTGAGGTCAACAGCCTTATTATCTATATGGTGAGATCCCTTCCAAGTATTCCACATTTTCAATCTTGAGCTTCTTATAATGTGTAGTTTGCATCAATCTAAGAAAGACATTTAAGGTAGGACTTAGTAAAATTTATCCAGTACAATTCATCATTTAAGATGATATAATTTTTTATTTACTTTCTACTATGAGTGCTTCATTCGTGTCTTCAGAAAAAGCTCGTTTTAATGGAAGGAGATATATGATCCATCTATGAAAGTTCATTAATTTATTTAGTATATTGTATCTCCCAAGGGTCAAGAATACTAGAAAAATATATATTTTTAATATGCCTCATCTTATAAGGATCTCTAATTGTTGGAGTGGCCGACTTAGAGAATGAATTAACCTGAGAATTTTGTTCCTATAGAATGTAACTTATTTTTTGTGTTTGAAAATGAATAAAGAGCAATTTTCCTAGGCTGAGATACTGTTCCAATTATGGATTATGAACATTGAAGTCACCCTCCACTTAAGAGATTACATGCTAAGAATCAATAAAAAATGATTAAATAATGAACCTCTTAATTGATATTGAGTCTTAATATGATGATAAAAGCATCATGCTAAGTGACATTATTTGTTGCCAAAAATTCCAGATAGATTCTGCACTCCACAATATATTTCTTAAGATAGATAAGTAAAACTATGACTCCAACACTATAACTTTTAGAAGCTCCTTCAATGTGTAAAGTCTATAAGAAATACTTTTAAGGAGAGAATGTGTGGCTAAATAGGAGTAGGAGTTATACATTCCATCATAAACTCAATGAACACTTGTGTTGATATCAAGTCTCAACAAGAAGTGAAGCTTAAATTTTTCTAACTTCAGTGAACATTTCATTAGCTTCTTTGATGCCTCTAATGTTTAAAGATAGTGCTCAGTGAGAGTTTTATGTAAACACCTAATGTATGGGCTTAAAAATATGAGTAATTTTCATGCTATGAATATTAGTGCCACAACTCTCTGATTGAAGCTTCACTTCTCAGAGCTAAGGTATGGACCCCTTCTTCCTCCCGAGCTTCCAGCGATTCTCTATTTTTCTTGGATTAATTTCATAGCACATAAACCGTATGGATGTGTTCGTCTCTTCAAGACGAATCCATAGAGTATAAGAACATGAAAATCCATTGAGAAACAAGAGAGATATTAGGGTTTGAGTGTGGACGGCTCTCGAGACACACCAGGCAGAGACGATGATCGGCCGCCATTAGATCGAGCGTGTATCGAATGGACGGTGCAGATCGCGTCGGACGAGTGAACGGGACATGAACCGCGGGCCCCCGGAGCGCTGAGTCGGATGGCGCCGTCGAATAGGAAGGCGACGCGTGGGCTTTCGGAGCAGCCGAGGATGAGTCGGCTCCGCGTGGATAAGTAGATAATTAGGAGTATTTTTTATTTAATTAAATACCCAGAACTTAGAAAGTTCATATCTTTGTGTAGAAAAATCATAAAAATAAAATAAAAATACCCTCTTACTCAGTGAATAGAGGAGAATAATGTGGAAAAAGAATTGAGTTAATTTAATGAGTATTTTATTTTTAATTAATTATTCACTCATTTCAGTATTTTAATTCTCCATTTGCATAGACAATTCACCATAGCATGAGACCATAGGGCTTTTGAAGCCTCTGATCTTGGGAACATTCCCTGAATTTTTCAAGGTCAGAGGCTATCTCTATGGAAGTTATGTATTTTTCAAGTTTATGTCACTGTTTTTGGTATTTTAATTCCATTAATTAGCATATTGCTTAGAAAATTCTAGAAAATTTGGGGAAGTTTCTTAGGACTAGAGGACCCTAGGATAATTATGTTTTGAGTTAATTCATTAAGAATAACCCTAATTGGCCTAATTACTCAAAACTGAACTTTAATTAATTAGGGTTAACCACACATTAAAAGAAATTGAAAACAATTCTCTACTGATCTTTAGGATCAGAGGGACCTCACATAAAAATATGGAATCCATTGGACATGTTTAACCCCACTAAATGGTTTAATTAAGTCACATGATCAAAATTAAACTTTAAGAATTCATAACTCCAAAAATACATTTTAAAAATTCACAAAAATGGTTTTGGGGCTTCTCTGATGTTAGGGGAGTCTAAGAAAATTAAAGTTAAATTTTCTAAAAATCTTCATTTTTCACCATATTTTAATATTTTAATAATTAAAAAATAATAAAAATCACAAAAATATTAAAAATCATAAAAATGTCAAATTTTGATACCTAATCACTTAGGAACAAACCAAATATTTTTCCCAAGTCTCTAGGTTAAGATATTGAATTTTAAAACCTTAAGACAATTTTTAAATTTAAAAAAATTGATTTTCCAACCTTTTCACCAAATTAATTCTAATAAATCAAAGAAAAATCAAAAAAATATAAAATTTACTTTTCTAAACTCTTTGAGGTTAGAGGGACTTAAGAAAAATATAAAATTCATTTTTTAACTTTAATTTTACTTTATAATTAATTAACACTCCAAAACTCAAAATAATTATAATAAATAAAATATAATTCAAACAATCACCAAAATTGGTCCAAGTGGTCCTCTGGTTAGTAGAAATATCCCATAATTTTCCTAAGGATAGAAAACTTAACTTGGTCATATTGTTGAATTTCCATTGAAAATCCCTATTTTCTATCAAAATAAATATATAAATTAAATTAAATTCAGAAAAATCACATTTTATCTTCTAATGTCTTAATTGGCATGTGAGTGAAGTTACATAAAAATTTTAAGTTCATTTGAGCTTAATTTGATGAGTTATGAAATGAACAAGCTTTAAAGGGCATAAAGGTAATTAAAGAATTTTAACCCTAATTAATATTTATGTTTAATCAAGGGGAGGGTAAAATATCTGATTTTTAAATTTTCATTAGATGATTGAAACCTAGGGAATTAAGGGGTAGAAACCCATTAATCATCTTGAAAATGTTTAAAGTAAATTTTAATTAATTAAGCAATTTGAATTTTGGAAGAATAGGTTAAAATTTGAATTATTAAGGTTAGGGATATGACCTAAGAAGATATCAATTCTTTAATTTAAAATCCTTAAATGAATCACTTTAATAATATTTAACTTTTAATTAAATTCAAAGTGGTAATTGAAATTAATAATTAAATAATTAAAAGGAAGATAAACCTTAATTGAAATAAATTTAAAACATTAAAATTAATTTGAAATCACTTAAAAAACAAATCTAAAACAAATTTGAAACATTAAAGGAAATCAACCTTAAGACAATTTTTAATTAAAAACATAAAAAAAATCAAATCAATTAAAAAATTAACCTAAATATTTCAATTAAATTAAAATTAAATCATTAAAATTTAAATTGAATAATCTAAACACCTCTTTCAACCAAAATGAATCTAATACATTGAGATCATTAAAGATGTAAAGATTTAATTAAAATTAAAATAACTTGAACACTATTCCAAACTTAAAATTATTAAAATTTCATAACTAAACTAAACCATTTTAAATCATCAATTCCAATTTTAAATCATTCAAATCTTTAATAAACTGATTTCCCTTAAAGGCTTGCGTTATCATAACTCTTGAATGAGGCATTAAGTGAAATGTCACTTCACTTATAGGATAATCAAACATCCTAATTCACTGAGCAAGAAACAAAGTTAACTAAATTTTTGGATGATCAATTCACCAATACAATAAAACTCATTTGGACTCAAAATAATCCCAAAAATATTGAAAAGATGTTTAAGACTTGTCCTAAACACTTCCTCAATATGATGGGGTGTTTTAGAAGAACAATTGAATTTAATTGTTCTTTGATGAAGGAAAATCATCCTTAAACAAAATACAAGAACCTAGACGTCATAGAAAATGACTAGCAATAGGATTAAGAATTTGGTAGACAACCAGAACCTTCCCTTAGCTTTACCTAGGTACTTGTTATAAATATTTAAATGCCTTAACATGTGTTTTAAGTGTAGCTTGGAATGACGAGAAAACCCTCTAGGTACGCTTTTATTTTATTGCAATTTACTCTATTGCAATTTATTTATATAAGCTGCACTTTACTCTTCATGCATGTTGAACAAGATTGTTGCATGAAAACTAAAACCTTTAGGATAGCAACAAAACTGAAACACAAAACTAAATTAAAATCAACACAAGATAAAATTCACCGCCACAACATTCAAAAGATAAAACAACTCAAAATTTAATCAAAAATAAAACAACAAAACTACAATTGCAATTAAATTAAAACATCTCGTTGGATAATCGGGAATACCTCGGATGATGTAACCTACGTGTTGCTAACGGGATTTCCCACGGTCTAAAAGAAAGTGTGGAACTCATTCAGTTGAGTTTAGCAAACTCATCTGGACTAAGTGAATCCGATAAAAATAACGGTGCCGGAATGATGGAAACATAGGATCTTAACCGGTGTTGTAATAATAAATTTTAAGATTCCCCTAACAAAATGTTAAAACACCTGAACTTTAAGACTCTTCTAAACCAAAACACTTTTCTCATCTTTTGATTTTCACCTTCTAAAACTAAACCTCTGCAACGACAAGGAGCCTTGAGCATAGTGGGCAGCACGGCCATCGTCATCAGCAAAACCCGAGTCTACTTCAGCAAAACTCTCTTAGAATTAAACAACAAGCCATAGGATTTCGAGGTAGTTTGCTTAGTGCAACATAAATCCTCAACTTTCTGTTAGGCATTTGCATAATCATATTATGTAAATTTAGCCCTAATCGGTCTTAGGACTCCGAGGTAGTCATTTGGTACGACATAAACCCTCACATCTTTGAGGCTATTTGTGTGATTATATCATACAAATATAAGTCCTGATTAACTAAAATTGGCAGGATTGAAGCATTAAATAATACTCTCAAATTGAAGCCAAATAATAGGATAGTCAGGAAGTCACCGAAGTTCACTTCGGGTCCGTGACATCCCCTACTTCGCTTTCTTTGGATTACTAAAATAAACTGTTCTAAATTTGAGCTATTCCCTATTGAAATTTCCAAAATCCAATTTGTTTGAAACCTTAAACTTTGAAATTCTTGAGAGCGAAACCACTGATCATTATCGAGAGTTTTCTTAAGTGTCTTCAGACATTTAAGATGTAATTAACTATAGGGGCTTGCCCTTATAGAGAACTTTAAGAACCCAGGTAATATAAACCCTACTTAAGTCCTTTATATTAAGCATGAGAACTTATCGGCTTATAAAATTGGTTAGCAGACCAAACGAATGTCACAAATCTTCTAGTTTATTTAATCGAGCCCCATCACCAAGTAGTGTGTCTATTCCTCGGGATAGATGCACGATTTGTGATGCAATGCTCGTTTATATAAACTATTTGGGATGTGAGATTGGCTTGATTTCATATCTTGAAATTTTCAAACATAAAATTATTTTCAAAAGCAAATGCTAATTTCCAAATTATATATATATTTAAATTAAATTTAAAATTCGCCGACAATTTCTGTAGGCGACCCCTTTTCAAAAATACAACACATGACCCAAAAATATGACGACAACATTGGTTGATAAAAGACACCATGCAGAAAGGTCTGACGAAGTCGTGATGATCTATGTGTGGCGATATGCAGTGGCCCTCCTTGTATATGTTAATGATGTAGTTGTTGGGTATGCAATCTGCAGGCAATACCCTCCATGTCACCATCCTTTTTACCATCCTCTTAATAATTCTTGGCAACGAATCCACCTCACAATGACGGAGTATCCCTGGTGTATTTTCCTTTCTATCCTCGGCGAAGTTGTAGCAACACCTACACTGGATTGTAATTCTTCCTTTTCCTTTCATCCATCTTCGAGGTTCTGAGTAGGTCTTCTCTCTTAAACGACCAGCTCAACCCATTTTCTGAAGCATGATGACGCAGTCCACAATCTGCTACTGCTCGTAGTCTGAGAACACATTCGTATGCAGCTCAAGGCCCACTAGGATATTGACCCTCTTGCCTCGAATTCTTTCAAAATATTCAAAAGTTTTCTTTTCAACTTTCTGCAATCGCTCCAGCTTGTATTCTGGGATTATCTGTAATCGACGAGGTCTGGTAACGAACTGTGGGATGTATGGTTCAACCCCAACACGTTCTCCTGCATGTCTCAGCTCCTCGGGGATAATATCTGTTAGGATATCCTCCGGGGTTGCTTTCGCAACAAGACTCTTCAAAGCTGGTGCATCTGTCTGGCGTCGCAGCGCTGATTCTATTTCTTCTTTCCTCGAGATTTCTTTCATCTTTTCTGCTGTTCTTGGAGTTGATTTCCTCTTTTTTTATTCTTGCTGAACTGGCTTCTTCGAAGTATTTGTACTGACTGTAGCAATTGTCTCCTCATGTTGGTCCATTGCTAGCTTGCTCAACATCTTGCGAATGCGGCAGTTCTTATTTCTTCGTTGGGTAAGAGTTAGAGTAGCTCGCCTTACCTCTTGAACTTCTGTGGGCATGGCGCTGACAAGCCTGCCCTCTGCTGTAGTAACCACGGACTTGATTTTCTGAGTAGGTTTTTTTTTAATTTAATTATAAAGTACTATTAATTTACTAGATGCAAATAAAGGAAACAATAATAAGAAAATGATTTATGAAAACTATATAAAATAAACAACTTTCATTCCTTCAATTAATCTAAGATTTTTAAGATAATTTAATATTCGTTGGAGAATTTGATTTATGGTATTGTACCAAATAGAAGCATTCCTATTCTTTACCCTTTGATCCAGGTGCAAAGAACATTGGCTAATTTATAGATCAGGTCCAGATGTATTGTTAGTAGAATGGGTTAATCTAGGCTCACACTTCTAGATGTCCAAGGGTGGCTGTGGTTGGCCCTACTAGTGACCCTTTCCTAATCTATAAATCAAATTATAAGAATTTAGTCTATCACATTAAAAACTTATCAATTCTAAGCCCTTTAAATCTTATCTTCCTATTTATCTGCACTTCACCTTGAATAGCCCGCACATGACCTTCGACTACCCAAGGATTTATGTGACATTTACAAGTTAAGAGTTCTTCTCCTTCAAGGTCTCAAAACTCTTCAACAGGTTTTAACAATTTAAATGGCCAATTTAAAAAGTAAAGTAGGATTAGGTATTAATGTCATCACAATGTTTTGAAAATATTTTGAATTTCAATTTTCCATCAAATCTTTATATTATCTTATCTATCTCTTCAAAATTGAAGGAAGAAAGTAAACTAACTACTCAGAACACATTGAAAATAAACAGTAAAACATAATAAATAAACTTTGAATCAAATATAAAAATACTTATCTCAAATATTTCTTCTACAGATCTTTTGATTCCTACTGACTCCACAGTGTAATAAACTCCAGATGCAACAACTTAAAATAAATTCACTAAACTAAACAAAAGTGACCCTAAATTTCTCTCTCTTTTTCTCTCTCTAAGGATGAGAGATCCTAAAGTGGATAAGAGAAAGGGTTACAATGGGAGGGGCACGTTTTCTAAAGAAATGGACCCCTATTTATAGGCTTCAAGGGTTGCCTTGAGGCACCTCTTCTAAACATGTCCACATTTAATGAATCTTCTAGAAGGTCGGTCTCGGCGCCTGCAGGCGCCGGGACACCGCGTCCGCTTCTTCGCACCTCTTCACTTTGGCTCGCACCTCTTTGCGATTAAAACCGTTTTGGAGCGTCCAAATGCAATGTATCACATGTCCTATTATCAAGGAACAATCGCCAGTCTTCTAGAATGTCCGAAACCGCTCACTCGTCAAAATAACTGATCAAACGTTGTAAAAAACTTGACAGTTTTTGTATCGAGTCAGGCGCTTAGGCGCCAACTTCTGGCGCCTAGGCGCCAACTTCTGGCGCCTAGGCGCCAGGCCATATTTTTTTATACTTTTTGTATTTTGCTCCATTTTTGCTCCTTTTTGCTCCTTTTTCCTTTTTAGACCTTTTTACATCACTTACATCCAAAAACACAAAAAATACCTTTCATTAAAGCATAATATCCTTAAAAATTAATAAGAATTAAGACATAAAGAAATAAGTATTTTTTTATAGATCAAAATCCCCCAAACTTAAATGTTACTTGTCCTCAAGTAACTCTTTCTACTATATAAAATATATAACCTTTGGAATAAAAGATAAATATTTAAGATTCCTTATAATTTTTTATTTTATAAAGTCTTTAGTAAATTATTAACTCAATTTTACTAACTAGGTTTAATTTTAAGAATTTAAAGAATATTTAACTACCAAATCGTAAGATTTCAAACTTTCCATCCATTTTGAAAATAATAGAAGTCTATTATATTAAGCTTTCATAGATTATTTACAAGAAAAAGATCTTCTTGAAAAATCTTTTCTAAATAAATATTTATGTATAAAAATTAAGTAAAATATGTAACTAGTTTTCTTCCTATAAGATAATTCAAGTGAAGCCAAAATTTGATTAGGCATTTCCTCAAGCTTCTCCTCTCTTCTCTTTTTTTTTTTTTTTTTTTATAGAGAGGATTACTATATCTGGATAGCCTGTTAATGGTTTTGAACTTCACTATCGTTAACTTATATTTTCAAAACTTATACATTTCCACTTAATTATTATTACATAAATAAGAATTTAAAAAAAATTTCTAATCTTTTCTTTTTCAAGTGATAATATTTTATTACTTAATATTTCTAAAATTCTATTATTTCTATCATGAATAGAGAAATTCTTTATCTTATTCTTCTTTAAGTTAAATAATTCTATTCTTAAAATTAATCAAAGTTAGTAAATTTTTTGGTTAATTCACTAAATTGTTTATAATTTCAAAAATAAAAGTGGTCTCAAATAAATTCTTACTCCTTAAGTTATGTTAAAAAGTTTTTATTTTTATGAAAATATTAGCTTTTTAAGGACAAATAAAATTTAATTTTGAATGGATTTTCACTTCCGCCAAACTTAAGTTTTGGTATACTATGATAATTTGAAAGTATGAGAGAAAGAAAATCATATGAATTTTTAATAAGTATGTAAAAACAATCTTAAAAAGAAAAGTTAACTTCTATCATGCTTTTATGAATAATTAAGATAAAATTTAAGCATGTATAAAAAGTAAGTAGGCTAATTTTATGATGATACTAAATTTGAAACAGAAGTTAAACAGAGAAAAATTACTAATTACTAAACAGTAGACTAAAACAACATATAAATTAATTCTAACTTCAGTCTCAACACAATATACTAAGAATATTTTAACAACAGAATCTTAAAACTAATCAATCAACATACATCAAACACAAAACTAAACAAACAAAACAAACAAAACCAACTAACAGAGTAGCTCATCATAAAGATCAATAACTACTAGTCACTACCGTAGCCTCATCATCATCATCATCACCAAAGGAAAATTCTACGTCCTTAAGATCAACAAATGGTGTGAATCTAGGAAAAGTAGGGAAACTAACATCATGTTCACCCTTCAGAAATCTGACAAGGGCTTCATCATACTCAGAATCATAACTACTCTTCCTCTAGGTATAATCAGATAAATGATCTAGTTTCCTATCAATAATATCAATCCTGCAGTGAGTTTGAAATAACTCCTGTTGCTGCTCTAAAAACTGATCATGCATTGATTCCCAGAAATCTGATGGTGGCTCAGCAGAAGTAGAGGGTCGAGAAGTAGAAGGTCTACCTGGAGTATGTGCAGAAGTAGAAGGAGTGGTCGATCTCTTCCCTCGAAGACGATCATAGATACTAACACTCTCCTGCCCAATTGGCTTGGTAGACTTTAACTTCTCCTCAGAAATATCAGTAGTGACTCCATTACTAACACATAGTGAATAGATCAGAGATGGGAATCCCAATCCAACAGAAGTGCTGGACCTCGCAGTAGAATTTATAGAATCATAAATAATACTCACCACATCAATAGGCTTCCTCTCCTGAATGCAGTAGTTTAAGATCGCTCGATCTCTAGTCACTTCACTCAGGTGGTTGGAAGGTAACAATCTTGCAGAAATAAAATAATGCCATGCTTTAGAAATACCATTTAATTCAGAGGATTTGAAGTTTACCCTTTTTCCGTTCCTGATCTTCCAAGATCCAGTACCGTCAGTCATATAAGCAATGATCATATCCAAATCTCCCTTAGATGGTGATAATCTAGAATAATAGCACTCAATAGTCGGTGGTAGGCCATAAAATATGTTGACTCTTTCTGGACTAAATCATACTCTGATTCCTCTGACAAAGACTTCATATTCTTCGGCATCCATAAAATTTACATAAAATTCTCGAACAATCGGGATAACAGTAACAGCAGTAAAATAACAAAATCGTTGCCAATTGTGTGCAACAATAGTGTTTTCGATCATTTCTCCAGGATGATAGAAACTTCGTTCAGAAATGAACTTTCTGGACGTTGCAAATTCATGGAAGCGAAAATGCACAACCGTAGTAGAAAATTTGCTGCTATCAAAGTTATCTCGTGCCTTCCCGCATTTAGATTTTAGAGCCGTCTAAACGTGAAAGAAAATAAGAACAAATTTAGGTATCAAAGATTTAAACTCTTTTTAAGTTTATAAAACTTAAAATAAGTTTAAAAATCCAAATAAATCACTAAAAATTAAAAATTATTTTCAAAATTTTCGGTTCTTAGCAAAACTTATGGGAAATTTATGGTGAAAATAAAAAATAAATGGTTTAAAGTGTAGATCTGACCTTAAGACAAAGAAATCAAATGGTTTCGCGCTCAAATTCTTGATGTTTTGACCTCAAAATGGATCTAGAAGATGTATTTTCGTGAAAATGGGGAAGAAGATGAAGCTTACGCGTCAAAAATGGCTTTTGGGGGTTATTTAAGTAAATTTTCGGGTACAGGTCGAACTGGCGCTTAGGCGCCGAATTCTAGCGCTTAAGCGCCAGACTCGCCTTTCATAAAAAATTAATTTTAAATTTAATTTTCCACCAAAATTCATAAATTCAACTTTCAATTACTCATATCAGAGTAGGGCATCAGTTTCTAACTTCCACAACATTTTTCAAAAATTTATAAAAATTAAATATTAAATCGACCAATCAAACATAAGGTTTCAATCAAACTCACTAAATTCCATTTATAACCTTCAATATTGACTCAATACATTCCAGATAAGTATTATATTTTATTCAAGTTCCTAATACACACTCAAACACAACAATTTCTAAGCAAAAACAACACACATTGAACATGAAAGCAAATACACAATCAAACATAATCGATTCTCTAAATTGATACAATGACTTAACAAACCATAATAACAATCTCATTACCAGAATAGTCTAATCTTCACAAGGGAAATTGTGTATTCCACTTGGAAAGAACACTAAGGCTCTCGGGAAATCCGTAGCCGTCTTTTCGTCAATCCACTTATTCTTCGCATATATTTCAACTTGAGCATCTTGATAAGCTGCAAAATGATCAAATTGAAGTTTCATTTGTCATTCTAGATGTTCAACTTGATGAAACATCTCATGAAGGAGATCTCCAATGCTTTTAAACTCCACTTCAAACTTATCCAAACGACTAGAAATTTTCTCTAAACTTACAGCGATGAAACCATTGAAGTAGGGTTGAGGATCCTTTGAAACCTTGTCCCTAGCTTCTTCTCCATGATTTCTTCCTTTCTTTTCTTCAAACATTTCTCAAATCTCTCAAGAATGAAGTGCAAGGGACGTAATTTGGATTGCTTGATGGTTAGGGAAGAAGATAGGTTGAATTAAAGGGAAAATCGTGTGAAAAACTGAAAATTTTCTGTTTTTGCACGACCCAGTAACTGTGGCGCCTAGGCGCCGAATCTGGCGCCTAGGCGCCGAACCTATTGATACATAGTTGATTCTGGCGCTTAGGCGCTGAATTTTGGCGCCTAGGCGCCAGAACTATGTTCAACTCCGTTTCGCCTAATCGTTAAATTTCAAAATTTTGTCCTCCAAGATAGGTAAATTATACTGGTAAGAGTAATTTATACACAGTAACTCATATTGTAAACAATCATAATGAAGGTTAACTTGATCTCCTTTTTACTCATATTCAAAATAGAGTGATCCTATTTTTAAATCTTACATACTTCAAAATAATCTTCAGCCTAAGTCAACAAAGACTTATGAGCATCAAATTTTTCTAAAGTAATAAAAATAATCACGATCGAGGCATAACCTTACATTAAAACACAAAAACACTCATAAACAAAGATAATTATGGGTTGCCTCCCACAAAGCGCTTGGTTTAACGTCGTCAGCCCGACTTAAGTAAATCTTTAATCAAGTTGACTCAATTCATAAGCCTCTTTATAAATCTTTTTAATATCTCCCAAATAAGGCTTCAATCTTACTCCATTCACTTTAACAATTTTTCCTGTTTTGGGATCTATAATATACACAGCTCCATAATGGTATATGACCCACTTTTTTTTATGTTTGCAAATTATGTTAATAGCAACGACACCAAAAACTTGATCCCTCTTTAATATATATATATATATATATATATATATATATATATATATATATATATATTTGATTTTATGATGGAATGTATAATGTGGATTCTATGCAAGTATACGTATCATATCAAGTAATACGAGGCTCTAGTGGAGTCCTCGGTTATCGATCCCACAGTGGAAGTTTTACTAAATTTGTAACGACTAAATTTAAAGGATTTACTTACTAATATAGTATACATAAATTTAGAATACTTAACTAAAGCGAACTAAAGTAAACTAATGCTTTAAATAAAGTTGATTTAAAGATTTCAGAAAAAGTATCATTCTCCTTGTTTTTAGAAAATTAAGTGAATGATGAATTCAAATAGATTTTTTTTATCGTATTGTGACAAATAGGAGCATTCCTATTCTTTACCCTTTGGTCCAGTGCAAAGAACATCGACTAGTCCTATGCTCGATTACCGAATCATGCGGTAAGGCCGGGAGGATACTCGATCGCCACTTTAGAGCTCCCACGTTCCCCTCACCTGAGGGCTAACATCTACACTTCAGCTCTCAAACAATAGGACCGAATTGAATATTTTAGTTGTCACACTAAAATGTCCAATTCTACGTCCGATAAATAATATTTCCCTATTTATTTGCACTCTCCATCCAAGGCTTTTGACTTCCCTGAATATTGGATGTAATCTTTACTATAGCTGATAATTCAACATATTTTAACAAATCAATTGGCCAGATTGAAAGTAAATTAAGTTTTAAGTAAAAATTATCACAATTTATTTTAATATATTAGGCACTTCTATTTAATTTCATCAATTCACATAATTTCATAAACAAGGAGGAAGACTAAGAAAACTACTCAGAATGCATGGGAATTAAACAAAGCATGAATTTCATTTAAAGTTAACAACAATAAACAAAGACACTTATCTCGATTTCCTCCCTGCGTACTCTCGAAGTTCCTTTGACTTTTCCTTCTAGTACAAGCACACTTCTAAACTCACTAATTACACTTACTAAAATTCTTAAAATAGACACCACGTAGACACTAAGACTCTCTAAAATGACACACAAGTAGACACACACTAGACTAAAATTCGTCCTCTATTTATAGAGGTAGACAAAGGTCCAAGGGGTACTTAAGCACCTCTTCAAAAAGCGTCCAGGTTCAATGTATCTGGCATTTTGAACTGTCTCACCCGTCGACTAGAAACGACCTCGCCGTCGGCGAGAAAAGACCTCGCCATCGGCGGGGCTTCTAGAAGGTCTCCAAACCGCGCGATCTCGCCGTCAGCGGGCTCGGGCTCGCTTTCGACGAGTTAGTTATAAATCCTTCAAAAGTTCTCCTCATGATCTCACCGTCGGCGGTCTCGATCTCGCCGTCGGCGACTTAGTTCATTTTGCATGAATTTCTTCCTTTTTTGATCCAAATTTACTCCATTTCATGCTTTTTGCTTCTATCATTTATAAATTTTCATTCCTGCAATAAAATAAAGAAAATATCTTTCTTTAAAGTGAAATTTCATAAAAAATAGGTATGAATTTCTTAACATATTTTTCTGTGATCAAAATCCCTCAAACTTAATTATTACTTGTCCTCAAGTAATTTTTATACTAAATAAAAATAATGATTTTTGTAATAGAATTTTTAATTCAAATCAACTATGAATTTAATTTAAATAATACTATAGTAAAGTTAAATAGAAATATTTTTAAGTAATTAAATTAACTTTATTTTTATAAGATTGTTTAGTTATCAGATCTAAGATTTCTAGCTCTCTATTTTTTTCAGGAAAGATTATATTTAAAAGAGTAATTTACTTAAGATATTTAGATGATAGGAAGTTCAAGAAAACACTATTTAGTAAAATACTAATCCATATATATAAGTTTAGAAATATATTTGAGTTTTACCCTTTAGGTTAATTCCATTGAAGCCAATTTTTGATAAGGCATCTCCACAAGCTTCTCCTCACTTATATTTTTCTTTTTTTTTCTTTTTGGATTGATTTTCAATTCTTCTCTTTATCTTTTTCAAGTGAGGATTACTGTATCTTGATAGCCTGTTAGTAATTTTGAACTTCAACTTTCTCTTCCTAAACTTGAAACTTAAAATATTTCTTTGCTTATATGTATTTCATAGCCTTTACTTTATTGAGTTTCAATCTCTTCTTTTTCATCTAAATACTTAAGAATTTCAATTTTAGAATATAGTTTCCCTTACTTTAAATAGTTTACTATATTCTTATTTCTTTTAACCAAATATCTTATTCTATTAAATAATTGAATTACTAGAAACATTTATTTAACTTTCTATAATAATTAAATAAAGTAATTCATGTTTATTGAATTGAAAAATTACTATAGAAAAATCATTTGATAATAATTTTTGAAAATAGAAATTGAGAACAATTTAATAATTAAATTTGTATTTTTCCTTCCCCAAACTTAAATTTTTTTATCTATTTCTAAATGGTGAAAAGGAAAATATACAATGAATCATACCTTCGAGCTTTAGGTATTTCTTTTCCTTGAAATTTTTGCAGGCTTTTTCATTATTTAAAGAACCTGTACTATTAGTATTCTTCCACATATATAGTATTTAAAAGAAAGTGCTGGGATAAGAAATTTTTAATAAGTATAAAACACAACAAATGAAAACTTAATCTATTTCTACACATACAATCAACTAACCTACTTTAAACATATTAAAATAATCTAAACATATTAAAATTTCATAACTTATAAAAAACTTAAACAACACATTAAAGAAAAAAAAAACTAACATCCTATCTACAAGAAAAATTGCAAACTAACTTAACACGCATAAAAAGTCTAATATTACAGCATAAGCAAACATACAAACACACCAAAACCACAAATCCACAGAAAGTACAGAATAATTACATACGTAACAATAAAGTTTTCAAAAGAACAATTAATCTAAACAAACTAAACAAAGTTTCTAATCTTCCGCATCAAAATCCCAGGCTATATCATCTCCCCGATCTCCAGGCTGAGAAGGCTGAGCAGGTTGGTACTGTGTGTAGCGGGGGCATTCAGGAAAGACAACATCTAAATCACCACTCCTATATCGACGTTCACCCTCATAATATGCAATTTCGTACTCTGAATGCCGCTGGAGATATTCACTATCATAATCATGTCTTCTTTCCAAGCCATCAATCCTGTGGTCCATATGCTCAAATTTTCTTTCCATATTCTCTCCAAATTGTTCAAAACTCTTTCTACTTAGGGTCGCCTCATTCATCAGATCTTGAAGGGTAGGAGTGGTGTACTGAGGGGGTTCATAACTAGTAGAGGGTATATCTCTACTTGAACAAGGTACATAATCCCTTGTTCCAGATCTCCATCCTTCGTGGGATTCATATTTCTTAATATTTACCAGAGTAATGGGTTTCATAGGCTCAACCCATTCCTCATCATCTCTTGCCTCTACCCCAGATAATTGGCAGAGTGCATAGATAAGACCAGCATGTCCTAATCCTCCTCCACTTTCACTTCTTGAGGTGGCTAATATATTCTTATAAATTACACTTCCCACATTACTACTTTTTTGGTTTTGAATACAGAAATTCAGAACTGCTCTATCTCTTGTTACCTCACTATGGTGGTAAGTAGGTAACAAAGTAGAACAAATAAAATAGTGTCGGGCTTTTAAGTTGCATTTAACATAGAAAGAGGAAAATTTACCCTTTCCCGTCGCTTGATCTTCCAAACGCCTTTCCCATCGCCGAGAAAGTCGATCACCTCTTCTAGTGGTCCTTCTATCGTCCCAAAAGTCTCGTACTCACTGGTGTTGGTGTCTCGTACCTCGTAATAAGCATTTATTCTTGCAGCGCTGAATTCCACAAAAAATCCTCTAACCTTAACTGGTGCATCTTCAGTTGTAGTCAAATTAGCATAGAACTCCTTAACTACCTCCATAGCTGCTCTGTATGAAACATAGCAAAAATTCTCCCATCCTTGTTCCTTTATTACTCGCTCCACCTCTCCTCCTGGATTCTTAAAAACTCGATCTTGAATGCAATTTCTTGATTGAATGTTGTGAAAATATCTTGATTTTGCTTTTGCATTCACAAATCGGGTTTCGTTGTAATCCAACCGTCGCTTTTGTCATGGAGCCATTTTCGATCTGTGAAATTTGCCAAAAATCTTAACTAAACTCCCAAATATCACTAAGAAGGCTTCTTATAACATCTAAAATCCATTTAAATCGATCTCCATGAATTTCTTCCAAGTATTTTCTCTACATTTCAAATTTCTTCAAAATTTCCCAATATAGAAGAAATCCATGGTGAAAATAAAAAATTTTTGCATAGGAGTGAAGCTCTTACCAAGGGAAGATGAAATCCGGTGTCAAAAAGTGTTGAAATCGCCTCAAATCCAAGATCTCACAAGCCCTAGGTCGATTTTTTAAAAAGTTTTGAGGAAGGGGATGATGAATAGTGTCGGTTGACTGGTCAAATATAGGACTTTTGGCGATCTCGCTGTCGGTGAGATTTTTCTCGCTGTCGGCGAGCTAATTAATTTGACAGAGGCAAAAGTTTCGGGAAAATCCACCGTCAGCGAGATCGTTTTCGCTGTCAGCGGGATTTCCCTTGCTGTCGGTGGGATAATTCTCGCCGTCAACGAGATCCCAAAATTTTTAATTTTTGAAATTCGTCAATCATTTTCAACCTCGATTTGTCCTTAATCAATCTTCCGATCACTTAATTTAATAATTTATTATGAAGATTAGATACTTATACTCATAAAAAGTTCACACAACACAGACAATATAACTTTATATATGAAATCCATGAGACTTACAAACATCACACTAACAACTAACAACATACTTAACTTAAATGTCCAAATCCATATTACTCAGCATCGAAAGCCAAACCACTATACACTAAATGCTGAGACATAACAAATACATATAATTTCATCAAATCTGAGATGATCAAATTAAAATTCAAATCATAATAAAACCTAAATCCAAATCAACACAAATATTCACACAAATATAACATAAGATAGAAATCTTTACTACTCCTCAGTGTCTAAACTAACATCCTCTCTGATATTCCTGATGTGACGCAGTGCACAAATAGATTGTAGAAAGGCTCGAAAGGGAATTCGCAGTAGATTCTTCATCAATCCACCCTTTTTGTCTAAGTAAATGAATAAAGCTGGCCTCCGGATGTCCGAGTATGATCAAAGTGCTCCTTCATTCTCCAATTAATGTGATCAAACATATCGTAGATATTATCGATGGAATTCATCACGTTCTGCAACTCTTTCTCTAATCCTTTAATCTTTTTCAGAATGAAATTTGTTTTATCAGTAAGAGGCCTTGCTAAAGGATTGTTCTGTGATGCTCTATCAGAAATAATGGTAATCTCATCATTGTTATCCAAAGTTGGAAACATATCCGTAGGATCGAGTGGTTTCCATGGCAAAAGTACCTTTTCCCAAGCCTCATAAGAAACTTGGTATTGACTGCATAAAGCAAATATAGTCGATGGGTGTCCAAGTCCATGAACTGACCCATGCACAATTAATCCCAATGCAGATTTTATTATAATTGATCCAACATCGATAGGTAGTCCAATTTGAATACAGTAATTTAATATAGCGCATTCCTTTGAAACCTTATTTACCCTCATAGTGGGTAATAATTTTGATGAGATAAAGAAATGTCAATGCTTCGAGACGGGGTTAAGAAGTGATGCGAAAAAACCGACATACCCGTCTTCACGCAACTCCCAATCATCAGGTTCGTCGGTCAGGTATCTATAAATCTCGTTCATAATGTATCTTGAAGGAACAAAGTTTGAATAATGATAGACAGGGGTATTATCTATAGAAAATAATTCATTTACCCTTGAAGGAGTAAATGTTACCCATCTTCCTCTGACGTAGACACTTCCATTGTTGATCACATTTAGATTAGAGTAAAACTCTTTAACTACAGGAATAACTACAGCGGATGTCGTATAGCAAAATACCTCCCAATGCCGTTGCGCGATCATTTCTTCAATTTTTTTGGTGGAATTTTCTACTTCTCTATTGACAAATCCCCTTTCTTTAATAAGTCGTTTCTTCATCAAAACTTTGTTGAAAATACGCTGCACCTCCGAACTGACGAATTTTCTTCGGTTGAAAACTTCGGTTTTTTGTGGTTTCTAAGAGTTTGGTAGTCATTTCGGATTGAAAGGAATGGTCTCTAGTCGTTTCTTAGGAAGAAAACAGTGCAAAAATGAATTTGGGATGATTTTCTACAAAGAAATGGCTTTAGAACCATCCAAAACCGCACATAAAACTTAAGAGAACCATTTTTCAACTGCCTCACCGTCGGCGGGAAGTTTCTCTCCGTCGGTGAGCTCATTAATAAACTAAAATGTAATTAGGCGTCATTCTCGCTGTCGGCGAGAATCAACCTCGTCGTCGGCGAGATTTCGTAAAATTGCCCAATTTCGCTTTGGTCCAAATATTTTCTGATCTCATCATATAGGTTCAAATTGTGATGATTCTAATTAAAAAAATTGAGTAGTAAGATTTGTTTTAATAATACAGACTCACTAATTTGTACATAATTAAAATAAAAGACTACTATGGGTTGCCTCCCATAAAGCGCTTGGTTTAACGTCGTCAGCCCGACCTAATTTCAGTTAGTAATCGAGTCGACTAAGCATTAAAACCTCTTTAAAATTTGGTCTTCTACCTTCGAAATATGGTTTTCATCTATGTCCGTTTACCTTAAATCTATGTCCTATTTTTGGATCTTCAATTTCTATAGTTCCATATGAAAATATTTGAGTTATGGTGAAAGGTCCTAACCATCGAGATTTCAATTTCCCAAGAAATAATTTCAATCTAGTATTATATAGTAAAACTTCTTGTCCTGGTTCAAAATTTCTCTGATTAATCTTCCGATCATGCCATAATTTCATCCTTTCTTTATAAATCCTATCATTATCATATGATTCATTCCTTAATTCTTCTAATTCATTTAATTGCAACAATCTCTTCTCACCAGCTTCTTTCATATTATAATTAAATTCTTTAATCGCTCAATATGCTTTATGTACTAATTCAACTGGTAAGTGGCAAGTTTTTCCATATATAAGCTTGTAAGGAGTCATTCCAATCTGAGTTTTATAAGCAATCCTGTATGCCCATAATGCAGTGTCTAGTCTTATAGACCAGTCCAATCTATTAGGGTTTACGGACTTTTCTATAATACACTTAATCTCTCGATTAGAAACTTCAGCTAATCCACTAGTTTGTGGATGATAAGCAGTTGATATCTTATGAATAATATTATATTTTTCTACTAGTTTGTGAATATATTTGTTTCTAAAATGAGTTCCTCCGTCAGTGATAATTACTCTCGGCATTCCAAATCTAATAAAAATATATTTCATTAAAAATTTTGAAACACTTTTAGCATCACACCTAGGTAAAGCTTGCTCTTCAATCCATTTGGAAACATAATCAACAGCTACTAATATATATGAATTTCCAAATGAAGGAATAAAAGGTCCCTTGAAATCTAATCCCCAAACATCAAAAATTTCAACTTCTAATAAAAAATTCAGAGGCATTTCATTTTTCCTTAATATATTTCCTACTCTTTGGCATTTATCGCATGTTTTTATATATCTGTATACATCTCTAAATAGAGTAGGCCAGTAGAATCCAGATTATGGAATTTTATATGCAGTTTTATCAGTCCCAAAATGTCCTCCAAAATCAGAATCATGACATTTTTGAATAATTGGTTCAATTTCTTCATAAGGCAAGCATCTTCTAATAATTAAATCCTTACATTGCTTATATAAGTATGGTTCATCCCAAAAGTATGTTTTAGTATCATGAATGAATTTTTTTCGTTGTTGCAAAATTAACATAGGTGGTAAAATGTCACTTACAATATAATTTACTATATCAGCATACCAAGGTATTTTCCACTCATTTATATTATAAAGTTGTTCATTAGGAAAAGCGTCTATAATTTCATTATCAGTATCAGATAATTCATGATATTCTAATCTTGATAAAAGATCAGCAATTTGATTATAAGTTCCCTTTTTGTTAACGATCTCAAAATCAAATTCTTGCATTAATAACATCCATCTAATTAATCTTGGTTTAGAATCTTTCTTTTGCATTAAATACTTTATAGCAGAGTGATCAGTATGCACAATACATTTAGTTCCTATTAGATAATGCCGAAATTTATTAAAAGCATATACAATCGCTAATAATTCTCTTTCGATAAGTGTATAATTTATTTCAACATCATTTACAGCTTTACTAGCATAATATATAACTTTGAAAATCTTATCATATCTTCGCCAAGAACTCGCTCCTATAGCATAATCACTAGCATCACACATAAGTTCAAATGGTTTCTCCCAATTAGGTAAAACTATTATAGGTGCTGTAATTAATTTATCTTTTAATAATTTAAAAGCATTCAGGCATTCAGTTGTAAATTCAAATTTCTTGTCCTTTTCAAAAAGTTGGCATAGAGGTTTAGTAATTTTTGAAAAATCTTTTATATAATGTCTGTAGAATCCAGCATGTCCAAGAAAACTTCTTACCCCTTTAACCGTAGTTGGAGGTGGTAATTTAGCTATAACTTAAATTTTTGCAGGGTCTACTTCCATGCCCTTTTCCGAAATTTTATGCCCTAATACAATGCCGCCTGCAACGATAAATTGACATTTCTCCCAATTAAGAACTAAATTAGTTTTCTCACATAATTCAAATACTTTTTCAAGATGATTTAAGCATGTGTCAAATGATGTTCCAAATACGGAGAAATCATCCATAAATACTTCTATTCCATTATCAATTAACTTACTAAATATAGACATCATACATCTCTGGAATGTTGCAGGTGCATTACATAATCCAAAAGCCATCCTTTGAAAAGCGAAAGTTCCATAAGGACTAGCAAATGTAGTTTTCTCTTGATCCACATGAGCAATTTGTATTTGATGATAACCGGTGTATCCATCTAAGAAACAGAAATACTTATGTCCGGCTAATCTATCTAACATCTGGTCTAGAAATGGTAAAGGGAAGTAATCTTTCCTGGTGGCTGCGTTTAATTTTCTATAATCAATACATATTCGCCATCCAAGTAACTTGTCTTATAGAGATAAGATCACTATTTTCATTAGCTTTTACGGTCACTCCTCCTTTCTTAGGCACACGAGTGAATTGGGCTTACCCAAGCAATCGTCGAAATAGGATATATAATATCATTATCTAACCATTTTAAAATTTCTTTCTTGACTACTTCTTTCATTATTGGGTTTAATCTCCTTTGGGGATCTACCTTAGGCTTATGTTCATTATCTAAAATAATTCTGTGCATACAGATTGAAGGACTAATTTCTTTAATATCCGCTAAAGTCCAAAAAAAAATTTTCTTATATTTTTTAAGGTATCTAAAAGTTTTTGTTCTTGAGATTCATTTAATTCAGATGAAATAATAACTGGTAGAGTTGAAGAATTACCTAAGTAAGCATATTTCAAATGATTAGGTAACATTTTTAACTCAAGTTCAGGAGGTTTAATAATTGATGGAACTATATTTTTTTCAGTGTTTCTGTATTATCCAAAAATTCAAATTTCTCTTGAATATAATCTAGTTCTTCATTTATATCGGCTTTTTCAATTAATTCAGTATTTTCTTGTTCTAATTTTTATTTATAATATTCCTTCAAATGTTCTTTTTGTAAATGATCCAGTACTTTCATTCGAAAACTCATCATCTTTTTCTAGTGCAGGATATTTCAATGATTTTGCAATATTAAAAGTAACTTTTTGGTCATTTACTCTCATAGTTAATTCTCCTTTCTGAACATCAATCAGAACTTTCCCAGTGGCTAAAAATGGTCTTCCTAAGATGATAGGAATTTCTTTATCTTCTTCCATATCTAAAACAATAGAATCTACAGGGAAGATAAATTTTTCTACTTTTACTAAAACATCTTCAATAACTCCCTTAGGATATGTAACAGAACGATCAACTAACTGAAGGGTTATTGAAGTAGGTGAAATTTCTCCCAATCCTAATCTCTTAAAAATTGATAGAGGCATTAGATTGATGCTTGCTCCTAAGTCACACAAAGCTTTTCCATAGAATTTTTCTCCAATAGACGGGGTATAGTGAAACTACCAGGATCTTTTAATTTTTAGGAAGCTTTTCTCGAATAATAAGTACTTACACTCTACACTAAGTGCGAACGTTTCATTATCGGTAAATTTTCTTTTTTTATTTAGAATATCTTTCATGAATTTTACATAGTTTGGCATATGTTCTAAAGCTTCTACGAAAGGAATATTTATTGTTAATTTCTTCAAATTTTCAAGGAGTTTAGCAAACTGTTTATCTTTTTTATGTTGATTTAGTCGTTGAGGAAATGGTGGTGGAGGTTTTTCAACAGAAATTTTCATTGGTATTAAAGGATTTTCTAAGTTTGGATCTTGTTGATTCTTTTGCTTTTTAATTTCGACTTCCTCTTTTTGACTTTCCAGTTCTTTCTGAATTTGAGGTTCTAATTCTTTTCCACTTCGTAATTGTATCGCTTTAATTTGTTCATTTCCTTTGTCTTGGGATTTATTTCCACATTACTAGGAAATGTTCCAGGTATTCTATTATTAAGCGCAGTAGCGATATGTCCAAGTTGAGTTTCAATATTTTTAATAGCTGCTCCTTTATTTTGTAATTGGTTTCCTTGTATTTGTAATTGATTTCCTTGATTTTGTAATTGATTTCCTTGATTTTGTAAATGTTGACCCATATTTAATATTAATTCTTCTATAGATAATTTCTTATCTTTAAATTGAGTGTTATTATTATTAAATCCAGGTGGATAACTAGGTTTATAGTTGGAATTTCCTTGGTTAGAGGGATTTCCTAATGTTTGTGTTATGTTGTTCATCCATGGTTGATTAGTTGTATTATTATTCCAATTAAAATTAAGATGATTTTTCCATCCAGGATTATAATAATTCACATAAGGATTATTGGGTCTGTTATTAATAGCATTTATAGTTTAATAATGAGATTGGGATTCTATAAGTTGTCCAGATGAGTTTTCTTCTAATATAGTTGGAGAGTAATTCATTCCAAAATGATCTAATTTTTTAGATATAACAGCGATCTGCAAAGGTAACATAGATATTGCATCATTTTCATGAATACTGGCTATCTTTTTTGGATTCATTCTATCAGCAGGCCATTGAAAATTATTGGTAGTCATTTCTTCGATTAGTGCATAGGCTTCATCAAATGGTTTTGACATTAATGATCCTCCAAGACGAAGCATTGATGATCGATCTAAGAGATCCTACTAATCCATTATAGAAAGTTTGAATAATTAACCGATACGGTAACGCAAGATGCGGGCATTTCCTAAGAAGTTCTTTAAATCTCTCCAAGCTTCATATATTGATTCTCCATCAAACTGACTAAAAGAAGTTATATAATTTCTAAGCTTAGCAGTTTTAGATGGTGGAAAATATTTGGATAGAAAGTTTTGTGATAATTCTCCCCAAGTTTTAATAGATCTAGGTGCTAACGAATTTAACCACATTTTAGCCTTATCCCTTAAAGAAAAAGGAAAAAGTCTAAGTCTAATAGCATCGTTAGATACTCCTTCATATTTGAAAGTAGCACATAGTTCTAAAAAACTAGCAAGATGTAAATTAGGATCTTCAGTAGGTGAACCACTAAATTGATTGTGTTGTACTATTTGGATAATTGCAGGTTTCAATTCAAATGAGTTAGCAGCTACATCAGGGTTTTGAATAGTTAAATGAATTTCATCTAATGTAAAGTTGGCATAATCTCTTAATGGTCTCTGTTGATTGATATTTTCATTTTCAGGAATATTCGCCATTTGTGTTAAATTTATAATTTCTCTTTTTTGTTTTCTAATTCTTTTAATTGTACGCTCTAATTCTGAATCGTATGGTATTAAATTTTTCGTTTCCAAATTTATGCATACAATTTTGCAAAAATAAATTTTAAAATAGTCTGTTACTCTAGTAAATAATTTCTTTACTTCCCCGACAACGACACTAAAAACTTGACCCACTTTTTTTTATGTTTGCAAATTATGTTAATAGCAACGACACCAAAAACTTGATCCCGCTTTAATATATATATTTGATTTTATGATGGAATGTATAATGTGAATTCTACGCAAGTAAACGAATCGTATCAAGTAATACAGGGCTCTAGTGGAGTCCTGGTTATCGATCCCACAGGGAAGTTTTACTAAATTTGTAACAGCTAAATTTAAAGGATTTACTTACTAATATAGTATACGGAAATTTAGAATACTTAACTAAAGCGAACTAAAGTAAACTAATGCTTTAAATAAAGTTGATTTAAAGATTTCAGAAAAAAAGTATCCTTCTCCTTGTTTTTAGAAAATTAAGTGAATGTTGAATTCAAATAAATTTTTTTTATTGTATTGTGACAAATAGGAGCATTCCTATTCTTTAGCCTTTGGTCCAGGTGCAAAGAACATTGACTAGTCCTATTCTTGATTACTGAATCTGCGGCTAGGCTGGGAGGATACTGGCTGCCACTTCAAAGCTCCCACGTTCCCCTCATCTGAGGGCTAACATCTACACTTCAGCTCTCAAACAATATGACCGAATTAAATATTTTATTCTGTCACACTAAAATGTCCAATTCTACATCCAATAAATAATATTTCCCTATTTATTTGCACCCTCCATCCAAGGCTTTTGACTTCCCTGAATATTGGATGTAATCTTTACTATAGTTGATAATTCAACATATTTTAACAAATCAATTGGCCAGATTGAAAGTAAATTAAGTTTTAAGTAAAAATTATCACAATTTATTTTAATATATTAGGCACTTCTATTTAATTTCATCAATTCACATAATTTCATAAACAAGGAGAAAGACTAAGAAAACTACTCATAATGCATGGGAATTAAACAAATCATGAATTTCATTTAAAGTTAACAACAATAAACAAATATACTTATCTTGATTTCCTCCCTGACGTGACTCCTCGAAGTTCCTTTCGACTTTTCCTTCTAGTGCAAAGACACTTTTAAACTCACTAATTACACTTACTAAAATTCTTAAAATAGACACCAAGTAGACACTAAGACTCTCTAAAATAGACACACAGTAGACACACACTAGACTAAAATTCATCCTCTATTTATAGAGGTAGACAAAGGTCCATGGGGTACTTAAGCACCTCTTCAAAAAGCGTCCAGGTTCAATGTATCTGTCATTTTGAACTGTCTCGCCATCGGTGAGAAACGACCTCGTCGTCGGTGGGGCTTCTAGAAGGTCTCCAAATCGCGTGATCTCGCCGTCAGCGGGCTCGGGCTCGCTGTCGGCGAGGTAGTTATAAATCCTTCAAAAATTCTCCTCATGATCTCGCCGTCGGCGACTTAGTTCATTTTGCATGAATTTCTTCTTTTTTGATCCAAATTCGATCCATTTCATGCTTTTTGCTTCTATCACTTATAAATCATCATTCCTATAATAAAATAAAAAAATACCTTTCTTTAAAGTGCAATTTCATAAAAAATAGGTATGAATTTCTTAACATATTTTTCTGTGATCAGTATACTTTACAACTAAATAGGGTCCAATCCATTTAGATCTTAATTTTCCAGGAAAAAAGCGAGAGTTAAATAGTAATACTTTTTATCCAGGCTATAAAATTTTTCCTGAAGTTTTCTTATCATGCAACATTTTCATTTTCTCTTTATAACTTCTCACATTTTCATATGATTCATTTCTTATTTCTTTCATCTCATTTAGTAACAAAAATCGTTTTTCTCCTGCTTTATTCAAATTAAATTAATCTCCTTTATCGCCCAATAAGCTTTATGTTCAAGTTCTACAGGTATGTTACAATGTTTACCATAAATTAACCGGTAAGGTGACATTCCGATTGGTGTCTTATAAGCTGTTCTATAAGCCCATAATGCAGAATCAAGTCTATCAACCCAATCGCTTCTTTTAGGATTAACGAGTCTTCTTTATAATTCTTTTAACTTCTCTGTTTTATACTTCAGCCATTCCACTAGTTTGTGGGTGATAAGCAGTTGCAATTCTATGTTTGATTCCAAATTTTTGTTGTAATGGTTGAATTCTTATATTCCTGAAATGACTTCCACCATCAGTGATAATTACCTTAGACATTCCAAATCTTGAAAATATCATTTTCTTTAAAAATTTAGAAACACTTTTGGAATCACAGTTTGGGAAAGCAACAGCTTCAATCCACTTTGAAACATAATCAACTGCTAATAAAATATAAATTTTTCTAGATGATGGAACAAATGGTCCCATAAAGTTTAAACCCCATATATCAAAAATTTCAACTTCCAATATATAGTTTAAAGGCAGTTCATCCTTCGTAGATATATTTCCCATCCTTTGACATCGATCACATGTTTTCACATATTGTCTCACATCTTTAAATAAGGTAGGCCAATAAAATCCAGAATTTAAAATTTTAAATGCAGTTTTATCTATGCCAAAGTGTCCTCCAAAATCAGAATCATGACGTTTTTTAATAATAGAAAAAGTTTCCTCATAAGGTACACATCTTCGAATCATAGAATCTTTACCAATTTTAAATAAATGAGGTTCTTCCCAAATATAAGATTTAGCATCATATTTAAGTTTCTTAATAAATTTGTTATCTAAGTCATAAGGCAAAATATTGCTAACTAAATAATTAACAATATCAAGCATACCAAGGTGTTTTGCATCTTTGAATAACATATAAAGATTCATCGGGGAATTTCTCATTTATATTTTCTTCCGAAATAATATCATTTTTAATTCTAGACAAATGATCGACAATTTGGTTTTCGGTTCCTTTTCTATCTACTATTTGAAAATCAAATTCTTGTAGAAGTAAAACCCAACTTATAAGTCTAGGTTTAGAATCCTTCTTAGATAATAGATATTTAATAGCGAGAATGATCGGTATGAACTATGCATTTAGTACCAAGAAGATAAGATCTAAATTTATCAAAGGCATATACTATAGCTAGAAGCTCTTTCTCAATGGTAGTGTAATTTCTTTGTGTTTCAGTGAGAGTTTTACTAGCATAATATACAACTTTAAAAAATTTCTCATATTTTTGTTCTAATACAGCTCCAATTGTAAAATCACTTGCATCACACATTAATTCAAAAGATTTATTCCAATTAGGTGCAACAATGATAGAGTGCGGTTATTAATTTTTCTTTTAGAATATTAAAAGCATTAATACATTCTTTATTAAATTCAAATTTTACATCTTTTTCTAATAAATGACAAAGAGGTTTAGCAATTTTAGAAAAATCCTTTATGTATCTTCTATAAAATCCAAGCATGACCTAGAAAACTTCTCACATCGATAATGATAGTAGGTAGTTGCAATTCGAGAATAATTTTCACTTTTGCTTGATCTACTTCCATCCTTTTTTGTGATACTTTGTGAACAAGTACAATGCCTTCGAGTGACCATGAATTGACATTTTTCCCGGTTAAGAACTAAATTTGTTTCTTCACATCTTTTCGGAACTTTGGCTATGTTTTCCAAACAAGATTCAAAAGAAGTTCCAAAGACCGAAAAATCGTCCATGAATATTTCAATTCCTTTGTCAATCAAATCACAAAATATTGACATCATAGATCTTTGAAAAGTTGCAGGTGCATTACATAAACCAAAAGGCATTCTTCTAAAAGCAAATGTTCCATAAGGAATTGTAAATGTTGTCTTTTCTTGGTCCTCAGGAGCAATAAGTAATTAATGATAACCAGAATATACATCCAGAAAACAGAAATATGAGTGTCCAGCTAATTTATCGAGCATTTGATCCAAGAAAGGTAAAGGAAAATGATCCTTTCTAGTGGCTTTATTTAATTTCTTATAGTCAATACAAATTCACCATCTAGTAACTTGTCTTGTAGGAATAAGTTCATTTTTATCATTAACAATGCCAGTTACACCTCCTTTCTTCGGAACACAATGAATAGGACTTACCCATTGACTATCTGAAATAGGATAAATAATACTTGCATCTAACCACTTAATAATTTCTTTTTTAACAACCTCTTTTATGATAGGATTTAATCTTCTTTGCGATTCTATAGTAGGTTTAAAATTTTCTTCCATTAAGATTCTATGCATGCAAATGGAAGGGCTTATTCCTCTTATATCGAGAATAGTCCAACCAAAAGCTTTCTTATAATTCTTTAACACACCTAGTAGTTTTTCTTCTTGATCTTTAATCGGTTCGAAGAAATAATAACGAGTAAAGTTAACGAATTTCCAAGAAACGCATATTTTAAATGGGAAGGTAACATTTTTAATTCCAGTTCAGGGGTTTTTTTAATTGATGGTAAAAGTATATCATTTTGAGTTATGTCTAAAGTTTCCCAATTATCTTTAATAAAATGAGTCTCTTCTTCTTCTACTACTTCATCTTTATCAGTTAAAAATTCAAATTTTTCTTCAGAAATGACTTTACATTTTTCTTGAAAATGTTTTTCAATTAAATAATTAATTATATCCATTCGATAACATTTTTCTTTATCGTGGTACTTCATTGATTTAAGAACATTGAATTTAATTTCTTGATCATTAACTCTCATAGTTAGTTCTCCCTTTTGCACATCAATCATAGCTCGTCCGGTAGCTAGAAAAGATCTCCCTAAAATAATAGGTATCTCTTTATCTTCTTCCATATCAAGTACTATGAAATCTACAGGGAAGATAAATTTATCCACTTTAACAAGGACATCCTCTATAACTCCTTTAGGATAAGTGATAGATCTATCAGCTAACTGAAGGGTTACAGTGGTGGGAGTAATATATCCTAAATCCAATCTTCGAAAGATGGAAAATGGCATGAGATTAATACTTGATCCTAAATCACATAAAGCTTTTCCACAAAATTTTTCTCCAATAGCACAGGGTATAGTGAAACTTCCAGGATCCTTAAGCTTTTCGAGTAATTTCTTTTGAATTATTGCACTGCATTATTCACTTAATGCAACAGTTTCAAAAGCTTCAAATTTTCGTTTTTTGCTTAAAATATCCTTCATAAATTTTGCGTAAGTTGGCATTTGTTCTAAAGCTTCAGCAAAAGGTTTGTTAATAGTAAGTTTCTTAAAAATTTCAAATAATTTAGAAAATTGATGATCTAATTTCTGCTGTTTAAGTCTTTGAGGAAAAGGTGGTGGTGGTTTTTCAACTTCCACATTAACGAGTATAACGATCGATCTTGACTAGGAGAGAGAGTTTAGGTTTTTTAATCTCTTCAACCTCAATCTCTTTTTCAATTTCATTATGCATTCTTTCTTTTAATTCCTTTCCACTTCTAGGTTGCACAGCTTTAACTTGTTCATGTTCTTTTCCAGTTTCTTTTGGATTAATTTCAACATTACTAGGAAGTGTTCCTACAGTTCGTTATTAATTAAAGTGGCAATTTGCCTCATTTGATTTTCAATATTACGAATAAGTAATATTTTGATTTTGTAATTGATTATTCATTTGTAAAATTAATTCTTCTATTGATAACTTTTTCTGTTGATTATTAAATCCAGGAGGTTTATAATTTGAATTAACTTGATTATTCCAATTTCCAGTGAGATGAGATTAATTATTACCCCATTGTTGTTGTGAATTATTCCAGTAAAATTAGGATGATTTTTCCTCCTAGGATTATAATAATTTGAATAAGGATTATTTTTACTTGCAATAGCTTGTAAAGTTTCAATAGTTTGAGAATCTTCAATATTAGCAGAGTTATTATGCGAAATATTAATTGCAAAATTATCTAATTTCTTAGACATTGCTGCAACTTGTGAAGCTAAGATAGAAAAGGCTTCATTATCCTAAATACTTGCCATCTTTTTAGGATTAATCCTTTCGGAAGGCCATTGAAAATTGTTATTAGCCATTTCTTCAATTAAAGTGTAAGCTTCTTCAAATGATTTAGACATTAAAGAACCTCCAGCAGCAGCATCAATAATTGATTTTAAATATCCAATTAATCCATTATAAAAATTTTCAATAATCAACCAATCAGGTAAAGCATGATGAGGACATTTTTTTAATAGTTCTTTAAATCTTTCCAAAGTTTCATATATTATCTCCCCGTCAAATTGACTAAACGAAGTAATATCATTTCTTAATTTAGCAGTTTTAGAAGGAGGAAAATATTTAGCAAGGAATTTTTGTGTCATTTCAGCCTATGTTTTAATAGAACCAGTCGCTAATGAGTTTAACCACATCTTTGTTTTATCTCTTAAAGAAAAAGGAAAGAGTCTAAGTCTAATAGCATCATCAAAAACATTATTATATTTAAAGGTACCACAAATTTCTAAAAAACTAACAAGATGTAAATTTTGATTCTCATTTGGTGATCCACTAAATTTATTGTTTTGCACCATTTGAATAATAGACGGTTTAAGTTCAAAAGAATTAGCATCTACAGTAGGTATTTGAATACTATTATGAAGTTCATCAACTGTAGGGTTAGCATAATCCCATAATGATTTATAAACATTTTGATCATTAAGTTCAATTGGATTTTGTAAAGTAGCCATTTCTTGAAATTTTTTAATTTGTTTTCCCTTTTTAATTTTTCTTATTATTCTTTCTAATTCGGAATCTAAAGGTATTAATCCTTCGTAACCAAATCTTCGCATAAAATAAGGAATAAAATATATATATCTCTTTTTTTATTATATATATATATATATATAAGAAACTTTATACTATTCTATTTCTTTCTTCCCCGGCAACGGCGCCAAAAACTTGACCCGACCCGCAATAATGCAGTAATATTTGCTTCCAAAAGATGGCAAAAAACTTGACTTAATTTATAAATAGCGGCTAGTGTATAAAATCAAAATGATGTAAATTTAGAAAATATTTTTACTCCCTGGGGTACTACGCAAGTATACGTATCGTTTCAAGTAATATAGGGCTTTGAAACAAAGACCCCAGTATCGATCCCACAGGGAAGAATTATACTGATAAATTTTCTAAATAAATAAAAAATATATAGATTTTTTTATCTTTTAATTTAATTATAAATTACTATTAATTTACTAGATGCAAAAAAAGAAAACAATAATAAGAAAATGATTTATGAAAACTATATAAAATAAACAACTTTCTTTCCTTCAATTAATCTAAGATTTTTAAGATAACTTAATATTCGTTGGAGAATTTGATTTATGGTATTGTACCAAATAGAAGCATTCCTATTCTTTACCCTTTGATCCAGGCGCAAAGAACATTGGCTAATTTACGGATCGAGTCCGGATGTATTGTTAGTAGAATGGGTTAATCTAGGCTCACACTTCTAGATGTCCAAGGGTGGCTATGGTCGGCCTCTACTAGTGACCCTTTCCTAATCTATAAATCAAATTATAAGAATTTAGTCTCGTCACTCTAAAAACTTATCAATTCTACGCCCTTTAAATCTTATATTCCTATTTATTTGCACTTCACCTCGAATAGCCCGCACATGGCCTTCGACTACCCAAGGATTTATGTGACATTTACTAGTTAAGAGTTCTTCTCCTTCAAGGTCTCAAAACTCTTCAACAGGTTTTAACAATTTAAATGGCCAATTTAAAAAGTAAAGTAAGATCAGGTATTAATGTCATCACAATGTTTTGAAAATATTTTGAATTTCAATTCTCCATCGAATCTTTATATTATCTTATCTATCTCTTCATAATTGAAGGAAGAAAGTAAACTAACTAGTCAGAACACATTGAAAATAAACAGAAAAAAATAATAAATAAACTTTGAATCAAATATAAAAATACTTATCTCAAATATTTCTTCTACAGATCTTCTGATTCCTACTGACTCCACAGTGTAATGAACTCCAAATGCAACAACTTGAAAATAAACTCACTAAACTAAACAAAAGTGGCCCTAAATTTCTCTCTCTACTTCTCTCTCAAAGGATAAGAGATCCTAAAGTGGATAAGAGAAAGGATTACAATGGGAGGGGCACGTTTTCTGAAGAAATGGACCCCTATTTATAGGCTTCAAGGGTTGCCTTTAGGCACCTCTTCAAAACATGTCCACATTCAACGAATCTTCTAGAAGGTCGGTCTGGCGCCTAGGCGCCGGAATCTGGCGCCTAGGCACCGGAATCTGGCACCTAGGTGCCGGACACCGCGTCCAGTTCTTCAGACCTCTTCACTTTGGCTCGCACATCTTCGCGATTAAAACCATTTTGGAGCATCCAAATGCAATGTATCACATGTCCTATTATCAAGGAACAACTGCCAGTCTTCTAGAATATCCAATAACCGCTCACTTCATCAAAATAACCGATCAAACGTTGTCAAAAACTCGACGCTTTTGTATCGAGTCTGGCGCTTAGGCGCCAACTTCTGGCGCCTAGGCGCCAGGCCATATTTTTTTATACTTTTTGTATTTTGCTCTATTTTTGCTCCTTTTTGCTCCTTTTTCCTTTTTAGACCTTTTTACATCACCTACATCCAAAAACACAAAAAATACCTTTCATTAAAGCATAATATCCTTAGAAATTAATAAGAATTAAGACATATAGAAATAGGTATTTTTTTATAAATCAATAGATCGTTCTCCACGGCAATTCACAAGTTGGTAGGAACCTCCCGAGTAGACTGTCTCAACCACGAACGGCCCCTTCCAAGTTAGTTCAAATTTACCTCCTATCTTGCGATGTGCAAGAATAGGTCTCCTGAGAACTAGAACCAAGTCACCGACTTTGAATGTTCTTGGGCAGACCAGCTTGTCGTGGGCCTGGATCATCTTGGCTTGGTACAATTCCAGATTATGCTGTGCTGAAGGTCGCTTCTCTTCCAAGCTTTCTAATTATTCTAGTCGTAGTTTGGTGTTCTCTTCTTTAGTAATCTTATTTGCAACTACAATTCTGAGAGATAGAAGCAGAACTTCTAAGGGCAAGATGGCCTCAGACCCATACACTAGAGCATAGGGCGTAGACTGAGTAGGAGTTCTAAAAGTCATTCTGTAGGCCCATAAGACTTCCAACAACTTCTCATGCCAATTTCTCTTGTTGTCGTCCAAAGTTTTCTTTAAGATTTGGACGAGAGTTTTATTAAAAGCTTCAGCTAAGCTGTTTGCTCTTGGGTAGTAGATCGTCGAATAGCGCCAGTCAATCCTGTGCCTTCTGACAAAATTGTTGATCTTTGTACTTCTGAATGCTGACCCATTATTAGAGATAATTCTGTGTGGTATCCCAAAATGGTAAACGACTTGATTCTTGAAGAATTGTAACACATGATGTGCTTTCACTTCTTTGAGCGGTACTGCTTCTGCCCATTTGGAAAAGTAATCTGTAGCTGCAAGGATAAAGCGATGTCCTCTTGAAGAAGGCGGTTCTATCGGACCCACGATGTCCGTGCCCCAACACTCAAATGGCCACGATGCGATTGTCGGATGTAGCACATTTAGCGGTTGATATAGAACCACTCCATGCACTTGGCATTGGTGACAACTCTTGGCAACCTTCATGCAGTCGGTCATCATTGAGGGCCAGTAGTATCCTAATCTTTTAATTTTCATTTTCATCTTTGGACCCGACTGATGAGCGCCACAAAGTCCTGAATGCACTTCCTTAACAATTCCATGAGCCTCGGACTTGTTCAGGCACCTTAGCCACATCTGATCGAAAGACCTTCTGAACAAGGTATTGTTTATTAATGCGTATGATAGAGTTCTTTTCTCGATATGATGGGCTAATGACTTATCGTCCGGTAGGTTTCTTGTTTACAGGTAGTCTACGAGCGGTTGACGCCAATCTCCTTCAGTTTCTGTTACTGCTGCAACTGTTTCTTCTTCCTTTCTTTCTGATTGGTGTATTGTATCCATGTCGAGCTGTAAGAGGACCTGTCGTCCCTAAACTGAAATTTTAATTGATTCATCCTGTAAGCAGGCAAATTCTTTTGCATGGTGGGCTAGCGCATCTGCAAAAACATTTTCTCTTCTGGGGATTTGTAAATCGTTACATTCGGAATCTGCTCCAGTAACTTCATTGCATACTGAAAGTATTGCTCGAGCCTTGTCTTCAAAATTCTATATTGTCCTACAACTTGTTGTATGATCAACTGCAAATCACCGTAGATGTTGATTTCTATTATCTTCATCTGAATGGTTAACTCTAGTCCAGTTATGAGGGCTTCGTAATCTGCTTCATTGTTCGTACACGGTTCTCTTAGGTGGTAGGAGTATCTTAACATCCCCCGCTCCGGCGTTATACATATTTGTCTGATTCCTGCCTTACCGGGCACTATCGTTTGCAATTCTTTATCCTTTTGTGCTGAAGATGCTCCGTCAAAGTATGGTTCCCAACGCCGATCGTCGGGGTCTTCTAAGCTCATTATCTGCTCGTCGGGTAAGTCGTCGTTGAGAGGTGACTCTGCAGGTGAAGGTGCGCTGCGAGGAAGTCTGCTAGGACTTGTCCCTTTACGACATGAAGAGGAATGAAAGTTATATCGAATTGCAATAGTATCATTGAACACCTAGCCAGTCTGTCGGAAAGGGTCGGACGGGTCATCAAATATTGCAATGGATTAACTCTCAAGATAAGTTTGACCTTATGAGAGAGCATGTAATGCCTGAGCTTTTGAGCGGTGAAGATCAGGGCCAAACAATGCTTTTCAATAGGAGGATATTTTACTTCCGTCGGAATTAGATGACGACTTAAGTATTAGAGAGCATTTTCTTTACCCTCATCATTGACCTGGGCTAGCAGGGCTTCGAGGGAGTCTTCTAAAGCCACGGTATAAAGTATCAACGGTCTACCCGAGACTGGGGCTGCTAACACAGGAGGTGTCATTAGGTATTGTTTGATGTCATCGAAGGCATGTTGACATTTGGAGTCCCAAGTAAACTTGGCATCCTTTTTAACCAAAGCAGAAAAATGCTGACTTCTTCTTGAAAAATTCAAGATAAAGCATCGAAGATATGCCAACTTCGCTGGAAAGTATCGTAGTTGTTTTAAGGTTTTGGGAGGCGGCATCTCTAAGATAGCTTTAATCTTCTCCAAATTGATTTCAATTCCGCGATGTCGGATAACAAATCCTAAGAATTTCCAAGAGGTGACACCGAAGGCGCATTTCAGGGGATTCATCTTAATGTTAAATTATCTTAATCGCTCGAAAACAATTCTCAAATCATACAGGTGATCTTCCTTCAGTTTGCTTTTGATGACCACATCATCCACGTAGCACTCAACTTGGTGTGAATGATATCATCAAAAATCCTTGTCATTGCTCTTTGGTAGGCTGCTCCTGCGTTCTTCAATCCGAAAGGCATCACTGTGTAGTAGTACACTTTGATTGGAATTCTGAAGGCTGTGAGCTTTTCGTCTTCTGGTGCCATCTTTATCTGGTTGTATCCTGATGATCCATCCATAAAAGAGAAGACCTCGTGTGTCGAAGCGATGTCGATCATTAATTCTGGAATTGGTAGTGGAAATTCATCTTTTGAGCATGCTTTATTCAAATCTCTGAAGTCCACATAGATTCTTATCTGATCGTTCTTCTTTCTGACTGGTACTACGTTGGCTAACCAAGTTGGATATTGTTCTTCACGGACAAATTTAGTGTCGATTAGCTTCTTAACTTCAGCTATAACCTGTTGTTCGATTTCCAGACGCATTATACTGGGAGCTTGTCTGACTAGAACAGTAGTGGGATCTATTCCTAGCCTGTGAACTGCAACCTCTGGAGCTAATCCCGGCATTTCATCATAACTCTAAGCAAAGCAGTCCTTGAATTTCTTTAGTAGCTCGATCATTGCTTCGGAGTCTTCTTTATTGAGTAAGGAGCTAATAAAGGTCGGTCTAGGCTCTTCGCTAGTACCTAAGTTAACTTCCATTAACTCGTCTATTGTAGATTTAATTTCTTCTTCAAATTCTCGCGGAGCGTCCCCGATTGGTAGATCCTCGAGATCATCTGAGGCTTCCAAGCAGCCTTCATTATACTCGCAAGGGACAACTAAGCAAAATTCTGAATCATCAGCTGGCGCTACTGTGCTGAATCTGAGACCATGCTTTGAACTGGGAGGTCGACTGGCATTATTCCATAATTTTTCAAAGCCCTGTGATTGACCCTTCAACCACTGTTTAGGCAAGATACCACGCTGCATTAAATTTTGAACACAGGGAGAATACCACTCAAATGACAATTCCATTAATTCAGATGAAGCAACATCTTCAAATTTTACATCATTTTCAGCATTGGAAGAAGAAGCACCGCGATAGAACTTAATTGGCTTAGCACCACCATTATGCACTTCCTTGACCACCATACCCTCGATCTTATTAGGATAGATCGGGGTCAGGGTCATAGTATGTACACAACGGTTAATCTTCTCGTACATTGATTTGTATTCTTCATTCTTTTCATCTTCGAGAGAGATCTTGAACTGGGGTTTATGCTGGTTTATCTTCATTACTTCCTTCTTAGTTTCTTCTTCTTTAGAACTGTCCTCCCAATTAACATTGATGACTGGTTTCTTCTGTTCAACTGTTCCACCGTTTCTTTCTCGACCTAGTCCCCGGCCTCAACCTCGGGTGCGAGTTCTGGAGAAACCTTCACCATCTCGCCGTAAGGGAGTAGTGAGTAACTGTTGAACAAGAATTTCAGGTTCTTCGTCGTCTCGAACTCCTTTTTCTTTATTTGGTATGACATTTCTGGAAAAGATAGTTTTCTTCGAAGGCGCGTAGTAGGCTGCATCTTCATGGATTCCGATTTCATGTACGGAGAAAGATTGCAAGTCACCTTTGATGCACAGTTCTCCCCTATCTTCATAATACTTTATGCACTGGTGGAGAGACAACGGTACCATCCGATTTTCATGAATCCATGGCTGACCTAGTAGAGCGTTGAATGATTTCTCAAAATCAATTATGTGGTATTTTGCGGTTGTTCTTGCCAAATCACCGATCTTCATTAATAGCGTTATCGATCCAAGGGCTCTTTCTCCTTTCTGATTGAAGCCTCTTAGTAACATCCTGTCTGCTTCAAGATCACACGCATCAATCTCCGAATATGCTAACGTCCAAAGGTTCATTATGTTGATTGATGCTCCCAGATCAACTAACACTCTGGAGAGCGTGAACTTTCTGATGGAGACTGAAATGTACAATAGTCGATTGTGATCAGCTGTTCCAAGTAGTAGATCATTGTCGTGAAGGTAACACGACGCTGTTCTCTGAACGAGCAAACCTCATATAAGGAATTACCGGTCATTTGAGCTAAACAAATTTCTGGATCAAGTAAGGCCTCGACTCGCAGTTTCTCTCATCTCCTTTCGACGAGACCCGGAGCGTCGTAGATGCTCAGTTTGGCTGGTAGCTTCCTAAGATGGGCTAGCACGTTATAGTCTACTTTATTACCAGGTTCTTCAATTTCTTCCCGAATGGGCAATTCTTCCGCTGGGGTTGGCTCTTCCTGGGCAACCACTTGCTTTCCTTTATCCTTTGGACCCATTCTCGGAGGTATTTCCTGCTTCTTAAATTAACTTCTATTACTTCTTCTGAATCTAGCAGGGTTTTTTCTTGAATTGGAACGACTGGCTCTTTTGGAGTCGCTTCGGAATCTGTCGACTCTAATTTATCACAATCGGATCTCCTCGGAATTCACAAACGGACTTGTCACTCGTTAGACTTTCATAGCCATTTTTGTGAAAGTCCTCCCCTTCGTCGTGGTCATCAAGGTTTTGTATGATTTGAGAATCGTTATTCGTATCGAAATCGAGATTAGGTTGGTTGTCGTTAGTTACGTAATGGTTAGAAATAGTCAAAACGTAGCAAACACCAAAACTCTTATCATTATAAGATCCCGTCGGGGCGAGCAAATAATTATACAAGGTCAAAGGTCCGAGGGATTTCTCCCCCGAATCAGAAACAACAATCTTAGGATAAGCAGCCCCTACTCTACCCTTCGGAGGCTCGGTCTTCTCTTCTTCCACGGTCTTCTCTTCCTTCTGGGGCGGTTCTTCAATCGCAAGCAATAGTGCCGGCTTAACAAGTTTCAAAATCTGAGTTGAAGCGCGCACTGAAGCGGTCTGGATGTGATCCAAAATTTTCTTTAAAGACTTCATCCAGACAGTACTCCATCCATCATCGGTCGTGTATGGGTCTATCAAAACAATAGAATCCGTTGAAATAACATTGACGAAACCTCCTTTTTAGGGCTCCTTCATATATTCCTTCATGATCGTTATGTTCCCTTTCTGAAGATTATCCTCGAGCTAATTCTTGAAGGTAAAGCAGTCTTTTATCTTGTGTCCGAGCATCCTATGGTAGGGACAGTAGTTCGGATGATCTTTCTTGTCGACTTCTTCTGGCCTCCTGGGCTCTGGTAGCTGAAAGTCGGGCGTGTTTATCAAACTGTGAAACATTTTAGCCACTGCTTCAGTCTTGAAGGGGTATTCCTTATTCAAAAGTTCCTTCAGGGAACGTGGTGGATGAGACGGGAGCTGATCATGCTGTCATGAATGATAGCTCGGTCGAGGCTGTTGATAGCTCTTTTGAGGTTGTTAATAAATCCGCCGAGGTTGTCGATAAATCATTTGCGGTGGTTGATAACTTGGTCGTGGCCTCTTTGGTCGTATCCGCACCGGCCGTTTACCTTTATCCACTGCCATGACGATCCCGAATTTCTTTTCAAATGCCTTTACGGGCTTCTGCTTATCAGTCTTATCAATGAAACTCAGCTGTTTCGCTTCCTCCTGCAAGCTCCCTGCCTTGCTAAGCAACTTCTCGAAAGTCTTAATTGTGAATCCTTTAAGGAGAAGTGCTATTGGGCCATGGATACTCTTCAATAGGATACCGACCGCATGTTGTTCCTGAAGCTATGGTTCACACTTCATACTTAAGTTCCTCCATCGAAGTATGTAATCCACTAGGGTTTCGTTCGGTTTCTGTTGCTCCACCACTAGATCACCGATAGTGAAGTGGTGTCGAGCCCCAACAAACCGCTTAACGAAAAGGTTCTCCAATTCTGAAAAGGTCTTAACTAAACTATTCGGTAATTCTGCGTACCAATCGAAGGCGATCCCTGCCAAACTGCTGAACAGACGAAATAGCAAAGTGTCCATTGCAGCAACTAGCACGAAAATGTACGATATGCTGTCAGGGGTTTCCCGTACCGTCGAAGGTCTTAAACAGAGGTGGTACGAAGCCCTTTGGGTATTGGACTGCATCAAATTCTTCGGGGTAAGGTTTACCCGTCTGAATAGACGCTCCACTTTTAGACTAGGCTAAGGCTTCTCGCACCTGCTGTTCCACCATATTCTTAATATCCGTATCGAGAATCATGCTCTGGGCTAAATCCTTCTTTGGTTGCTTGACGGATGTAATTTCTTTTCCTCCATCTGCAATGTGAATGATCTCTGTGGGTGTTTCCTTCTGAGGTTGAAGCTGACTCTGGAGAGTGGCTAAGGCGGCCGCCATTTCCTCCATCCTCTTTGCCATCTGAGAGATCGTGTCATCCTTTTCTTGAAGACGCGCTCTCATTGCTTTTGGTTTGTCTCTTTCTGAAGTTGACGGAGCTCCCTGCAGAGCTGACGATGCTCGAGTCTCGACCATGTTGATCTCAGCACATTCTTCATCCATAAACTCTGATGAATCTACTTCGTTTCCCAATCCTTCTCTTCTTTCCCTTGCCAACCATCAGATATCCGTCCTTAGCTTTCCTATAGCATCCTCAAGTGGTCTTTTCCAAACGGTCTCGCGGTTCTTTGGTGACGACTGTTGAACTTCTTTTTCAGGAGTTTCCTTTAATGCAGTAGAACTTTCATCAGATTCGGGCTCTCTGGCAAGACTTATCTTTCTAGAGCGCTCTGTTGGTATCGGTTCAGCAATAATAGGTTGCCACACCATCCTTCTAGTAGTAGGAGGCCTACGACCAGATGGTCTGTCGGTTGTACGTTGGTAGGTGGTGTCCTCCCTAATATGGTGACCTGATATGATAACAGGCGAACTTCTCTCACTAGCTCGCACTTTCTTCCTTGGCCTCTCTGGGGCAGTGACAAGGTTTACTCGTGGTCCGAGGCGGGATCTAGCTGGTACTCGTCCCATTCTTCTCAGAATTTCTGACACGGGGCAACCTTCCTTCTTAATCTCTTTCCTCTTACAATCGCTGTAGTATGCAGGTTGGGGTAATGCAATGGCGATCCTTCGAGCATCTTCTTCATCAGATGCAGCAGAGAGAGGGTTAAACCTACTCACTCCTAACAGTGGTGAGATCTCAGGAAGTTCTCCTTCTTCCTCAGGAATTTCTTCCAGAAAAGCAACTTCAGTAGCCTTGGTCTTCTTGATCCTAGAAATTTTTCTGTTCTTATTCCTTCTTTGAGTCCGGGTTAAGGGTGCAACTCTTGAACTAGACCCTATCTCGAAGACAGACGGTATTGCAGCAAAATCTGAACCCTCCACGGTAACAGGCTCGTCAACTATTTGGACTTCTTTTCCTTTCAGTTTGGTGGGAGCCGGGGTAGGTGTAGTGATGACCAGACTGGTAGGGGTAGAGATGACAGTTCTGGGGGTAGCGACTAACCTCCTATGAACAACAGTGTTTCTTTCAGTTGGGACCCTTAGTAGGGGAGGGAACTCTTGAGTCGACTTCAGGTTGAACTCAATTATGGGCTTCTTAGTTTCCGGTACCTTGTTCATTAGCACGAAAAGAGTAACATCGGCGACCTTAATGTCCATATTGTGAAATCCTTGTCCAAAGCGAATGATCTCATTGTCAGGCAACTCATCCTTGTAGACAGCTAAGTCTATTCAGTTGGTGAGGGAGAAAATCTGTTTTGGTGTAGATATCTTCTGCAGGGTAGATTCCAAGCATCAGTTCCAAATTATGCTTCCTTTCATTGGGACGAAAAGGAGAGGAATCTCTCTAAAAGAGTCTGAACACATTCCTATTTATCTTTTTCTCAATTTTCTTATAAAGTATTTCAGATTCTCGTTTTTTTTTTTTTGCGTATTTGTGGTTTAACAGAAAGTTCATTTATTAAAAGGTTTGTTTATTAGAATGTTTGTTCATTGAGAATGAAAAAAATTAAAAAGGGGAAAGGTTAAAAGAAAGGTAAGGGACCCAATCCAGAAACTAGAAAGGAAGAGAGAGTCACACAAGACTTCTCAACTCGAAGGACTGCTCCTAAAGCTAACACCTATCGGGTGTCCACCCTACCTCTTGGAGAGGTGAAAAAAAGGAGGATTTCAGAACCACTCTGTTTAGGGGTGTCTAAACAATGGCTCCAAAATCCAAGAAGAATTGATCATACTTGTTCAAGATAGAAATGAACAAGATACGTCAACGAAAGAATGGTAGTTTGATCCACTAAGGGCATGGACTTACTACCGATTTATGAAAGCAAAACCATCTGATAAAGATGAAGAGAGTCTGGTAGACTTCCATAGTGAAAATCCACCTGATACTCCCCAGCGGAGTCGCCAGAAGTTGTCGGCATATTTTTAGGTTAAGTGTTTTGAAAAGGGGGTTGCCTACAGAAATTGTAGGTGAATTTTAGATTTTAAATTTAATTTAAATATATATAATTTAGAAAATAACATTTAATTTTCGAAAATAATTTTATGTTTAAAAATTTTAGGATATGAAATCAAACTAATCTCACATCCCAAATAGTTTATATAAACGAGCACCACATCAAAAATCGCATATCTATCCCGAGGAATAGATTCACTGCTTGATGATGGGGCTCGATTAAATAAACTAGAAGATTTGTGACATCTGTTTGGTATGTGAACCAATTTTATAAGCCGACAAGATCTCATGCTTAATATAAAGGAATTAAACATGGTTTATATTACCCGGGTTCTTAAAGTTCCCTATAAGGGCAAGCTCCTATAGTTAATTACATCTTAAATGTCCGAAGACACTTAAGAAGACTCTCGATAAAGATCAATAGTTTTTCTTTCAAGAATTTCAAAGTTTAAAGTTTTCAAAGAATTGTATTTTGAAGATTTCAATAGGGAATAGCTCAAATTTGGAACAGTTTATTTCAGGAGTCCAAAGGAATAGAAGTAGGGGATGTCATAGACCAGAAGTGAACTTCGGTGACTTCCCAACTATCCTATGATTTGGATTCAATTTGAGAGAATTATTTAATGTTTCAATCCTGCCAATTTTTGTTAGTTAGGACTTATACTTGTATGATATGATCATACAAATATCCTTGAAGATGTGAGGGTTTATGTTTTACCGAACGACTACCTCGGAGTCCTAAAACCAGTTAGGACTTAATTTGCATAACATGATTATGCAAATTTCTAACAAAAAATTGAGTATTTATGTTGCACTAGGTAAACTACCTCGAAATCCTATGGCTTGGTTATTTAATTCTAAGAAAGATTTTGCTGAAGTAGACACAAGTTTTGCTGATGAAGGTGGTCGTGCTGCCCACTATGCTCCAAGCTCCTTGTTGTTGTAGAGGTTTGGTTTTCAAAGGTGACAATCAGGAGATAAGAGAAGTGTTCTGGTTTAGAAAGGTTGAAAAAATTAAGGTGGCTTAATGTTTTATTTAAAACAAATCTTAAAGTTGATTAAACAGGATCGATTAAGATCCCACGGTTCCGTCATCCCGGTACCTTTATTTTCATCGGACTCACTTAGTCCAAATGAATTTTCTAGACTCAAATAAATGAGTGCCACACTTTCATTTAGACCGTGGAAAATCTCGTTAGCAACACGTGGGTTACATCATCCGAGGGATTCACGATCATCCAACGAGATGTTTTAATATAGTTGCATTTGTAGTTTTGTTGTTCTGTTTGTGATTAAATTTTGAGTTGTTTTATCTTTTGAATGTTGTGGCGGTGAATTTTATCTTGTTTTGATTTTTAATTTAGTTTTGGGTTTTTGTTTTGTGGCTATCCTAAAGTTTCAGTTTTCGTGCAGGATGACATTCTTTTTTAACATGCAAGAGAAGTAAAGTACAGAGCAAGTAAGTAAATCGCAGTAAAATAAAAGCGTACCTGGTGGGTCTTCTCGTCATTCTCGGCTGCACTTAAAACACATGTCAGGGCATTTATATATTTGAAAGAAATTCCTAGGTAAAGTAAGGGAAGGGTTCTGGTTGTCTACCAAGATCCTAATCCTATTACTAGTCAATTCCTATGACATCTAGGTTGTTGTGTTTTGTTAAGGATGATTTTCTTCACCAAAGAACAATTAAGTCCAATTGTTCTTCTAAAACACCCCACCGTATTGAGAAAGTGTTTAGGACGAGCCCTGAACATCTTTTCAATACTTCTGAGATTATTTCGAGTCCAAATGAGTTTCATTGTACAGGTGAATTGGTCATCCACGAATTTAGTTAAGTTTTGTTTCTTGCTCAGTGAACTTGGACATTTGATTATCCGATAAGTAAAGTGACATTTCAATTGATGCTCCATTTAAAGGTTATAAATGTGGGAGCCTTCAGGGGCAAATTAGTTTATTGTAGGATTTAACCATTAAAGTTGGGTTGATGATTTAAAACAATCTGATATGATAGTAAGGTTTCAGATTGATTCTTAATTGTTTTAAAATCATTTAGGTTGGAAGAGGTGTTTAAATCATTTAATTTCATTAAATTTTGATGATTTGATTTGGATTAATTATAATACCTTTGCTTGGTTTTAAATAGTTTAATTTTCACATGTTTAATTATGAATTGTTTTAAGATTATTTAATGTTTCAATTTTCTTTTAAGTTTGTTCTTAAGTGATTTCAAATTAGTTTTAAATGTTTTAAATTTATTTTTGATTTGATTATTCAATCATTTAATGTTTTAAGCTTTAATTTAATTAAGGATTATTTCCTGTTTAATTATTAATTTCAATCATCATCATTTTTTTAGAATTAACTAAGAGTTGAATATTATTGAATTTACTCATTTAGGAATTTTTAGATTAAAGAATTGATACCTTCTTAAGCCATGTCCCTAATCTTCATAATCCAAAATTTTAATTATTCTTCCAATATTTAAATGATTTAATTAATTAAGGTTCCATTTTGATATTTTCAAAGTGATCAATGGGTTTCTACCTCTTAATTTCCCTAAGTTTCAATCATCCAAGAGAAAATTAAGATCAAATATTTTACCCTCCCTTTGATTAGGCCTAAGGTATTAATTAGGGTTAAAAATCTTTAATTACTTTTATGCCCTCTTAAGCATATTCACTTCATACCTCACTAAATTGAGCTCAAATTATCTTGAAATTTTTATATCACCTTACTCACATGTCAATTAAGACATTAGAGGAGAAAATATGATTTCTTTCATTTTTAATTTAATTTATATAATTATTTTAATGAAAAATAAGGATTTTCAATGAAAATTCAACAACATGACCAAGGTAGAGTTTCTGTCCTTAGGAAAATTATGAGATGTGCCTACTAACCAGAGGACCACTTAGACCAATTTTGGTGATTTTTTTAATTATATTTTATTTACTATAATTATTTTAATTTTTGGAGTATTAATTAATTCTAAAATAAAATTAAAGTTAAAAATTAAGGTTTATATTTTTCTTAAGTCTATCTAACCTCAAGGAACTCAGAGAAACAAATTTTATATTTTTCTGATTTTTTTTTTAATTTATTAGAATTATTATAGTGGAAAGTTAAGAAAATTCATTTTTTTAAATATCAAAAATTACTCTAAGCCTTTAAAAATTAATATCTTAACTTAGAGACTTAGGAAAAATGGGAGAATGTTTCCTAAATGATTGGGAGACCAAATGTGACATTTTTATGATTTTTAATATTTTTTGTAATTTTTATAATTTTTAATTATTAAAATATTCAAAAATGAGTTAAAAATGAATAATTTTGAAAATTTCCAATTTTAATTTTCATAGACTCCTCTGATCCCAGAGGGGTCTCAAAATGATAGTGAAGAATTTTTGAGGTGTATTTTGGACTTTATGAATTTTTTAATTTTTAGAATAACGATGTCACTTAATTAATTCATCTAATGGGTTAAATTAATTCCAATTGACTTGAAATTTTTATGTGAGGTTCTCTGTATCCTAAGTGAGAGTGAAGAATTAATTTCATGTATTTTTGATGTGTGGTTACTACTAATTAATTAAAGTTTAGCTTTAAATGTTTAGGCTAATTAGGGTTATTTCTTAGGAGTTAAATCAAACCATAATTTTCCTAGGATCCTCTGGTCATAAGATACCTCCCCTACTTTTTCTAGATTTTTATAATCAACATGGAAATTACTGGAATTAAAATGCTAAAACAGATATAAAAATTTAGAGAATAGATAACTTGTCATAGAGATGGTCTCTGGCCTTGAAAAATTCAGGGAATGCTCCCAAGGTCAGAGGCTACAAAAGCCCTATGGTCTCATGACATGGTGAATTATGTATGCAAATGGAGAATTAAAACATCACAGAGAGTATTTAAATCATTAAAAATCATAGACTCAACAAATTAACTTAATTCTTTTTCAACATTATTCTGCTCTGTTCACCAAGCAAATGGGTATTTTTCTTTTATTTTTATGATTTTTCTATGCAAAGTTATGCATTTTTAAAGTTTGTTGAATTAATTAAATAGAAAAATACCCTAATTTTTTACTTATCCAGTACGACACCGAGTTATCTTAGGTAGCTCTGAAGTCACACGCGTCGCTCCGCCATTTGACGCTGCTATCTGACTGGGATGCCACGCGGCCCGCTATTCTGCTCCATCTCCTCATTCAGCGGGATCGTGGCTGTTCACCCGATACACAAGCCATCCGGCGTTCCCTGGTCATCGTATACGACTGGTGCGTCCCGAGAGTCTTCCACCTTCTAACCCTAAGATCTCACTCATTTCTCAACCAAATCATATGATCTTGGGCTCTATGAATTCATCTCGACAAGACGAACACATCTATACAGCTATGATTCTTTGAAATCAACTCAAACAAAATAGAGAATCGAAACAAGCTCTCGGGAAGGAGGAGTTCAATACCTTGGCTCTGAGAAGTGAAGCTTCAATCAGAGGGGCTTGGCACATTCGTTGGAGTCCAGGGAAGCTAGGGATGAAGCCTGGAGCTGTGGTGAAATGCCTAGGTATGATTTTAACCAAACCCGATTTCAAGCTTTGGTCGATAGGAGGAATGGCTGGCTTGGTGAGGAGACTTTCACTGGGTAACTTCTCCTCTTGGTCTGGTGATAGTGTAGGGTTGATCAATTTGAAGATTGCTCACTGTGGTGAAGTGTCCTATTTTTGGGCTTAAAATTGAGCTCAGAAATTGAGCTCACAGAGAGGATTTTAGGGATGGATTTAAGTGGGGATCAACTGCTTGCGAGTTTCGAGGAGTTTGGAATCAACTTGACAAGTTTTTGCTAAGGTCCAGTGCATCCAACCTTTTGACCGTGGAGGTGAGGATTTTAAATAGCCGTGGCTAGAGAGCTTCTCAAGTTTAATTGAAGGCTGGGATCAGCAGCTCAGGGGAGGAGAAGAAGAGCTCCAGTGACCATTGGCAATGGGACAGCTCAGCAAGGGAGTTTTGAATTTTTTGGCTCACATGGAGCTCTCGAGTGTGGTGTTTTCCGGCGACCCAGGTGGCTGGTCGGCAGGCATGGGTCACCACCTTGACCAGTGAGGTCGGGGCTGGGGTTTGGTGAGTTCAATTGGCTTTGAACATGTCTAAACAAGTTGATTTAAATGACATGGGGGAAGGGTTCATTTGGGTCAAAAATGGCCCAAGTCATGGAATAGGCTTGGTACACCTCCCCAAGGCCTTATTTTGGGCTGAGGGAAACCAGTTGAGTCAGCTTGATTAGTGGGGTCAAGTCACAATCCAAGTACAATTAGGCTTAAGCAATGTTTAGGAGAGTCATGAAAAGGCTTAATCATCCTTAACGGAAACATTAAAGGGCTCCCTCCTTTGGTAACTTTGGGTATGGTGAGGTGGAAAGATCTCCCATGGCTATCATGTGGCTTGTGCATGGCTCCTTGGTTCACCATTGGCTTGGAAAATGTTGTCTCACTTGCATGAGAAAGGATTTTGGGATTTTTTTTTTTTGATATCTTGATGAAAATTTGGATGAAGCTTAATTTGGAATGGTTTAATGATGACTTTGAAACTTAGGGAAGATTTTAATTGAATGCATTATGAAGAGGAATGTCATGTGATCCTTGGAATAGGTTTTGGGCTTTTGAAATTGTTTTGGATGGGCTTTTAAAATGTCTTAATGAAATGGGCTTTTAGGTTTTAAGATAAACTTTTGGATAAAAATTTAGTAAAAGGTTGTGCCAAATAAATGTTGCATTTAGTTGAGGAATGTGTTATGAAGGTTTTAGAAAAGATTTGGGATCATTTGGAGTTGAATTAGGTTTAATTTGGGTCTTTTAATAATAGGGTCAAAGTGGGGGCTAACTTGGGCTAAAGTTGGGCTAATGTTGGTTTTGATGTGAAATTAATGTTGCGAAGTGTTTAGGAAGGTTTGAAAAGGAGTTTTCAATTTTGGTTGGGTCTTGATTTTGGGATTTGGGCTTGTTGGGGTTCATGATTGCTTTAGGCCAATTTAGGGAATTTTTTTTGAGTTAGGCTTGGGTGGAGTTTGGGTCCAAATATTGGGTAAATTAAGTTAGATTTTTGCTTGTGGGGATGTTAGGAAGGTTTCAAAACAAATTTGGGGAAAATTGGGTGACATTTGGGTTCAATTTGGGATGGATTGGGTTAATTGGTCACTTTGGGCCTTAAGGTGGGTTAAATTGACAAAGTTGGGGAATGTGGCAGTTGACGAAAATTATATGGATAATATTTTTGAATTTTTGGGATTTTTTGAGAATTTGTTGAATTTTTATAATTTTAGGCTATTTAGGGTACAAGGAGAGTACATGAAGGGTATTGGGGGCTATTTTTGGAAATTTTAGTATATTTGGTCATGAATGATCAATTTGAGTGGTGGGGAATGTTTAAGATTGATTTTTAGGAATTTTGGGTAGTTTAGGCAATTTAAGAAATTTCAAGGGTATTTGGTAAGTTTGGTGGTTTAAGGGCCCCGGGGGTCAAAAAATTGAAATTTGGGAAAAGTGAAGATTGATTAAATGTGAGTAAAATGAAACCATTTAGGTTGAGCCAAAAAAGCCATGTTAAGCTCACAAGAGCCATGAGAGGACTCATCTTAGGCACTCATTATATTGTTCCTAACCTCTTAGCCAGGGCTTAGGGGTTGAGGCCCATCCATATGAGTTACCTACATGAGTTAGGGAGTTGAGTTGGGTGAGAGTGGTTTTAGGGTTTAGAATATATGTGAGGGTGTAGTGTGTGCAAGCCGACCCTCACCGTGACCAGTACCACCTGGGGTAATCCTAAGGCCAAAGAATCCTATCGGAACTCATCCTCGAACATCCACTTTCGACTTTTAACCTTCCAAAGAGGCTTGGAGGTTTATGATCATCTGAGTGGGGTTCAAGAAGAATTAAGAGGTGTTTGAATTTCTAAGTGGTGGGCTCCATTTCTAATCCTCTAGGATAGTCAAAGGGAAAACCTATGGCTAGATCATAAGCACTAAGAGGAAAGGAGAGACCTCACCAAAAAATGATGTCAACAGCACTTCAAACCCTACCACAACAAAGCTCTATCATAGATGCATGTATATAGCAAAGGTAGTGAGGTAAAGAACAAGCATGAGAGATCTAACTCACCATGGGACTCAAAAGCTACAAACCATTTTGTAAATTTCAGTAAAAAGAAATAATGATGATGTAGAGCGCAAGTGTGAGGGTTGAAGCACCCCAAAACAGCATCTAAGTCATGCCAATAATGGAGCATAAACCATCACCGCCCATATTCAACATATCTCAACTTGGAGTAATGAAAGTAAAAGCTAATTAAATAGCCATGGTGTTTTAAAGTATTCAAAGGTCATGCTAGCATGACACTTCCATCCAAGCTTTTCTCTTTTCTCTCACTTTTTTTGCTTCCTTCACAAGCATGCACCTCACAAAGAGGTAAAGTCTCAAAGCTCCCAAGTAAAATGTACCAAACATAAAAAGATGCTAGTATCAAAAATAAGGCATGTCATGTAAAGTTCCTACTTAGCATTTGATGGTAAAGCCATATGTATTTAGTGCCACTTCATGGAAGGAAAGCATAGAACTTGTCATGAAGAAATGAAAAGAGGGCAACCAACAAGCCAAGCCAAGAAATACCATATGTTTAAACATGCCCAAAAATCATGTAGTTGGGTTCAAAAAAATCATAGCACTTCGTGCATATGCACTTCACAAAGAGGTAAGCTCTCGGGGCTTTTAAATAGAAACACACTAGGCCTAGGTATGCTTTAGAAACATAAAGTGAAACGTGTCATTTGAAGCCTTAAACTAACATTTAATCCCAAAGCCATATGCACATGCCTACACCTCTTCAAAGGAGCAAAGTCCTAAAGCTAAACATGTTAGGTAGCATAAGTGAAACATGCCAACTTTTCCAAATAACATATGCCAAACCTAAAGTATTTTGCCAACATGAGATGAAGCATGACAAATCTTTCAAGTAAGGTATGTCAAACTTAGAAAATCATGAGTAGATAAAGCATATCAAGCCAAAAAAATGTAGTTCATAACACATCCAAGTGTGTTTAACATGCCTTAATTCAAAGTGATGGAAATAGAAGGCAATTACAGAGCCATAAAACTTTAAAGAGCTCACTAACTATGCTAACATGAAATTCCTCCACCCAACGTTTTCTTTCCTAATTTTTTTTCTCTTCCTATATTAAACACTGATACAAGTATCAAGTGTAACAATGAATCTTGAAGTAGGCATGAAAGAAGCGGATAACAAACTTAACTCAAGCTATTAGTTTCATACTTTTCCATGAAACATAAGTCCAAAAATCCAACCACTAAGTCATAATTTTTCCATGAAATAAGAGCCTCAAAACATGCCAAATCTCCCAAGTGAAGCACATTATACTAAAAAAGAAACATAAATAGATGAAGCACAACATGCTATTCAAAGCATATCAATCAACTTGAAATTTTACCATGTAGGAAAACTTCAAAGTCCAACAATGAGACCAACATTTTATCATGTAAGAAAAACTTCAAATCCAAACCATAAGATCAACACTTTGCCATGTAATTCTTTAACAAAAGGCAATAAGAATTTAAGCCATGAGAAATAAAATTATACCTTGATGGCCAAGAAGAATAACCTAGCCAAAGGGACAAGTGAAAGGGGCAAGAAACCAAGCCCAAACAAAGAGCACACTAAGAATTTCACCCTAGTCTTGAATCAAAGAAAATTTGGACAGCACCTCCCCTCCTCCTTGTAAATTTTGACCAACCGAAAAAGGCAACAAAAGGGCTATTTTTATAGGCCAAAGAAAGAAGAAGCCCCCCAACCTACCTAGGGGTAAAAAACATTGGTACGAGATGTGTGCAGCCATGGAGGTGATGGTGACAAGAAAAATCGCAGCAAAGAAGTGACGAGTCCCTTGAGGAGGTGATGGCTCTAGCGTGAGATCGGATGGAGGCCAGAAGATGTAGAAAATCGTAGGGAGTAGGTGGATTTAGCCAAGGATTTTCCGAACATAGGAAAGGGACTGGCTCGGTTTCGCAAACAATAGGAGAAGGGGTGATCCACTAAAAAATTGATAACTTTTTACTATCCATTTCATACCTATTTTTTATGATATTGCACTTTAAAGAAATGTATTTTTCATGATTTTATGCGTGTACAATAATTTTAGGCCTTTGGAGCAAATTTGGGGCAAAATGGGCCAAAAGTGCATTTTATTGAACTAGAGCTGAATGACACTGTCACCAGTGCCGAACCACGCCAATTTACAGAGACTTTGGATTCAAAAGGTGGAAAATAGTGTCGGACGGTGCCCTATCCTGCGTTGAACAGTGACCTATCTCGAACTCAAACTAGATTCAATGTATTTGGCCAGATTTTGGAGGGATGCTTGAAGAAACTCTTGGAAAATCAGTTATGGCCATATTTAAACTACCTTGGAGCTAAATTTTAGAGTGTAGAGAGAGTGAAGAGTATCTTTTAATTTTTGTTAGGAAATCTAAGTTTTGTGTGTTCTCTTCTAAGGTGTGTAGGAGGAGAGGGAAAGTAAAAGATTTATTCTTCCTTACTTATCTAAAGAGGGAATTGTGTATTGTTGTGAAGAAAGAAGATGAGTCAAAGGAATTCCTTGAGATTCGCTTGGGGAAGAGTGAGATAAGTTTTCTTTTCTTTACATAGTTTGTATGACGTTGTTTTTATATATAAAATCCATGTTTTGTCATCTTTTCCTCATGAGTCTTGAGTAGATTTTTTTGTCTTCCTCCTTTTCTTGAATGTGTTGATATTGTGGTATGGAAATGATGTGTTGATTTATTATGGAGAATTTGTGATGACCTTTTTCACTTCGAACTTCATTTTCTTTTTGACTTGACCAATTAAATTGTTAAAACTTGTTGGGAATCATATGTTCCGAAAGGATTATGAGTTCCACAACAAAAGTGAAGGTCACATTCAATGTCTATGAATGAGTGGCGTAGTTAATGGGGGTTGAGTGCAAATAAATAGAGAAATATACTTTGATGGGCGTAGAATTGGAGATTTCAGAGTTACAGGCTGAAATCCTCAATTTGGTCATAGGGTTTGGAAACCAAAGCGAGAGTTAGCCTTCAAGGGAAGGGAAGTGGGAGCTCTAGAGTGAGAGCCAGTATCCTCCCAGCCTAACCACAGATTTGGGGACTTAACTTAGGATTAGCCAATGTTCTTTATGTGCTTGGAAAAGGGTAAAGAATAGGAATGCTCCTATTTGGCACAATACATTTGCATCATTGATCTATGTCATAAAAATCATCATATTATAATTGGAGAGGAGGAAGATTCTTTCTTACAACTGAACTTTGTTATAACTTTAGACGCAGGAACTACCAGAGGAACGAAAAGGAAGATCCAAAATCTCATTCAAATGGATTCCGACTCAATAAAAACTTCAAGATTATTCTTCAATGGATTCTGTACCGCGCCAATTTACAAATACTTTGGACGCAAAAGGGGGAAAATAGCGTCAGACGGTACCCTATCCTGCACCAGACCGCGCTTTATCCCGAATTCAAACTAGATTCAATGTATTTGGCCGGATTTTGAAAGGATGCTTGAAGAAACTCTTGGGAAATCAGTTATGGACGGATTTAAACTACTTTGGAGCCAAGTTTAGAGGGGGAAGAGAGTTTAGAGTGTAGAGAGAGTAAAGAGAGTGTCTTTTCATTTTATTTAGGAAATCTAGGTTTTGTGTGTTCTCTTCTAAGAAGTGTAGGAGGAGAGGGAAAGTACGAGATTTCTTCTTCCTTACTTATCTAAAGAGGGAATTGTGTGTTGTTGTGAAGAAAGAAGAGGAGTCAAAGGAATTCCTTGAGGTTCACTAGGGAAAGAGTTTGAGATAAATTGTTATTTCTTTACTTAGTTTGTATGACGTTGCTTTTATATATAAAATCCATGTTTTGTCATCTTTTCCTCATGAGTCTTGAGTAGATTTCTTTGTCTTCCTCCTTTTCATGTGATGTGTTGATGTTGTGATATGGAAATGATGTGTCGATTTATTATGGAGAATTTGTGATGACTTTTTCACTTCGAACTTCATTTACTTTTTGACTTGGCCAATTAAATTTTTCAAACTTGTTGGGAAACATATGTTCTGAAAGGATTATGAGTTCCACAACAAAAGTGAAGGTCACATTCAATGTCTATGAATGAGTGGCGTAGTTCTTGGGGGTTGAGTGCAAATAAATAGAGAAATATACTTTGATGGGCACAAAATTAGAGATTTCAGAGTGACAGGCTGAAATCCTCAATTTGGTCCTAGGGTTTGGAAACCAAAGCGAGAGTTAGCCTTCAGGGGAAGGAAATTGGGAGCTATATAGTGAGAGCCAGTATCATCCCAGCCTAACCACGGATTTGAGGACTAAACTTAGGATTAGCCAATGTTATTTATGCGCTTGAAAAAGGGTAAAAAATAGGAATGCTCCTATTTGGCACAATACATTTGCATCACTGATCTATGTCACAAAAATCATCATATTTTAATTAGAGAGGAGGAAGATTCTTTCTTACAACTGAACTTTGTTATAACTTTAGTCTTGTATCAGTTTAACTTGCTAGAAGATTAGAACGTATTTTTGTAGATGTAGTAACTACAATTGTTTGTCTCTATTTTAAGAATTGAAATTACTTGCAATTATGTTGTGATTCGAGAAGTAATTTCTGTGCTGCGCCATAAAATTAATTGCCTCCCTGTGGAATCGATATCCAGGACTCCAGTAGAGCCCTGAATTACTTGAGATGGTGGTCTCTCCTCAAACTTGGCTCGGTTCCTACACATCCGGACAAACCAAGCCACCAAGCAAGGGATCACCATAAGATTCACTCGATGCCAATCATTCGAGCTAGGAAAAAATTCTACCCAACTTCAAATGAAGTGTATCAATTTTCAGCTTGCTCAGCAGCCCCAACCATACCTTTTGAGAGAATTGGCAAGTAAAGAACAAATGGTCAAGTGATTCCTCCATACAATGACAGAGAAGACAGACTGAAGGCCCTCTCAAACCTTTCATCTTTAAGATATCATCAGTTGGTAACAGTTTATGCCTTGTTCTCCAGCAGAAAAATGACATGGATGGTGTCAGCAACTTTCCCAAAATTCTTCACCCCATTGAATATCCTCCCAACTGAAATAATTGTGATAAATGAAGGCAGCAAGTTTTTGGGAGTGCTTATTCTTGGTAATTAGCCTGTCCTTTTGAGCAAGATTGAGGGTAATTTTCTAAATTTGTTGTAACTGCTCACTATTCAGTATGTGATTAAGGGTCTGGCAATTCCAATGATCATCCTGCCAAAAATCCTTAACACAGCTATGAAAAGAGATGTTATTGTTGGTGGGTGAGAGTTTTTCTCCATCCCAGCACCATTGATCTAACCAAAAGTTAATATTCCCCTCACCAAGCTCCCAGATGAAAAGCCTTTCAGCCTTCTTCCTGATTTTCAGCAGTTTACTCCACAGCCTGGAGTCTCCCAGTTTAGGTTGAACCACTGTTGGGTGCTCCTGCTTGTAATATTTGCCTTTGATAAACTTAGCCCAGAGGTTGTCTTGAGCCATGAATCTGATCCAGATCTCGCAAAGATTGATAAAACTCATGTGTTCAAAGCTTTTGAAACCAAGCCCCCCAGCCTGTAGAGGTTTGCACAGTTTTTGCCAAGGCATCCAATGGATTTGTTTTTTGTTGACCTGCCCATAAGAATTTGTTAAACATTCTACCAAGATGTTGCTGAGTGCTTTTCTTCATAGAGAACATTTGCAATATATATATATATATATATATATATATATATATATATATATATATATATATATATATATATATATATATCTATCTAAGTTCATAAATTTTGGAAAATTAAAAAAGTCGCACCAAGTGGGCGTCCGCTAGGGTTTAGGTGTGGGTTTAGTGTGAAGATTTAGGTGTTTAAAACAAGTTTTATTTTAATTATTTAATAAAAATGTGTGGAATTTTGAGTCGTTTTCTCGTGCTAAAAAACATAGCAAGTTATATGTCATTTCCAAGTAATTTTAACATTCCATATGCATCGGCACGGTCCGTTTTGCGATCCGAGGTTGTTCGGACAACTTCGTCATCGAGCGGGTCTAAAATACGTTGAATTCGATTCGTCTTGAAATTTTGGCTCGTCGTCGATCATTTTGAAAATTGGATTTTAGTTTTGAGAAATTGTAAAGTATTTGGAAATTTTGGGAATTTTTGGATTTTTTTTTTGGAATTTTTGGAATTTTGGGAAAGAGGGTATTTTGGTAATTTTGGGGTAGGAGAGGTATTTTGGTAATTTTGGGGATTTTTTGGGGTAAGTGGTCCAAAAGCTGAACTAAAAGCTCAGTGTAGTTCAAAATGAAATTTGGAGTCGAATGACAGTGTCCGGGGGCGTTTCTGATCAATGTGGAAGGTTTTACGAATCCCAGAATGCTTTTTAAATATCGGTCATTTGGTGTTGAGGAGCACAAAGGTAGCTCAGAAGTATGGCATGTTTACAATCAATCTCAGTGCGACGAGGGGAATGTCCTAAAATGGTTTTTGGAGTGATTGGGTAATTCTGGGAAATTTTGGGATTTGGGGTATTTTCAAGGGCAATTTGGTAATTTGGGAAAAAAAGGTGAAATTTTGGGGAAATTGAAATGGCTTGAAGGTAAGAAGACTAGGAACATTCTGGCTGAGTCATGGACTAAAGAAAACCCTCTTTTGGTCCTTAATGTGTTGGTCCTAGCCATTTTACTCATGGGATTAAATTTGGTGGGACCAACCATATGAGTTTCCAAAGAGTTAAGGAATCAAAATGGAGTGTGTTTGGTTTAGAATTGTGAGTATAAAGTTTTATGTGTAGGTGTAAATGTTGGTGTGAATGTGCTCCAAACCTCCCAGGATTTATCCTAAGGCGTGACCACCTATAGGATCCCACTTGGACTTCCTTATGCTTGGTCTCTTCCTCCCAAAAGCTGGAGGTTAGGCTTTAAGTATATGAAAATTCTAAGTGAGGGAAACAAGCACGTGGAATTTCTATGTGGTAGGGTTCATTGCTAGTCTTCTAAGAAAGTCACCAAGAGAGTCCTATGGCTAGACCCTAGGCTATCTAAGGAGAGACTAAACCTCAACTAAAAGTGAGGTTAACATTGTCTTGATGAAAATAAATAAAATAACTCAAAATTACGTTGTTCTTAACCACATAAATTGGAGATTTCAACTATTATGGTCAACTAACTGATGATTTCTTAAGATAATGGAGGCTACAAAACTTATGTTTCATTGGAATTAAACTCACTACTAACCTGTCTTATATAAAGAAACTGTTACATTATATTAAAAACTCCCAAAACAAGATGAATCACAGAGAAAACAGAAAGATAAAAAAGGGAAGTGAGGTGTCATTCTAAAAATAAAAAGAAAATTAATTTTGGCTCTTTCAGGTGGAGTTCGTTAGCTTTTAAAAAAAAATAAAGAGTTACTATTTTCAATTTTAGAATGAGAAAAAAATCCTACTCATAGCAAGAAGCAACTATCATTTGGACACCTACAATAGAGTGGTGAGGAGAGTAACAAGAGCAAACTCGTTTTCACTTCTAGCCCTCATTCTTACAATATATAAGTGGATTTTCTCGTAACTAGATAAAGTTTTATCTTTGTAAATTGTTCTAATTTGGTATGAATAATAATCGTTTATGTACAATTTTATAATTTTATATATTATTTGATTTATGTGGTTGTGGGCGTAATCGTAAGCTTAGTCCGTGTGTGTGTGTGGATCCTTGATTCTCTTGCAACGTTTTTAATTTGCAACTACTTTAAGGTTCATCATATTTATCCCAAGGTTGAGGATAATTTTTTCTTAATAATAGGTGCACTATTAACATCTTAATCTTCCAAATATCATAATTATCTATTTAATTCTAATTGTAAGCATCATTTCCGACCATATGATGCATGGAGTTTGAAAAGCCAACCATAACTAAAGTTGAGGTGACAAATTTAGCAACAAATGAGTTTGTCGGGGTGTAGTTGGCCATAAATAGAGAGGAACACTGCCCTTGACATTCAAGTAAACTAACACTAGTTATCAAAATAAGACTTCGGTACAGTAATTTATAATGGAAGTTTGGCCACTTAAGAGGACAAGATAATAAAAAGAGTAAGGTTCTTACAAATAGAAATGGGAAAATCAAATCGACTACAAAGAAAGTACATTTGTAATAGTGCATAAAAATTTAAGGTGTTGTTTTACAAATGAGATGAGTGTTAACTCTTATGGTATGATCTACACGCTTAAGAAATTATGCTCTACAATGTAAGAAATAATAATAATAATAATAATAATGATAACAACAACAACAACAATAATAATAATAATAATAATAATAATAATAATAATAATAATAATAATAATAATAATAATAATAGAAATAATAATTAATTAATTGAATAAAAATACTTGGCCCTACTTATATGGCAGCATGAGAGGGATAGATCAGAATGGGAAGGAGATGGTGGCTGGTAGTAGTGTGGATGCGGTGGAGGGTGTCGAATAAAAGCTTAGATGGATTTGAAATGAGTCAGAGCAGCAGGACCTAATGGTCAAAAGCCCATAAAAAGAGTCAGAGAACATAATAAAATAGTTGGGGGAAGAAATAATATGGTTATAGTTTTTACTTCAAGAGTGTAATACAGAAGCAATATAGTAAGACATTTGATCAATAATATGAAACATTTGTTTAAAACCAACAAGAAAATTATTTTGTACAACCAAATTATAATCGATTCATAATTTGTTCTTTTAATAATATTACAGTGCCATATTTTTATGATCAAATGTCCCTCAATTTTAATTGTTTATCTCGTAAACTAACCCAAAAAATCATAAGGATGAGAATTTGTTGCCATTTTTTACAAGACTCTTAGATAATAAGCAAATATAACCTTCCTTTTCTTATCTAGGATCTAGCTCTGTAATTGACAGTTCATTAGGTGACATTTGGACGACATTGCTTGAAGATTTGTGAGGGCCATCCTCATGCATGTTAGATTTCCTTGAAATTGTACTAGCTTTGATGCCACTTCTCCCCACAAAAAAAGCCGGTGATGAAGGAGTTTTAAGAGACACAGAATGGCTGTTGAGCATCACAATCACTTGTGTCATGGTAGGCCTTTGAGCTGGATCCTTTTGCACACAAAGAAGTCCAATATGAATGCATTTTATGACTTCACTGTTTCGAAATTGTTTGTGCAAAGCTTGGTCCAAAATCTTCAAGATTGTTCCATTTTTCCAATTCTCCCAAACCTGTTCAATATAAATCCCAAAGCATATTGTTTAAGATAAAAAGAAAAAATAGTTTCTGAACATTCAACGGAAATACATACATAGGTTAAAAGGTCTTCATCAAGCTCAGCATTGAAGCAACCAATGCTCCTTCCTGTTATAAGCTCTAAAATTAGTACTCCAAAACTGAAGACGTCAGACTTGACCGAGAAATGTCCTTGCATTCCATATTCCGGAGCCATATATCCACTGCCAGAAACTCATGATTTTATGGAATTAAAGTAGAAAAATTAGTAAGACTTCATGATTTATTTCACTTACTATGTTCCAACAACATGACTTGTCATCTCATAAGTGTCTTCTCCTCCAAAAAGCCTGGCCAAGCCGAAGTCTCCAATTTTTGGCGTCATGTTTGCATCTAACAATATATTGCTAGCTTTAAGATCCCTATGAATGATCCTTAGTTGGGAGTCTTCATGTAGGTAAAGTAGGCCACGAGCAATTCCTTCTATTATCTTGTATCTTTTCTCCCAGTCTTTTAGTTCACTTTTTGTTGGATCTGCCCCAAAGACCAGAATAAAAACATAAATTAATTTTATGTTAACGTAAAAGAATCCAAACCGAAGCTTTTTATGTAGAATGAAGTGACTAAAATTAAAAGGGAACACCGGTGTGAAATTTTACTGAAGTTGCAAGTTTTGATTAAGCAAAAAAGTACTCGAAATTATACCAAAAAGAATGGTATCTAAGCTTTTGTTGGGTAAATATTCGTAAACGAGCAACTTCTCTTGTTCCTCGAGACAAATACCATGTAGTCTTACAAGATTTCTGTGCTGGAGTTTAGCAACTAGAATAAGTTCATTTCTTAGCTCATTAAGCCCTTGCTTCGATCCTGTTGATAGCCTTTTCACTGCTATTTCACGTCCATCAGGTAATAATCCCTATAATAAAGATTGAAATTTAAAATAAATAAATGTTATTTTTGAGACCTAAATACTTACTCTTGGTTCCTGTTCTTTTGCAATCAATGTAAATAACTGCCAAGTAACAGGTTAACATTTTACCTTATAAACTGATCCAAAGCCACCTTCCCCGAGCTTGTTACGTTCAGAGAAATTCGTTGTTGCTACTTTAAGTGTAGATAGATCAAACAACATAGATTCAACATTTGTAATCTCCTCGGGGTTTGTCTCACCTGCAATGTTGTAAACATTTCAAAATAATTGAATATTTTTTTAACATTAACATAATACTATGCAATAAGCACTGAACCAAATGTAACAAATAAAAATGGCAGAATTCTTTCTTCCATCTGCATTTCATATTTCACATCCAGACCCCAACTGTCAAAATACCCAATCCTAAAAAATCCCTATTACTTCAACTACGGCCTCCCATCCAAAATTGAGACTTTAGGTTCCCTACTACAAGCGTCATGGCATGTACAATAAACTGATTCAATCTAGCTAGCTCTATATTGCTCTTTTTAATTCTTAGTTGATATTGTTTCCTTTGTTGTATAACTATGTTGAAATACACATTGAATTTCTATAATTAGGGAAACATATAGAATGAATTGCTGTATCATGACTATATATCTGGTATTTTACACTTGTCATTTAACCGTAAGTAGATACAACAATCTATAAACAAAAACATTAGCAATAGAAAAATCTTACGAGTTATCTTGTCCTTTGATCTTTTTCTCCAGAAGCAAAAGCAAGCAGTAGTAAAGATAACAACACCTACTAGAGGAAGGGTGATTGCGATAGCCGTGACCACTGTACTGATTCCTGCATTGCTGGGTAGAATATATTACTTGAAATAGATTATTAAATACAGATATGGCAACATAATTATCATTTTACGATAAAATTTGAAACCAGAGAGAATCACAAGCAGAGCAGGATAGTCTGTAATGTATAAATTATTATAATTGAAATATTTATATGTGGAAGGGATTAGAAATGAATAGGCATAAACAATGCAGCAAAAAAAGAGTGTTGAACCGACCTTACAGACTGAATTTAACATATCGTCATTGAATAGTAACCGTCCACAGTTAAACTAAGGTAACTTGATGACAATGTTAGTTTTATAATTTAAAATCTTTCATTAATCCGCAGCAAACAGGATTCTCTTACCTTCACATTTAATCATGATTGAAATTTAAGCTTTCTAATGTGTAACGTACTTAATTGGATTGCTAAATTTGATGAAACTTGAATTGACAGTAAGTTAATTATACATGTTAAGAGCTAACACAACAAATTCCAAAATTTAACAAAACATGAAATCTATTTTGGTCAACCCAATCACAGCGCATTTAATCCTGAAAATATGACATTGATTGATGAACTATGTGATTAGAGATGACAACTGTCATAATTCTTAACAACTTAATCTAAATTTTTCAGTGAAATTGTACAACATATAATTTCGTGAGAATTACAATTTTTATTTCAAATTCACAATAACAGGTTCATGAATGCCATTCTTAATGCACTGGAAAGTGTAGGAAGATTTCACTTTTAAAATTGTTCTTCATATGTAATTATTTATTTATGTTTAATTAATCTTATATATCTTTAGTTGTACAATATATTGGGTATTTATTCACTTTAGATTCTTTTAAATTTAAAATGTTTGGTGTATCTTATATTAATGTTGAAATGTATTAAAATCATGTTAAAAGCAATGCACACTACAAGAGAAAGTGCTAAAATTAACGACAAAACCAAAGGCCTAAATTTGCTTTAAAAAAATGTTTTATTTTCCGACAGTGTGGTGACAGTTTATGATTTGGGTAATTTGCGACGCTTAACAACGAACATGTCATAGTTTATAAATAGTGAAAATTTTTCTGATGCTATTAATCATTATCGACGGCTCATGTTGTTTGTTAAAAGCAAATATTAAATGACTCGTCATATAGTGTTAGTTATTCATGAACCCGCTATTTAGTGGGGGCTAACCGACACATTTTTTAATAAGGTCTTATCCGTAGGTAATAATATAAATTACTGACGATCTAACGATAGTTTATGTTTGTGTTATTTATGATGACATAACTACAAAATTTTCGTCACTTATTAATAGAAATATTTTTTCCTATGATTTCTATTATTACCGATGCAATAAGCCATCAGTTAGAAACGTATATTAAAATCTAATTTCCATTGACAGTTCCAAGATGAAAATTCACCTCAAGTCTAATTTCCATTGCCTCAATTCTCATTTTGCCTATACAAATTAGATTTTGAAGTAAATTTTCATTTTCAAACTGACAACTTATATTCGAAATGAACTTCCATTCTAGAGATGAAAAAACTAGACTTTGCAATAGAGAATGCAGTGAAAACTCTTATATCATATGAAATATTTTCTTCTAAGAAAATTCGCTTATGAGGTTTGTGGAGACGAGAATACTTAGACTAATGATTGGCTTTCCATTTGGGCAATAAAATGCGAAAGAAATATACACGTGCAAGATTTGGTGTAGTTATGGCAATAGTCAGTATTAGATGTGAAAATTCAAAAATATTTAGGATATATTATCGATCTTCGGCATCCCTAATAAATCGTTCACTCCTACTACATTGTGTTGATTATTGCAAGATTTGATCACATTTTGTTACAATTCCACTATTAGATCTACTGTAAGTCAGATCGTTTAATATTTTAATAATGTTAGCTCCATCAATGAACATTTATAAATTGAACATTGATTCGCAATTCATTAAGAAGGCTCCCTCACTATAACTACACTAGCTGTCGCATAGATATATTTGTGCCATATATTGTCTCCAAGTGAAAGGCCAACCATAAATCTATGAATCCTCATCTCTGAAACTTTTAACTAGATTATTCTCACACTTTAAAACAAATTCGAGAAGAAAATATTTCATATGATATATAAATGTTCACTTCATCATCCAATGAAAAATCTGATTTCTATTCCCAAAATGGAAATTCACTTCAAACAATATGTTATGCAATGTCATGAACACAATATTTGAAGTGAATTTTCATTTTGGAAATGAAAAATAGAATAATTTCCTTCTCAGAATTTATTCATAGGTGTGAAAGTAAACTAGTAAGAGTTGTTGAGATGAGAATATTTTCATGGATAAATGGCTTTACACTTGTAGAGAAAATGTGAAATAAATGTAGTTATGAAAAGGTTAGTGTAGCTGCTTTGACAACTAGGATTAGAGGTAAAATATGGATAATTGTTTGCCAATTGTTGGTCTTTGATAGCCTAAACAACTTCAGTAGGCAGCTAACATTCTGACCTCAATGCTAACTAAAATGCTCACTCCTTTTAAAATGTGTTGATTACTGTCTGGTTTGATCACTTTTTATACAAAGTTGCCAGTAGATTTAATACAATGTAGTCAGTAGAATAAACTTTTTAATGTGTTGATTATTCTCAAGTTTGAAGGTATACATGGATATTTGTGCATAAAGATCATGGATATTCAAACATCAAGACAGAAAGGGGATCACAGAGGAGTTTTTGAATGGTGTAGAGGCTTTTTTTTGAAACACAAAGCTTTACAACTGTCGATTTACATATATGAGGACAGGTTTCGGTGTCCATGTTCGAATTACAAAAATCGAGCACACTTAATGTCCGACAAAGTGAGATATGAGGATAACTAGATTTTGACTTCACACGGGGAGGTTAATCCAAGAACATTCAGACTCCACTCCTTCGACCAGTTATGAATCTCCACTTGGATTTGACTCAACAAAATTTAAAGAAATAATATTTGATGGAATAAAACATAATTGTACGAGCCAAGTGCAACAAGAAGAGGCACAAAATCTTTAGGCTCAAATATTTTATGATTTATTGAATGCTGCTCAAAGGCCACTGAGGGAGGGATAACGTCTCACTCTGAATTTTTTATAGCTCTCAAAATGCTTAAAAGCAAAATAGAGTACAACATGCTCTGAGAGTGCTTCAATCAGTTTGCAGGCCCGATGAAAGAGACTAATCCACTTTAAAATTTGGTCTCTGTTCATTTATACAAGATGAACAAGTTCGTCTCCAAGTTAGTGTTTAAAGCAAAGAAAATTAAATATTGTGTAAACGGATGTATGTTATATTGCAAGAGTAGCACGATAGAGACTCAAAGCCAATTTTGTAATTCTTTTAGATTCAAACCTCAGAGCAGAAAAGTAAGAGAGAGAAGGAAGTTACGCACCACTTATTTCACGTCTGTAGAGACTATATAGTTTAATGCATTCTTCTCCGCATCTAGTGTGGCATCAGAGCATATCAGAAGAAAATAACTCATTGAGTCTTTCAGCAAATGGAAAAGGGTGAAAATTATTGATCACTCTTATCCCGTTGCGGAGGCATGTAACATGTGATTTGGCTTATGCTCGGATGACTTCACACCGTATAATAAGAAAGCATTACCCTACTCTTGTTAGCTCGTGATTTTTACACCATACAATCTCGCCACTCGAGATATACAAGAAAACCCATTTCTTCTTTATGTCAATGATTATACTTGGTCCAAGTAACCCTAAAGGAAGGGTTAATGTATATTTGTAGTCATTTATAGATGAGCTGTGAATTCTTTGGGAAATAGGTTTCATGATGTACGATGTCTCCATGAACATATTTGACTGATAAAAGAGCATTAATTTGGACAATAAGTTACTTTCTTGCATATGCAATGTTGTTTGGGTGGAAGACCGCGGGAAAGTTTGCCTTTTTCATATTGCATGAATTCATTTAAGGCATTTATGCATTAGTATGATAGGAAAAATTCATGATTTGATCACTACATGTTCCAAATAGATGAACATCCCTTAAAAAGAATTAAAATGCATTTAAAAGGAAGAAAATTGAGAAATCATTTCCATCACCAAGAATATCTGAAGAGGAGAGGCTGCATATTTTTAGTGACCATTCGAAAGATTACTATATGCCTAGACCTTGCTCATATCATCCACTAGGATTTGGTGTCACTCATAACTGGAAAAAGATGTCAATTTTTTGGCATTTAGTATATTGGAATGATAACATGATCAGACACAATCTAGATGGCATGCACATAGAAAAATATTTCTTTGATAATATCTTCAACACTGTTTTGGATGTTCGTAGAAAAATGAAGGATAACATGAATGACAAAATTGATGTTAAGGAGATTTGCAAACTGTGGAAGTTGGAGATCCAAGAAACTACTGTCGGGAAACTTATTAAGCCAAAATAGAAATATTCTCTAACTTTGTCCTAACAAAGAACAATTTATGAGTGGCTCCAATCACTAAAACTCTCAAGTGGGTATTCTTCGAATCTGAGTCGTTTTGTTGATGTGAGTGCTTAGAAAAATATGTTGAATGATAAGTCGAGATCTGCTATACTTTTCTGCAAAATTTGATGCCAAAAGTATTTACTTAGTCTCGATAGAGCATCTGCTTGTACATTCACCCTATGAGGCATTAATTGGAGATCCAGTACAGTGTCGTTAGATATATTCATTTGGGATGTAATTACTTTGAGAATAGGTAATTCATCACTCATTTATAAAGAATATTGCCAATATGTCCTAAGAAATATTTGTTTTCAAGATTTTTAAATAAACTAAAAAGAACTGAGAAGAATAAGGCTCAGCTAGAAGGATCGATATGTGAAGCTTATTTACTGCAGAAGACAACAACAATCTTCTGCTGCAATTTCGTGGAAGAAGAACCCACAAAAGTTTCATTAGGTTTGGTGCCACCATCCACCTTTTTTATTTTTCAATAGTTAGGTAATCGTCAAGGAGGTGCACATCACGTTACATTAATTATCAGGAAATTTGAGCAGCAACACTTTATGTTATTCTCAATTATGATGAAATACAACCTTTTATTAAGTCAATTACTTATTATAAGTTTTCATTTATTCATCTGAAAAATGTCATGATTAGATATTTCAATGAAATTTCAATGTGTGAACAATTTAGGCATGCAACGGTATGAAATTGTGATCATGCAATTCATAATTTATAAAATTTAAAAAGCTATAAGTAATTTTAAAAAATATTAAAATTTTATACTATGTATCGGTTTTGAAACGTATTAAAATCATTTCAATTATTAAAACAATTATTATTATTATTAATCCGGGAATACCTCGAGGAGACCAATCCTGCTGAGTAGGACTTGGCGCTGACACATTTGCCGGCAGCGGTGACGACGACTGCTGATGCGAAGAAAGCATAAGCATGGACGTGCCGTCGTAAAACTTGTAGAACTCATATCTCATAATACACCACAGCCCCAACACCCTTCCTCCCCTCTTTCCGTTCAGCGGATCTTCGGTGATCTCCTCTACTGTCCCTTGCAAGCATGTCCGGCAGTCGTCTACCGAGAGATCTGGCGTGCACTGTACCATTCCATATATATTTTCCGCTTCCGTGAACGCCGTCTCTCCGGTGGCGAAAAAGCTTGAGGAGTTTTTAACAGCAAGATCGGATATGTTGCCTATCAGCGCAGGGGTCAGGAATTGGAACAGTGAAAGTCGGTCGCCTGGGACAGTCATGGAATTATATGATATTTCCTGCATGCTCATTGTCACATCGGGAGCTTCGAGGAAGTTGACGTTGGAATACCGGAGTTGGCAGTAGTCGTACCATATGGTGGCGTCCTTGCTGTTTGGACAGAGCTCCTGGATGTCAGAGAAGGCATTGGGGATGCAGGAGCGGCAGTTGGCAGTGTCAATGTCGCCGCGGCACATAGTAAGTCCGCAGATGCGGTTAGGGATGCTGCCGATGATGGAGGTGGCGAAGCCGGTGGCGGATGCGTTGGAAGAGAGAATGGAAATTAGATGGTTGAGGTTGGAGCTGTAGGTGCCGTTGCTAGTGAAGTTCTCTGTACTGGTTCCGCAGATATGGTAGAGCGGGTCTGCAGTAGCCTGAGAAGCGGACGAGGATAGGAGGATAAGGAGGAGAAGGGCCATTGATTTGATGCTGATCACAAATGACAACAATTCTATTAGATTTTTCAGTTCCAGACGGGGAGAAGACTATTGCAAGGAGTCTTCGTCAAGATTGACTCTATATTCGGGCGAAGTTTCCTCGGTATTCATGACTTAATGACGACTACTTGGTGGTGCTTAACTTTCATGGCAACTGAGTTGACTCTTCCGTGGCCCAGATGCGTGCCTTCTTCTTTCATGTTTACTTCAAGGTTAATGAATCACGGGGTAATTAAGGATAAACAACTGAGAAACATCTCATTCATGACAACGACGTTTTTGAGGACGGGTACATCTGGTTAAGGTAGTTTTCAATGTGGTAAAAGAAGATGAGGGCCTCAATTATTTTATTCAGGGCCATTCAACATGTACCGAGATCATCAAATAGGTGTGGAGACAAATTCTACATGTATAAACATTGTGTTGAGTGATAGGTTTAAGACCGGGCGTCCATGAAGGGAGATATATTACTTGCGGATAATGTATGCATGAATTAGAAATATTTTACAGTGTATTTCGAGAGTACTCAGATGAATATAAAACCATTTCTTAGATCTATTATGAAATAATAGCTTTGCTAGTCATGTATTTTATGTTATTGTAAATTGCATTAGATGGGTGGATACCTTTTGAGTTTCTTGTATGTTTTGGTAGGTGTGCTACATGTTTATGCTTGTCGGATGCTTTAAAGATTGTGTAAGGTTGATCGTCCAAGTTCCAATGACAGAACTAGTGAAGGAGATTGACTTTCATCAATTGTGTCATGCATTTAACGATGAAAAATCATAAGAAGATTAATATAAGTAGCTGGATGGAGGAGCTGATATTCACCAACCTGATAAATTCAAATGTGTTTATATATATATATATATATATATATATATATATATAGATATATATTATTTGCTACAATAATATTTAATCATAATTTGAATGATAACTAGAAGTGTCTCTAAATAATTCTTACTCTCTGAGTTTGGCGGTCACGAGGACCTCTTTTTAGTGAGAGTATTATTTTCTTTACAAATATTGTTTAAAGTAAGTTAGGTTTTATCTCTAACTAAGCTTCATCTATATCTCCTCCAACCTTTCATCGGTAAAATCCGTCATCTTTTTTTACAGAAAAAAAAATCCATAAAAGCCTATAATTACCCCCCTTCAACTAAAATTAGATTTAATTCACATCACAAGTTTTTCAAACTAACTTCACCAACCTAAAACTTTTAGAATATCACAACAATCTCAAATTCACAACTTCAAATATCATTAATACTTCTGCAACTGGTTTGAAGCCCTCTGACCACTACATTTTCAAGCAAAACTTGCCCCGAGTTCTAGTTCCATGCTCTTGCCCATGAAGAATATACTTTGAAAATCTTACTCAACATATTTTTCAATTTAATTGATGTCAATTCAATCATGACGTTAACGAGGTCTATATATAATCACTCTTAATAACTTACAAGCATACGAGAACATTAAAATCAAAGCTCCTTTGAATTGGTCTCTAAGTCAATTTTTTGAAGTGAAAAAGATAATGTAGTAGTGGAGATACTTACATAAGAAAACTTTTCTTTTTTATATTATGGATTTGTATATCTATTTTCTTTTAATTATTTATAACTTTATGCTTAGATGCTATGTTAAGTTTTTCTATTTACAATTATGTGAAAATGCTAAATTATATCACTTTATTCTTAGATGCTAATAAAATATTTCTTGCCAAATATTATATTCTACCATTAGAGTATTACTTTAATGATTGTAAATTTACATAAGTTTGTGACCTCCAAAGAAACTCTTAAGACTTTTATCTCTTAAATTGATCAGTTATTTAAAAATTATTTTAGATTGGCTAAACTAATAACTAGTTTTTAGAAAGTGCACTTATATTATAATTAATTTTACCTTTTTTTTTAAAATTTTTAGGTATACTAGTCATAAAAAGATTTTTTTTTAATATATGGATTGTGAGATATATAACATCACATTATAGAAAGCACATATCCTAGCATTTACACGTTAAATTGCTTGCACAATTACATTATTTGCATATTTTTCTCACCTACATAACGAACTGATACAATAAATAATTTTGAAAAGTTTTGAGGGGTTAAATAAAAAAATCAATGACCAACTTACTAGGATAATTGATTATAATGATAAATTAAACAATGCAAAATTCAATAAAAAAAAGTAAAGCAAAAATATAAACCTTACGTGAAACCATGATGTTATAAATCAACTAAATAAATATTAAATTACAAACCCAAATCATAGGTTCTCTCCAACAAATACCTCATAAAATTTATTCTATGATGGAGAATCATCCATAAAAATAGAAGAAACCATAGGAGAGATTACAAATAAAAAAAACAATAAAGTAGTGATCATGTTTGTGCACTAGGAAAAAACAACCGAAAAACTAGCGCAAAGAATGTGTAGGTATTTTTTCATTTATTTTTTACTACTTTCTAATTGTTAAGATAAATGATGGCTTGCTTATAGGTCAGCTTGTGTGTTTTTGGTGAATCTAATAACTGAAAGTCAAGAAATAATAACCGATGAGCAGAAATCAATTCATAGAAAATTATAATGCAATACTCAGACACCATTATAAATCCATATCATAGAATTTTAGCCAATTAATATTTGGTGATCATGATATGTTAATGAATGGTCTGAGCATTTATTAAGAAATTAAAAATTGACGGTTAAGAACCTTTGGAAAGTCAAAAAATGTTGTTTATATCTAACTAACACGATAAATATCTCATTTTCTTGCATCTTTGCTCTAGAGCTGATTGACACCACCTAGATTCTCAATTTTGTTGAGTTTTACTATTTGTCAAGTTCTTACACTTAAATTGTAGGTAACCTCGATTCTATAATTCCTTATACTACAACAAAAATAGTTAAAATTGGCAGAAAAACTGATGGTCTAATGTGAGTAATAAAATTTGTGTTTATTTTTTGATAATTTGTAAATGGTTAAATGATCATAAAGTTTCGACGGATTACCACTGGGTAAAATCATAGCTTATAAGTGAATCAAGTTTCCAATAGGACGAAATAATTACTAAGGGTCCAAACTGTTGATTCAAATCACATTATAAAGTGGCAACCCTTTCGTGTCAGAAAGTCATCCCATTATTTATTTGGCCATTAATAATTGACGGTCTTGTTAATGTAACTGACAGGGATACCCTCAGTTATTAAAAAATTAGTAACCGAAGGTCATGTTACTGTTAGAAAGTCATTTGAAATAGTCTTTATATCAAATTGATGTTTGAAATCCCAGATTTCATTTCTCTCACAAGTGCCAGACCTTCGGACCAAACTAAATGTTATGTAATCCCATTTTGGATGGAGTTACTGGTTCATGAAGTTCTTAAACTCAAATCATAAGTAATTTCGAATGCAATCTTCCTCTTAAATAATTTTTTAAATTTGAATCGCTAGTTATTTTGCGTTTTGATATACCTTTTTTGTAGAAATTCAAGATTTTGATTCTACTTTGTATATTTTTATTGATGATCTGATTGTTACAAGTTTAAGCTCATCTTCTACATCTTCCCTATCCAACACCTAAATTTTAAAGTGAAATTCGCATACCTAGCACACAAATCTTGTGTTTTATTTATCTCACACATAAATTTTGTACATGACTCTTTGTTTCTTCAAGTTCAAACATGAAATGTGCATTTCACTTTTAAAATTGATGATTTTGAAATCGATGTTCTTGATGCAATATTAAAGTTTATAATGCTATACACATAAATATGAAAGTATAGTTTCGATATATGTAAATACATAATAAATGTGTGGTAGGCATGTAAATGCACCTTTTAAAAAGCAAATTGACATACGTAGCACATAACTCTTATGTTTTTATGTATCTCACAACTAAATTTATGTATTTAAATATATGGCACTCGGGGATTTACACTTATTCGCAAAAAATGTGTATATCATTTTTTTAGAAGTAGTTATAGTATTATTCTGGTGAGATATTGAAGCTTGAAGTGTTATGCGTGAACATATAAAACTTTAGCTTTCAGATATGTAATCACAGAAGAATTGTATGATTTGAACTTAAATTCCCTTTAGTATATACGTGACACTTTGGTGCTTTAAGTCTATGAATGAAAATGTGCAATTCAATTTTAGAAATTGATAACTGTGATGTTTTCGATGTGATATTAATGTTTTGATGTTATGTTTGTAAATCTGAATGCTTTGATTTAAGATATGTAATTACATAAGAATTGTATTCTAAGCATGTAAACAACATTTTTTAGAAGGCAAATTTGCATATGTAGCACACAATTCTTATGTATTTACATACCTCACTTTTAAAATTTTGTATTTATATACAAGACACTTCCGTGCTTTATATCTTTATATGAAAATGTGTATTTAAAATTTAACAAGAGACGACAGTGATATTTTTAATGTGACTTACTAATTATAGTGAACTTATTGTTTAGAGTATTCATGAAGAGTATCAAATGAGAGAATATTAAAGTTTCGTGTTATAGTGTTCATGCTATTTATTTTTCTATATAGGTAGCGATGTGTGTTTGATACTCGAAAACTTCTTTTAAAGAGTGTGATACCAACGTTTAATATTTTTTTTGCCACTTTGTTAATTGATATTTTGAAAAGCTTAGTCATATCATCAATTGTAATAACTTCCCTTTTTATCCTTCTAATCTCATCATCTATATTGTATTTTATTTATTGTGCATTTTTTATAATAGTAATTGCTCAAGTTTTAGATTATCTATGTATATTACTACTTCAAGGTCATATATGTATAATAGACTATATCTAGATAAAAAAAGAAGCATTGAAGAGTTCCTTAATAGTGTCAAGACTTTCGTGCAAGAGACATCTCAACTTCTGACTCATCTATTTGAGGGTAAGTTTTAGTTTCCATGTTCAAAATATAGGAATAGATTACACTTAATATCTGACGAAGTTAGGTATGATTTATATCATTGGTGATTTCAACTTTATTAGATTTGGATTTAACATGTCAATGTTTGACCCTTTAATATGTAGCTCTGCATCTTCGATGATCCATGACAACTTAAGTTTGACTCAAGTAGATTTGTAGAAATAGTTTTTGATAGAACAAGACCTTATTATCTAAGGGTCTGCTTGGCGCAGCTGCAGATTATCCAGATTATCAGGATAAGCAGATTATCAGGATAATCTGCTGATCCGGATAATCTGTCTATCAGTTTGGTTTGAGCGTTTGAAAAACAGCTGAATTGCAGCTGTCTCTGGATAAATGACTATTCCGCCCCTGATCTGAATAATTTATTCATATTTGACTAGTTTATAATTCTGACTTAAAAAAATTTCACTTCGAGCACAAGGTTTTTAATATATAAATAATTTGGTGGTATAAATGTATATATATATATATATATATATATATATATATATATATATGTATATATATAGGAATTTTAGACAAAAAAAAAACTGCAGATGGGATGCGAGGAGGAGCAAGGGAGTTCTGGAGGAGGAAGTTCGGGAGTTCATGAGATGGGATGCGTGGGGTTCGGGAGGAGCAGATGAGATGCGAGGGAGTTCGAGAGGAGGAAGTTCGGGAGTTCGGGAGATGAAAGGGGATGCGAGGAGGAGCAAGGGAGTTCGGGAGGAGGAAGCGACCTTCGGCTTCCCTTCCTACCGGATGGGATGCGAGGGGTCAGGAAGAGGAGCAGATGAGATGCGAGGGAGTGGGGAGGAGGAGACGAACGATTACACCGTATCGCGGCTTAGGGCAGAGAGGTCATTCGTTCGAACGAATCGCGGATCGCGGGGCCTCGGCTGCGATCCGCTTTTAGTGTAAACCTGCGAACGCCTTTTTCAAAAACGCTCTTAAAACGTATTATTCAAACAGCCGGTGGCGTTTTCAGAAACGCCACCGCTGTGAATAAGCTCTCCCAAACGCACCCTAAGTCACATTAATGAAGTTTCATCAAACTCAGAAGCTTAGGTGTTTTATGAATTAGTGAATGTGATAAAATACCCCCGTGAGAAGGTTTTAGATCCCACTATAAGTTTTCTATAGGTACTTCGATCAATTTGAAGGATTATCGAAAGATACAAATTCTAAGAAAGTTTAGTTTTAGAAGACTAGTATATAACATAAAAGATGGTCTCCAAGTTATATTTGAAATCAGTGATTATTACTTAAATGGATCCATACTATTATAAGTCTAATGAAATAGAGACTCAGAGCAGATTTTATCATTCTTCTTGGTTAAAACATCAGAATACAATAAGTATGAGGTAGATAAAAGTTTTATATAAGCGTCTCATTTATCTACCATTTATTCTACATCTTCAGATACTACTTACTTCAGTGCACATTGCTCCACATATGCATGAAATCATAGTATATTAAGGAAAATCGATTCAATGTGTCTTCTAGCAGATGGAGAAGCTTGGAAACAACTTGACTACATATATATTGATTTTTGTAAGGCGGTACATAACATTAGACTTGGTTTATGCTCTGATGGCTTCATACTATATAGTAAGACCACCTTAACATACTTTTATTGGTCAGTGATCGTTACATCATATAATCTTTCAATCACAAATGTATGGCAACGCTATTCTTCTTTTTGGCATTAATTATACCAGGTCCCAATATTTCAAAAGAAAGGATTAAAGTATAATTACAACAATTGATAAATGAGTTATAAATTCTTTGAAAAATAGGTGTCAATGATGCGTGACTCAGCCTAACGGGGCTTTATACTTTCAAATGCAAGATTTTGATTCCACTACTAGAAAATTTAATCACTGACAGCGGCGCCAAAAACTTGATGTGATTTTACATATGAAAGATTTTATGAATTTATATTTAGAATTTTATAATTTGTAAAAGTCACAATTTCAAACACAAGTATACGTATCGTATCAAATAATACAGGGCACTAGTGGAGTCCTGATTATCGATCATACATGAAAGATTTTTAGAATATTAAGTAATATTTTTCTATTTTTCAAATTAAAAGTAATTTTTATTTTTATATCTTTTTAAAGTTTAGATTTTAAATTTAATGAAATTTATACTAAATGTAAGTAAGCAACACTAAAATAAATATTAATGCAGGTATAAATAAAACAACTTTCTCCTTTTCAACTAATCCAAGATTTTTAGAATAATTATCATTTGTGGAGAATTTAGATTATGATATTGTGCCAAATAGAAGCATTGCTATTCTTTACCCTTTGGTCCAGGCATAAAGAATATTGACTAATCTATAGATCGGTTCAGGATGTTTTATTAGTAGAATGGGTTAATATAGGCTCACACTACTAGATGTCCAAGGATGGCTATGGTCGGCCCTACTAGTGACCCATTCCCTTTCTATAAATCAAATTATTAGAATTTAGTCTGTCACTATAAAAACTAATTAATTCTACGTCCAATAAATCATATCTTCCTATTTATTTGCACTTCACCTTGAATAACCCGCATAAAGCCTTCGACTACTCAAGGATTCATGTGATATCTACTAGTTAAGAACTCATCTCCGAATAGGTCTCAAAATTCTTCAACAGGTTTTAACAATTTAAATGGCCAGTTTACAAAGCAAACTAAGATCAGGTATTAATATCAACAAAATTTTTATAAATATTTTAAGTTTAATTCTCCAACAAAGTTTAATTATCTTATTATCTTTTCATAGTTGAAAGGAGAAAGAAAACTAACTACTCAGAACACATTGAATTCACACAACAAAACATATTTATAAAACTTTGAACCAAGTTACAAATACTTATACGGAATGTTCCTTCAAGTGATCCGTCGACTCCTACCGACTTCGATGCAATGATGAAAGACTTCAACATGAACAACACTAATAATCTCACACTTAACACTCAAAATAAACTAAAAATAAAATCACTAAATAATAAAGAAGGTGGTACGCCTAAAATGATTGGATGGCTATATAGTGCTTGGGGACTAAAGGATGTTATAAGGGGTGAAAGGGGTGATTTTCTCTGTAGAATGGGCTCCTATTTAGAGCTCTGAATTTGACCAGGGGTTGTGACCCACTTTTTTTATGTTTGCAAATTGTGTTAATAGCAACGACACCAAAAAACATGATCCCGTTTATATATATATATACATATTTAATTTTATGAATGTATAATGTGGATTCTACGCAAGTATACGTATCGTATCAAGTAATACAGTGCTATAGTGGAGTCCTAGTTATCGATCCCACAGGGAAGTTTTTAACAGATTTGTATCAGCTAAATTTAAAGGAGTTACTTACTAATATAGTATATGGAAATTTAGAATAATTAACTAAAGCAAACTAAAGTAAACTAATGCTTTAAAATAAAGTTGATTTAAAAGATTTCAGAAAAAGTATCCTTCTCCTTGTTTTTAGAAAATTAAGTGAATGATGAATTTAAATAGAATTTATTTTATTGTATTGTGACAAATAGGAGCATTCCTATTCTTTACCCTTTGGTCCAGATGCAAAGAACATTGACTAATCCTATGTTTGATTACCGAATCTGCGACTAAGCTTGGGAGGATACTTGTCTGCCACTTCGAGCTCCCACGTTCCCCTCACTCCGAGGGCTAACATCTACACTTCAGCTCTCGAAACAATAGGACCAAATTGAATGTTTTAGTACGTCACACTAAAATGTCCAATTCTGCGTCCAATAAATAATATTTCCCTATTTATTTGCATCCTCCTTCTAAGGCTTTTGACTTCCCTGAATATTGGATGTAATCTTTACTATAGTTGATAATTCAACATATTTTAACAATTCAATGGGCCAGATTGAAAGTAAATTAAGTTTTAAGTAAAAATTATCACAATTTATTTTAATATTTTAGGCACTTCTATTTAATTTCACCAATTCACATAATTTCATAAACAAGGAGAAAGACTAAGAAAACTACTCAGAATGTATGGGAATTAAACAAAGCATGGATTTCATTTAAAGTTAACAACAATAAACAAAGATACTTATCTTAATTTCCTCCCACAGCGACTCCTTGAAGTTTCTTTGACTTTTCCTTCCGATACAAGACACTTCTAAACTCACTAATTACACTCTAAAAACTCTTAAAATAAACACCAAGTAGACACTAATACTCTCTAAATAAACACACACATAAATAGACACAAAAAAGAGACACCCTAGACACAAAAATTCGTCTTCTATTTATAGAGGTAGACAAAGGTCCAAGGGATACTTAAGCACCTCTTAAAAAAAGTATCCAGGTTCAATGTATCTGACATTTTGAACAATCTCGCCGTCGGCGAGAAACGACCTCACCGTCGGCGGGGCTTCTAGAAGGTCTCCAAACCGCGCGATCTCGCTGTCGGCGGGCTCGGGCTCGCTGTCGGCGAGGTAGTTATAAATCCTTCAGAAATTTTCTTAATAATCTCGTCGTCGGCGGGCTCGATCTCGCCGTCAGCGACATAGTTCATTTTGCATGAATTTCTTCCTTTTTGATCCAAATTTGCTCCATTTCATGATTTTTGCTTTTATCACTTATAAATCTTTGTTCATGCAATAAAATAAAGAAAATACCTTTCTTTAAAGTGCAATTTCATAAAAAATAGGAATGAATTTCTTAACATATTTTTCTATGATCAAGTTGCTTAAGGCACCTCTTCAAAATTCGTCTAAATATAATGTACCTTCTAGAAGGTAAATGTCGCGCCTAGGCGTCGGGATCTGGCGCCTAGGCGCCGTACTCGAAGACCAGGTCTTTGCACCTCTTCACTTTGATAGTATTTAGCTAAATACTATCACCCATATACTATCTTTCTTTTTACTATATAAACTTTATAAAGTTTCTTTAGGGGTGAGACTCCGGGGAATTATTTTTCTGCTGCCACTATTGTTCTCATTTTGAAGTCGACTCATAAGACCTTATGGGAGCATTTTCGCCCTATTTCGCTTACATCGGTTGTTTCTAAGGCTATAAGTAAACTTATTGTGAAGCGCTTACAACCTCCCCTTCATTCTCTTATCTCTCCTAATCAATCTGCGTTTATTCCTGGTAGGGGAATTACAGATAATATCATGTTAGCTCAAGAGATAATACATGAGATTGATAAAAAGAGTCGGGGAGGAAATTTGGTTGCCAAGTTAGATATTCGCAAGGCGTATGACTCTATGAGTTGGGATTTCATTAAGGGTGTTCTTCGCGCTCGGGGTTTTTTTGCTTCTTTCTGTTTGCTCATTTCGAGATGGCTCCATTGTAACCACTATAGTATTCTGATAAATGGTGAGATGAATGGCTTTTTTACTGGTGGACGTGGCATAAAGCAGGGAGATCCATTGTCTCCTACAATCTTCATTTTGGTTTTAGACTATTTCTCTCGGCTTCTTAATGATATTTTTGTACATATGCCACATCTCCACTACCCTTCTAAAGCTAATATTATGGTATCTCACTTAGCATATGCGAATGATGTTATTATTTTCTCTAATGCTTCTAAGGGTTCTATTAAGAAGATATTCCATTTGTTAGAAGAGTTTCAGGATACCTCAGGGTTATATTTCAATGCTAATAAATGTAATTTAGTTTTTGGTAAAGGGGTGGATGGTAGGCGTGCTGCTTGAGCCGCTCACTACACTAGTTTTTCTCTCTCTGCGCTTCCTTTAAAATATTTAGGTTTTCATTTGTTAAAGGGTAGAATGAGGCAGAATCAATTGGACGACGTTGTGGAGAAAATTAAGAATCGTATTCTGGATTGGAAGAATAAGTTCCTTTCATCTGGGGGACGTATTACGATTCTTAGAAGTATTCTGCTAAGTATACCAATGTATGCTTTACAGGTTCTGCCCATCAAACGTACCACTCAGAAAAGTATTGAACGATGTTTCAACAAATTCTTATGGACTAGAACTTACTCGGGCATGAAGTGGAGCAATTGGAAGAAGATCTGCAAACCCATCACAACAGGTGGTTTTGGCTTCAATGAGCTTAACATATTGCTGAAATTAATCTTTTCAAACACTGGCTCAATTTTAGAAAAGGGGGTTCGCTTTGGGCTTCTTACATGCTTGCTAAGTATTATAAGAATCATAACCCTTCACTTGTTCTCTGGAGGAAAGGGGAATCTAACCTGTGGAAAAGGCTTCTTATAAGTAGGGATTAGGCCAAACACCTTATCTTCTGGGAGCTGGGTAGTGGTAACATATCGTTTTGGCACGACTCTTGGTCTCCGGTTAATTTTTCCCCTGGTCAGGACGATAAGGACGACCTTCTGGTATCCCATACTTGGTTGGATGGCTCTTGGAATATCCCGTTACTCCATCAGTTGGTTGGGACTGATAATGCCAGATTTATATCTACCATTCCTTTTGATAACCATAAGGTTGATTCACCCTTGTTAAAAGTTGCCCCCAATGGTTCGATTTATAAAGCTATTTATTTTTTGATGCATCAGTTTCCGACTAACGTTTGGGGTAAGAAAATTTGGTCTTGGGCTTTAACTGCATCTATGTCTTTTTTTGCTTGGAAACTCTTTAATAATATGCTCCCTTGCAATGATATCCTTAAATTTAAAGGGCTCCGTTTGGCATCTGTTTGCCCTTTGTGTAAGATTAATGAAGAATCTTTAAATCACATATTTCTTACGTGTCCCCTCTCTTTATCTATATGGCGGGAAGGGGGGCGTTTCTTTGGTACTAATGTTATTCCGGGGCAGGCTATATCCAACTTATGGAGCTTTCATAAGCGTGATAATCATTTTTTATCTATTTATCCTTTCATTTTATGTTGGTTTTTATGGATGGCCCGTAATGATGCGAAACACAAAGGCACCCCTCCCTCTTTCAATGTCATATTTCCAAATATTTTGGCTTACATAAATCATGTGTTTCAGTTGAGCAATATGAAGACATCTTTCATCTCGCGCATTAAGTATTTTGATAACGAAGGTCATAACGTTGCCTCGAGGCCTTCCCTGCAACTCCCACTTTTGGTGGAATGGCGGCCGCCTCCGACTAGTTAGGTTAAATTCAATGTGGATGGTAGTTGGTGGTCTTCGTGCGCTGGGGTTGGAGGTATTGCCCAGAATTCTGATAACATTGCTTGCTATTCTTTTCTTCTCCTTGTGTTGCTGATGATCCGTTGGAATCTGAGGCTCATGCACTTTTCTTAGCTGTCGCTATTGCGGTCCAATTGAATTGGCTCAATGTGGAGATTGAGATAGACTCTACCACTCTTTTCCATGCATTAACTGATCGGCGTAAGGTTCCCTGGAAAGTGTTGTATTACATCAATCGCATTAATCGCATTAATCGCCTCGTACCATGATCCAAGAAAAAAATACCAATTTTTATGCCTTGATTTTTATTAAATTTTAAGGATATTATGCTTTAATGAAAGGTATTTTTGTATTTTTGGATGTAGGTGATACAAAAATGTTCAAGAAGGAGAAAAATATGAAAAAGGAGCAAAAAGGAGCAAAAAGGAGCAAAAATAGAGCCAAAATGCAAAATTATCGAAATTACTGGCCTGGCGCCTAGGCGCCAGAGTCTGGCGCCTACGCGCCAGCTCGATAAAGAAAACTGTTAAGTTTTTGATGACTTTTGGATGGTTATTTTGACGGTATGAGTGGTTATTGGACCTTCTAGAAGACTGACAGTTGTTCCTAGTTTATAGGACATGTGATACAATGTATTTGGACGCTTCAAAACAGTTTTAATCGCTAAACGGTGCGATCCAAAGTGAAGAGGTGCGAAAAACTGGATGCGGTGTCCGGAGCCTAGGCGCCAGACACACCTTCTAGAAGATTCATTGAATGTGGACACATTTTGAAGAGGTGCCTTAAGGCAACCCTTGAAGCCTATAAATAGGAGGGTATTCCTTCAGAGAAAAACGCCCCATCTACCCCCCTATCTAGAGTCCAATCTAGAGAGAGAATTAGAGAGATCATGTTAGGGCCACCTTTTTACTTTCCTTCATAAATTAGTGAGTTTGTATTTAGAGTTTGAAAGAGTTGGAGCATCTGTAGTTCATTACGCTGTGGAGTCAGTAGGAATCAGAAGTTCTGTAGGAGAATCATCTAAGATAAGTATTTTTATTTTGATTCAAAGTTTATTTATTATGTTTTGTTATTTAATTTCAATGTGTTCTGAGTAGTTACTTTACTTTCTCCTTTCAATTATGAAAAGATGAATAAGATAATACAAAATTCGTCAGAGAATTAAAAACCATATATTTTCAAAACATTGTGATGATATTAATACCGGTTCTTAATTTACTATTTAAATTGGCCATTAAATTATTAAAACCTGTTGAAGAGTTTTGAGACCTAGAAGGAGATGAATTCTTAACTTGTAGATATCACATGAATCCTTGGGTAGTCGAAGGCCTAGTGCTGGTTATTCAAGGTGAAGTGCAAGTAAATAGGAAGATGTTATATGTTGGGCATAGAATTGATAAGTTTTTAGAGTGACAAACTAAAATCTTATGATTTGGTTTATAGAAAAGGAAAGGGTCACTAGTAGGGCCGATCATAGCCACCCTTGGACATCTAGTAGTGTGAGCCTAGATTAACCCATTCTACTAACAATACATCCGAATCTGATCTATAGGCTAGCCAATGTTCTTTGTACCTGGATCAAAGGGTAAAGAATATGAATGCTTCTATTTGGCACAATACCATAAATTTATATTCTCCACGAATATTATCATTATCTTAGAAAATCTTGGATTAATTGAAAGAGAGAAAGTTGCTTTCTTATTGCTTATTTACATCAATTATTTTATTTCTGCTTTATTATTGCATCTAGTAAATTAAAGATATTTTATTTTTAATTATAAAAGAAATACTTTAAAATAGAAATATTTAAATATCTATAACTATCTCCTCGTGGAAACGATGTCGGGGTCTTTGTTTCAAAGCCCTATATTATTTGAAACGATACGTATACTTGCGTAGAACCCCTAGTGTGTAAAATATTTTCCATAAAATTATATTTATATACACTAGTCGCTATTATTATTTATAACATACATTTTTGAAAGCATTAATTAGTGCGTTGATCTTCAGAAGACTTTGGGTCAAGTTTTTGACACCGTTGCCGGGGAAGAAGATTTTAGTACGCATATATTTATATCGGAGCAAAAACTTGACCCGATATAAATATATGCGTACTAAAATCTTTTTCCCCGACAATCGATGCCAAAAACTTGACCCGAAGTCTTTTGAAGATCAACGTACTAATTAATGCTTTAAAAAATATATGTTATAAATAATAATAGCGACTAGTGTATATAAATATAATTTTATGGAAAATATTTTACACACTAGGGGTTCTACGCAAGTATATGTATCGTTTCAAGTAATATAGGGCTTTGAAACAAAGACCCCAGTATCGTTCCCACGAGGAGAGAGTTATAGATCTTTAAATATTTCTATTTTAAAGTATTTCTTTTATGATTAAAAATAAAATATCTTTAATTTACTAGATACAATAATAAAGCAGAAATAAAATAATTGATGTAAATAACAATAAGAAAGCAACTTTCTCTCTTTCAATTAATCCAAGATTTTCTAAGATAATGATAATATTCATGGAGAATATAAATTTAGGGTATTGTGCAAAAAAAAGCATTCATATTCTTTACCCTTTGATCCAGGTGCAAAAAACATTGGCTAGCCTATAGATCGAGTCCGATGTATTGTTAGTAGAATAGGTTAATCTAGGCTCACACTACTAGATGTCCAAGGGTAGTATGGTCGGCCCTACTAGTGACCCTTTCCTTTTCTATAAACCAAATCATAAGATTTTAGTCTGTCACTCTAAAAACATATCAATTCTACGCCCAATATATAACATCTTCCTATTTATTTTCACTTCACTTTGAATAACCCGCACAAGGCCTTCGACTACCCAATGATTCATGTAATATCTACAAGTTAAGAATTCATCTCCTTCTAGGTCTCAAAACTCTTCAACAAGTTATAACAATTTAAATGGCCAATTTAAATAATAAATTAAGAACCGGTATTAATATCATCACAATGTTTTGAAAATATATGATTTTTAATTCTCCGACGAATTTTGTATTATCTTATTTATCTTTTCATAATTGAAAGGAGAAAGTAAAGTAACTACTTAGAACACATTGAAATTAAATAACAATACATAATAAATAAACTTTGAATCAAAATAAAAATACTTATCATAGATGTTTATCCTACTAAACTTCTGATTCCTACTGACTCCACAGCGTAATGAACTACAGATGCTCCAACTCTTTCAAATTCTAAATACAAACTCTAAAATAAACTCACAAATTTATGAAGGAAAGTAAAAAATGTGGCCCTAATATAATCTCTCTAATTCTCTCTCTAGATTGGACTCTAGATAGGGGGTAGATGGGGCGTTTTTCTTTGAAGGAATACCCTCGTATTTATAGGCTTCAAGGGTTGCCTCAAGACACCTCATCAAAATGTGTCCACATTCAATGAATCTTCTAAAAGGTGTGTCGGGCGCCTAGGCGCCGGAATCTTGCGCCTAGGCGCCGGAATCTCGCGCCTAGGCGCCGGATACCGCGTCCAATTCTTCGCACCTCTTCACTTTGGATCGCACCTCTTCGCGATTAAAACCTTTTTGAAGCGTCCAAATACATTGTATCACAAGTTCTATAAACCAGGAACAACTGCCAGTATTCTAGAAGGTCCAATAACCGCTCATACCGACAAAATAATCGCCCAAAAATCATAAAAAACTTTACAGTTTTCTGTATCGAGCTGGCGTTTAGGCGCCGGACTCTAACACCTAGGCGCCAGGCCAGTAATTTCGACAATTTTGCATTTCGGCTCTCCTTTTTGCTCCTTTTTCATATTTTTCTCCTTCCTGAACATTTTTGTATCACCTACATCCAAAATCACAAAAATATCTTTCATTAAAGAATAATATCCATAAAATTTAATAAAAATCAAGGCATAAAAATAGGTATTTTTTCTTGGATCAAAATCCCCAAACTTAAACGTTACTTGTCCTCAAGTAACCCTTTTTACTATATAAAATGTATAACATTTGGAATAAAAAGGTAAATATTTAAGACTCCTTATGATTTTTGATTTTATAAAGGCTTTAGTAAATCATTAACCAAATTTCACTAACTAAGTTTAATTTTAAGAATTTAAAGAATATTCTAATTACCAAATCATAAGACTTCAAAAATTTTTCATTCACTTCAAAAATAATTGTAGTTTATTATATTAAGATCACATAAATTATTCACAAGAAAAAGATCTTCATGAAATTCTTTTCTAATAAAAATACATGCATAAAAATTAAGTAATATATGCAATCGGTTTCTTTTTATAAGTTAATTCAAGTGAAGCCAATTTTTGATTAGGCATTTCCTCAAGCTTCTCCTCTGTTTTTCTTTTTTTTCTATCCCTTTTTTTATTTATTTTTATTTTTAAAGAGATGATTACTGTATTTGGCGAGCCTGCTAATGGTTTTGAACTTCACTATCCTTAACTTATATTTTCAAACTTATACATTTTCACTTAATTATTATAACATAAATAGATTTCAAAAAGAAATTCAATCTATTCTTTTTCGAGTAATAATTTTTTATTTCTTAATACTTCTAAAATTCAATTATCTCTACTATGAATAGAAAAATTTCTTAATCTTATTCTTCTTTAAGTTGAATAATTCTATTCTTAAAATCAATCAAAGTTATTAAAATTTTTTATTAAGTCCACTAAATTATTTTTAATTTCAAAAATTTAAGTGATCTTAAATAGATTCTTCATTCCTCATGTTATGTTAAAAAATTTTATTTTAAGAAAATATTAGTTATTAAAGGACAAATAAAATTTAAATTTGAATGCATTTTCCCTTTCCCCCAAACTTAAGTTTTGTTCTATCATAATTTTTTTTTTAAAGTATGAGAGAAAGAAAAACATAATTTTAAAAAGGAATTTTTATAAGTATGTAAAAAAAAACATTCTAGAAAGAAAAAAATTTACTTCTACACATGCTTTTATGAATAATACTGAAATAATGAAGCAGGTATAAAAGTAAGCAGGCTCATTAGTAATTAAATTAAATGATTATACTGCTTATAATAACAAAAATTGAACAACAATACTAACTACTAAACAGTAGGCTGAAACAGAAATAAACATAAATTTATCCAAATTTCAATCTTAAACACAATACATTAAAAATATTCTAACAAAAGTCTCAACACCCAACAATTCATACAAAGTACATAAATAAATCTAAACTAGCAAACAACAAACAACAATCAATACTAGCAAAGAAACTAATCTAACAACAGACTTAGCACAATTCAGAGATAAATCAGGCCACTAATCACTGTCTGTAGCCTCATCATCGTCATCATCACCAAAAGAAAACTCAACATCCTTAGGATCAACATATGGTGAGAAACTAGGAAAGGTAGGAAACTGAACATCATGCTCTCCCTTCAAGAATCTAACGAGAGCTTCATCATACTCAACATCGTAACTACTCTTCCTCCGAGTATATTCGGATAAATGATCAATTTTCTTATCAATAGAATCAACTACGTAGTGAGTTTGAAATAACTCATGCTGCAGCTCTATAAACTGATCATGCATCGATTCCCAAAAACTAGATGGTGGCTCAGCAGTAGAAGTAGAAGGTCTGGAAGTGGAAGGTCTACCTAAAGTGTGTGCAGAAGCAGAAGGAGCAGTCGTTCTCTTCCCTTGAAGACGATCATATATACTAACACTCTCCTGCCCAATTGGCTTGGTAGACTTCAGCTTCTCCTCAGAAATATCAGCAGTGACTCCATTGCTAACACATAAAGAATAGATCAAAGATGGGAATCCCAGTCCCATAGAAGTGCTGGATCTAGCATTAGACTCCACAGAATCATAAATAATACTGCCGACATCTATCGACTTCCTCTCCTGAATTGGTATACTTTTTCAATTATATATGGTCCTATCCATTTTGATCTCAATTTTCCAGGAAAAAGTCTTAAACGAGTATTAAATAGTAATACTTCTTGTCCAGGATCAAATATTTTTCATGAAAACTTTTTATCATGTAATACCTTCATTTTCTCTTTATAAATTTTTATATTATCATATGATTCATTTCTTATTTCATCCATCTCATTTAATTGTAATAATCATTTTTCTCCTGTAGTATTCAAATCAGAATTAAACTCCTTTATCACCCAATAAGCTTTATATTCAAGTTCAACAGGTAAGTGACAGTGTTTTCAAATAACTAATCAGTAAGGTGACATCCCGATTGCTGTCTTATAAGTTGTTCTATAAGCCCATAATGCAGAATCAAGTCTATCAACCCAATCAGTTCTTTAGGATTAACAGTCTTCTCTAAAATTCTTTAAATTTCTCTGTTTGATACTTCAACCATTCCATTTGTTAGTGGGTGATATGCAGTTGCAATTTTATGTTTGATTCCAAATTTTTGCAGTAATGATTAAAATTCTTATATTTCTAAAATGACTTCCACCATCTGTAATAATTACCTTAGGCATTCCAAATCTTGAAAAAATCATCTTCTTTAAAAATTTAGATACACTTTTGGAGTCACAATTAGGCAAAGCTACAGCTTCAATCCACTTTGAAACATAATCAACTGCTAATAAAATATAAATTTTTCCAGATGATGGTACAAATGGTCCCATAAAGTCTAAACCTCATATATCAAAAATTTTAACTTCCAATATATAGTTTAAAGGCATTTCATCTTTCTTGGATATATTTCCCATCCTTTGACATCGATCACATGTTTTAACATAATGTCTCACATCTCTGAATAAAGTAGGCCAATAAAATCCTGAATTTAAAATTTTAAATGCAGTTTTATCTACTCCAAAGTGTCCTTCAAAATCTGAATCATGACATTTTTGAATAATAGCATAAGTTTCTTCATAAGGTACACATCTTTGAATTATAGAATCTCTTCCTAATTTAAATAAATGAGGATCTTCCCAAATATAATATTTAGCATCATTTTTAAATTTTTTAATAAAATTTTCATCCAATCCATAAGGTAGAATATTGCTAACTAAATAGTTAACTATATTCGCATACCAAGGTGTTTGGTATCCTTTAATAACATATAAATGTTCATCAGGAAATTTCTCATTTATGTTTTCTTCAGTAATAACATCATTCTTAATTCTAAATAAATGATCAGCAATTTGGTTGTCCGTTCCTTTTCTATCCACTATTTGAAAATCAAATTTTTGTAGAAGTAAAACCCATCTTATTAGTCTAGGTTTAGCATCCTTTTTTGACATTAGATATTTAATAGCGGAATGATCAGTATGAACTATGCATTTAGTACCAAGAAGATAATGTCAAAATTTATTAAAGGCATATACTATAGCTAGAAGCTCTTTCTCAGTAATAGTGTAATTTTTTTTTATTTTTAGTAAGAGTTTTACTAGCATAATATATAACTTTGAAAATTTTCTCATATTTTTGTCCCAATACAGCTCCAATTGCAAAATCACTTGCATCACACATTAATTCAAAAGATTTATTCCAATTAGGTGCAACAATGATAGGTGCATTTATTAATTTTTCTTTTAAAATATTAAAAGCATTAATACAGTTTTTGTTAAATTCAAATTTAGCATCTTTTTCCAATAAATGACAAAGAGGTTTAGCAATTTTAGAAAAATCCTTTATATATCTTCTATAAAATCCAGCATGACTGAGAAAACTTCTCACATCAGTAACAGTAGTAGGTGGTTGTAACTCAACCATAATTTTCACTTTTGCTTGATCTACTTCCATCCCTTTTTGTGAAATCTTGTGACCAAGTACAATGCCTTTTGTGACCATGAATTGACATTTTTCTCAGTTAAGAACTAAGTTTGTTTCTTCACATCTTTTCAGAATTTTGGAAATATTTTCCAAAAAAAATTCAAAAGAAGTTCCAAAAACTGAAAAATCATCCATGAATATTTCAATTCTTTTGTCAATCAAATCACAAAATATTGACATCATACATCTTTGAAAAGTTACAGGTGCATTACATAAACCAAAAGACATTCTTCTAAAGGTAAATGCTTCATAAGGACTTGCAAATGTTGTTTTCTCTTGGTCCTCAGGAGTGACAAGTAATTGATGATAACCAGAATATCCATCCAGAAAACAGAAATATGAGTGTCCAGTTAATTTATCAAGCATTTGATCCAGGAAAGGTGAAGGAAAATGATCCTTTCTAGTGGCGTTATTTAATTTCCTATAATCAATGCAAATTCACCATCCAGTAACTTATCTTGTAGGAATTAGTTCATTTTTATCATTTACAATGACAGTTACTCCTCATTTCTTTGGAACACATTGAATAGGACTTACCCATTGGCTATCCAAAATAGGATAAATAATACCAGCATCTAATCATTTAACAATTTATTTTTTAACAACCTCTTTCATGATAGGATTTAATCTTCTTTGCGGTTCAATAATAGGTTTAAAATTTTCTTCCATTAAAATTCTATGCATACAAATGGACGGGCTTATTCCTCTTATGTCAGCAATTATCCAACCAAATGCTTTCTTATAATTCTTTAACACTCCTATCAGTTTTTCTTCTTGATCTTTACTTAGCTCAGAAGAAATAATAACAGGTAAAGTTTATAAATTTCTCAGAAATGCATACTTTAAATGTGAAGGTAACATTTTTAATTCCAGTTCAAAGGCATTTTTAATTGAGGGTAAAAGTATATCATTTTGAGTTATGTCTAAAGTTTCCCAATTATCTTTAATATAATGAGTTTCTTCTTCTTTTAGTTCTTCATCTTCATCAGTTAATAATTCAAAATTTTCTTCAGAAATGACTTTACATTTTTCTTGATAATGTTTCTAAATTAAATAATCAATTATATCCATTCGATAACATTTTTCTTTGTCAGGGTAGTTCATTGATTTAAGGACATTAAATTTAATCTCTTGATCATTAACTCTCATGGTTAATTCTTCTTTTTGCACATCAATCATAGCTCGTCCAGTCACTAGAAAAGGTCTCCCTAAAATAATAGGTATTTCTTTATCTTCTTCCATATCAAGTGCAATGAAATCTACAGGGAAGATAAATTGATCTACTTTAACAAGAACATCCTCTATAACTCCGTTAGGGTAAGTGATAGATCTATCAGGTAACTGAAGGGTTACAGTGGTGAGAGTAATCTCTCCTAAATTCAACCTTCAAGAAATAGAAAATGGCATGAGATTAATACTTGCTCCTAAATCACATAAAGCTTTCCCACAAAACCTTTCTCCAATAGCACAAGGTATAGTAAAACTTCCAGGATCTTTAAGTTTTTGAGTTAATTTCTTTGAATTATTGCACTACATTCTTCACTTAATGCAACAGTTTCAAAAGCTTCAAATCTTCATTTCTTACTTAAAATATCTTTCATAAATTTTGCATAAGTTGGCATCTGTTCCAAATATTCAGCAAAAGGTATGTTTATAGTAAGTTTCTTAAAAATTTCAAAGAACTTAGAAAATTGATGATCAAGCTTCTACTGTTTAAGTCTTTGAGGAAAAGGTGGTGGTGGTTTTTCAACTTCCATATTAATAGAAATATCAGTTTGATCTTTATTAGGAGAAGGAATTTCTTTAGATTTTTCAATCTCTTAAACCTCAATCACATTTTCAATTTCATTATGCATTCTTTCTTTTAATTCATTTCCACTTCTAAGTTGTACAGCTTTAACATGTTCATGTTCTTTTCCAGTTTCTTTTGGATTGATTTCAACATTACTAGGAAGTGTTCCTGGGGGTCTATAATTAATTAAATTAGCGATTTGTCCCATTTTGATTCTCAATATTACGAATAACAGTATTTTGATATTTCAATTGATTACTTAGTTGTAAAATTAATTCTTCTATAAATAAATTTTTCTGTTGATTGTTAAATCCAGGTGGTTTATAGTTTGAATTAACTTAATTATTCCAATTTCCAGTGGGATGAGATTGATTATTACCCCATTGTTGTGAATTATTCCAGTTAAAATTAGGATGATTTTTCCATCCAGGATTATAATAATTTGAATAAGAATTATTTTTACTAGCAATAGCTTGTAAAGTTTCAATAGTTTGAGAATCTTCAATATTAGCATAATTATTATGTGATATATTAATAGCAAAACTATCTAATTTCTTAGACATTGCTGCTACTTGTGAAGCTAAAATAGAAAAGGCTTCATTATCATGAATACTTGTCATTCTTTTAGGATTAATCCTTTCAGAAGGCCATTGAAAATTATTGTTAGTCATTTCTTCAATTAAAGTGTAAGCTTCTTCAAATGATTTAGACATTAAAGAACCTCCATAGATGACAGATCAATAATTGATTTTAAAGATCCAATTAATCCATTATAAAATGTTTGAATAATTAATCAATCAGATAAAGCATGATGAGTACATTTTCTTAATAGTTCTTTAAATCTTTCCCAAGTTTCATAATTGTCTCCCCGTCAAATTGACTAAATGAAGTAATATCATTTCTTAATTTAGCAGTTTTAGAAGGAGGAAAATATTTAGCTAGGAGTTTTTGTGCCATTTCAGCCCATGTTTTAATAGAACCTATTGCTAATGAGTTCAGCCACATCTTTTCTTTATCTCTTAAAGAAAAAGGAAAGAGTCTAAGCCTAATAGCATCATCAGAAACATTGTTATATTTAAATGTAGCACAAAGTTATAAAAAATTAGTAAGGTGTAAATTTGGATCCTCATTTGGTGTTCCACTAAATTGATTGTTTTGAACCATTTGAATAATACATGGTTTAAGCTCAAAAGAATTAACATCTACAGTGGGTATTTGAATACTACTATGAAGTTCATCAACTGTAGGGTTAGCATAATCCCTTAATGGTTTATAAACATTTTGAACATTAATTTCAATTGGATTTTGTAAATTGTTATGTAAATTAGTCATTTCTTGAAATTTTTGAATTTGTTTTCCTTTTTTAATTCTTCTAACAGTTCTTTCTAATTCAGAATCTAAAGGTAATAATCCTTCAGATCCAAAACTACGCATAAAAAGTCAAATAGCAAGAATTAAAATAAATATTATTATTATATAAATGTTTTTTTTGTTTTATAATAAAGAAAAATGAATAAAATAAAAATACTTAAAATCTAAAAGTTTGCCTCTGCTCTCCCCGGCAACGGTGCCAAAAACTTGACCCGATATAACTATATGTGTACTAAAATCTTTTTCACCGGCAACGGTGCCAAAAACTTAACCCGAAGTCTTCTGAAGATCAACATAATAATTAATGCTTTCAAAAATATATATTATAAATAATAATAGCGACTAGTGTATATAAATATAATTTTATGGAAAATATTTTACACACTAGGGGTTCTACGCAAGTATATGTATCGTTTCAAGTAATATAGGGCTTTGAAACAAAGACCCCAATATCGATCCCACGAGGAGAGAGTTATAGATCTTTAAATATTTTTATTTTAAAGTATTTCTTTTATAATTAAAAATAAAATATCTTTAATTTACTAGATGCAATAATAAAGCAGAAATAAAATAATTGATGTAAATAGCAATAAGAAAGCAACTTTCTCCCTTTCAATTAATCCATAATTTTATAAGATAATGATAATATTCGTGGAGAATATAAATTTACGGTATTGTGACAAATAGGAGCGTTCATATTCTTTACCCTTTGATCCAGGTGCAAAGAACATTGACTAGCCTATAGATCCGGTCTGGATGTATTGTTTGTAGAATGGGTTAATCTAGGCTCACACTACTAGATGTCCAAGGGTGGCTTTGGTCGGCCCTACCAGTGACCATTTCCTTTTCTATAAACCAAATCATAAGATTTTAGTCTATCACTCTAAAAACTTATCAATTCTATGCCCAATATATAACATCTTCTTATTTATTTGCACTTCACCTTGAAAAACCCGCACAAGGCCTTCGACTACCCAAGAATTCATGTGATATCTATAAGTTAAGAATTCATCTCCTTCTAGGTCTCAAAACTCTTCAACAGGTTTTAACAATTTAAATGGCCAATTTAAATAGTAAATTAAGAACCAGTATTCATATCATCACAATATTTTGAAAATATATGATTTTTAATTCTTCAACAAATTTTGTATTATCTTATTTATCTTTTCATAATTGAAAGGAGAAAGTAAAGTAACTACTTAGAACACATTGAAATTAAATAACAAAACATAATAAATAAACTTTGAATCAAAATAAAAATACCTATCTTAGATGTTTCTCCTACTGAACTTATGATTCCTACTGACTCCACAGCGTAATGAACTAAAGATGCGCCAACTCTTTCAAACTCTAAATACAAACTCTAAAATAAACTCACTAATTAATGAAGGAAAGTAAAAAGGTGGCCCTAATATGATCTCTCTAATTCTCTCTCTAGATTGGACTCTAGATAGGGGGATTGATGGGGCGTTTTTCTCTGAAGGAATACCCTCCTGACCCACAATTTTATATTATGATATTTTTAATTTAATTGCAACGACGCCAAAAAGTTGACCCCGCTATATTATATGAATAGAATTGTAATTGTTTATGTTGTGGATGCTACGCAAGTATACGTATCGTATCAAGTAATACGAGGCTCTAGTGGAGTCCTGGTTATCGATCCCACAGGGAAAGAGAAAATTAAATAACAACTAATTTTAAAATAATAATAATAATAATTTTAAAATAGTATACGGAAATTTGGAATTCTAAATTTAAGCGCAATAAAGTAAACTAAGTATTTTGATTAGGTAACTTAACTAAGTAGAAAATTAATACGTATTGAAAGTGCACGAAATTAAACTAATTGCTAAATAAGTCTTAACTATTCAAAAAAAGTATCTTTCCCTTGTTTAGAAATTTAAGTGATTGATGAATTTAAATAGATAATTTTAAGGTATTGTGACAAATAGTAGCATTCCTATTCTTTACCCTTTGGTCCAGAGTGTAAAGAATATTGACTAATCCTATGTTTGATTATCGAATCCGTGGCTAGGCTGGGAGGATACCGACCGCCACTTCGGAGCTCCCACGTTCCCTCGCCCGAGGGCTAACATCTACACTTCGACTCTCAAACAATAGGACCGAATTGAATATTTTAGTCTGTCACACTAAAATGCTCAATTCTACGCCCAGTGATATTATTTCCCTATTTATTTACACCTTCCTTCCAAGGCTTTTGAATTCCCCGAATATCATATGTAATTTTTACTATAGTTGATATTCAACATATTTTAACTAATCAAATGGCCAGTTTGAAAGTAAATTAAGTTTTAAGTAAAAATTATCACAATTTATTAATATATATAAAAGTACTTCTATTTTTAGTTCATCAAGTCACTTAATTTCATAAACGAGGAGAAAGACTAATAAACTACTCAGAATGCATGGGAACTAAACTAAGCATGGATTTCATTTAAAGTTAAAAACAATAAATACAAATACTTATCTTGATTTATCCCCATGCAGACTCCTCGTAGTTCCTTTGACTCTTCCTTCCAGTACAGCACGACTCACTAATTACTCACTAAACTCACTAAAGACACAATTTGACACACAAAACTGCACTTAAAGACACTTAGAACACAAAATAACACTTAGAGACACAGACTCAAAGAAAAAGACTCAAAGAAAAAGACACTTAAAAGACTGATTTTCGGCCTCTATATATAGAGGTGAGCAAAGGACCAAGAGTTGTGTAAGCATCTCTTCATAAGGTGTCCAGGTTCAATGTATCTGTGCCATTTGAACTATCTCACCGTCGGCGACGAACTACCTCGCTGTCGGCGAGGCTTCTAGAAGGTCTTCGAACCGCGCTATCTCGCTGTCGGCGGGCTCGGGCTCGCTGTCAGCGAGACAGTTATAAATCCTTCAGAATTTCTTCCTCATACCCTCGCCATCGGCGGGCTCGATCTCGCCATCGGCGACTCAGCACAAATTGCATTATTTTCTTCCTTTTTGCTCCAAATCCGCTCCTTTTTATGATTTTTGCTTTTATCACCTAAATTTTCCATTCCTGCAACAAAAAAAAGAAAATACCTTTCTTTAAAGTGCAATTTCATCAAAAATAGGTATGAATTTCTTAATAAAATTTTCAGTGATCAAAATCCCCTAAACTTACTTATTACTTGTCCTCAAGTAATTTTAGTACTACATAAAAATAATGAGTTCTATAATAAGATTTTTCAATTTGAATAATCTATGAATTTGATTAATTAATATCATAATAAAGTTAAATAAAAATAATTTATGTAATTTAATTAATCTTATAGAAATAAATTATTTAGTTATCGAGTCTAAGATTTCTAGCTTACTATTCATTTCGAGAATGACTATATTTAAAAGAATAACTACTTAAGATATTTATATGATAAGAAATTCAAGAAAACACTATTAGGTAAAATTCTAATCCATAAACATAAGTTTGGAAATATCTAAGTTTTTCCCTTTAGGTTAATTCAAATGAAGCCAATTTTTGATAAGGCATCTCCTCAAGCTTCTCCTCATTTTTCTTTTTCTTTTTCTTTTCCTTTTTTTTTTCTAATGAGGATTACTGTATCTGGAGAGCCTGTTAATAATTTTGAACTTCATTTTCATCTTCCTAAATTTGAAACTTAGAAATATTTCTTAACCTATATATACTTCATAGTTTTTACTTTATTGATTTTCAATCTTTTCTTTTTCACTTGAATACTTAAGAATTTTAATTTTAGAATATAGTTTTCCTTACTAAAAATAGTTTACTATATTCTTATTCCCTTTAACCAAATATTTTATTCTATTTAATTAATTAAAGCACTAGAAATATTTCATTTAACCTTTTATAATAATTAAATAAAATAATTCATATTAATTAAATTGAAAAATTTGCTATAAAAATCATTTTATAATAATTTGAAAATAGAAATTGAGAACAAGTTAATAACTAAATTTGTATTTTACTCCCCCAAACTTAAATTTTTATATCTACTCTAAATAATGAAAAAGGGAAAGTAAATAAATCATACCTTTGAAGTTTAGGTATTTCTTTTTCTATGAAATTTTTGCGAGCTTTTTCATTTTTCATTGAACCTGTACTTGTTAGTATTCTCCATATATATATAACAATTTAAAGAAAATGCGAGGATAAAATATGAGATAAGTATTAAATACAACAATTAAAATTAACTCTACACTACACATATGAATTACTAACATATTAAAACAATTTAACTAACACATTAACAATTTTACAACTTAAAACAATACAAAATAAAATAAAAACATACTAAAGAAAACTAACATCCTATTTAACATAAAAACAAATGCAATTAACTAACACAAAAAACAATAACTAAACTATTATCACAATTCAAGCAAATTAATCTAACTAATATCCAATGTCTCACAACATAAAATCCTGAATATTACAAACATATAAAAGTTTCCACAATAACTTAATATCAAACAAACAAAACAAATAAAGTCCTAATCTTATTCATCAAAGTCCCAGGCTATATCATCTCCTCCCCGATCCGTAAGCCGAGAAGACCGAGCAGCTGAGTACTCGTGAATATCGGGGGCACTCAGGAAAGACAACATCTAAATCACCACTCCCGTAGCGACGTTCAGCTTCATAGTATGCAATCTCGTATTCCGAATGTCGCTGGAGATATTCGCTATCATAATCATGTCTCCTCTCCAGATTATCAATCCTTTGATCAAAATAATCAAATCTTCTCCCCATTGTCTCTCCAAACTCGCTCAAAACTCCTCCTATGCGAGTGTCAATTCATTCATCGGATCTTGTAGGGTAGGGGTGGTAGGCTCAGGAGGTCCATAACTAGTAGAGGGTATATCTCTACTTGACTGAGTAAAATAACTTCTTACTCCTGCTCTCCACCCTTCATGAGATTCATACTTCCTAATATTGGCAGCTGTGAGTGGTTTCATTGGTTCCACCCATTCTTCATCATCTCTAGCCTCAACTCCAGAGAGTTGGTAGAGTGCAAAAATTAATCCAGGGTGTCCCAATCCAGAGTGGCCAGGATGTTTTGATAAATAATTCTCCCAATGTTGATGCTTCTGTTTTTCTGAATACAGAAATTCAATTGCTCTATCTCGTGTTACCTCACTGTGGTGATATGTGGGTAACAGAGTAGAACAAATAAAGTAATGCCGAGCTTTGGAGACTGCATTTAATTTAGAAAGAGGAAAATTCACTCTTTCCTGTCGCTTAATTTTCCAAACTCCGGTTCCATCAGTGAGAAAGCTAATGACTTCCTCCAATGGTCCTTCCATCGTTCCAAAAGTTTCATACTCGCTAAAGTGCGAGTCATGAACTTCATAGAACGAGTTAATTCTTGCGGCATTGAAATCTACAAAAATCCTCGTACCTTTATCGGTGCATCTTCAGCTGCGATCAATTGGCATAAAATTCTTTAACCACTTCTACAGCTGCTCTATATTGAACGTAACAGAAATTCTCCCAACCTCGTTCCTTAATAATCCGCTCTACTTCTCCTCCCGGATTTTTGAAAACCCGATCCGCAATGCACTTTCTTCCTTGTATGTTTTCAAAATATTTAGTCTGTGTTCGTGCATTGATGAATCGGTCTTCGTCGAATTCTACTCGACGTTTTTGTCGTGGAGCCATACGATCGATATGTGAAAATCGTGAAAATTTTCACTAAACTTAAAAATAATACTAAGAAGGCTTCCTACAACATTTATAAGCAATTTAAATCAAATTCCATGGATTTCCACCGAATATTTCTTTCATATTTTGATTTTTCCCAAAATTTGCAATGTGGTGAAAATATATGGTGCAAATCAAAATTTTTTGCATAGGAGTGAACCTCTTACCAAGAGAAGATGAAATCCGGTGTTTTTGAGTGATGAAATCGCCTCTAAATCTGAAATTTCGTGAGCCCTAGGGTAGTTTTTGCGAAAATGAGAGGTTGGGGATGATGAATAGTGTTTTTGACCGGTCAAAATATATGTTTTTCGCGACTTCGCTGTCAGCGAGATTTTTCTCGCCGTCGGAGAGCTAATATTTTTCGGAACCAAAAACTCTCAGGAAAAATCCGCTTTCGGCGAGAAATGCTTCGCTGTCAGCGAGATCGATCTTCGCTGTCGGCGGGATTTTTCTCGCCATCGGCGAGATTCCAAAAATTTAAATTTCTGAAATTCGTCACTCATTTTCGTCCTTGATTCGCCTTATATTATATTTCCGATCACATCATTTATTAATTTAATATGAAGATTAGCTACTTATACACAAACAAATTCACACAACACAACAAATTAACTTTAATATTGAAATCCATGAGATGTACAAACTAACATAATTTTAAACTCTATAATCAAACTTCAATTCTCTAATCCTTACTACTAATCAGCATCGCAAACCAATCCACGACACACTAAATGCTGATACAAAACTATGACGCATATCTCAATTAGGTTTCGAGATATTCAAATCATCACTCCACACATAAGAAAATCTAAATCAAATCAAATAACATAAACACAAACATACTATGGAAATCTTTACTACTACTCTTCAATGTCGAATCTTCATCTTCTTCGATATTTCCGATATGACGATGATGCACAAATAAGTTATAGAAAGGCCCGAAGGGAAATTCCGAAGCGCATTCTTCGATGATCCAACCCTTCGTCTCGATAAATGAAGAAAGCTAGCTTCCGGGTGTCCGGAATGATCAAAGTGTTCCTTCATCCTCCAGATCGATGTGATCAAATAAATCGGATATATTGTCGATTGAATCTCTCACTTTCTGCAGTTCTTTCTCCATTCCTTTAATTTTCTTCATAAGTAACTCCGTTTTATCTGAAATAGGCCTTACTATAGGATTATTCTGTGAAGCTCTATCAGAGATAAATGTAATGTCTTCATTATTGTCCAAAGTAGGGAATATATCTGTAGGATCAAGCGGCTTCCAAGGTAACAGAACCTTTTACCAAGCTTCATAAGAAACTCAGTATCGATCGCATAATGCAAAAATAGTAGATGGGTGTCCTAGTCCGTGAACTGACCCATGCACAATTAAACCCAATGCAGACTTAACAATTATTGATCCAACATCAATAGACGATCCATTTTGAATACAATAATTCAATATAGCGCATTCCTTCGAAACCTTATTTACCCTCATAGTAGGTAACAATTTAGATGAGATGAAAAAGTGCCAGTGCTTTGAGACGAGGATTCAAAAGTGATGCAGAGAAACTAACATACCCGTCTTCACGCATTTCCAAATCTTCCGGTTCATCAGTCAGATATCGAAATATCTCATTCATATTATATCGAGAAGGCACAAAATTTGAATAGTGACATAACGGGGTGTTTTCTATAGAGAATAATTCATTTACTCTTGATGGAGTAAACGTCACCCATCTTCCTCGGACGTAGACATTCCCATTGTTGATCGCATGTAAGTTAGAGTAGAACTCTTTCACAATCGGAATAACAACGAGCAGACGTAGTGTAACAAAACACCTCCCAGAGTCGGCTGCGCGATCATTTCTTCTATCTTCGTAGTGGAATTCTCTAATCCTCGATTGACAAATCCCCGTTCCTTGATAACTCTTTTCTTTACCAAAACCTTGTTGAAGATCCGCTGCGCTTCCGCACTCACAAATTTCCTCCGGTTAAACACTCCAGAGTTAGAGGAATCTAAGAATTTAGAGTCCATTATGATGAATGGAATGAATTCTAGTGAAGAAGGCAGATCTAGAATGATTTAAGAATGGGTTTTCACAAAGGAATTGGTGTTAAAACCGTCCAAATCGGCATTCAAATTATAAATAACTCATCTTTATAACTTACTCGCTGTCAGCGAGAAGTTTCTCGCCGTTGGCGACTCAGTTATAAAAACTGCCTCCCATGTTCTCGCTGTCGGCAGGACGTTTCTCGTTGTCAGCTAGTTTGATAAATAAACTGAATTTAATTTAGGCGCGAACCTCACTGTCGGCGAGTATCGACCTCGCCGTCGGCGAGATTCCAAAATAATGTCCAATTTCGCTCTAAATCGAATAATTTCTTTTCTCATCATAATGGTTCGAATATGTGATGATTCTTAATAATAATTGAGTAGTAAAGTTTCAATAATATAGAATAACTATTAAGATACAATAAAAATAGATAACTAATATGGGTTGCCTCCCATAAAGCGCTTGGTTTAACGTCGTCAGCCCGACCTAATTTCAATTATTAATCAGGTCGACTAAGCATTAAAACTTCTTTATAGTTAGGTCTTATACCTTCGAAATATGGTTTTAATCTATGTCCATTAACTTTAAATTTATGTCCAGTTTTTGGATCTTCGATTTCTATAATTCCGTATGAAAATATTTGAGTTATGGTGAAAGGTCCTAACCATCGAGACTTCAATTTTCCAGGAAATAATTTCAATCTAGTATTATATAGCAAAACTTTCTGTCCTGGTTCAAAATTTCTCTGATTAATCTTCAGATCATGCCATAATTTCATCTTTTCTTTATAAATCCGATCATTATCGTATGATTCATTTCTTAACTCTTCTAATTCATTTAATTGCAGCAATCTTTTCTCACCAGCTTCCTTTATATTATAATTAAATTCTTTAATTGCCCAATATGCTTTATGTTCTAATTCAACTGGTAAGTGGCATGTTTTTCCATATATAAGCTTCGTAAGGAGTCATTCCAATCGAGTTTTATAAGCGATCCTATAAGCCCATAATGCGATTGTCTAATCTAATAGACCAATCTAACCTATTTGGGTTTACAGATTTTTCTAAAATACGTTTAATCTCACGATTAGATACTTCGAGCCTAATCTGCTAGTCCGTGGATGATAAGCAGTGGATATCTTATGAGTAATATTGTATTTTTCTACTAGTTTGTGAATGTATTTATTTCTAAAATGAGTTCCTCCGTCGGTGATAATCACTCTCGGCATTCAAAATCTAGTAAAAATATTTTTCATCGTAAATTTTGAAACACTCTTAGCATCACACCTAGGTAAAGCTTGTGCCTCAATCCATTTGGAAACATAATCAACAGCTACTAATATATATGAGTTTCCAAATGAAGGAATAAAAGGTCCCATAAAATCTAATCCCTAAACATCAAAAATTTCAACTCCTAATATAAAATTCATAGGCATTTCATTTTTTCTAGATATATTTCCTACTCTTTGACATTTATCGCAAGTTTTAATATATCTGTATACATCTCTAAATAGAGTAGCCAAGAAAATCCAGATTGTAGAATCTTATAAGCGAGTTTTATCGGTCCCAAAATGTCCTCCAAAATCGAATCATGACATTTTTGAATAATTGGTTCGGTTTCTTCATAAGGTACACATCTTCTAATAATTAAATCCTTACATTTCTTATATAAATATGGTTCATCCCAAAAATAGGTTTTCGTATCATGGATGAATTTTTTCGTTGTTGCAAAGTTAGCATAGGTGGTAAAATATTACTAACTATATAGTTTACTATATCGACATACCATGGTATTTTCCACTCATTGATATTATATAGTTGTTCATCGGGAAAACGCATCTATAATTTCATTTTCAATATCGGATAATTCATGATTTTCTAATCTTGATAAATGATCCGAAATTTGATTATCGGTTCCTTTCTTATTAACGATCTCAAAGTCGAATTCTTGCATTAATAGCATCCATCTAATTAATCTTGGTTTGGAATCTTTCTTTTGCATTAAATATTTGATAGCAGAATGATCGGTATGCACGATACATTTTGTTCCAATCGGATAAGGTCTAAATTTATTAAAACCATATACTACCGCTAATAATTCTCTTTCAGTAATCGTATAATTTATTTCAAGCATCATTTAGAGTTTTACTAAGCATAAGTATATAACTTTAAAAATCTTTTCATATCTTTGCCCAAGAACTCGCTCCTACAGCATAATCACTAGCATCACACATAAGCTCAAATGGTTTCTCCTGTTAGGTGAAACTATTATAGGTGCCGTAATTAATTTTTCTTTTAAGAGTTCAAAAGCATACGAGCATTCGATTGTAAATTCAAATTTCTTGTCCTTTTCGAGAAGTTGGCATAGAGGTTTAGTAATTTTTGAAAAATCTTTTATATAGCGTTTGTAAAATCCAAGCATGTCCAAGAAAACTTCTTACCCCTTTTACCGTAGTTGGAGGTGGTAATTTAGCTATAACTTGAATTTTTGCGAGGTCCACTTCCATGCCTTTTTCCGAAATTTTATGCCCTAATACAATGCCGCCCGCAACCATAAATTGACATTTCTCCCAATTTAGAACTAAATTTGTTTTCTCACATACTTCTAATACTTTTTCAAGATGAGTTAAGCATGTGTCAAATGATGTTCCAAATACGGAGAAATCATCCATAAATACTTCTATTCCATTGTCAATTAACTTACTAAATATAGACATCATACATCTCCGAAATGTTGCTTGGTGCATTACATAATCCAAAAGGCATTCTTCGAAAAGCGAAAGTTCCATAAGTACTAGTAAATGTAGTTTTCTCTTGATCCTCGGGAGCAATTTGTATTTGATGATAACCTAGGTGTATCCATCTAGAAAACAAAAATACTTATGTCCAGCTAATCTATCTAACATCCGGTCTAGAAATGGTAAAGGGAAGTGATCTTTCCCGGTGGCGGTATTTAATTTCCTATAATCAATACATATACGCCAACCAGTAACTTGTCTTATAGGAATAAGACTGTTATTTTCATTAGCTATAACTGTCACTCCTCCTTTCTTAGGAACACAATGAATTGGGCTTACCCAAGCACTATCAGAAATAGGGTATATAATACCATTATCTAACCATTTTAGAATTTCTTTCTTAACTACGTCTTTCATAATTGGGTTTAATCTCCTTTGAGGATCGGCTCTAGGTTTATGTTCATCATCTAAAATAATTCTATGCATACGGATTGAAGGACTAATTCCTTTAATATCTGCTAAAGTCCAACCAAAAGTTTTCTTATATTTTTTTAAAGTTTCTAAAAGTTTTTGTTCTTGAGATTCGTTTAAGGCGAGATGAAATAATAACCGGTAAAGTTGAAGAATTACCTAAATAAGCATATTTCAAATGATCAGGTAATATTTTTAGCTCAAGTTTAGGGGTTTAATAATTGATGGAACTATATTCTTGTCGTTGTTTTCAGTATTATCCAAAAATTCAAATCTTTCCTGAATATAATCTAGTTCTTCATTATTATCTTCAATTAATTCAGTGTTTTCTTTTTCTAATTTATCTTCGTAATATTTCTTAAAATGTTATTGTTGTAAATATTCAAGTATTTCCATCCGAAAACATTCATCATCTTTTTCTAGCGCAGGATATTTCATTGATTTTGCAATATTAAATGTAACTTTTTGGTCATTTACTCTCATAGTTAATTCTCCTTTCTGAACATCAATCATAGCTTTTCCAGTAGCTAAAAATGGTCTTCCTAAAATGATAGGAATTTATTTATCTTCCTCCATATCTAAAACAATAAAATCTACTGGGAAGATAAATTTATCTACTTTTACTAACACATCTTCAATAACTCCCTTAGGATAGGTAACCGAACGATCAGCTAATTGAAGGGTTACTGAAGTAGGTGTAATTTTTCCTAATCCTAATCTCTTAAAAATCGATAGAGGCATTAGATTGATACTTGCTCCTAAGTCACACAAAGCTTTTCCATAAAATTTTTCTCCTATAGCTGCAGGTATAGTGAAACTACCGAGATCTTTCAATTTTTCGGGAAGCTTCTTCGAATAATAAGCACTACACTCTTCACTAAGTGCGACTCGTTTCATTATCGATGAATTTTCTTTTCTTATTTAGAATATCTTTCATAAATTTTACATAATTTGGCATCTTATCTAAAGCTTCGACAATATGTATATTGATTGTTAATTTCTTTAATATTTCAAGGAATTTAGCAAATTGTTTATCTTTTTTATGTTGAGCTAGTCGTTGAGGAAATGGTGGTGAAGGTTTTTCAACAGAAATTTTCATAGGTATTAAAGGATGTTCTGAGTTCGAATCTTGTTGAATTGTTTCCTTTTCAATTTTCACTTCCTCTTTTTGGCTTTCAAGTTCTTTTTGAATTTGAGGTTCTAATTCTTTTCCACTCCTTAGTTGTATTGCTTTAATTTGTTCTTTTCCTTGATCTTTAGGATTTATTTCCACATTACTAGGAAAAGTTCTAGGTATTCTATTATTTAGCGCAGTAGCAATATGTCCAAGTTGTGTTTCGATATTTTTAATAGATGTTCCTTGAATTTGTAATTGATTTCCTTGAATTTGTAGTTGATTTCCTTGATTTTGTAGTTGATGACCCATATTCAAATTAATTCATCCATAGATAATTTCTTATCTTTGAATTGAGGGTTATTGTTATTAAATCCAGGTGGGTAATTAGGTTTATAGTTTAGATTTGCTTGATTAGGTTGATTCATCCATTGTTGATTAGATGTGTTATTCCAATTAAAATATGGATGAGCTTTCCAACCAGGATTATAATAGTTTGAATAAGGGTTATTAGTTCTATTATTAATAGCATTTAAAGTTTCATAATTAGATTGAGATTCTATGATTTGTCCAGATGAGTTTTCTTCTAAAGTAGGAGAGTAGTTCATTCCAAAATGATATAATTTCTTAGATATAACAACAATTTGAGAAGCTAACATAGATATTGCATCGTTTTCATGAATGCTGGCTATCTTTTTCGGATTTACTCTATCAACAGCCATTGGAAATTATTTGTTGCCATTTCTTCGATTAGTGCATAGGCTTCATCAAATGGTTTAGACATTAATGAACCTTCAGCAGCAGCATCGATAATTGATCTTAAAGATCCTACTAATCCATTATAAAAGGTTTGAATAATCAACCAATCTGGTAGCGCATGATGTGGGCATTTCCTAAGAAGTTCCTTAAATCTCTCCCGAAGCTTCATATATTGATTCTCCATCTAACCGACAAAAAGAAGTTATATCATTTCTAAACTTAGCAGCTTTAGATGGTGGAAAATATTTGGATAGAAATTTTTGTGATAATTCTCCCCAAGTTTTAATAGATCCAAGTGCTAACGAATTCAACCACATTTTAGCCTTATCCCTTAATGAAAAAGGAAAAAGTCTAAGTCTTATAAGCATCGTCGGATACTCCTCGATATTTAAAAGTAGCATAAAGTTCTAGAAAACTAGCAAGATGTAAGTTAGGATCTTCGGTAGGTGAACCACTAAATTGATTGTTTTGTACCATTTGGATAATTTCAGGGTTTAAGTTCAAATGAATTAGCAGCTACATCGGGGTTTTGAATAGTTAAATGAATTTCATCCGATGTAGGGTCAGCATAATCTCTTAATGGTCTTTGTTGGTTCATATTTTGAATTTCAGGAATATTCGCCATTTGTGTTAAATTTATAATTTGTTTCTTTTGTTTTCTAATTCTTTTAATTGTACGCTCTAATTCAGAATCGTAAAGTATTAAATTTTCGTTTCCAAATTTGCGCATACAATTTTAGAATAGATATTAATTAATTTATTATGATTATTTTAAAATAGTCCGTTACTCTAAGTAAATTTTTCTTATACTCCCTGCAACGAGCGCCAAAAACTCGACCCACAATTTTATATTATGATATTTTTAATTTAATTGCAACGACGACAAAAAGTTGACCCCGCTATATTATATGAATAGAATTGTAATTGTTTATGTTGTGGATGCTACGCAAGTATACGTATCGTATCACGTAATACGAGGCTCTAGTGGAGTCTCGGTTATCGATCCACGAGGAAAGAGAAAATTAAATAACAACTAATTTTAAAATAATAATAATAATAATTTTAAAATAGTATACGGAAATTTGGAATTCTAAATTTAAGCACAATAAAGTAAACTAAGTATTTTGATTAGGTAACTTAACTAAGTAGAAAATTAATACGTATTGAAAGTGCAGGAAATTAAACTAATTGCTAAATAAGTCTTAACTATTCGAAAAAGTATCTTTCCCTCGTTTAGAAATTTAAGTGATTGATGAATTTAAATAGATAATTTTAAGGTATTGTGACAAATAGGAGCATTCCTATTCTTTACCCTTTGGTCCAGAGTGTAAAGAATATCGACTAATCCTATGTTTGATTATCGAATCCGCGGCTAGGCCGGGAGGATACCGACTACCACTTCGCAGCTCCCACGTTCCCCTCGCCCGAGGGCTAACATCTACACTTCGACTCTCAAACAATAGGACCGACTTGAATATTTTAGTCCGTCACACTAAAATGCTCAATTCTACGCCCAATGATATTATTTCCCTATTTATTTGCACCTTCCTTCCAAGGCTTTTGAATTCCCCGAATATCAGATGTAATTTTTACTATAGTTGATATTCAAAATATTTTAACTAATCAAATGGCCAGTTTAAAAGTAAATTAAGTTTTAAGTAAAAATTATCACAATTTATTAATATATATAAAAGTACTTCTATTTTTAGTTCATCAAGTCACTTAATTTCATAAACGAGGAGAAAGACTAATAAACTACTCAGAATGCATGGGAACTAAACTAAGCATGGATTTCATTTAAAGTTCAAAACAATAAATACAAATACTTATCTTGGTTTATCCCCAAGCAGACTCCTCGTAGTTCCTTTGACTCTTCCTTCCAGTACAACACAACTCACTAATTACTCACTAAACTCACTAAAGACACAATTTGACATACAAAACTGCACTTAAAGACACTTAGAACACAAAATAACACTTAGAGACACAGACTCAAAGAAAAAGACTCAAAGAAAAAGACACTTAAATGACTGATTTTCGGCCTCTATATATAGAGGTGAGCAAAGGACCAAGAGGTGTGTAAGCATCTCTTCAAAAGGTGTCCAAGTTCAATGTATCTGTGCCATTTGAACTATCTCACCGTCGGCGACGAACTACATCGCTGTCGGCGAGGCTTCTGAAGGTCTTCGAACCGCGCTATCTCGCTCGTCGGCGGGCTCGGGCTCGTCGTCGGCAAGACGATTATAAATCCTTCGGAATTTCTCCTCATACCCTCGCCGTCGGCGAGCTCGATCTCGCCGTCGGCGACTCAGGACTAAATTGCATTATTTTCTTCCTTTTTGCTCCAAATCCGCTCCTTTTTATGATTTTTGCTTTTATCACCTAAATTCTCCATTACTGCAACAAAATAAAGAAAATACATTTATTTAAAGTGCAATTTCATCAAAAATAGGTATGAATTTCTTAATAAAATTTTCAGTGATCACCTCCTATTTATAGGCTTCAAGGGTTGGTTGAAGGCACCTCTTCAAAATGCGTCCACATTTAATGAATCTTCTAGAAAGTGTGTCTGGCACCTAGGCGCCGGAATCTAGCGCCTAGGAGCCGGACACTGGGTCCAGTTCTTCGCACCTCTTCACTTTGGATCGCACCTCTTTGCGATTAAAACCGTTTTGAAGCGTCCAAATACATTGTATCACATACCCTATAAACCAGGAACAACTGCCAGTCTTTTAGAAGGTCCAATAACTGCTCTTACCGTCAAAATAACCGCCCGAAAGTCGTCAAAAACTTAACAGTTTTCTGTATCAAGCTGGGGCTTAGGCGCCGGACTCTGGCGCCTAGGCGCCGGACTCTGGAGCCTAGGCGCCAGGCCAGTAATTTCGACAATTTTGCATTTTGGCTCTATTTTTGCTTCTTTTTGCTCCTTTTTCATATTTTTTTCCTTCTTGAACATTTTTGTATCACCTACATCCAAAAACACAAAAATACCTTTCATTAAAGCATAATATCCTTAAAATTTAATAAAAATCAAGGCATAAAAATAAGTATTTTTTTCTTGGATCATACCACAAACCTCCATTATTTGGAAATTTAATTTCCGGGAAGCTAATAGACCAGCTCATTGGTTGGCCAATGTCGGTTCCTTATCCACCGGGTTTTTGGTGGGAAACAAGCCACCTCCGGAGTTGTTGGTGTTGCTAGCGGGGGATAATTTGGATACTCCGTTTGTTCGGCCTTAGTGTTGTTCTATATATATATATATATATATATATATATATATATATATATATATATTCTCTTATAAGTGTCTTTATTAAATCAGCCGTTAGGAGTTTCTGGAGTTCTGGAGGTTTGCGTTTGGCTGTTTTTTGCACATTCCCGTATCATGATCTTTTTTGGTTTGGTTATTAGTGTTACATATATACTTATATATATATATATATATATATATATATATATATATATATATATATATATATATATAGTATATATACAATTTTATTATTCTTCAAGGCTTTTGATTTTCCTTTGGATTCGAAATTTCTGGGTGCTTTGACATTTTCTATATATAGCTGGGGCGACAGTTTTTTGCGGGACTACTGATTTTGATTATGGTTGTTTGTTTGGCCATTCATATCATTGGAGAGATGGTTGGTCGTTCATTGCTCATCTTCTTTTCCTGCTGAATGGCAAGGTTTACGCTCTATTTTAATCCACTGTTTTGAATATTTATATATGTCTATTCATCTAGTTATATATTAATATTCATAAATATATCTATCATATCTGCAGGATGTTAGTGGGTTTGATAATTATATGGGTTTTGGAAATTGTTACAGCGTTGGGTTTTTTTAGGGGCAGCAGCTTTTTGTTTACATTTTTACCATCTTTTTATTGGATTATTGACTAATGCTAGCAATGCTATTAGCTATGAGTAAGCCTTGGTTTTGGCAAGGTGGCTTACTGGTGGTTTTTCTTTATTGTCTTGTGGGAACCTTGTTTGATGTGGATGTCCGTGCGAAGTTCGCGGGTGAGTCTTTCTATGCTGTTGATTTATGTTGTTCTAATGCTTTAAATTTCTCTTGCAGATTTGTTATCATTTTCGATCATCTCCCTTTGCGATCCGAATATCAAGATGCACATTCCTCTACAAACTTGTTGCATTATTATCAGAGTTATTTGAATTTGGTTGTTCACATCGAATGGTGTTTCGAGTATACTTGAACTTGTGTTTGGGTCTTTTGTGCTTTCCTTGTGTCGCGTTGTTTTGCAGGAGGTGGATACCTTATGGGTGCGTGCTTTGTAATTTTTGCTAACTTTATATTGGGAGTCCACCTCCTCCCCCTTATCTTGTACTACTTTTTCTCCGGATTAACACGTAGGGACCCACGAGTTGCTCCTTTCCCTAATATATATATATATATATATATATATATATATATATATTCAAATTTAATTTACTAACAATTTTTACTATAAGCAAGTAAGCAGTAAGCAGTAATAAAGTAAGCAGTAATTAAAATTCAATGCAAGTATAAAAACAACTTTCTCCTTTTCAACTAATCCAAGATTTATAGAATAATTATCTTTTGTAGGGAATTTAGATTATGGTATTGTGCCAAATAGAAGCATTCTATTCTTTACCGCTTTAGTCGAGTGCGAAGAACATTGATTAATCTATAGATCGGTTCATGATGTTTTATTAGTAGAATGAGTTAATCTGAGCTCGCACTACTTAGATGTCCGAGGGTGGCTATGGTCGACCCTACCGGTGACTCGTTCCCTTTCTATAAACAAAATTATTAGAATTTAATCTGTCACTCTAAAAACTAATTAATTTTACGCCCAATAAATAATATCTTCTTATTTATTTGCACTTCACCTAAAAAAATCCACGTATAGCCTGCGATTACCTAAGGATTCATGTGATATCTACAAGGTAAAAATTTATCTCCGAATATGTCTCAAAATTCTTCAACAGGTTTTAACAATTTAAATGACCAATTGAAAAGGTAAACTAAGATCAGGTATTAATATCATCACAATGTTTTAAAAAATTTTAAATTTAATTCTCCTACAAAATTTAATTAATTTATTATCTTTTCATAGTTGAAAGGAGAAAGATAACTAACTACTCAGAACACATTCAAATAACACAACAAAACATATTTATAAAACTTTGAACCAAAGTACAAATACTTATCTGAAGTGTTCCTTCAAGTGATCCGCTGACTTCTAATGACTCCAAAGCAATGATGAAAGGCTCCAACAACAACAACACATAATAAATACTCAAAATAAACTCAGTAGATACAAAATAAAGTGGCACCCTAAGTATGGAAGAGACTAAGTAAAACTAAAAGGGGAGAGAAAATGCTAAAAGAGGTATAGGTACTAAGAGGGGGGGGGGTGGTGCGATTTTTTCTGTAGAATGGGCTCCTATTTATAGAGCTATGAATTTGACCAGGGGTTGTTTAAAGAAACTCTTCAAAATTCATCCAAATTCAATGCATCTTATAGAAGGTAACTGCCGCGCCTAGGCGCCGGGATCTGGCGCCAGGCGCCGGACTCAGTGACCAGGTCTTTCGCACCTCTTCACTTTGGATCACACTTATTCGCGATCTAAACTGTTTCCTTGTGTCCAAATACATTGTAACACATGTCCTATATATTAGGAGTAACTTCCAGTCTTCTAGAAGCTCCAATAACCGCTTAACACCGTCAAAATACCAATAATTCCAAAATTTTGCTCCATTTTGTTCCATTTGCTCCTTTTTTCTTTTTTTCTTTCTTGGACTCTTTTTAATCATCTACATCCAAAAACATGAAAATACCTTTCATTAAAGCATAATATCCTTAAGAATTAAATCATAAATAAGACATAAAAATGGGTATTTTTTAGGTAGATTAATACGCTCGGGAGTGAATCCTATTTTAACTCCTCTAACGAAAATCCCGTACTCTTCAGCATCCACGAAATTGGCATAAAACTCCCTAACCACATGGATAATATTAACAACAGTAAAATAGCAGAATCGTTGCTAGTTGAGTGCAACGATCATTTCCTCAACTCTTCCTCCAGGATTGTAAAAACTTCGTTCTGAGATAAACTTCCGAGTCGTAGCAAAATCATTGTACTGGAAATGTGCAGCGGCAGTGACAAACTTGCTATGATCAAATTTTCTCGTTCCTTTCCTCACTTAGATTTGAGTTCCATCTAAACGTGAAATAAAAATGCAAAATAAATTCTTAGGATCAAAGAAAATATACTAATTTAAGATTTTCAAACTTGAAAGAGCTTAAAAATTCATGGATTTAACTCTAAAAATAAAAATTTTTTATCAAAATTTCTGTTTTCTTTAATGTGAGCAAAATCCACGGTGAAAATCGAAAATAATTGGCTTAGAATGTAGATCTGACCTTAGGATGAAGAAATCGAGTGATTTCAAGCTCAAAAACTTGAAAATCCGGCCTCAAATGGGATCTCTAGGTTCTCTTTTTGCAAAAACCAGAGGAAAGGGAAGCGTAGGCGTAAAAAATGGTGTGGGGGTGTTTAAGAAGATGAAGTTTCGGGTTTAGGCCGAACCGACGCCGAATTCTGGCGCCTAGGCGCCAGACTCGCCTTTCCAAAAATTTGATTTAAATTTTATATTTTCCACAAAAACTTGTCAAATTCGACTCCTAATTACTCTTATAAGAGTATTAATCCAATTTATATTCTCCAAATATTTCCATAATAAATTTAAAATGATAACTAAGATCCACATTTCAAACACGAAATTTAACTAAACTCTTCAATTCCAATTCATAATTTTCATTCTAAACTCAATAAATTCCAAAACAAAACTATACCAAGGTTCATCATTCTATAAACAACACAAACAACATAAATTTAAAGCAAATTTTCAATCCAACAACACACATTGAACAATTAAGCAAACACATATAAATTAGATAATTGACCCACTAGAACTTGACTCAATCACACCTAGAACACATAAGAGATCTATTTACCATCGATCTTCAATTTCCATCTCTTTCGCAATGAAGTTCGCTAGGACGCCGAGATAGAAAACCAACGCCCTTGGAAATTCCAAAGCCATCTTTTCATCGATCCACTTGTTCTTCGTGTACATTACTACTTGAGCGTCTTGATAGGCCGCCATATGATCACATTGAAGTTTCTTTTGCCATTCCAAGCGTTCAATTTGATGATACATTTCATGCAAACAATTCCCTATGCTTTGAAGTTCCACTTCAATCTTTTCCAAACGACTAAACAATCTCTCCATATTAGCAGCAATTAAACCATTAAAATAAGGTTGAGGATCTATGGGAGATTTATCTCTTACCTCATTTCCATGATTTTCTCTATCCATTGCTTCAGAACTCTTCCTAACTCCTCCAAAAGAGATTGCTCTGGTCAAAATTAAGGTTCCTATGTGATTGGGGACGAAGATAGGGAAATATATAGGGAGATTTTGTGTAAAAAACTAAAGAATTTTGCTTTTTACACGACCTGTAACTATGGCGCTTAGGCGCCGGAATCTGGTGCCTAGGCGCCGGATCATCAATACGCGCAGGTTATTCTGGAGCTTAGGCGCCAACTTTTAGCGCCTAGGCGCCGGAACATCGATCGACTCTGATTCGCCTATCGTCAAATTTACAAAGTTTTGGTCTTAAAAATAGGTCTAATAAAAAGGGTGTGATCCACATACAAACATGATTAAGATAAATTCAAATCACAAACAATCACACTGATAATAAATGGGTTGCCTCCCACAAAATGTTTAGTTTAACGTCGTCAGCCCGACCTAATTAATTTAATTAATCAAGTAGATTCATTTCATAAGCTTCTTTGTAATTTGGTTCTATTTCTCCCATATAAGGCTTCAGTTTTAATCCATTAACTTTAAATACTTTTCTAGTTTTGGGATCTTTAAGATCCACAGCTCCATAAGGGTACACTTTCTCAATTATAAATGGTCCCATCCATTTAGATCGTAATTTTCCAGGAAAAAGTTTTAAACGAACATTAAATAATAACTCTTCTTGTCCAGACTCAAACATTTTCCTTGAAATATTTTTGTCACGCATTTTCTTCATTCTTTCCTTATAAATCTTTGCATTCTCATATGACTCATTTCTTATCTCTTCCATTTCATTCAGTTGTAATAATCGTTTCTCTCCTGCAGCATTCAAATCATAATTGAACTCCTTTATCGCCCAATAAGCTTTATGTTCCAGTTCAACAGGTAAGTGAAAATGTTTACCATAAACTAACCGAGAAGATGACATTCCGATAGGTGTCTTATAAGCTGTTCTATAAGCCCATAATGCAGAATCAAGTCTATCAACCCAGTCAGTTCTTTTAGGATTAACTGTCTTTTCTAATATTCTTTTAATTTCTTTGTTTGATACTTCAGTCATTCCACTTGTTTGAGAGTGATGCAGTTGCAGTTCTATGTTTAATTCTAAATTTGTCCAGTAATGATTGAATTCTTATATTTCTGAAATGACTTCCCCATCTGTGATAATTACCCTGGGCATTCCAAATCTTGTAAAAATCATCTTCTTTAAAAATTTCAAAACACTTTGGAATCACAGTTAGGTAAAGCTATAGCTTCAATCCACTTTGAAACATAATCAACTGCTAATAAAATATAAATTTTTCCAGATGATGGTACGAAAGGTACCATAAATTCTAATCCCCATACATACAAAATTTCAATTTCTAATATAAAGTTTAGAGACATTTCATCTTTTCTGGATATATTTCTCATTCTTCGACATAGATCATAAGTTTTCACATGATGTCCAACATCTTTGAATATTGTAGGCCAATAAAATCCAGAATTTAAAATTTTAAATGCAGTTTTATCCACTCCAAAGTGTCCTCCAAATTCAGAATAGTGACATTTTTGAATAATTGCAAAAGTTTATTCATAAGGTACACATCTTCGAATCACAGAATCTCTTCCTATTTTAAATAAATGAGGATCTTCCCAAATATATGATTTACAATCATTTCTGAATTTCTTAATATATTTGCTATTCAATCCATATGGTAAAATATTGCTAACCAAATAGTTAACTATATCTGCATACCAAGGCATTTGTAATCCTTGAATGCATATAATTGCTCATCAGGAAATTTCTCTTTTATATTTTCTTCATAAATCTTCTTACTATTATTTTTGATTCTTGATAAATGATCAGCAATTTGGTTGTCAGTTCCTTTTTTGTTCACAATCTCAAAATCAAATTCTTGCAAAAGTAAAATCCATCTAATCAATCTAGGTTTAACATCCTTTTTAGACATTAAATACTTAATAGCAGAATGATCAGTATGTACGATACATTTCGTTCCAAGAAGATATGGTCTAAATTTATCAAAGGCATATACTATTGCTAAAAGCTCTTTTTCAGTAGTAGTGTAATTTATTTGAGTTTCATTAAGAGTTTTGCTAGCATAGTATATAACTTTGAAAATTTTCTCATATTTTTGTCCCAATACAGCTCCAATTGCATAATCACTTGTATTACACATTAATTTAAAAGGTTTACTCCAATAAGGTGCAACAATAACTGGTACAGTGATTAATTTTTATTTTAAAATATTAAATGCATTCAGACAATCTTCATTGAATTCAAATTTAGCTTCTTTTTCCAATAAATGGCAAAGAGGTTTAGCAATTTTAGAAAAATCATTTATATATCTCCTATAAAATCTAGCATGACCCATAAAACTTCTCACATCAGTAACGCTAGTAGGTGGTTGAAGTTCAACAATAATTTTCACGTTTACCTGATCAACTTCCATCCCTATTTGTGAAATTTTATGTCCATGTACAATTCCTTCTGTGACCATAAATTAACATTTTCCTCAGTTTAGAACCAAATTTGTTTCTTCACATCTCTTCAAAACTTTCGTTATATTTTCCAAAAAAGATTCAAAAGAAGTTCCAAATACTGAAAAATCATCCATAAATACTTCAATTCCTTTATCAATTAAATCACAGAATATTAACATCATACATCTTTGAAAAGTTGCAGGTGTATTGCATAAACCGAAAGACATTCTTTTAAAGGCAAATGTTCCATAAGGACTTATAAATGTTGTTTTCTCTTGGTCCTAAGGAGCAACAGGTAATTGATGATAACCAGAATATCCATCCAGAAAATAGAAATATGAGTGTCCAGCTAATTTATCCATCTGATCCAAGAAAGGTAAAGGAAAATGATCCTTTCTAGTGGCGTTGTTTAATTTTCGATAATAAATGAAAATTCGCCATCCAGTAACTTGTCTTGTTGGAATTAATTCATTTTATTCATTAACAATTACAATTACACCTCCTTTCTTCAGAACACAATGAATAGGACTCACTCATTGGCAATCCGAAATAGGATAAATAATTCCAGCATGTAACCATTTCAAAATTTCTTTCTTAACAACCTCTTTCATAATTGGATTCAATCTTCTTTGAGGTTCAATAGTGGATTTACAATTTTCTTCCATTAAAATCATATGCATACAGTTTGAAGGACTTATTCCTTTTATATCTGCAATAGTCCAACCAAAAGCTTTCTTATAATTCTTTAAAACTCCTATTAATTTTTCTTCTTGATCTTTACTCAATTCTGAAGATATAATTACTAGTAAAGTTAATGAATTTTTAAGAAATACATACTTTAAATGTGCAGGTAACATTTTTAATTCCAGTTCAGGGGATTTTTCGATTGAGGGTAAAAGTATATCATTTTTAGTTGTGTCTAAAATTTCCCAGTTTTTATGAATATAATGTGTTTCTTCAAATAATTTTTCTTCATTTTCTCTTTCAATTTCTTCAGTTAATGACTCATTATATAACAACGATTCATCATTTTTATCTTCAGAAATGACCTTACATTTTTCTTGATAATGTTTTTCAATTATATAATCAAAAATATCCATTCGATAACATTTTTCTTTATCAGGATACCACATTGATTTCAAAACATTAAATGTTATCTCTCATTAACTCTCATCATTAATTCTCCTTTTTGCACGTCATTCATAGCATGTCCGGTAGCTAGAAAAGGTCTCCCTAAAATAATAGGTATTTCTTTATCTTCTTCCTTATCTAGCACAATGAAATCCATAGGAAAGATAAATTTATCTACTTGAACAAGAACATCCTCTATAACTCCTTTAAGATATGTGATAGATTTATCAGCTAACTGAAGGGTTACAGTGGTGGGAGAAATCTCTCATAATCTAACCTTCGAAAGATTGAAAATGGCATGAGATTAATACTTGCTCCTAAATCACATAAGGCTTTTCCATAATATTTTTCTCCAATAGAACATGGTATAGTGAAACTTCCAGGATCTTTAAGTTTCTGAGGTAGTTTCTTCTGAAATATTGCACTACATTCTTCACTTAATGCAACAGTTTCATAAGCTTCAAATTTTCTTTTCTTGCATAAAATATCCTTCATAAATTTTGCATAGCTTGGCATTTGTTCCAACGCTTCAGCAAAAGGAATGTTGATGGTAAGTTTCTTTAAAATCTAAAAGAACATAGAAAATTGATGGTCAAGCTTCTGCTATTTTAATCTTTGAGGAAAAGGTGGTGGTGGTCTTTTAACTTCCACTTCAATAGAAATTACAGTCCGATCTTTACTTAGAGAAAGAGTATCTTTTGGTTTTTCAATTTCTTCTACCTCTCTGTCTTTTTCAATTTCATTCTGAATTTTCTCTTTTAATTCCTTTCTACTTCTAAGTTGTACAGCTTTTGCTTGTTCATGTTCTTTCCCAGTTTCGTTAGGATTAATTTTGACATTGCTAGGTAGTATTCCTTGAGGTCTGTAATTAATAAAATTAGCTATTTGACCAATCTGATTCTCAATATTATGAATAGTAATTTTTTGACTTTGTAGCTCTTTACCTAGTTTCAAGATCAATTCTTCTATAGACAACTTTTTCTGCTGATTATTAAAACTAGGAGGGTAAGTTGGTCTAAAGTTTGAATTTCCTTGATTGTTCCAATTTGGAATAACTTGATTATTACTCCATTGTTGATGTCCATTAATCCAATTAAAATTAGGATGATTTTCCCAACCAAGATTATAATAATTAGAATAAGGGTTATTAGTTTTACTAGCTATAGCTTGCAAAGTTTCCATTGTTTGAGAATCATCAGTATTTGCAGAAATATCATTACTTACATGCGATATATTAATAACAAAATTATCTAATTTCTTATATATCGCAACCACTTGTGAAGCTAAAATAGAAAACGCTTCATTATCTTGAATACTTGCCATTCATTTAGGATTAACCCTTTCAGAAGGCCATTTAAAATTATTATTAGCTATTTCTTCAATTAAAGTAAAGCTTCTTCAAATGTCTTAGCCATTAAAGAACCACCAGCAAAAACATCAATAATAGATTTAAGTGATCCAATAAGTCCATTATAAAATTTTTGAATAATTAACCAATCTAGCAAAGCATGATGAGGACATTTTCTTAATAGTTCTTTAAATCTTTCCCAAGCTTCAAAAATTGTTTCTCCATCAAATTGAGTAAATGAAGTTATATCATTTCTTAATTTAGCAGTTTTAGAAGGAGGAAAATATTTAGCAAGGAATTTTTGTGTCATATCTGCCCAAGTTTTAATAGAACAAGTTGCGAATGAATTAAGCCACATCTTTGCTTTATCTTTTAAGGAAAAAGGAAAGAGTCTAAGCCTAATAGCATCATCAGAAACATTATTATATTTAAAGGTAGCACAAAGTTTTAAAAAACTAGTAAGGTGTAAATTTGGATCCTCATTAGATGTTCCTCCAAATTGATTATTTTGAACCATTTCAATAATAGAAGGTTTAAGCTTAAAAGAATTAGCATCTACAGCTGGCATTTGAATACTAATATGAAGCTCATCAGCTATACAATTTGCATTATCCCTTAATTGTTTATAAACATTTTGTTCATTGATTTCTATTGGATTTTGATTATTTTTATGTATGTTAGCCATTTCCTAACATTTTTGAATTTGTTTACCCTTTTTTCCTTTTTTAATTATTTTAGCTGTTCTTTCTAATTCAGAATCAAAAGGTAATAATCCTTCTGATCCAGAACTACGCATAAAATTAAAATCTTTTTGGTATTTTTAATTTTTATATATATATATTTTATGTTTCTATATTTTAAAAGAAATAAATGTGTATAAATTATATTTAATTTGAAAAATGTCTTTTTAACTTTCTTACTTATTTTCCTTATCTTCCCCGGTAATGGCATTAAAACTTGATGCGTGACTCAGCTTAACGGGGCTTTATACTTTCAAATGCAAGATTTTGATTCCACTGCTAGAAAATTTAATCACTAACAGCGGCGCCAAAAACTTGATGTGATTTTACATATGAAAGATTTTATGAATTTATATTTAGATTTTTATAATTCGTAAAAGTCACAATTTCAAACGCAAGTATACGTATCGTATCAAGTAATACATGGCTCTAGTAAAGTCCTGGTTATCGATCCCACAGAGAAGATTTTTAGAATTTTAAGTAATATTTTTAGATTTTTCAAATTAGAAGTAATTTTTTTATTTCTTTTTAAAGTTTAGATGTTAAATTTAATGAAATTTATACTAAATGTAAGTAAGCAACCCTAAAATAAATATTAATGCAGGTATAAATAAAACAACTTTCTCCTTTTCAACTAATCCAAGATTTTTAGAATAATTATCATTTGTGGAGAATTTAGATTATGGTATTGTGCCAGATAGAAGCATTTCTATTCTTTACCCTTTGGTCTAGGCATAAAGAATATTGACTAATCTATAGATCGGTTCAGGATGTTTTATTAGTAGAATGAGTTAATCTAGGCTCACACTACTAGATGTACAAGGGTGGCTATGGTCGGCTCTACCAGTGACCCGTTCCCTTTCTATAAATCAAATTATTAGAATTTAGTCCGTCACTCTAAAAACTAATTAATTCTATGCCCAATAAATCATATCTTCCTATTTATTTGCACTTCACCTTGAATAACCCGCATAAAGCGTTCAATTACCCAAGGATTCATGTGATATCTACTAGTTAAGAACTCATCTCCGGATAGGTCTCAAAATTCTTCAACAGGTTTTAACAACTTAAATGGCCAGTTTAAAAAGTAAACTAAGATCAGGTATTAATATCAACACAATTTTTATAAATATTTCAAGTTAAATTGTCCAACAAAGTTTAATTATCTTATTATCTTTTCATAGTTGAAAGGAGAAAGAAAACTAACTACTCAGAACACATTGAATTCACACAAAAAAACATATTTTTAAAACTTTGAACCAAGTTACAAATACTAATCTGGAATGTTCCTTCAAGTGATCCGCTGACTCCTACTGACTTCAATGCAATGATGAAAGACTTCAACAACAACAACACTAATAATCTCACACTTAACACTTAAATAAACTAAAAATAAACTCGCTAAATAATAAAGAAGGTGGCTCCCTAAAATGATTGGATGGCTATATAGTGCTTGGGGACTAAAGGATGCTAGAAGGGGTGAAAGGGGTGATTTTCTCTGTAGAATGGGCTCCTATTTATAGAGCTCTGAATTTGACCAGGGGTTGCTTAAGACACCTCTTCACAATTCATTCAAATAGAATGTATCTTCTAGAAGGTAACTATCGCGCTTAGGCGTCGGGATCTGGCGCCTAGGCGTCGGACTTCTTGATTAGGTATTTCACACCTCTTCACTTTGGGTCGCACCTCTTCGCGATTAAAATCGCTTCTCTGCGTCCAGATGCATTGTATCACATGTCCTATATATTAGAAGAAACTTCCAGTCTTCTAGAAGCTCTAATAAAAGCTTAACATAGTCAAAATAACTGCCCAAAGTCATCAAAAATCTTGTCTGCGTCTGTATCGAACTGGCGCTTATGCGCCAGATTCTGGCACCTAGGCACTAGATTCTGTCGCCTAGGTACCAGGCCTACAATTTTGACAACTTTTCTCTTCTTGCTCCATTTTTGCTCCTTTTTGCTCCTTTTTCCTTTTTGAACTCTTTTTTTATCACCTACATCCAAAAATATAAAAATAGCTTTCATTAAAACATAATATCCTTAAGAATTGAATCATAAATAAGACATAAAAATGGGTATTTTTAAAGTGGATCAGTCATCACCTATGATGTCCATGTATAAAAAATATTTAATGAAAGCAAAATTAATGTGAACCATAAGTAATTTTCCTACGTATGGAATGTTATCTGATTGAAGCACTATGCGAAAGTTAGTTTGTCTATTTTTCATGAATTCCTTTAAAGTCGTTACACTTCAACATGGCTAAGAAATTTCATGGTTTGACGGTCATTGTATGATTTTAATTGTTAAACATCTTTTCAGGTGAAAAAGAATACCTTTAGACAAAAAATAATTTAGAAATCAACTCCACCTCGAAGAGTAGTTGCGAATGATTTATTCCAGATTCTTAGCAACAATCCAAAGACTACTAATTGTCTTTAACTTTCTTCAGATTATTTACCATACTTTGGTGTTACTCATAATTAGATAAAAATTTCCATTTTTAGGATCTTCCTTAAAGGAAGAGCAACATTATTAGACACAATATTGATGTCTTGTACAAAGAAATAAAATTTTTTGATAATATCTTCAACACTATGAATACATGAATGTTAGACTAGATTTAAAAGAGATTTATAAAAGATGTGAGTTAATGATCTAAGAAACTGATGCTAGAGAACTTGTAAAGCCTAAAGTAAAATATTGTCTTATTTTGGCTCAATATGGAATCATTTATGAGTAACTTAAATCATTAGATTTCCTTTAAGATATGTTTAAGATTGAGTTGTTGTGTTGATCTGGGAGCAGAACAATATTTGATATGAAAGCCATGACACCCTATTTTTTTTTGTAAACATTAATGCTTATTACATTTACATGTTTATCAAGTGAAATATTAAATCCATTAATTAAAATTAGTGTCTTATCAAAACATTATGTGTAGCACTTTTAGAAGTTAAATGTGTATGACAGTTAGAAGCAATCATTCCAATAATACTAAGAAAATTTAACTAAAATTCTCAACCTAGTTTTCTCAACTCATGGAGCATCTGCTGGTACATCTATCATACAACACAATAATTGTTGGTCCAACATACTATCACTTTATGTATCTGTTTAAAAGGTAATAACCATTGGAATATGTTGCTATAAAAATGGTTGTCAAATTAAGTTAAATAACTATTTATTTATAGTTATTGAATAAATTAAAGAGTTATATCAAGCAAAAAAGCTCAATCAAAGGGCTTAATATGCAAGGCATATTTATTACGAAAGACTACGACTTAACTCTTTCTATTTTTCATCAAATAAGTGAAGCATCATGGAGGTGCATATCACGTTATCTCACCATTCAAGAAATTCGAGTAGTGACACTTTAAGCTATTCTCAATTGCAATAAAGTTCAACACTGTATTGAGTGAGACACATTTTTTTAGTTATTCACCTTTTCTCAATAAAATGCAGTTTTTACCTTATTCATAGACTTTGTAATGTGTAAAAAATTGATTTATAGATTTACTGAATTCACATGAACAAGATATCATTAGTAAGTTGATAAAGAATAATATTCCCAAATGATTTACAATGAATGTAACTTATACTCATCTCACAAACTTCGGTTTACACCCCCTATCCTCCTAAAATACTAGTTCCAACACCAACTATGATTGTAGCTTCTTTGATTGCGCCCACTGATTACCGCGACGGTCGTGCATTGACCATGCCCGTGCTCGGGTTGTTGTCGTTAGGGTCGTGTAGTCACCAGTTTTTCTACCATCGTATAGCCTCTATCACTAAATAACTTTCTCTGTCATATCATATGAATGATATAAAGAGGTGAAGGATTAAAGGGCTAAGGCATACGATCATGAGGACAAAAGAAAGAAACACGTTGGGAAGCTTTTGAGGTAGACTTCATGTAGATAGCTTCGGAGTGTATGTCTGAGGTAAGATCGACTTATGATACTTCAGAGGAAAACTCACATAGAAAACCTGACAAAAGCAAAACCATGACCAGAGATACAGTTTGATGTGCCTTTTCTAGGGTACACTTCTCTCTATAAAAGAAATCTCTTATAGTTAATTACAACTTAAGAAAATGAGAGGTGCTTAAGAAGACTGTCAATTAATGTTGTAACTCGTCCTAAAATATATAAATTTCATTAATTTTAAGGAAAGGAATTTTAAGTCTTATCATAAGGGTAGCAGATACTTAAGGGTTCGAAAGAACCCTTATCAAGCTTTTGAACTATCCTATGGTATTGAGTTTTTGTCACTAGTTTAGTTGAGATTAATCCTCTGCTTCAAGTTTTGAATGTTCATCCATGCAACCAAGAGTTACCACACCCTAATAACATGCATAGTAAATATAGGGTGACTTCCACCTTTTTTCTTTAGCAGCCCCTGCAAAGCAGAGTTAGCATAAAATATTTTAAATTTGATTGGTTGTTATTTTATTTTAGTCAACTAGGTCAAGATACCAATGGATTACCATCGACCCATAATTGTCGTCTTCCCTGATCTAGTTAGTATGAGAGGTGATCAAGCTTACTCTGACCAGAATATTCTTGTTAGAAATCATGGGTTGCATCGTCCAAGAAATCTTTGTAGACCTGGGTAACAAGGTTCAAGATGTGCTTGGTAATCTTTGCAAGAAACTCCTAAATCTCCTGAATATGATAATAAAAAATATGTTTTATTGTCTTTTTTGGATTTTAAGGTTTAAAAATTTTAGGTTGCTTAAAACTTATTAGTTTAGTAAATTTTTTGTGATTTTTTTGTTCTTTATTTGAATGTTTGGGATGACCCGATCAAGATCCCATATTTTGATCATCTCAGAGTCATTGGGGTTTGTTTTTCGGTTAGTCATAAGTGACTAGAAGATATCTTGTTAGCATTCATGGGTTGCCACCTCCAACATACCTTTTCAATCTAGGTTGAATTTTATGTTTAATGTATAAGTCTTAGCATCCTTTAGGGTGGATTTTATGTCTTGTCCTTTACAATTGTTTGTAACTTGACCAAAATGATCCTTAACTGAGGCTAAGTGTGTTATTTTTGTCCAATGAGAAGCCAAACACTCCTTAATCTCAACTCATGTTGATCTGAGTTGAGTTTAGATTAGCCTGAATATGGTCAAACTGATCCAAAGAGAGTTTCTAGCTTATCCAAGTTAGCGTGGGTTCAACTTGGGTCAACTTTGAATTGGTTTAAGTCATCGAGAGAATAAATAGATTGACCCAAGTTAGTTAAGTTTGATTAGGGTCAAGCTAAGCCTAACCGAATTGAGGTTGAACTGAGTTGATCGCAAGAGACATAACCCTAGTGTGGGGGTTATATGCATGTGAGTAGGTGAGTCATCACAAAAGTGAGGTCAACAAACAGACCCCCTATATGTGTGGTGTACCGACAAGTATGCCACACATATTGGCATTGATCAAACTGGCCAGTGAAATCCCAAAACACTCCAACATGTCAGGAATGTTTCAAAGAAGCATCAGATTTTGGTCAAGTTATCGTGAATTCTCAGGATAGAAGTTGCCAAAGAGGGTCAGCCCACTAGAAGAAGAATGCCACTATCCAATTAAGGGAGCCTTATATCCACTTCTAGGAGTCGCTGGGAAAGAAAGGCATCAAGATTCATTGAAGGGCCTTATACCAATCCTCAGAAGGTCATTGTTATGTCCCTATCTCGTCAGGAAAGAATGCTAGTGGGCTTACATCCTAACTAAGATTATGACATGTAAACTAGAGGAATGTTATGATTCTGTATCAGGAAGGCCTTACATCAAACTAGTAAGAGAGAAAGAATGTTGTATTTCACTAAAGGAGGTGTTATACTAGTTCTCAAAAGGGTCGATATCATGTCCAAGTTTCATTAGGATGTAATTCGATGGGCTTACGTCCTTATTAAAAGAAAGATAGGTAAGCTAGAAGAAAGTTGTGATTGCTTTTCAAGAAGGACTTACATCCTACTAGTGATAGAGAATGGACTTCATATTCCATTAAAGGATGTCTTATACCCATTATAAAAAAGGTCGATGTCATGTCTCTGTCTCTTTAGGAAGGAATGCTAATCAACTTACATCCTTACTAAGATGAAGACCGATAAGCTAGAGACAAGTCAAGATTCTGTGTCAGAAGGACCTTACATTAAACTAGGAAAAGTGAATGGAAATTATATTCCATGAAAGGAGTTCTTATACTGATTTTATAAGAGTTCGATGTCTTGTCCCTAACTCGTTCGGAAGGAATGCCAATGGGCTTACATCCTTACTAAGAGGAAGACATGTAAGTTAGAGGAAAGTCATTATTCCATGTTAGGATGGCCTTATCATCCAACTAGTGAGAGATAATGGGAGCCATGTTCCATTGAAAGAGAGTTTATAATGATAAGAGCTTTACCACCAATTTCAAAATTATAAGAACTAGTAAACCTCTACGACCAATCCTTAATGTTCATAAACTAATAGCCTACTATGTCAAATAAAGAATTTATAAGCCTTTACAGCTAGTTCTTGAAATTCATGGAACTAATAAACCTTTACGACCAGTTCTAGATCATTTGAACCAATAAACTTTGACGTTCAATTCAGAATTAATGCAATTAACAAGCTTTTACAACCAATTCTAAATTTATATGAACAAGTAAGCCTTTGCAGCCAGTCCTTGAATTCCATAGAGCTAGTAAACCTATTTAGTCAGTTCTAAAACAATGAACTAATAAGCCTTTATGGTAAGCTGTTGAAATCACTCAAACTAACATGCCTTTACGGCCAATTTTTAATGAGAATCGATAGAACTAACAAGCTTATTTGATCAGTTCTTAAAATTTTATCCTTTACTGTTGCAAATATGGTTAAGTGTACATTAATCTCCTTTCCCATGAAAGGTGACATGGAGACTAGGTTCACGCTAGATGATTGAGCCTTCTCAATTGACTATACTACCAACCACTAGTAAATTGTAGTTCAAGTTAAGAAGAATAGATCTTAAAAGAAACCTAACTAAAGTATCTGTGCTTCACCTAATGGGAACAACAGTTAACTCTTGGTCTATTCTCTATGAGGACGCATAAATAGGTGACTTAGATTACACAAGAAAATCCAACTTTCTAGTATACTATTGTGAATATAATCAAGTTAAGATTACCATTTTTCTATCTTTTAATGTTATAGGTCTAATAGACTAGTTGTTGTTCTCCATCTACTGACATAAATCAAGACAAACAATTACTAAAAATTCCTTCTCTATCATTACGAACATGGTCAGGCAAAAACCACCTTTATATGTTGTTTTGAATCAAGGTCAAACATAAAATATTTTTAGTATGTTATCTTCCATTATAAGTGAGGTTTAGCAGACATCAGACTTCTTTTGATCATCTTTTTTTGAGAAATCTATGCTTGAAACCCAGTTAACCTTAGCTCAGTTATAAATTTATTTGCTTCCAACAACTACACTACGCCTCAGTGGCACAACACACTTGTTTGGGATTCATATTTGCATCAATTTTCAATATCACGCTTATAGTATATCCACATGAATGGCTCATGACTATTCATTATTCATTCGCAGAGTTAGATAGCTCTAAACACCATCTAGACCTTCTGGAATGTGTTTAGGACACGCAACCAGGGTTAGCAACGATTCAGCCTTTCCTAGGAGAGTCTGACCACTGTTGGGAACGACTGTCCTTAGCCAGCATAAATCCTTGGTTCAATAGAGATTTGATGCCCAAATGAATGTGATAAGTTCAAATACCCATTTTTATACCTTATTTATGATTCAATTCTTAAGGATTTTATACTTTAATGAAAGTTATTTTTATCTTTTTGGATGTAGGTGATAGAAAAAGAGTTCAAGAAGGAAAAAAGAGCAAAAAGGAGCAAAAATGGAGCTAAAAGAGCAAAGTTGTAGAAATTATAGGCTTGGCGCCTAGGCGCCAGAATCCGGTGCCTAAGCGCCAGTTCGATACAGTCGCAGACAAGATTTTTGACTACTTTGGGCAGCTATTTTGACGGTGTTAAGCTGTTATTGGAGCTTCTAGAAGATTAGAAGTTACTCCTAATATATAGGACATGCGATACAATGCATTTGGATGCAGGGAAACGGTTTTAATCGCGTAGAGGTACAACCCAAGTGATGAGGTGCGAAGACCTAGTCAAAAGAGTTCGGCACCTAGACACCAAATTCCGGCGCCTAGGCGCGACAGTTACCTTCAAGAAGATACATTGTATTTGGATGAATTTTGAAGAGATTACTTCTTCCTTTCCATTCTAAAGAGAGAATTAAGTGTTGCAAAGAAGAGAGAAAAGTATTCAAAGGAACTTTAAGGGAATTGCATTGGGGAAGAGAAAGAGATAAATTGTATTTTCTTTTGTGGTTTGTATGACTTTTTTTAAATATAAAATCCATGTTTTATTGTATCTTCTTCATGAATTCTGAGTAGTCTCCTTTGCCTTTCTTCTTGCATAGAGATGTGATGATGGATTGATGTGGATTTGATGTGCTTTTAATGTATTGAAGAAATTGTGATTGTTTTTAATTTCAAACTTAATTTACTTTTCGATTTGGCCAATTGAAATGTTAAAATATGTTGTTGAACATTAATTCTGAAAGGATTTAATGTCCTACAACAATAATGAAGAATCCATTCAATTTCCACTGATGAATTGTGTAGTTCATGGAAATTGAGTGCAAATAAATAGGGAAATGTGTTTTGATGGACTTCAATTTGGAGGTTCAAGGTGACATGCTGAGATCCCCAAATTGGTTCTAAGATCAGTAACTAAACTCGAAGGTTAGCCTTCAGGTGAAGGGTGAGTGGGAGCTCCGAAGTGAGAGCCAGTATCCGCCCAGCCTAGCCTTAGATTTAGTGACTAAACTTAGGATATGTCAATATTCTTTTCATGCTTGGAAGAGGGGGTACTCTTTTAAGGGTAAAGAATGCTCCTATTTGCCACAATAACGTAGATACCATATCATCCACACATCATATTCTCATTGCAAGAGGGAAGATAATTTTCTCATATATATAAAAAACCTTTTAAATACATAGTTTAGTGTGTCTGTTAGTTAATTCTATTTTCTAAGTTATTAGAAGTAATTGTAGTTTGATTAATTGTTACTATGTCGGCATATTTTTAGGTTGTGTGTTTTATTTTTGAAAAGAGGTCGCCTACAGAAATTGTCGGCGAATTTTTAAATTTTGAATTTAATTTAAATATATAATTTAGAAAGTAGCATTTGATTTTAAAAATAATTTTAAATTTGAAAATCTTAAGTATGAAATCGAACTGATCTCACATCCCAAATAGTTTATATAAATGAGCGCCACATCACAAGCTGTGTATCTATCCCGAAGAATAGACACACTACTTGATGATGAGACTCGATTAAATAAACTAGAAGATTTGTGACATCCGTTGGGTCTGCGAACCAATTTTATAAGCCGACAAGTTCCCCTGCTTAACACAAAGAAATTAAGCAGGGTTTATATTACCTGGGTTCTTAAAGTTTCCTATAAGGGCAAGCCCTTATAGTTAATTACATCTTAAATGATGGGAATTACTTAAGAAAACTCTCGATAATAATCAGTAATTCTGCTCTCAAGAATTTCAAAGTTTAAGTTTTCAAGGGATTGAATTTTGGAATTTTAATAGGGAATGGATCAAATTTGGAACATTTTGTTTTGGGAATTCAAAGGAAGAAAGGTAGGAGAAATTACAGATTCGAAGTGAACTTCGGTAATTTCCCGACTATCCTATTGTTTGGCTTGAATTTAGGAAGGCCCTAATGTTTATTTAATGTTTTGATCTTGCCAATTTTAATTAATTAGGACTTATATTCGTATGATGTGATCACATAAATAGCCTCGAAGATGTGAGGGTTTATGTCGTACCGAACGACTACCTCGGAGTCCTAAGACCGGTTAGGGCTTAATTTACATGACATGATCATGCAAATGCCTAACGAAGAGTTGAGGATTTATGTTGCACTAGGCAAACTACCTCGAAATCCTATGGCTTGGTTATTTAATTCTAAGAAAGTTTTGCTGAAGTAGACTCAAGTTTTGCTGATGACGATGGCCGTGCTGGCCACCATGCTTCGAACTCCTTGTTGTTGCAGAGGGTTTAGTTTTAGAAATCATAAATCAGGAGATGAGAGAAGTGTTTTGGTTTAGAGAAGGTCTTAATTTCCATAGTATTTTTTATGTTTTAATTAAAAACAAATCTTAAAGTTGATTATAACAACACCGGTTAAGATCCCACGGTTCCATCCTTCCGGCATCGTTATTTTTATCGGATTCACTTCGTCCAGATGAATTTGCTAAACTCAACTAAATGAGTTCCACACTTTCATTTAGACCGTGGGAAATCCCGTTGGCAACACGTAGGTTACATCATCCGAGGTATTCCCGATCATCCAACAAGACGTTTTAATTTAGTTGTAGTTGTAGTTTTGTTGTTCGTTTGTGATTAAATTTTGAGTTATTTTATATTTTGAAATGTTGTGGTGGTGAATTTTATCTTGTAATGATTTTTAATTTAGTTTTGGTTTCAGCTTTTAGGGACTATCCTAAAGGTGTGGGTTTTCATGCAACGGTTGTTTATCATGCAAGAAAAGTAAGTGCGATGCAATCGCAATAAAGTAAATTGCAATAAAATAAAAGCGTACCTGGAGGGTTTTCCCGTCATCCCAAGCTGCACTTAAAACACATATCGAGCATTTAAGTATTCCAACAAGTACCTAGGTAAAGCTAAGGGAAAGGTTTTGGTTTTCTACCAAGTTCCTAATCCTATAGCTAGTCACCACCTATGAGGTCTAGGTTCTTGTGTTTTGGTTTAAGGACGATTTTCTTCATCAAAGAACAATTAAGTTCAATTGTTCTTATAAATATCCTATCATATTGAGGAAGTGCTTAAGACGAATCTTAAAACATCTTTTCAATACCTCTAGGATTGTTTTAAGTCCAAGAGAATTTAATTATACAAGTGAATTAATCGTCCAGGAGTTCAAGTTTTGTTCTCTTGCTTAGTGAACTAGGACATTTGAATATCCTATAAGTGAAGTAACACTTCACTTAATACTCCGTTTATGAGTTATGACAACAAGAGCTTTTGAGGGCAAATTGATGTTCAAGTGATTTGTGATTTAATTTAATTTTAATTAATGGGTTTAATTTTGGAATAATGTTCAAGTTGTTTTAGATTTATTTTGAATTCTTTATGTCTTAGGTTATGTTATATTTAATTCAATTTAATTTAATTTAATTTTAATTTAATTTAATTTGGTTTAGTTTTAATTTTAATTTAATTTTATTTTTTAATTTAATTTTAATTTTATTTTTTAATTTAATTTTAATTTTATTTTAACTTGATTTTATTTTTTAATTTAATTTAATTTAATTTAATATGTTTTAATTTAATTTAATTGAATTTAGTTTAATTTAATTTAATTTAGTTTAATTTAAATTTTAATTTAATTCAATTTAATTTAATTTAATTTAAATTTTAATTTAATTTTATTTTAATTTTAATTTAATATTTTATTTTTTATGCTATTTAATTTTAATTGTTAAAATATTAATTTAATTGAAATCTTAGAAGGATTTAATTTAAATGTTTTAACTTTAATTTAATTTAATGATTAAGTCTTTTAGCATTTTAAATCTTGAATTTGGATTACCATTTTAATTAGGAATTAAATATTATTGAGGTGATTAATTTAGGGATTTTTAATTAAAGAATAAATCTCTTCCTAATAATATCCCTATTTTAATAATTCCAATTTTTTTTATTATTCTTCCAAGTTTAATTAATTATTTAATTAAGGTTTATTTTAATTATTTTTAAATTATTTGGTAGGTTTCTACCCTTTAACTACCTAAGTTTCAAACATCCAAAATCAACATAGTATCAAATATTTTACCCACCCTTTTAATTAAACCTAAAATTTTTTAATTATAGGTTAAAATTTTAATTACCATTTTGCCCTTTAAACTTACTAATTCCATAAATCACTAAATTGAGCTTAAATGAATTTGAGATTTTTATGTGACTTCACTCATATATCAATCAAGACATTAGAGGAGAAAATGTGATTTTTCTGTATTTAATTTATTTATGTAATTATTTTTGGTGGAAAATAAGGGTTTTCAAGGAAAATTCAACAACATGACCAAGTGAAAGTTTCTATTCTTAAGAAAATTATGGGACATTCCTAATGACCAGAGGACCACTTGGACCAATTTTGGTGATTTTTTGAATTATATTATTTTTATTATAATTATTTTGAGTTTTGGAGTATTAATTAATTTCAAAATAAAATAAAGGTTGAAAAATGAATTTTATATTTTTCAAAAATCTGTCTGATATAAGGGAAACCAGGGAACCAATTTTTATAATTTTTTGATTTTACTTTGATTTATTAGAATTATTTTAGTGGAAATGCTAGAAAATACATTTTTTTTTATTTTAAAATTACCTTAGGGCTTTAAAATTTGATATCACATCATAGAGACTTAAGAAAAATATGGAGTTTGTTCCTAAGTGATTAAAATTCAAAATGTGACATTTTTGTGAATTTTATTATTTTTGAGATTTTTATTATTTTTTTAATTATTAAAAATATTAAAATAATGCAAAAAATCAACTTTTTTGGAAAATTACAATTTTAATTTTCTTAAATTCCCCTAATATCAGAGAGGCTCCAAAACCAATTTGGTGAATTTTTGAGAAGTATTTTGAAAGTTATGAATTTTTGTAGTTTAGGTTTGGCTAAATGGCTTAATCAACCCATTTGATAGGGCTAACAAAGTCCAATTGACTTCAAACTTTTATGGTGGGTTCCTCTGATCCTAAAGGTCAGTGGAGAATTGATTTCAAGTCAATTTGATGTATGATTAGCTCTAATTAATTAAAGCTCTATTTTGGGTGTTTAAGCCAATTAGGATTATTCCAAGTGAGTTAACTCAAAACCTATTTTCCCTAGGGTCCTCTGGTCATAAGAAACATCACCAAATTTTCCTAGGATTTATTTCACAACATACTAATTATTGGAATTAAAATACTCAGAATAGTGACTTAGAATTTAAAAATCAATAACTCTTCATAGGGATGGCCTCTGACTTTGGAAAATTCAGGGAATGTCCCCAAATTTAGAGGCTTCAAAAGCCCTATGGTCTCATGCCATGGTGAATTGTATACATGCATGGAGAATTGAAAATGTGCAGAGAGTAAATAAATCATTAAAAATCAAATATTCAATGAAATTAAATGATTTCTTTTCCACATTATTCTCCTCTCGTTCAATCGAGTAAGAGGGTATTTTTATTTTATTTTTAGGATTTTCCTACACAAAGTTATGATTTTTCTAAGTTCTGGTAATTAAATAAAAAAGAAAAATCCCTATTTTTCTACTTATCCACGCGGCGCCACGCCATCCTCGGCAGCTCCGAAGGGCCACGCGACGTGCTCTGATTCGGCACCGCCATCCGACTCAGCGCTCCGGGGGCCCGCGGTTCATGTACCATCGCGCTATCCGGCTCGATCCAGACCGTCCGCTCGATACACGCTCGATCCGACGGCTCCCAGTCATCGTCTACGACTGGTGTGCACCCGTGACCGTCAACCTTCTAACCCTAATTTCTCACTCGATTCTCAACGGATTTTTGTGTTCTTATGCTCTATGGATTCGTCTCGAAGAGACGAACACATCCATACGGTAAACATGCATCGAAATCGATTCAACTTAAATGGAGAATCTCCGTAAGCTCGGGAAGAAGAGTGAGTCCATACCTTTGCTCGCAGAAGTGAAGCTTCGATCCGAGAGTTGTGTCACCTTCGATCGGGTCCAAGAGAGCTCCGCATGAAGTCCCTCGGCTCCGTGAATCGTCTCAGTATGATTTCGACCACGCCCGATTTCAACCTTTGGAGTCCGGAACGAGTGGGTGGCCCGGAGAGGGGGCTTTCACCTGGGAACTCCTTCTCTTGGTCTTGTGCAGGTGTGGGTAAGTTTAATTTGACTTTGGTGGAGGATTTGGGAATGTCCCGTTCGACTAAGAATCGAGCTCCAAAATCGAGCTCAATTAGTGCGGATTAGAGGCAATGTAACAGTGGGGATCAAATGCTCTAAGTGTGGGGGAGAGTTTGGAGTGATTTTGGCAGAGTTTCCTTAAGGTTGGTTCAAGCACCTCTTCATGGCCGAGAGGGGTGAGGTTTAAATAGGAGAGGCCGGAGGGCCTCCTAGAGGGGTTTAAGGCTTGGGATCACTCGCTCCGTGCAAGAGAAGAACAACCATGCCGTTCAATCGGGCTGGGACACTTCAAGCAAGGGGAATTTCAATGTTGGCTCACATGTGAGCTTTCGGCCATGGTGTTTTCCGGCGGCTCGGTGGCCGGCCGGCTGCATGAGTCACCATCTCGACTCGTGGAGGTCGGGGCTTGGCAATGGTGAAGTCAATCGGGTTTGGACATGTGTAAAGGAGTTGGATCAAAATGGCATGGGGGCATGGCTATTTTGGCTCTAAATGGGTCAACCCATCCTTTTGGGCTAGGTGCACCACCCAAGACTTGGTTTAGACCGAAGAGAAAGTGATTTGGATCAGCTTGATTAGTGGGGTCAAGTCACAATCCAAGTACAATTAGGATCAAACATGGTTTAGGGGAGACATGGAAATGGTTAATCACCTTAAGGGAATGTGGAAAGGATCTCCTCCTTTTGCCCAATGTGGTAAGGTCACATGTGAACAACTCACATGGCTTGCATGTGGCTTAAGAGTGGCTTCATGGCTTACCTATGGCTTAAGATAAAGCTTGGTTAATTTCATGGAAGTAGAATTTAGGAATTTTGGTATTTTGGTGGAGAACTTTCATGAAGCTTGATTTGGAATGGTTTAATGATGATTTTGAAACTTAGGGGTGATTTTGATTAAATGGATGATATGGAGAAATGTCATGTGGGCTTTGGATTGAAAACTTGGGCTTTTGAAATGGTCTTGGGGGTCTTTTAAAGTGGTTTAAGGAAGTGGGCCTTTAGGTTTGAAAATGGGCTTTTGAATAGAAAAAATTACAATGGGCCATGCCAAATAAATGTTGAGTTTTTTCTAACGATGTGTCATGATTGATTTGAAACAAGTTTGGAGTGATTTGGGTTTGAATTGGGTTAAATTTGGGCTTTTTTGGTAAAGTGGCCAATGGTAGGCCAAATTGGGTTAACTTGGGCTAATGTTGGGCTAATGTTGAAATTGGTGTAAAATTAATATTGAGGAATGTTTGTAGGGCTGTTTCAAAGAGGTTTCAACTTTGGTTGGGTTTGGATTTTCGGGTTTGAGCCTATTTGGGTTAGGTTTAGGTGTAGGCCCATGTAAGGAGTTTTGGGTTTGGGTTGAATTTAAGTTGGGTTTGGGTTCAAATTTTGGGCAAATTATGTTAGTGTTTTGTTTGTGGGGTTTTTAGGGAAGGTTTACAAAAGTTTTGGGGTCAATTTGAGTTGAATTGGTTTGGTTTGGGCTAAGTTTGGGTCATGGGTCCAAATTGGGCTTTAAAGTCAAAAGTGAAATTGGATTCAAATTCCAATCAAATTGGGCTTGGATTTGGTCTATATTGGTGTTGGGGATGTTGAATTGAAGTTTAGAATTGAATTGGACCGAACTTGGGTCAATCGGGTAGGTTTGGTTCGACATCGGGTTCACTTTGGGTTAAAATGGGTCAAATTGGGGATTTTGACAAAAGTGGGGTAAATTGACAAAATTGGCCCATGGTGTAGTTGGAAAAATGAAATTGGGAATATTGGGGATTTTTTGGAATTTTCTGGGAATTTTCTGAATTTTTGGATTTTTGGGTCAAGAGGGGCATTTTGGTAATTTGGAGGGTATTGGGGGTATTTTTTGGAATTTTGAGTATTTTGGGTAAAAATGGTCAATTTGAGTGGTGGGAGAATGTTTAAGATTGATTTTGAGGAATTTGGGTGATTTTGGAGAATTTTGAAAAATTTGGGTAATTTCGAGGTTTTGGGTAGAGTTAGACGTGTTTGGGGTCCCGGGGGTCAAAAATTGAAAATTTAGAAAATTAAAGATTGGGTAAATGTAAGTGGAATGAAATAATTTTGGTTGAGCCATGAAGCCATATCAAGCCCACATGAGCCATGAAGGGACTCATTTGAGGCATTGACTATGCTGTTCCTAACCCTCTTAGCCAAGGGCTTAGGGGTTAAGGACCATCCATGTGAATCACCCGCATAAGTCGGGAGGTCAAGTTGGGTATGGGTGTGGTTTTAGGAGGTGTGTGAAAGTGTAGTGTATAAGTGTAGTGTGTGTGTAAGTCAGCCCTTCATCAGACCAGACCACCCAGGGCAGTCCTAAGGCTAAAGAGTCCTATAGGGAACTCATCATTTAAACCTCCACATTTGATTTCAATCCTCTAGGTGATTAGGGGTCTACAATCAAGCTTGTGGGGTTTGCAAGGAGTCAAGAGGTATTTGGACTTCTAAAGGGTGGGTTCCACTTCTAGTCCTCTAAGATAGTCAAAGGAAAAGCCTAAGGCTAGATCCTAAGTACTAAAGAGAGAAAAGAAGACCTCATAAAAAATGAGGTCAACATACTATTTTCTGCATAATGGTAGTAGAAGTAAGTATTAAACCTTTAAGTGAAATTTAAGTATCGGATTTCAGTGCTATATTATATATTGTGAAACACTTTCTTCTACTTCGTACTTCCCTGTGGGATCGATAACTAGGACTCCATTAGAGCCCTGTATTACTTGATACGATACGTATACTTGCGTTGAGTGCTTGGACTTTATAAAATCATTATAAATATATAGAAATTTGAGTTCATAAATTCTTGCATATATATAAGTCCACATCAATGGTTAAGCCTTAGGACTCACCCTAGGTAGTCTGGTCTGGGTGAGGCTCACACACACTCACAAACTCACACCTATTCTATACTTACACTCACTACCTCAGAACCCTAAACTAAACATGCCAATTCCTCACACGTGCCCCCCTACTCTTTTGGAAACTCATGTGGGTGGTTCCTTAAACCCTTAGCCCTAGGCTAGGGTTTGGGTTAGAACCAACACATGGAGGATCCAAAGTGGGATATCTCTTGGTTCATGGCTTAATGGGTTACCATTCTTATTTTAACCTCAAATTTACCAAAATTCAAACTTCTGACCCTTAATCCTAAACTTCCCCTAAATTACCAAATTGCCCCTAAACCCTAATTTTGAAAAAAATCCCAAAATTATCTACATTACCCAAAATCTCTCCAAAAATGATCCCAAAAGATTCCTTACCGCTTAAAATACCCAAAACACCTCAAATTTTCTAAAACTCCCAAAATACCCCCAAAATACCCAAAATGATCAAAATGCCACTCAAAATTCCAAAATTCCAAAAATTCCAAAAAATTCCAAATTCATCCCAAATGTCCCCAAAATCAATTTGAACCACTTCATTAGACCCAATTTGACCAAATTGACCCATTTTGACCAAAATCCCCAAATTTCCCTTTTAAGCCTAAAATGATCAAATCACCCCAATGTCCACTCAATTGACCCCAATCTCACCCAATTTAAATTATAAACTCAAATTCAGCATGCCTAATCTTATTATAAACCAAATATAAGTCAAATTTAACCCAAGTTCAAGCTTAATTTCAACTCAAACCAAAAAGCTTCAATTTTGGCCATATGACCTAATTCAGCCAAATTGAACCCCTTAGCCAAGTTAATTTCGCCAAATTTGAATCATAAACTCTTCATGACATTCCTACACACCAAACGGATCCACTAATTGGCCCACATTTGAGCCCAAATCTCATCAAAATCCAACCCAAGTAAAAATCCCTAAATTTGGCCCAAATGTGTCACATGCACAAATTCTACCAATATGAAAACCCTAACCCTAAAATTTCCACCCAATTTCTATCCAAAAACCTTCATGACAAATACACACATCAATTTAAACCACCAATTGAACCCTAGGAAAGCTCTAGCCTAACCTAAACCCAAGCATAACCCATGTTAACCCAAATTGACCAAATGTCCAAATTCTAACAAATTCACCTCCCAAACCAATTCAAAACCACTCCAATCTTTCTCAAAATGCTTCACGACAATCATTTACACAAAATTACTAATATACTTGACCCCAAATTGGACCTAAACCTAACCTAGACCAACTTGAATCCAAATGACCCAATGTGACCAAGCTTAGCCCACTTTGACCAAGCCAAGCTCACCACAGCCATCAAGTGGACCCTAGGGACTGACCAAGATGCTCTTAGCCCAACCTAATGAGGCCATGGACCAAGGATCCCTAGATTAGGGGATCTCCTTCCTTAAATAGCTAAACCATATGGATCTTTTCCAAAACCCATCACCAAGCCAATTTAATACCTTGATAGACTGAACATTGGACCATTTGACTTCTGGCCACCCTCCCTTACCTTGACTGGCCGGCCTAGTCACCAGAGCACCTCAAACTCGAGAGCCACTTCCTCCCCCTAAAACCCAAACTCACCCATCCTAACTATCCAACTCTAATTGATCACTATAGCTGTTCAAAACTCAACCTAAGAAGCTCGGTGCACCCATCGCAAGCCCCGAGCTCAGCCCCAATTGCCATGGCCATAAATAGAGCTCTCCACAGCCAAAGTAGGAGTTGTTGAAATTTCTTTGGGAGATCCTATCCCGTTGCTTCCATAGCTTCCTTAAGACCTCCTAAGTGTAACCCAACCATTCTCCAACCTTAACCCACATTGCCTGAGTTCCATTTTGAGCTCAAGTTTCATCTGAAACCATGAAAGATTTCCCCATTCCTCCAAACTGCATCAAACTTTAATTTGATTTAACCTATATCATCCCCACACTGAAAGAGAAGATCCCTCACAAAATACCCATCACAGAGCAACCCTAACCTAAAGTTTGATCAACACCTGAAAACGTCCATGATCAAATTTAGGTCTAGGCTTTTCAACAGAGCAAGGGGTAGTATTTGTGAGCTTGCTGGACCTCCCTAAAGCCTCTGTAACCATCTGATTTAAGCCTTCCCTCTTAGACAGAAGTATTGAACTCTCTCCCTTTCCCAAGCTTATTTTGATTCTCTCTCCATGTTGGGTTAGTTTAAGGCTAAGTTAGCTATATAGATATGTTCGTCTAGGTCAGATGAATCTATAGAAACGAACCCCATGTGATTTAGTTGAGTTTAGGCTAAGAACTTCGGGTTTTAGTGTGACGGCTAATGAGACAAACCAGTCGAAGACGATGAACCAGCGTCGTTGGATCGAGCGTGTATCACTAGGATGGTCAGGAGCGCACCAGATGGAATTCTGATGCATAAAGCACGTGATTGACTCCTATGGTAGAATCCAAATAGAAGGCTACATGCGTGGTTTCGACGCATACAAGGCTGACTCGACGCCGCATGTTTAAATAGGAAAATAAAGTTATTTTTTTAATTTAATTCCTAGAACTTAGAAAATCCATAACTTGGTGTAGAAAATTCCTAAAAATAAAAGAAAAATACCCACTTTCTCAGTGAACAGAGGAGAACAATATTGAAATGGTATCAAGATTATTTGATGTGTATTTTATTCTTAATTAATTTAACACAGTAAATAATTTTTGGAGCCTAATTAGCTCTAGATATTTCACCATGATTTGAAATTTAGGACTTTTATTCTCTCTGCCATGAGGGATCTGGTGGCAGTGTCGTTGCCGTGTCAGAGATTTTCTGGGTGTCGATGTCGATTTGGAATCGCCACTCTGTTTATCTATAATATTGCCTTAATTTTCAATAAAACTTATTTCTTTAGGTTCTGTATAAAAATCGTTAGATACTAATATATTTGAAGAAAATAAGGGCTAATAATATAGAAGACAGTAGAAAGAGAGATGTCGATGATAATCCTTAAAACAAAGATTCTAGAATTTTCTTATCCTAGAAATTCTATATAAGGATAGTGAACTTTTTGGTAACAGGAGATTTTTAGATATAATATCTATTCTCAGTTCTTTAAATCCCATATAAGAGCAAGCTCCCATAGTTAATTAGATCTTAGGTAATTTATAATTGTGTAAGAAAGCTTCTGATTAATGTTAATCACTTGTTTTCTAAAAAGTCTTTAAGGAAAGATGTGCCCACAAAATATCATTTTGTCACAACAATTTTATCTTGTTATCATGTGTTGACCTCATTTTTGGTGAGGTCTTTCTTTCCTCTTAGTGTTTAGGATCTAGCCATAGGACTTCTCCTGGACTTTCCTAGAGGACTAGAGTTGGAACCCACCATTTAGAAATTCTCAGCCACTTTTTAACTCCTCTTGGGACCCCACTTGGATGGTTACAAACCTCTAAATCACCTTGGAAGGTTAAAACCACCATATGGAAAACCAATAGTGAGTTCCCATAGGAATGTTTGGACTTAGGGTAACCTTGAGTGACTTGAGCTTCTCTTGCACACACACACACCCCTAAGCCATTTAACCCAAACTTTGAACCCCTCCCTTCTACCCTTTAAGAAACTCACAAGATTGAACCAAGGCCACTAGTCTTTGATTAAGATGGCTAGCGTCAATATGTGAAGGGTCATAATGTGGTTACCATTTGGCTAGACTTGGTCCCAAAGTGGTTGGACTTGGCCAAGGTCCATGGCTCGAGCTCCTAAACACTAATTCCATTCCAAACCACTTATACTCAATCTTAACTCCACTAGAAGTGGTTCCATTCTTCCTTATTTGAAGCCCCCTTCATTTTTCCAAAAATCCAAATTTTGACCCCGAGTCCCTACACTTACCAAAAATTACCTAAATTACCCTTACAACCACCAAATCATCCAAAATTTCCTAAAAATTACCCAAAATTCTCAAAATTCCTCAAAATCATTTCGAAACAGATCCCACCTCTTAAATCCACCAAAATACCCCAATACACTTGATCCCCGATAGATATAAGTGCAATGGTGCCAAAAACTTGGTATCGTCAGATATAAGTGCGCTGATGATTTTAGATATGAAAATTATGATTTTATAATATGGGATACTACGCAAGTATACGTATCGTTTATCAAGTAATATAAAACTTTCTGATTAAGCCTCAAGATATTGAACCCACAAGGAAAATTTGAAATCTTTAAAGGAATCAAAGAAATTATCTTTTTACTTCTTTAATTGTTTTTGAAAAAGTATGTCTTGATTTTGAAAAGTTTTGAAGGTTGATATGTCTCTTTTTTTTTAAAATTTTCTTAATACAATGCAAAGTAAGAAATTAAAACTACAATAACTAATAACACTAGATGTAAAATACTATTAACTAGAATATCTTTTTCTTTCCTTTCATGAAGTAGTAATAATTCTTAAAGTATTGTTGTGGAAGTATTCAAATTTTTGTTGTGACAGATAGAAGCAAATGTGTTCTTTACCCTTACTTGGTTCGATAAAGAACATAGGTTAATATGAAATTTATATTATTTGAACATGGTTAGGCAGGGAAGATACCAGTCTCTCACTCTAGAGTTCCCTCGATTCCCACCACCTGGGGGCTAACTTCTCATAACAAACTCAAAACTTCAAACCAAATTAGGGGTTTTAGCTCGTCACTCTAAAATCCTCTAATTTTACTCCCTTTTATAAAAATATCTTCTAATATTACATTCAATTATATAGACTACAATTCTCACCCATATAATTGCATGTGATTCTTACTAACTTTTATGAGACAATACCGCATTGGATCTTACATAACCTCAAGAAATTTTACAACTTAATAGGCCATATTAAGAAGTAAACAAAGTTTTTAGAATCAATCTTCACAACATCTTCCAACTTTTAAACACTTATAATTTCCACAACAATTCTCTTTATATTAATTACTTCTCTATTTAATAAAGACAAGGATAAAGTAAACTACTCAGAATGCATTGAGAAAATATAAAAACACATTGATTTGAAATTAAAAACAACGATAAGAAAAATAATAAATTAAAAAAAGAATTAATAAACTAAGTAAAAGTAAACACTTATCTAAAAATCCTCTCCACAAGACTAAGGAAGTTCCTCTCAAACTTTGACTCTTGGCTAAACTACTTCTCAGAGCAAGTCTTCCAACTCCGCTGACTCAGAATACAGACTTCAGACTTCAATAAAAACTAATCTAAAAGAAAGAAAAGAAGTGGGAAGAAGAATACTTCACTCCGACCCTTTTCTCCTTTCTACTCTCTACTCCTACTCTAAATAAAAACTTTTAAAATGCAATGGAAGAACAATGGAAGTACTCTTCAAAATGCAGTGGAAGAGTCTCCTCAAATTGCCTCCTCTAAATCTTTCCTAAGACTCTCTTTAAATAAGTAAACCAAAAGGTGCCTCGGTGTCTCTTCAAAATGTGTCCGCATTCGATGTATCTACCAAGGAACACACCCCTTCATTCAAACTTGCCGCCCAAAGGAAGTTGTGGATGTTACCACCAAGAGTTGCATACAAATTATGTAATGAGTTTCTTAGGAAGATAACAAAATTTTTTTCTAGAAATGGAATAATCCAATTTAGAAAAATTTTCAGTAATTAAAACCAACTTAAAGTTTAGACAGTTCTTAAGTAAAAGAAAATGATAAATATAAGTCTCTATCTATTTCAGAAATATTTGTAGATTTTTCAAAATATAGGATTCAAAATTTATTTTTCTCACTTAAAAATCTTTATTTAAAAAATAATTTTACTTACTATATTACAACCTTAAGCTTTAGATTTTCTCTGAACTTAAATCTTAAACTTTAGCTATGAAACCAATTTTTTATTAGGCCCTTTAATCCTCAAGCTTCTCCTCCCTTTTCATATACTATATATTTTCACTTTTTTTTATAAGGCAAGGATTACTATATCTGGATAGACCTTTAATGATTTTGAATTCCATCCTTCCGTTTAAAATAAAGATCAGATATACATCTTTCACTTAAAAATCATAATAATAAGATCTCGAAAATTACTCTTCAATAAAAGAAATTTAAGCTTTGAAGAATAAAAGTCAAATTTTCTATTTATCTAAAAATACAAAACTTCTTACTAAAGATAATTTAACTATATTTAACACTTATTCATTAAGAAAATTTTAACTTTAAGTTTTTCATGATTACTATAAATTTTAACTAAATTCTTTTATTCATTTCTATATTCAAAATTTTGTTCCCCTAATATAACTTCTTGTACATAATTGTTCTCAATAAAAAATAAGATTTATTTTTAAGTATTCTTGAGAATCAAATAAAATTTTAGGTTTTTGAAAATCTTTGTTTTTAAAATCCCTCCCAAACTTTAAATTTTTAATTAAGATAAATCATTTAAGCATAAGAAATAATACAGGGGTCAGAAATAAAAACTGACATATAAAGCTTGCAGGGATTTTTAATATCCTAATATGCAAGTATAACAATTTAAATATAGGAATAAAATGAAATCAAATTTAGTTTTTCAAAACATTTTTCTTCTTTTTTTATAATAATAAGAAAAGTAAAAATTTCAGAAGACTTCTACAGTAGTGGAGGTTTTCAAAGCAAATACACACCAACTAAAATATCACACTGATACAAATAACAGATGATAGTGGAATTTGAAGAATTTTAAACATGTAGTTTTCCTAAGTAGAAGTTTCTAATAGTGGTTTATAATTTCCTAACAGTTTTTGAAATTAAAAATACATACTACTAAAAACTCTGACATAACATACAAATAAAAACATTTGCTATTACACACTACCACACAACAACATATAAATCAACAATAAAACAACAACAACACCTGAATATGCATAACAGATAAACAATACAACTACAATCCGCATACTATCAAGGTTCACATCACAACACAATCATCAAACAAAATACTAGATAAAGTACTCAGTGACACAACTAAAATAAACAACATACATCTACTCTTCATCCTCATCATCATCATCATCATCTTGCTCGTTACAATCTCTGGATGGCACATAAGGTATATAGAATGGATGAGGTGGCATCTCAGCACTCTGATCTCCTCTAATCAATCTATCCAAATATTGCTGATAATTTTCATCATATTCATCATGTTTTACAATATATCTCTCAACACTATCCAGCTTACCATCCATATCTCTCACATGCTCTCGAGTAAGACTCACTTTTTTCAAAATCTTTCTTAATAAACTAGCCTGTGAATCAGTAGATGACGAAGCACGTGAAGTAGTAGCAAGAGAAGCAGAAGCAGTAAAAGCAGAAGCAGTAGAAGCCCTACCAAATCCTCCTCTCCAAATAAACTCTGAATGTACATTGTAAGCACCAAAGTTTACACTAGTAATTGGTCTCAATGGCTGAAGTACCTCTTCCTAGGTTTTAAATTTCACTCCAGATCTTTCACCAAGTGAATGAATCAAGGAAAGAAATCCCATACTTGCAGTAGTGGTTGATCTAGCACAGTTCAAAACATAATAAAAAATTATGCTTCCAATATCAATAGGCTTCCCATGCTGAATACAATACAATGGTTCAACACCACTCTTTCTCTCATCACTTCCTGGTATGAATTGAAGGTAACAACTTAGATGAGATAAAATAATGCCATGCCTTAGAAATGACATTCAATTTGGAAGTAGGAAAGTTCACTCTTCTATCATTTGTAATTTTCCATAATCCTCTTCCATCAGTCAGAAACTCCATAATCTCATCTGATTCTCCTTCCGAAGGATGATAGTTAGAATAAAAATAGAACATGTCAGCAGGTAGTCCATAAAAGGTATTGATTGCACCCGAAGAAAAGTTTACTTCATGCCTCCTAACCATCACCTGATTTTCCTCTGCAGCAGGTAAATTTGCATAAAATTCTCTTACCACGTAAACAACAAGAATAAAGTGAGAAGCAACAAGAATTCTCGCAGCTTTCTTCGCAATCATATCTTCAATTACATCTCATGGCTTACTAAACACTCGCTCAAGAATCAACTTAAGTGATTGCAATACATCAACGTATCGTTCCTCAATCCTCAAACTAACAAATTTGTCAGAATCAAACTTCATCTTTTCTTGTGCACGATTTGACTTTGGAGCCATCTCTAAAAATTCACGAAAAATTCACCATAAATTCCAAAATCAAACTAAACTTGCTAAATTATCTTCCAAAAGATATTTTCACTAAATACAAGCAAATTATCAAGCTTTTCCTCAAATTTTCACCATGAATAGTGATTTTAAGATCTTCCAAAATGTACTCAAAATACATGGTGAAAATAAAAAATTTTTACTTAGGAGTAGTGCTCTTACCTCAAGGAATCCAAATCTAACAATTTTTGTTGAGATCGGCTCTTAAATGATCCATAATATGATACCCTAGGCTCCTCTTTCGCGGCAAAGCAAAGGTTGAATACGGTGGGGCAGTTGAAAATGGCAATTTTCGGGTTTTTAACTTTTGGGAATCAATTTTTGCGAACTGGCGCTGATCGCTGAAAAATTTATTAAGAAATTCATCCCTATTTTTGATGAAATTGCACTTTAAAGAAGGGTATTTTCTTTATTTTGTTGCAGGAATGAATAATTTATGTGATAAAAGCAAAAATCATAAAGCGAATTTGGAAGCGAAATCATGCAATTTGTCTTTGAGTCGCCGACGGTGAGATCGAGCCCGCGCCGATGGCGGCGAATTCTGAAAATTCTGAAGAATTTATAATTGTCTCGGCCGACGGCGAGCACTCGAGCCGGCCCCGACGGCGAGCTAGAGCGGTTTAGAAGATCTTCGAAGCCTCGCGAAACGGCGAGGTAGTTCGTCGCCGGCAGTAGGTAGTTGAATGGCGCAGATACATTGAACCTGGACACTTTTGAAGGGATGTACGCGCACTCTTGGTCCTTTACTCTCATATATAGAGGCCAAAAATCAGTCTTTTGTGTGCAATCTTTTAGTCTTTTGTCTAGTTTTGTGTGCGGTTGTGTGTCTTTAGTGAGTCTTTAGTGAGTTTAGTGAGTAATTAGTGAGTCGTCTTTATCTTGGAAGGAAGAGTCGAAAGGAACTACGGTACGTTTTGGGGATAAATCGAGATAAGTATTTGTATTTATTGTTTTTAACTTTAAATGAAATCCATGCTTAGTTTAGTTCATGCATTCGAGTAGTTTATTAGTCTTTCTCCTGTTTATGAAATTAAGTGACTTGATGAAATTAAAATAGAGATACTTTCATATATATTAATAAATTGTGATAATTTTACTTAAAACTTAATTTACTTTCAAACTGGCCATTTGATTTGTTAAAATATGTTGATTATCGACTATAGTAAAAATTACATACGATATTCGAGAATTAAAAGCACTTGGAAAGGAGGGTGCAAATAAATAGGGAAATAATATCAGCAGGGCGTAGGGTGAGCATTTTAGTGTGACAGGCCAAATATTGATTCGGTCACCTGATATTGAGAAATTTGAGGTAGAGATGTTAGCCCTCGGGCGAGGGAACGTGGGAGCTGCGAGTGAGTCGGTATCCTCCCGGCTGACGCGGTGTTAATCGAAAGCATAGGATTAGTCGATATTCTTTACACACAGACCGAAGGGTAAAAGAATATGAATGCTCTGTTGTCGCAATACCTTAAAATTATACATTCGTATAAATCATAAATTTCTAAACGAGGAAAGATACTTTTTTTCGAATAGTTAAGACTTATTTAACGATTAGTTTAATTTCTTGCACTTTCGATACGTATTAATTTTCTGTAGTTAAGTTACTTTAATTAAAATACTTAGTTTACTTTATTGCGCTCGAATTTAAAATTCCAAATTTTCGTATACTATTTTAAAAATTATTATTATTTTAAATTAGTTGTTATTTTAATTTTCTCTTTCCTATTAGGATGATAGCGAGACTCGCTAGGCACTTGTATTACTTGATACGATACATATCACTTGCGTAGCGTCGCGCGTAAACGAATTCTGATTCTATACATATAAATAGCGGGAGTCGAGTTTTGGCATCGTTGCGATTAAACTAAAAATATCGTAATATAAAATTGTGGGTCGAGATTTTTGGCGCGTTCTTGGGGAAGAGTAGAAAAATTTACTTGAAGTAACGGTTATTTTTAAAATAATCATAATAAATAAATTAATATCTCTTACGAGGTATGCGCAAAATTTGAAACAAAAGGTAATACCTTACGATTACGAATTAGAGCGTACAGAATTAAAAAATTAGAAAGCAAAGAAACAAATTATAAATTTAACACAAATTGTGAATATTCACAGAAATTAAAAATATGAACCACGCAAAGAACCATTAAGTGTACGACCTACATGAGGATAGAAATTCATTTAACTGTTAGAAACACGATGTAGTTGCGAAATTCATTTGAACTTAAACATAACGATTATCAAAATGGTATAAAGCAATCATTTAGTGGTTCACTGCGAAGATCCTAACTTTGCTCTTACTTAGTTTTTAGAACTTTGTCTTGCTTTTAAATATCGAGATGCTTGACGATGCTTTATAAGAACTTAGACTTTCTTTTTCATTAAGGGATAAAGCTAAAATGTGGTTGAATTAGATTGCTTTGGATCTATTAAAACTTGGGGAGAATTATCACAAAAATTTCTATCAAAGAATATTTTCCACCATACAGCTGCTAAGTTTACAGAAATGATATAACTTCTTTTGTCGAGTTAGATGGAGAATCAATATATGAAGCTTAGGAGAGATTTAAGGAACTTCTTAGGAAATGCCCGCATCATGCGCTACCGAATTGATGATTATTCAAACCTTTTATAATGGATTAGTAGGATCTTTAAGATCGATCATCGATCTTTCTTCTTTGAAGTTCGTGTGTAAAACCATTTGATGAAGCTTATGCACTAATCGAAGAAATGGCATAGCAAATAATTTCCGATAGCCTGTGATAGAGTAAATCTAAAGATATGACATTCATGAAAACGATGCAATATCTATGTTAGCTTCTCAATTGCTGCTATATCTAAGAAATTAGGTCATTTTGGAATGAGCTTACTCTCTTATTTTAGAAGAAAACTCATATGGACAAATCATAGAATCTGGCTGAGTATGAAACTTTAAATCTTATTAATAATAGAGCTAATAACCCTTATTAAAACTATTATAATCACAGTTTGGAAAACTCATCCAAATTTTAATTGGAATAACACATATAATCAACAAATGGATGAATCGACTTAATCGACGAAATCGAACTATAAACACAATTACCCACACAGTTTAATAACAATAACCCTCGATTCGAGGATAGAAATTATCCATGGATGAATTAATTTTCAATATGGGTCATCGGCTACAAAATCAAGGAAATCAACTACAAATTCAAGGAAATCAATTACAAATTCGGAAGCATCCAGTAAAAATATCGAAGCTACGACTTGGACATATTCTTCTTGCTTATTTAAATAATAGAATACACGGAACTTTTCATAGTAATGTGGAAATAAATCACAAGATCAAGGAAAGAACAAATTAAAGCAATACAACTAAGGAGTGGAAAAGAATTAGAACCTGGAATTCAAAAGAACTTGAAAGCGAAAAGAGGAAGTGGAAATTGAAAAGGAAACAATTGACGAATTCGAACTTGGAACATCCTTTAATACTTTATGAAAATTACGTTGAAAAACCTCATATAATTTTCCTCAGCAGTAGCTCAACATAAAAAGATAAACAATTTGCTAAATTCCTTGAAATATTAAAGAAATTAACAATTAATATACCTTTTGTCGAAGCTTTAGATCGGATACGAATTATGTAAAATTTATGAAAGATATTCTAAATAAGAAAAGAAAATTCAGCGATATAATGAAACGGTCGCACTTAGTGAAGAGTGTAGTCTTGTGTCGAGAAGAAACTACGAAAAAATTGAAAGATCACGGTAGTTTCAGCATACCTGTATTTATAGAAGAAAAATTTTATGGAAAAGCTTTGTGTGACTTAGGAGCGAAGCATCGATCTAATCTTTCTATCGATTTTTAAGAGATTAGGATTAGGAAAAATTATTTTTACTTCGGTAACCCTTGATTAGGCGATGGATTCGGTTGCACATCTGGGGAGTTATTGAAGATGTGTTAGTAAGTGGATAAATTTATCTTCAGAGTAGATTTTATTGTTTTAGATATGGAGGAAGATAAATAAATTCGTATCATTTAGGAAGACCGTTTTAGCCTCTTGGAAAAGTTTATGATTGATGTTCGAAGGAGAATTAACTGAAATTAATGACCAAAAAGTTACATTTAATATTGCAAAATCGATGAAATATCATATGACTGAAAAAGATGATGAATGTTTTCGGATGGAAATACTTGAATATTCCTGACAAGAACATTTTAAGGAATATTACGAGGATAAATTAGAAAAAAGAAAACAACTTGAATTAATTGAAGATAATCATGAAGAACTAGATTTTATTCGAAAAAGATTTGAATTTTGGATAATGCGAAAATGCGACGAAACGTAGTTAAATCAATTATTAAACCTCTGAACTTGAAATTTAAAAATATTACACGATCATTTGAAATATGCTTATTTAGGTTAATTCTTGACTTACCGGTTATTATTTCATGCATTAAACGAATCTCGAAATAGCTTTTAGAAACTTTAAAAAAATATAAAAAAAAACTTTTGGTTGGACTTTGAGATATTAAAGGAATTAGTCTTGATATGTACGTAAATTATTTTAGATGATGAACATAAACTTTAAACGGATCCCAAAGGAGATTAAACACGATAATGAAAGAAGTAGTTAAGAAAGAAATTTTAAAATGGTTAGATAATGGTATTATATATCCCCATTTACGACGGTCTTGAGTAAGCCCGATTATTTAATAATTTCTAGAAAGGGAGGAGTGACGTCAGCTATGATAAAATAACGATCTTATTCTATAAGACAAGTTGCGGTTGGCGTATATGTATTGATTATAGGAAATTAAATACCATGCCGGGAAAAGTCACTTCCTTTTCTCGTTCTAAGTAAGATGTTAGATAGATTGACGGACATAAGTATTTTTGTTTTCTAGATGGATACACGGTATCATCGAAATACAAATTGCTCTGAGGATCAACTACATTTACTAGTCCTTATGGAACTTTAACTTTTCGAAGAATGCCTTTTGGATTATGTAATGCTGCAATAAACATTCGAGATGTATGATGTCCCCATATTTAGTAAGTTAATTGACAATGGAATAGAAGTATTTATGGATGATTTCTACGTATTTGGAACATCATTTGACACATGCTTAACTCATCTTGAAAAAAGTATTAGAAGTATGTGAAATAATTTAGTTCTAAATTGGGAGAAATGTCGATTTATGGTTGCGGCGGCATTGTATTAGGGCATAAAATTTCGGAAAAAGGCATGGAGTAGTTAAAAAATTCGAAGTTATAGCTAAATTACCACCTCCAGCTTCTGATAAAGGGTAGAAGTTTTCTTGGACATCTTTGGATTCTACGAGCCAGTATATAAAAGATTTTAAAAAATTACTAAACTCTAATACTGACTTCTCGAAAAAATTGAAGAAATTTGAATTTACAATCGAATGCTGAATGCTTTTGAACTCTTAAAAGAAAAATTAATTACGGCGCCTATAATAGTTTCACCTAGCGGGAGAAACCATTTGAGCTTATATGTGATGCTAGTGATTATCTTGTAGGAGCGATTCTTAGTAGATATGAAAAGATTTTTAAAGTTATATCTTAATATAGTAAAACTCTAAATGATGCGAAATAAATTATATAGTTACGGAAAGAGAACTATTAGCGGTAGTATATGGTTTTAATAAATTTAGACCTTATACGATTGGAGCAAAATGTATCGTGCGTAACGATAATTCTATTTATCAAATATTTAATGCAAAAGAAAGATTCAAAACCAAGATTAATTAGATGGATGCTATTAATGCAAAATTCGATTTTGAGATCGTTAATAAGAAAGGAGCGATAATCAAATTGCGGATCATTTATCAAGATTAGAAAATCATGAATTATCGATATTGAAAATACAAAGTATAGACGATTTTTCACGATGGTATTTATATAATATCAGTAGTGGAAAATGCCATGGTATCTTTGATATAGTAAACTATATAGTGCTTAGTAATATTTCTGCTATTCTAACTTTGCAACAACGGAAAAATTCATCCATGATACGAAAACTTTATTTTTAGGATGAACCATATTTATATAAACGATGTAAGGATTTAATTATTAGAAGATGTGGCCATATGAAAGAGCGAACCAATTATTAAAAAATGTCATGATTAATTTTGGAGGACATTTTGGGACTGATAAAAGCTGCTTATAAGATTCTACAATCTGGATTTTACTGGCTACTCTGTTAGAGATGTATATAGATATATTAAAACTTGCGATAAATGCGAAAAGTAGGAAATATATCTAGAAGAAACGAAATGCCTCTAAACTTTATATTAGAAGTTGAAATTTGTGATGTTTGGGGATTAGATTTTATGGGACCTTTTATTTCTTCGTTTGAAAACTCATATATATTAGTAGGCTGGTGATTATGTTTCCAAATGGATTGAGGCACGAAGCTTTACCTAGGTGTGATCTTTAAGAGTGTTTTGAAATTTCGATGAAAATATTTTTATAGATTTGGAATGCGAGTGATTATCAGCGACGGAGGAACTCATTTTAGAAATAAATACATTCGCAAACTAGTAGAAAAATACAATATTACTCACCAAGATATCCGCTGCTTATCATCGCGAGACTAGCGGATTATTTGAAGTATCACAAATAGTGAGATTAAACGTATTTTAGAAAAATCTGTAAACTGAAATAGGTTAGATTGATTACATTAGATTGAACCTTTGCGTTATGTTATAGGACTGCTTATAAAACTCCGATTGGAATGACTCCTTACAGGCTTATATATGGAAAAACATACGCTTACCGAGTTGAATTAGAACATAAAGCATATTAGGCGATTAAATAATTTAATTATAATATGAAGGAAAATTTGGTGAGAAAAGATTGTTGTAATTAAATGAATTGGAAGAATTAAGAAATGAATCGTATGATAATGATCGGATTTATAAAGAAAAGATGAAATTATGGCATGATCCGAAGATTAATCGAAGAAATTTTGAGCCAGGACGGGAAGTTTCTTATATAATCTTTTAGATTGAAATTATTTACGGAAAATTGAATGCCGATGGTTAGGACCTTTCACCATAACTCGAAATATTTTCATACGGAACTATAGAAATCGAAGATCCAAGCGAGATATAAATTTAAAGTTAATGGACATAGATTAAAACCATATTTGAAGGTATAAGACTATTATAAAGAGGTTTTAATGCTTAGTCGACTGATTAATAATTGAAATTGATTGGTGGTAATGGCTACGTTAAACAGCTGACTTTTGTGGTGACCTTATTAGTTATCTATTTTTATTGTATCTTAATAGTTAGTTTATATTATTGAAACTTTGCCTCAAATTATTATTAAGAATCATCGCATGTCGAACCATTATGATGAAAGGGTATTCGATTTAGAGCGAAATTGGACATTATTTTGAAATCTACATGAAGCGGCGAAAGTCTTGATACTGCGCCGACGGCCCAGTTCGCGCTTAATTTAATTTAGTTTATTAATAAGCTCGCTGACAACGAACGCGACGGCGAGATCTGAAAGGCGGTTTATAAGCAGAGTCGTAGACGGTGAGAAACCTCCGTAAGAACGACGGAAGTTATAAAAAATGAGTTATATATGCTTTAAATGCTGATACGGGTCGGTTTCAACACCAATTCCTTTGTGAAAACCCATTCTTAAAATGTCATTAAGTCTGCCTTCTTCACTAGAATTCATTCCATTCACCATAATGGCCTCCAAATTCTTAGATTCCTCTAAATCTGGAGTGTTCATGGGAGAAAATTTGTGAGTGCGGAAGCGCAGCGGATCTTGACAAGGTTTTGGTAAAGAAAGAGTTATCGAACGGGGATTTGTCGATCGAGGATTAGAGAATTCCCTTCTCCAAGATAGAAGAAACGATCGCACGAGCGGCTTGGGGTATTTTGTTACACAACGTGTTTCTTTGTTGTTATTCCGGTTGTGAAGAGTTCTACTCGCTTACATGCGATCAACAATGGGAATATGCGATGTCCAGGAAGATGGTGACGTTTACTCCATCAAGAGTAAATGAATTATTCTCTTATGAAAACACCCTAGGTATGTCGCTGACCAATTTTGTGCCTTCTCGATATAATATGAATGAGATATTTCAATATCGAGTGATGAACGGAAGATTGGGAAATGCGTGAAGACGGGTATGTTAGTTTCTGCATCACTTTTTTGAGTCTGTCTCAACAACGCTTTTTTCATCTCATCTAAATTTATTTACACCTACTATGAGGGTAAACAAAGTTTCGAAAGGAATGTATTATATTGAATTATTGTATTGAAATTGGATTGCTATTGATGTTGGATCAATAATTGTTAAGTACGCGTGAGTTTAATTGTGCATGGGTCGGTTCGCGGACTAGGACACCCATCTGTTTGCGTATGCGGTCGATCTTAGGGTTTCTTATGAAGCTTGGGAAAAGGTTACGGTATCTTGGAAGCGCTTGATCCTGTGAATATGTTCTTTACTTTGAAACCCGATAATGAAGACATACATTTATCTGCGATAGAGCTTCATAGAATAATCCTATAGCAAGGCTATTTCGGATAAAACGAAGTTACTTATGAAGAAAATTAATGGAATGGAGAAAGAACTACGAACGAGAGATTTAATCGACGAAGTATATCGATTTATTTGATCGCATTGGCGGGAGGGGATGAGCACTTCGATCATTGGACACTTGGAAGGCGCTTTCTTCGTGCGAGACGAAGGGTTGGATCAACGCTTGAAGAATGCAACGGAATTTCCCTTCGACCTTTACGTAACTTGTTGTACATCATCGTCATATAGGAAATATCGGAGAAGATGAAGATTCGACCTTGAAGAGTAGTAGTAAAGATTTTCATAGTATGTTTGTATTTATGTTATTTGATTTGATTTAGATTTTATTATGTGTGGAGTGATGACTTGAATATCTCGAAACTTAGTTGAGATATGCGTCATAGTTTTGTATCAGCATTTAGTGTGTCGTGGATTGGTTTGCGATGTGATTGGTAGTAAGGATTGAAGTTTGAAGTTTGATTATAGAGTTTTAAATTATGTTAGTTTGTATGTCTCATGGATTCGATATTAAAGTTAATTTGTTATGTTGTGTGAATTTGTTTGTGTATAAGTAGCTAATCTTCATATTAAATTAATAAATGATATGATCGGAAATATAATATAAGGCAAATCGAGGTTGAAAATGATTGACGAAATTCGAAAATTGAAATTTTTAGGACCTCGCCGACGGCGAGAAAAATCCCGCCGACGGCGAGATCGATCTCGGTGACGGCGAAAAATTTCTCGGCAGACGGCGAGATTTTCTAGAAACTTTTGCCTTATGGAATAATTAGCTCGGCGACGGCGAAAAATCTCGGCCCGACAGCGAGAACGCAAAAGACTTTATATTTGACCGGTCGGCCGACACTATTCATCATCCCCTTCCTAAGATTTTCGAAAAAACCGACCTAGGGCTTGAGAGATATTGGATTTGAAGCGATTTCGAACACTTTTGACACCGAATTTCATTTCCCCTTGGTAAGAGCTTCACTCATGCGAAAATTTTTGATTTTTACCATTGATTTCTTCTACATTGGGATATTTTGAAAAATTTTGAAATGTGAAGAAAATACTTGGAAGAATTTCATAGAAATCGATTTAAATGGATTTTAGTTGTTGTGGGAAGTCTTATTAGTAATATTTTGGAGTTTAGTTAAAATTTTGTAAATTTCGCGGATCGAAAAATGGCTCCGCGACAAAAACGTCGAGTAGAGTTCGACGAAAACCGATTCATCAATGCACGAGCATAGGCAAAATATTTTGAAAATATACAAGGAAGAAAGTGCATTGCGGATCGAGTATTCGAATCCGGGAGGAGAAGTAAGAAGCGAGTTATAAAGGAGCGAAGGATCGGAAAAACACGTTTCGTTAGCCGACGAGCGGTTGTAAGTTGTAAAAAAGGAATTTTATACAAACTTAACATTTGAGAAGATGCCTTAGGTTAAAGATAGAGGATTTTCGTAGATTTATTGTTGCTAGAATAACGCATATTATGAAGTTCAAGACACTGGAGCGAATATGAAACTTTAGGCCCATGGAAGGACCATTAGAAGAGGTGATTGACTTTCTGTATTTGATGGGAAAGGAGTGGAAGATAAACGGCGAGAACGGGTCGCTTCCCTCTTTTATGCTAAATGCAACATCAAAGCCTCGCATTATTTTATTTGCTCTACTTTGTTACCTACTCTATGTCATAGTGAATGTGAAGATGAAACGATTCACAATTCTTTGTATTCGTAACCGGAAAGAGTATTAATGTGGGAAGTGTTATATATAACGTAATAGCCCTTGCTAGAAATGAAAGTGGAGGAGGATTAGGACATCGCAGTGCTATCCTATGCACTTTGCCAATTATGCAGGGTAGAGAGCGAGAGATGATGAGGAATGGATAGAAGCTTTATGAAACCCACAACTCGAGGGGTAATATAAATATGAATCATAGAAGTTGGAGATCGAGTGAGAAGTTATTTCACTCGAGTCCGGTAGAGATATACCCTCTACTTGGCTATGAACCTCTTTGAGTCTACCACCCCCCTTCGAATACGATGAATGAATTAACCACGAGTAGAAAGAGTTTTGAGTTATTTGGAGAAAATATGGAAAGAAGATTTGAAGCGTATAGTCAAGTTGGAGGCTTGGAGAGAAGACACGATTATGATAGTGAATATCTCCGGCGACATTCGGAATACGAGATTGCATACTATGAAGGGCGGCGTCGGCTATGGGAGTGGTGATTTAGATGTTGTCTCCACCGAGTGCCCCAGATGTGCGCGGTACCCGGCTTGCTCGGTCTTCTCGGCTACGGATCGGGGAGGGGATGATATAGCACGGGACTTTAATGTTGAAGATTAGGACTTTATTTGTTTGTTTGTTTAATGTTAAGTTATTTTTTTAAAAAAAAAAAAAAAAACTTTTATATGATTGTAATATTCGATCTTTTATCTTGTAAGACATTAGATGTTTGTTAGATTAATGCCTTGGATTATAGTAGTTTAGTTTTTGTTTTTTTTTGTGTGTTTTAGTTAATTGCATTTGTTTTTATATTAATTAGGATGTTAGTTTTCTTTAGTATGTTTTTATTTTCGTATTACGTATTGTTTTTAAGTTTTAAAATTGTTAATCATTGGTTGATTGTTTTTAATATGTTAGTGATTCATAGGTGTAATGTAGAGTTAATTTTAATTGTTGTGTTTAATACTTATCTCAGTTTTATCACTTGCATTTTATTTGTTATATATATGGAGAATACTAACGGTACGGAGTTCGATGAAAAATGAAAAAACTGCCAAAAATTTCGAAGAAAAAAAAAGAAGAAATGCACAAACTTGGTATTATTTATTTTCCCTTTTCATTATTTAGAGTAGATATAAAAATTTAAGTTTGGGGGGGGTAAAATACAAATTTAGTTATTAACTTGTTTTCGAATTTCTATTTTCAAATTATTATAAAAATGATTTTTATAGCAAATTTTTTGATTTGATTTAATATGAATTATTTTTTTTAATTATTATAAAAGGTTAAATGAAATATTTCTAGTACTTTAATTAATTAAATAGAATAAACTATTTGGTTAAAGGAATAAGAATATAGTAAACTTTTTTTAGTAAGGAAAACTATATTCTAAAATTAAAATTCTTAAGTATTCGATGAAAAGAAAGATTGAAAATCAGTAGTAAAAACTATGAAGTATATATAAGCTAAGAAATATTTCTAAGTTTCAAATTTAGGAAAATGAAAATGAAGTTCAAAATTATTAACAGGCTCACTCCGGATACGGTAATCTCGTTAGAAAAAAAAAAAAAGAAAAAGAAAAAAAGAAAAAGAAAAAGAAAAATAAGGAGAAGGAACGAGGAGATGCGCTATCGAAATTGGTTCATTTGAATTAACTTTAAAGGAAAAAAACTTGGAATATTCCAAACTTATGTTTATGGATTAGAATTTTACTAATAGTGTTTTCTTGAATTTCTTATCATATGAATATCTTAAGTAGTTATTCTTTTAAATATAGTCGTTAAAATGAATAGTAAACTAGAAATCTTGGAGCACGATAAGCCCAAATAATTTATTTCTATAAGATTAATTAAATTACATGAATTATTTTGTTTAACTTCATTATGATATTAATTAATCTAATTCGTAGTTTATTTAAATTGAAAAAATCTTATTATAAAACACATTATTTTTATGTAGTACTAAATATTACTTGAGGACGAGTAATAAGTAAGTTTGGGGGATTTTGATCGCTGAAAAATTTATTAAGAGAAATTCATACCTATTTTTGATGAAATTGCACTTCGAAAAAGGGTATTTTCTTTATTTTGTTGCGAGGAATGAATAATTTAGGTGATAAAAGCGAAATCGCTAAAAAGGAGCGGAATTTGGAGCAAAATCATGCAATTTGTCTTGAGTCGCGACGGCGAGATCGAGCCGCCGACGGCGGGTTACGAAGAAAAGTCGGGAATTTCTCCGCTGTCTTCTTCGGCCGAGCGAGCCGAGCCGGCCGACGACGGCCCAAACGGTTTGAAGATCTTAAGAAGCCTCGCGGAAAAGCGGCGAGGTAGTTCGTCGGCCGACGGTGAGGTGATTCGAATGGCACGGATACATTGAACACGGACACTTTTTGAAGGGATGCTTGCGCACCTCTTGGTCCTTTGCTCACCTCATCTATATAGAGGCCGAAAATCGATCTTTTGTGTACGTCTTTAGTGCGCAATGCAGTTTTGTGTGCGGTTATTGTTAATAACATAGTGAGTTTAGTGAGTAATTAGTGAGTCGTCTTTAATGCTGAGAGGAAGAGTCAAAGGAACTACGGAGTGTTGTTTGGGGATAAATCGAGATAAGTATTTGTATTTATTGTTTTTAACTTTAAATGAAATCCATGCTTAGTTTAATTCCCGTACAATGCGAGTAGTTTATTGATCTTTCTCTTGTTTATGAAATTAAGTGACTTGATGAAATTAAAATAAAGATACTTTTATATATATTAATAAATTGTGATAATTTTTACTTAAAACTTAATTTACTTTCAAGCTGATACATTTGATTTGTTAAAATATGTTGATTATGACTATAGTAAAAATTACATCGATATTCGGGAATTAAAAAGCCTTGGAAGGAGGGTACGAATAAATAGGGAAATAATATCAGGGCGTAGGTCGGCGTTTTGGTGTGACGGTAAATATTCGGTCGGTCCTGTGTTTGAAGGCGAAGTGTAGATGTTAGCCTCAGTGAGGGAACGTGGGGCTGAAGTCTTGATCGTGTCCCTTAAAACTGGCCACGGATTCGATGATAAACGTAGGATTGGTCAATGTGCTTTACACACAGACCCCGAAAGGGTAAAGAATAGGAATGCTCTTTATTTGTCACGATGCGCTAAAATTGTCTACATTTAAATTTATCGTCAACTGAGATTTACAACGAGGGAAAGATCTTTACCGAATAGTTAAGACTTATTTAGCGATTAGTTTAATTCACGCACTTTCAATACGTATTAATTTTCTACTTAGTTAAGTTACTGAGTAAAATACTTGGTTCTTTATTGCGCTCGAAATTTAAAATTCGAATTTTAAATTATCTTATTTTAAAAATTATTATTATTATTTTAAATTAGTTGTTATTTAATTTTACCTTTCACTTGTGGGATCGATAGCAGGGACTCATTGGTACTTGTATTAACGATACAGGAAATAGTATGCTTAGTAACATCTGGCTTATAAACGATTACGGTCACATACGTATAAATAGCGGGGTCGAGTTTTGGCGTCGTTGCGATTAAATTAAAAATATCGTAATATAAGAATTATTAGGTCGGCGCACAGCCGAACTGGCGCCTAAGCGCGGCAGCGCCTAAGCGTGAACTATAGGCCCTTGGCGCGAAATGCGAGCATAAGCGGCATTTTAGCGTTAGCGCGATACCCGAATTTTTTATAATTTCGGTATATACACTAAATCACTTGAATAAGTACCATAATTATTCCAAAATAATTATTTTCCCCATGAATCTTCTAATACTCCAAATCGAAAGTTAAATAACCAATGATTCCACAAATTTCACAAAAACACAAGCTTGTAATGCAAAACGAACATAACATTCGATACGATACTAGAATTTTTATCCAAACATAAGGATAAAATTCTCAAAATAAAGACCCTATAATCTTAAGTGATAAGTGTGCATCTCTAAGATATACCCATCACATCATCGAGCATATATTAGAACATAAACACACCGACATGAACTCGCAAAGAACATTAACATAACACACAAGACCTTAAACAAATAGAAATAAAACACTTCTAATTCCACTCTCCATTAGGCGGAATATAACCGGGACCACTATTATTTGACCCTTCGGGAATATAAATTTGATAGAACGGCGATCATTGTTCATTCTTATATCATCTTGATTTATTTGTTCTTCACAAACATCGCCTTATCTATTTCTTCCACATACTTTGAATGATTAAATTGCATCTTGAGTTGACATCCCATGTGATCCAGATGTAAAGTAATATCATTGATCTTTGCTTCCATTGAAGTCACTCAAGCTTCAGTTTTTTGCAATCATCCCTGCAATACCTTGAATGCTAACAGCCAGATATCCATTAAATAACTCCTTAGCACTATCACTAATGAACTTACTTTTATCAGAATATTGCTTCTTCTTCATCTCGTTCTCCCAGGAAGACATGGTGCTCAAAATTTTCTTCTTAGACTTCAGAAATGAAAATAGGACTTAGGGCAAGTGATTTCCTTAAGTCAGGACCTTTTTATAGACTTGGGAGATGCTAGAATATTCTCCAACACGTTTAAAATCTCCTAAATAACTCCCACAACTTCTCCCCACGATCTAGGCTCTAAATTCACATTTTTCACATTTTTTATAACTGTGGCGCATAAGCGCCAACTAGGCGCTTAGCCGCCAGTGCACAATTTAGCACAGGTCTGCTAAGTGTCCAAATTCTCATTCTGACTTTTCCAAATCATCAATTAAGGTCAAATAAACTCCACTTAAGTTTAAAAACTCCAAATTACTACCACTAAAAACATAAAACAAACCAAACAAAGCAAACAAAACACACAAAACAAACATAAAGAAAAGCACACCGATAAATATGGGTTGCCTCCCACAAAGCGCTTGTTTTAACGTCTTCAGTATGACATACCCAGAACTCATTCTGAGTGACCCAACATTAAATTCTCATCAGATTTAGATTTATTGACTGAAAAATATGGTTTAAGTCTATGTCCGTTAACTTAAAATATTTTTCCAGTCTTAGGAACTTGAATATCTACAGCTCCAAAAGAATAAACTTTTATCACAATGAATGGACCTATCCAGCTGGACTTAAGTTTTCCAGAAATATTCTTGATCTAGCATTACACAACAAAACTTGTTGTCTAGGTATAAGATTTTTAGTAAGAATCTTCCGATCATGCCATAACTTCATCTTTTCCTTATAAATCTTATTATTTTCATAAGATTCATTCCTTATTTCTTCAAGCTCATTCAATTGAAATAATCACTTTTCAGCAGCATCTTTCAAATTATAATTGAAATCTTTAATAGTCCAATAAGCCTTATGCTCAAGTTCAAAAGGTAAATGACAAGCTTTTCCAAAAATCAGCTCTATATGGGGACATTCCTATAGGTGTTCATAAGCTGATCCTATAGGCCCAGCATAATCCAGTTTAATTGACCAATCCTTTCTATTTGGATTAACAGTTTTTTTCAATATTCTTTTAATTTCACGATTAGATAACTTAACCAAACCACTTGTCTGCGGATAATAAGCAGTAGCAATGCGATGATTAATATGATATTTCTTTGCTAACTTCCCAATAATCGCATTTCTAAAATGACTTCCTCCATCAGATATGATTACTCTTGGTATTCCAAATCTGCAAAATAAATTATTTTCAAAAAACTTTGCAACACTTTGAGCATCACATCGAGGTAAAGCAATAACTTCAATCCATTTGGAAATATAGTCTACTGCTATCAAAATATATACATTTCCGAAAGATGGTGTAAATGGTCCCATAAAATCTAATTCCCAAACATCAAATATTTCAACTTCCAACATATAATTGTGGGGCATCTCATTTCTTCTAGAAATATTGCCTACACACTGACATCTATCACAATTTTTAATATAAACATTCACATCCATTTGTAGGCCAATAAAATCCTGATTGTAATATTTTATATGCAGTTTTATCACTTCCAAAATGTCCCCCATAATCAGAATTATGACATTTTTGAATAATTTCATAAGTCTCTTCCAAAGGTACACATCTTCGAATTATAAGATCCTTTCCTTGTTTATATAAAAATGGGTCATCCCAAAAATAAGTCTTAGCATCAGATAGAAATTTCTTCTTTTCATGATATGTCAAACCATAGGGTATAATATTACTAACAATAAAGTTTACTATGTCTACATACCACGAAATACTCCATTCTTTAACAGTGACCAATTTTTCAATCAGGAAAATGTTAATTAATTTCTTCAATATCACAGAAAGATTTTTCAATTTCAAGCTTAGACAAATGATCAGCAATTTGATTATCAGAACCCTTCCTATCTGCTATCTCAAAATCAAATTCTTACAAAATAAGAATACATCTTATAAGTCTTGGTTTTGCATCATTTTTCTTCATTATGTATTTGATAGCAGAATGATCAGTATGCACAACACATTTAGTTCCAATTAAACATGATCAAAATTTATCAAAGGCAAATACTATAGCTAATAACTCTTTCTCAGTAGTGGTATAATTAATCCGATCTTTATTAAGAGTTTTACTAGCATAATAAACTACTTTAAAAATTTTATCATATTTCTGACCCAAAACAACACCAATAGCATAATCACTAGCATCACACATTAATTCAAAAGGTTTTTCCCAATTTGGTAAAAGTGATTAATTTTTCTTTTAATGTTTCAAAGGCTTTATGGCAATCATCATCAAAATTAAAAATTGCATCCTTTTCCAGTAAATGGCATAAAGGTTTTGTAATCTTTGAAAAAACTTTGATGTAACGCCTGTAGAATTCAGCTTGTCCTAAAAAACTTCTAATTCCCCTTACATTGGTTGGGCAAGGTAAATTAGATATAACTTGAATTTTTGTAGGATCTACCTCTTAACCGTTTTCTGAAATCCGATGTCCCAAAACAATTCCTCCTGCTACCATAAATTGACATTTTTCCCAATTAAGGACCAAATTAGTTTCATCATAGCATTGTAGAACTTTAGATAGATGTTCAATCCCTTTTTTAATTAAATCACAAAAAATAGCCATCATACATCTCTAAAATGTAGCATGGGCATTACATAAGCCAAAGGACATTCTTCTAAAAGCAAACATACCATAAAGACTGTAAATATAGTTTTCTCTTGATCCTCAAGAGCAATTTGAATTTGGTGGTAACCAGTATATCCATCCAGAAAACAAAAGTAATTTTGCCCGACCTGATCCTATCCAACATTTGATCTAGAAAAGGGAGTGGAAAATGATCTTTCCTTGTGGCAAGGTTTAATTTTCTGTAATCAATGCATATTCGCCACCCTGTAACTTGTCTTGTTGGTATCATTTCATTCTTTTCATTAACAATCATAGTTACTCCTTCTTTCTGAGGAACACAATGAATAGGACTAACCCATGCACTATCTGAAATAGGGTAGATAATTCCAGCATCCAACCACTTTAAAATTTCTTTCTTAATAACTTCTTTCATGGTAGGATTTAATCTCCTTTGGGGATCAGCCCGCGGTTTACAATGATCTTCCATAAGAATTCTGTGTATACAAATTGAAGGGCTGATTCCTTTAATATCAGCAATTGTCCATCCAAAGGCTTTCTTGTGCTTCTTCAGAATTTCAAGCAAACTCTCTTCTTATTTTTCAGTTATATGAGAGGAAATTATAACAGGCAAGGTTGAGGATTCACCTAAAAAAACATACTTCAAATGATCAGGAAGCATTTTTAACTCAAGTTCAGAAGGTTTTTCAATTGATGGACCATAAGATTTATCTTTTTCAGTCATATCCAACAATTCAAAATTTTCATGAACATACTTTAAATCTTCTTCTTGAAAATCTTCAGAATCAAATAACTCCTCTTCTTGATTATATTCAAATTCTTCTCTTTCAGCTTTCTCTTCATAAGTTGATTTGAAATGGCATTCACTTAAATATTCGATAACATCCATCCTAAAACACTCATCTTCTTTACCTCTTGCAGGATATTTCATCTATTTTGAAATATTAAATTTAATAGTTTGTTCCTTAATCCTCATCGTTAATTCCCCTTTTTGCACATCTATCATGGCTCTACCTGTAGCTAGAAAAGTTCTCTCCAAAATTATGGGTATCTCTTTATCTTCCTCCATATCTAACACAATGAAATCCAGAGGAAAAATAAATTGATCCACTTTTACCAAAACATCTTCTATAACTCCTTCAGGATATGTGATCAAACGATCTGCTAATTACAGAGTTACAGTAGTCGGGGTTATTTCTCCTAGTCCCAGTCTTTTGAATATTGATAGAGGCATAAGGTTAATGCTTGCACCCAAATCACATAAAGCTTTTCCACATAATCTTTCCCCGATTGCACATGGAATTGTGAAACTACCAGGATCTTTAAGTTTTTCAGGAAGCTTTTTCTGAATTATTGCACTGCACTCCTCACTGAGTGCAACAGTCTCATTTTCTTCAAACTTCCTCTTTTTATCAAGAACATCCTTCATAAATTTCTCTTAGCTAGGCATTTGTTCAAGGGCTTTAGCAAATGGAATATTAATGGTAAGCTTCTTTAATATCTCTAAGAATTTTGAAAATTGCTTATCCAACTTTTGTTGACGAAGTCTTTGAGGAAATGGAGATGGTGGTTTTTCTAAATCAACCTTAGGTGGAGAAATAGGTCTTTCAAAACCTTTTGAAGTGTCCTCTTTAGGTCTTTCAATCTCTTCTTTCTCTACTTCAGTTGAATTGTTTTTACTTGTTCTTTATTCTTTTCTCTTGGATTCACTTCAGTATTACTTGGAAGCATTCCTTGGGATCTATTACTTAAGGCATTTGCAATTTGTCCCAATTGATTTTCAATATTTCTGATGGTTGCTCCTTGAATTTGTAATTGATTTTCCATATGTGATACTACTTCTTCCATGGACAACTTCTTCTCCTTATTTTGTAAAGCATTATTATAACCTAAAGGATAAGTTCATCTATTATTATTATTACCTTGGTTGTTCCAATTCCCCAATGGGTTTACTTGGGTGTTCCCCAATTGTTGATTAACACCACCACGATTATTGTTATTCCGAGTTAAAATTTGGATGATTCTTCCAACACAGGTTATAATAATTGGAATATGGGTTATTAGGTTTGATTATAGCATTCACAGTTTCTGGTGAAGAATAAGAATCAACCATTTGGCCTAATGAATTTTCTTCAGTCATGAGATTTGGCTGAGAAAAATTCATCCCAATTTGGGCTATATTCCTTGATACAGCAGCAACTTGATTTGCTAACATTGTAAAAGCATCATTTTCATAAACATTAGCTACCTTTTTAGGATTTAACCTTTCAGAAGGCCATTGAAAATTATTAGTAGTCATTTCTTCAATTAAAGCATAAGCATCGGAAAATGGTTTAGACATTAATGATCCACCAGTGAAGCATCGATGATTGATCTAAGAGATCCAACTAATTCATTATAAAAAGTTTGAATTATTAACTTAATACGGTATCGCATGGTGTGGACATTTCCGAGGAGATCTTTAAATCTTTCCCATGCTTCATATATTGATTCTCCTTCAAGCTGACAAAAAGATGTTATATCATTTCTCGACTTAGCAGTCTTAGATGGTGGAAAATATTTAGCAAAGAATTTTTGTGACGATTCACCTCAAGTTCTAATTGATCCGAGTCTTAACGAATGTAACCAAATTTTAGCTTTATCCCTTAGTGAGAAAAGAAAAAGTTTATGTCTAATAGCATCATCCGAAATACCATCATAATTAAAGGTAGCACACAACTCTAGAAAATTAGCAAGATGCAAATTAGGATCTTCAGTTGTTGCTCCCCCAAACTGATTATTTGACGCCATTTGGATAATAACAAGTTTAAGTTCAAAAGAATTAGCAGCTACAACAGGGTTTTGAATACTACCATGAAGTTCATCTACTGTAGGGTTAACATAATCTCTTAAAGGTCTTAATTCTTGATGGATGCCAACATTTTGATTTTGATGATTTACCATTTCTTGAATATTTTTTTCTTTTTCTGTATTTTTAATATTTTTTTTTTTGATTTTTCTGATAGTTCGTTCTAATTCAGAATCGTAAGGCACAAGTCCTTCAGAACCTGAACTACGCATACAATAATAAAACAAAACAAAATACAACACACTAACAAAAATAAAGAAAAGTAAAAATTTATAATTTCTTAATTCTCTTTAAAATGCAATTTAAATTAATTTTCCCCGGCAACGACGCCAAAAACTTGATCCCCGATAGATATAAGTGCAACGGCGCCAAAAACTTGGTACCGTCAGAGATAAATGCGCTGATGATTTTAGATATGAAAATTATGATTTTATAATATGGGATACTACGAAAGTATACGTATCGTTTATCAAGTAATATAGGACTTTCTGATTAAGCCTCGAGATATTGAACCCACAAGAAAAATGTGAAATTTTTAAAGGAATCAGAGAAATTATCTTTTTTACTTTCTTTAACTGTTTTCAAAAAAGTATGTCTTGATTTTGAAAAGTTTTGAAGGTTGATATGTCTCTTTTTTTAAAAAAAATGCAAAAGCAAGAAATTAAAATTACAAAAACTAATAACACTGGATGTAAAATACTATTAACTAAAATATCTTCTTCTTTCCTCTCATGAAGTAGTAATAATTCTTAAAGTATTTTTGTGGAAGTATTCAAATTTTTGTTCTGACAGATAGAAACAAATGTGTTCTTTACCCTTACTTGGTTCTATAAAGAACATATGTTAATTTGAAATTTATATTATTTTGAACTTGGTTAGACAGGGAAGATACCGGTTTCTCACTCTAGAGTTCCCTCGATTCCCACCACTGGGGGCTAACTTCTCATAAAAAAGCGAAAACATCGAACCAAATTAGAGGGTTTTAGCTCGTCACTCTAAAATCATCTAATTTTACTCCCTTTATAAAAATATCGTCTAATATTACATTCAATTATATGGACTACAATTCTCACTCATATAATTGCATGTGATTCTTACTAACTTTTATGAGACAATACCGCATTGGATCTTACATAATCTCAAGAAATTTTACAACTTAAAAGGCCAAATTAAGAAGTAAACAAATTTTTTAGAATCAATCTCCACAACTTCTTCCAACTTATAAACACTTATACTTTCCACAACAATTCTCTTTAAATTAATTACTTCTCCATTTAAGAAAGAAAAAGATAAAGTAAACTACTCAGAATGCATTGAGAAAATATAAAAACACATTGATTTGAAATTAAAAACAACGATAAGAAAAATAATAAACGAAAAAAAGTATTAATAAACTAAATCAAAGTATTCACTTATCTGAAAATCCTCTCCACAAGAATAAGGAAGTTCCTGCGAAACTTTGACTCTTCGCTAAACTACTTCTCAGAGTAAGTCTCCCAACTCCGTTGACTCGGAATACGGACTTCGGACTTGATAAAAAATAATCTAAAAGAAAGAAAAGAAGTGGGAAGAAGAATACTTCACTCCAACTCTTTTCTCCTTTCTACTCTCTACTCCTACTCTAAATAAAAAGTTTTAAAATGCAGTTGAAGAACAATGGAAGTACTCTTCAAAATGCAGTGGAAGAGTCTCCTCAAATTGCCTCCTCTAAATCCTTCCTAAGACTCTCTTTAAATAGTAAACCAAATGGTGCCTTGGTGTTTCTCCAAAATGTGTCCAGATTCGATGTATCTACCAAGGAACGCACCCCTTCATTCAAACTTGCCGCCTAAAGGAAGTTATGGACGTTACCACCAAGAGTTGCATCCCATCCCCTTTGAAATTAGTGCCAAATCCATTTGAATCTCGATTTTTAACTGTGGCGACTAAGCGCTGTGGCCAGTGCTAAATTTTTTATTTTTCATTTTTTTGCTCCAAATTTGATCTAATTTTGTTCCTTTCATCATGACCATCCATTTTCATCATACCTGCAAGAAAAACACAAAATACCTTCCCTTAAAGTGCAGTACAATTAAAAATAGGTATGAAAATATGCATAAAAATGCTATATATTTTAGGTGTATCAACACTCCAAATAACCTCCATATACCCTAAATACCCCTCTTAGCCAAAAATTTCAAAAATTCCAAAAATTCCAAAAAATTATAGAATTACCGAAATATTCCAATTTCATTTTCTTCATCTACTGCGATAGCTCGATTTTGTCGAATTAATCCAATTTTGCCAAGAATTCTAAGTTGATTTATTTTTAACCCAAACCTAACCCAATTAAACCCATTGTCAACAAAATTAACCCCTCAATTTTCTCCAAAGTAAATTCCAAAATCTTCCTAACGCCCCCATAAACATATTGCAACATTAATTTTACATCAAATCCAAAACTAGCCCAACTTTGACCCAAATTCTCCAATTTGACGCATTTTTGACCCTATTATTAAAATTCTGAAATTGAGCCGAATTAACTCCAAATCACTCCAAATTTGTTTCAAACTATTTATAACATATTCCTAAACCAAACACAACATTTATTTGACACAAATTTTAACCAAAGCTCACCCAAAATCCTTTGGACCCAAAAGCCCAATTTTGGCTTAAAAGTCCAAATCTCCTCTAAAATGAATCACATGACCAATCTAAATTCCCAAAATAATTTTCAATCAAATTTTAAAATGTCCAAAATCAACTTCAATCATTTTCAATTCATTTTGATGAACCCACAATCAATTTAAAAAGTCAAAATCATTACATGCATGTTAAAGGCCCATACCCATGTGCATGTTTAAATGCCCATTTCTTTAATTTCAAAAGCCCAAATTTGAGTCCACATGTCATAATTCCCTTCTATTAGCATTCCATGGAATTTTATTTATCATTTCATGGCATTTAAACCAACTCCTCATGGCATCATACCAACCTTCCATGCATGTACATGGCTCTTTATCCAAATATGGTATGTTGACATTATTTTTTGAAATTCATGAAAATTTAAAATTCCATTTGCATGAAACTTTTCCATGACCACCCCATACATACCATGCCATGACATAAGGAACCATCTCATGGGCATACAAAGTCAAATTTGCCAAAATAGGCAAGGGGAGGTGACCTCTCCTTCTCCCCTCATATCAATTTTCCTTCACTCCTAAGCACTCAAATCCAATCCCAAACTTCCATGGCGGCCTCCCAAACACACCTAAACTCTTCCTTGGAATTCAAACCTTGCTCCAAACACTTTGGGAAAAGCTTTAGCCAAGTGACCAAGGGTTCAACCCAAGTCTAGCCAACTTACCCAAACATCCAATTCGCATTGATTTTTCACCTCCCACTCCCCACTCACCAATTCCACTATATATATCTCAAAGAAAAAAAAAAGAATAAAAGCTTGCTGCCTCACCCCTTCACAAGCCACACATACCCCCACCAACAAAAGCTCTTCTTCCTTTGTCGTCTCCCTAGGCCGAGATCCTATCCCGTTCCGACGAGCTTCTCTCCGGCAAGCCTCTCCCTCACCAACGAAGGCAAACCTCTTCTCTTCTTGACTTCGTTATTATCATTACATTCACACTACCTAATTCTTAGGTATTTACCTACCATTTAAAAAAAAAAAGAATATTTACATGCATACCATTCAATTCTTTTGTATTTGCATATCTACAATATATATATATATATATATATATATATATATATATATATATATATATATATATATATATATATATATATATATATATGGAAGATTTACATGGATACCACTCGTTTATTCTCATGCAAACAAAGAAAAATATTTGGGAGATTTACATGAATACCACTCAATTCTTTTTTGTTTACACAACCAATTTCGAAAAAAAGAATAATAATTACATACATGCCACATCTTATTTGATTTAAGTACATCATCACCGTATGGATATGTTCCACTACGCTAGATGAGCATTTAAACAAAAAAAATGCACTCAATTTCGTTAAGAATCGAGTGAGATATTAAGCTTTGAAGATGGACGGCCTAGGTAGAGTTGAACGAAAATTGGTCCGTGAATGCGCCAGCACAGGAACTGCACCGGCCAATGAAAGATCAACACGTGGCGGCGGGTCCGAGGATGACTAGAATTGAGTGGGAAATTGATTTTTTTTATTTTATTAACTAACCAAATTTTAGAAAATGATAACTTTTCAAAGAAAACTAAAAAAAATAAAATAAAAATAAATTCTTGCTCATTGAAACGAGGAGATTAATGTGAAAGAAATTTAATATTCATTTGATGCATATTTGATTTTTCATTATTTAAATGATGTTTTCAAAGCTTTAATTCTTCATGCATGTAGGAGCTTCACCATAACTTGAAATTTTGGTATGTTATTCTATGCATCATGGTGTATCTTTCCTGATTTTTTCCAAAGTCAGAGAAGATCTCCATGATGAGATATCTATTTTTCAATATTATGCATGAGTTTTGCTATAATAATTATGGAAATTAGCAAATTGCTTAGAAAAATCTAGAAAAATTAAGGTAAGTTTATTATGACCAGAGGACCGTAGGATAATTATAACTTCATTTAAATCCTTAAAAATAATCCTAATTTATCTAAAAACTCAAAACGGAAATTAAAATAATTAGGGGAAGCCACACATCAAAATTACATTAAATCAACTCTCCACAGTACTTTACGGTTAAGCGAACTCATATTAAAAATTTCAAAACATTTGGAGTTGATTTGATGACCAAAATGAATTTCGTAAGCTTAATGATATTTTTGCTAATTAAAAAATTCATAAAACCTAAAATGCATTTAAAAAATTCACCAAATTAATTTTGGGAGTTCTTTGTGATCAGAGGAGTCCAAGAAAAATAAAATTGCATGTTTCATAAAAATTTGGTTTTTAATTATTTAATAATTAAAAATTTATAAAAATCACAAAAATATAAAAATTCAACAAAATGCCATATTTGATCTCCTGGTCACATGGGAACCAACCAAATTTTTTTTCTAATTCTCTAAGTAAAGATATTGAATTTTAAGACTTAAGGAAATTTTAAATGTTAAAAAATGGATTTTCCAACCTTTCCACTAAAATATTTCTAATAATTCAAACAAAAATTAGAAAAATATAAAATTTATTTCTCTGTGTTCCTTGAGCTTATAGAGATTTAAGAAAAATATAAAACCTATTTTTCCACTTTAATTTTATTTTATAATTAATTAATACTCCAAAATTGAAAATAATTATAATAAATAAATAAAAATTTAAACAATCACCAAACTTGGTCCAAGTGGTCCTCTGGTTTAGGGTCACTTCCAGTAAAAATGTCAAAGTCATAGGTCTTTCCTTTGTCAAGTTATTGATTTTTCATTAAAAATCTCATTTTTACATTAAAATAAATATAAAAATTAAATTAAATTTAGAAAAATCACATTTTCTTCTCTGATATTTTAATTGACCCATGAGTAGGGTGACATAAAAAATTTAAAATCATTTGAGTTATATTAATGAATTATGAAGTTAACAAGCCTAAGAGGCAAATGGTAATTATTGAAATTTAGCCTTAATTAATATTTAGGGTTAATTATGGGTAATGGGTAATAAACGATCCTAATTAAACTCCTTAGATGATTGAAACATAGGGAGTTAAAGGGTAGAAACCCATTTATCACTTTTTTCAACATTAAAAAAAAGAATTATAATTTTCTTAATTAAAATTTTGGAAATTAATTAAAAGAGAAGATATGAGGTGAAGGGGTTTAATCTTGAGAGATATTAATTTATTAATCTTAACCCCTAATCAATGATAGAGATCAAATGTCACTTAATCTTAACTTAAAGACTCATTAATGCAAAGTAAGACAAATTAAATAATCGGATTAAAATAATTTCTAAGATAATTAAATTTAAAATAACTTTAATTTAACATAATTAATTAAATTTAAAATAATTTTAAAATAATCTAATTAATTAAATTAAAAAATAGTTTTAAAAATTAAAATAATTAAATAAATTAAAATAAAAATAAAAATAATAAATTAAATTAAAAAATAATTTTAAAATGACATAATTAATTAAAAATAATTTAATTTAAAAAGTTTTAAAATAATTTAATCAACTTTAAGTCAAAATTAAATTAATATAACTAAATTAAAATCAACTTCAAATCAACACAATTAAATTGAATATAACTAAAATTAAAGTTATAACAATTTTAAAATAACGAAGTCAACTTTTGAAATGACATAATCAAATTGAAATAACATAAAAATCACAATTAAACTAAAATATTATAATTAATTTGAAACAATCTTAAAACAACAACCCAACCTTAAACAAATTATCTAAATGCGTTAATGAACTAATTTTCCCCTAAAGGCTTCCACCCACATAATTCTTAAGTGAAATGTCAAGTGAATGTCAGCTCACTTAAGGGATAATCAAAACATGTAAGTTCTTTGAGCAAGAGGAAAACATTTCCAACAAACTTAAAATAACTCAGGTGAATGATTCATCATTACGATGAAACTAAATGAACTTGAAAGATAATCCTGAAAGCGTTTAGGAAGATGTTCAGGGCTTATGTCCTGAGCACTTCCCTAACCTGATGAGATGTTTTAAAAGAACAATTGTACTTGATTGTTCTTGGATGAAGAAAATCATCGTCAAACACACCATAGGATTTGGTAGACAACTAGAACCTTCCCTTAACTTTACCTAGGTGTTCTTTTTAAATATTTAAATGCCCTAACATGTGTTACAAGTGCAGTTGGAAATGACGAGAAGACCCTCCAGGTACGCTTTTATTTTATTGCAATTTACTTACCTACGTTGTACTTTCACTTTCCTTTCTTGCAAGCTTGCATGCTAAACAACAATGTAACCCTGCATGAAAACTAAAACCCTTAGGATAGCCACAAAAATGAAACCAAAACTAAATTAAAAATCAAAGCAAGATAAAACTCACTGCCACAATATTCAAAATATAAAACAACTCAAAATTTAATCACACACAAAATAATAAAACTACAATTGCAACTAAATTAAATCGTCTCGTTCGATGATCGGGAATCCCTCGGATGATGTAACTCGCATATTGTAACGAGATTTCCCACGGTCTAAATGAAAGTGTGGAACTCATTCAGTTGAGTTTAGCAAATTCATTTGGACTAAGTGAATCCGATGAAAATAGTGGTGCCGGGATGATGGAACCATGGGATCTTAACCGGTTCTGCATAACCAACTTTAAGATTTCCCTTAATAAAACTTAAGACATTGAATTTGAAACTCAACCTCTAAACCATGACACTTCTCTCATCTATTGATTGTCACTTCTTAAACTAAACCCTCTGCAACAACAAGGAGCTCGGAGCAAGCGCCGTGGGCAACACAGCCATCTTCTTCAGCTTAATTCTTTCTTTTGAAATAAATAACAAAGCCATAGGACTTCGAGGTAGTTTGCCTAGCACAACATAAACCCTCACTCTTTTTAGGCATTTTCATGTTATGCAAAATAAGCTATAACTCACATTAGGACTCCAAGGTTGTCATCGGATATGACATAAACCTTCCTAACTTCCAAGCTATTTGTATGATTATATCTTACGAGTATAAGTCCTAATTAAATAAAATCGGTAAGATTAAAACATCAAATAATATCTCTCTAAATCTAAGCCAAACAATAGGATAGTTGGGAAGTCATCGAAGTTAGCTTCGAATCCATGACATCCCATACCTTTCCACTCCTTTGGACTCTTAAAAAAAATATTCCTAATTTGATCCATTTCCTTTTGAATTTCCAATGTCCAATATTAAAAACCTAAACTTTGAAATTCTTGAAAGTAGAACTGTTGATCTTAATCGAGAGTTTTCGTAAGTGATTCCTGTCACATAAGATATAATTAACTATAGAGGCTTGCCTCTATAGGGAACTTTAGAACCAGGTAATATAAACCCTGCTTAATTCCTTTATATTATGTAAGGGAACTTGTTGGCTTATAAAAATGGTCTGCAAACTAAACGGATGTCATAAAGTTACTAGTTTATTTAATCGAGCTTCATTTTCAAGTGATATGTCCACTCTTTGTAATAGATATGTCACTTGTGATGGAATGCTCGTTTATTTAAACTATTAGTAACATGAGATCAGTTTGGTCACATATTTTCATAAATCAAATGCTACTTTTCAAATTATATATATATACATATATATATATATATATATATATATATATATATATATATATATATATCTAAAATAAAAATCACTTACGTAGGCGACCCCCTTATTAAAACACATAACCTATAATTATGCCGACAATTTACGGCCAATTCACTGGGGATTAAGTTCCTCTCCCCATTTAGATCAGATGGTTTTGCTTTCATAAATCGGTAGTGAGTCCATGCCCCTAGTTGACCAAACTATCATTCTTTTGTTGGCATGCCTCGTTCATTTCTATCTTGAACGGGTATAGTCAACTCCTTTTAGATTCTGGAGCCACTGTTTAGACATCCCTACACAAAGAAGTTCCAGAATCCTCTCACCTCCCAAAGAGGTGAGGTAGACCCCCAATAGGTGTCTTAGGATAGGGCGCTCTATCTAAGTGAGTTCGATGCAAATTCAACCTCCTCTAAATCTCAGACTGGGTCTGATACCTCATTTCTCTTTGGGTTTGACTTATTGCAAACAGGTCAAACTGAAATTTCACTCTAACAACCTTCTAATAAACACTAAACAAAATAAAAATTTCTCTAAATTTCAAATCAAAATAAAACTCCTCAAAGCACATCAAATATATGATAATAAAACAAAACGCAGAATTTTGAAAAAAAAAATTTACATGAATAAATTTCAGAGGATGCTCAGTTTACAGGACAAGTGCGTTAACTTGAGTATTACCGCTGAAATTACACGACAAAGGACGTCACTAACTTCTGAATATTCTTCAGAAGACGATCTACACCTCCACTGAAGGATTGTTCCGCAACAAAGCTACCAACAAGTTCAAATGCTATGGATTGACAAATAAAAAGGATATGAGAAGGATAATGGATAGTGGGTCCCGACCCTCCCACCACAAAATAGTTAAAGGAGATAATGACTTGATGATGGGTTGTGGGTCCCAACCCTCCCACCACAGCAAAAAAAAAAAAACGCTTAAAGAAGTTCAAAGTTTTGCAGAAAGACGATCAAGAAGGGGTGAAACACGTTGCAATTTTAACATTTTAATATGACGTCAGGGGAGAATGAAATTAATGCTTTAAAGACTGGGCCCTTCACTTTAAGGAATTCAGACTAGGTCCTAAGTAGATTTTGAAATGAAGCAGTGTGTTTGAAGTACGAGTAATTGATCCGGGATATCAAGGGTCTTTTAATTTTCTGCCATGTGACTGGGTCCAGACTTTTGGATGAGTTATAATATCCCAGGATTCATGTTCAGAAACATTTTAGATATATTAATTAGGTGATTTTTGACATTCAAAATCTTTAACATAATTATATCTTTCCAGATACAGTAATTCTCAGAAAATAAACAGAGTAAAAAAAGAGAAAAAGAAAAAAAAAAGAAGGAAAACGTTTCTTCATGAAGGTCCAACTGAGGAAAAGCTTGAGGTGAGCATATAATCAAAAATTGGTGTCCCAATTCAAGCATTCAAAATATTTAACTTGTGCTCCAATAGATATAATAATCCACAATAAAAAAATGAAAAGCTCAAAAAAAGGAAATAAAAAGGTAATAAGAAGGCTCCCTGAGAAGAAGCTTGAGGCAAGCATATAATCAAAAATTTGTGTCTTAATCCTCCCCCGATTAATAAAACTTGAAAGACTACCTTAAGAGGTTTCCTCTGATATTATGCTTTAAAGAGAGTCAAGTGATTTTATGCCTTTCGGTCGTTCATTAATTGACTCAAAAATATCTTTAGACAGTGGAAAAATTTCTTATCATATAAGCAGGAATTCTGAACTTTGCTTAAGCCCAGAAAGAAATAATTGAAGTAGAAGGGCCTTGTTATTAGCAATTGATGAAAATTTGAAACTGAAGCCATATCATTTAGTACCCAACAAATTCGAATCCAACATCAATTCGAAGAGCGTCAGAGTGACTTCTCAAAGACAACATGTGCAATCCTTACAAATTAGTGTCAAAGAAACGACGATCGTCGCGACAGAGCTACAAAGTTACAACATTTCCAGCTGTGGTGTCTGTAGAAAAAACACCTCTTTGTAGGTACTTAAAAAAATAATGTCGATAGTACCTTGAAGAGTGGATTATTTTATACACTTGCCTTCAGTCAGTGCACGATACCTCAAGAGGTACTGCGCATCGTGATGTTTAGAAGACAGCCTCGTTCTAAGAAGCACAGATGCTGCACTTACTGGTAACTGGGTCCAAATCCTAAAAAATAAATATACCAAAAAAAGAGAGGAAAAGTTATAAAACATAAAAAAATACATTAAAATTTCAAGATAAATAAACAACAATAAATTCCCTAATGAATGAAATAACGAACAAATAAATAACAAAAAGAATGAATCCACCAAAATTAAGCAAAATCAAAATGAAATTCAAATCAAAATGAAACAAAATTCAAATCAAAATGAAACTCAAAGAAAAACAAAAATATAAATAAAAAGAAAATCAAATCATTAAAACAAAGAAAATCTGAAAATAAATAAAAAATCTGAATTCTTTTCCCGACTCGGTACCAAGTCGAGTTTCCTCAGCCCAGAGCTGCCGTCAATTTCCTTTCAATTCTCTCCCTTGTTTGAGGAAGGATCAGTTGGTTCTATTGACATGGAGCCGTGAGTTTCAATTGGTTCTGTTGGCTTGGAGTCACATCCTTTCCCAAACAAGCACATTTTCGGTCAACTCTTTGAGTGGGATATGAAACACTCTCATATTGGCTCTCAATCTGTTTCCTTCAAAAAAAATCTTTCAAGTGTTAAACTTTAGAGGTGAAGGATCCGAACATCCGACACCGCATTTCTTTAGGATCATTTCCTATCGCAATGGTTCAATCCAAAAATCAAATTCTAGAGGTTGAGGATCCCAGCATCTGAAACCGCATTGCTTTAGGATCTTTCCCTATCGCAATGGTTCAAATCAAAATCAAATTCAAAATCAAATTTTAGAGGTTGAGGATCCCAGCATCCAAAACCGAATTGCTTTAGGATCTTTCCCTATCGCAATGGTTCAAATCAAAATCAAATTCAAAATTAAATTTTAGAGGTTGAGGATCCCAGCATCCGAAATCACATTGCTTTAGGATATTTCCTTATCGCAATGGTTCAAATCAAAATCAAATTCAAAATCAAATTTTAGAGGTTAAGGATCCCAGCATCCGAAACTGTATTGCTTTAGGATCTTTCACTATCGCAATGGTTCAAATCAAAATAAAATTCAAAATCAAGTCTTAGAGGTTAAGGATCCCATCATAAAAAACCGCATTGCTTTAGGATCTTTCCCTATCGCAATGGTTCAAATCAAACTTAAATTCTAAATTAAATTTTAGAGGTTGAGGATCCCAACATCCAAAAAAGCGTTGCTTTAGGATCTTTCCTTATCTCAATGGTTCAAATCAAAATCAAATTCAAAATCAAGTTTCAGAGGTTGAAGATCGCAGCATCTGATACCGCATTGCTTTATGATCATTTCCTTACCAGAATTCCTACTCTTATCTCGAGGCTGGTACCCAAATTCCAGTCCTCAACTCAGAACTTCAAGATCGGTGTGAAGCCACCTTAAATAGAGTAAGGTTTCCGATTCTCTCTTCAGAATTCTGAGATAGGTATGAGACCACCTTAAATGGAGTAAGGCATCCTACTCTCTTCTTTCCACCACAAATTTTCACATCATTTCCACCAAATTCTCATCATTCATCAATTCAAAACTCTCTACAAAATTGAATCCCAAATAAAAAACTCAGAATTTACACTCAAATCCATTCCAGAATCAAAATCCAAAATTTCCACAGAATCAATCTTGAAATCAATCTCAAATCAAACTTCAATCAAAATAAAAAAATCTGATCAAATCAAAATTCAAACTCAAAATCAAAATCTGAAATAAAAAAATGAAAGTAATCTAAAATCCAATAGCTAAAGTCTTGCAATTTGAAAACTTCACCTCAAAATCCCTAGCGAGAGTTCTGAAATCTTTAGTTTCCGAGATTTACCTGATACTCCCCAGTGGGAACCTTCCCTGTTTTGTTCTGAGTGTGTGAGCTTGGAATGCTTGTGTTGGTCTGTTGATCTCTTCGGTCAATGCCAATACACGCGGTGTGTTTGGTTAGCACACCACACCTATTGAGGGTCCATTTGTTGACCTCATTTTTGGTGAGATCTTTCTTTCCTCTTAGTATTTAGGATCTAGTCATAGGACTTCTCCTGGATTATCCTAGAGGACTAGAGTTGGAACCCACCATTTAGAAATTATCAGCCACATCTTAACACCTCTTAGGACCCCACTTGGATGGTTACAAACATCTAAATCACCTTGGAAGGTTAAAACCACCATATGGAAAACCAATAGTGAGTTCCCATCGGAATGTTTGGACTTAAGGTAACCTTGAGTGACTTGAGCTTCTCTTGCACACACACACACCCCTAAGCCATTTAACCCAAGATTTGAACCCCTCCCTTCTACCCTTTAAGAAACTCACATGATTGAACTAAAGCCACTAGACTTTGATTAAGATGGCTAGGGTCAATATATGAAGGGTCATAAAGTGGTTACCATTTGCCAAGACTTGGTCCCAAAGTGGTTGGACTTGGCCAAGGTCCATGGCTCACGCTCCTAAACCCTAATTCCATCCCAAACCACTTCTACTCAATCTTGACTCCACAAGAAATGGTTCCATTCTTCCCTATTTGAAGCTCCATTCATTTTTCCAAAATTCCAAATTTTGACCCCGGGTCCTTAAACTTACCCAAAATTACCTAAATTCCCCCTACAACCACCAAATCATCCAAAATTTCCTAAAATTACCCAAAATTTCCAAAATTCCTTAAAATCAGTTCAAAATAGATCCCACCTCTTAAATCCACCAAAATACCCCAATACACTCCAAATAACCTCCATATACCCTAAATACACCCTATTAGCCAAAAATTTCAAAAAATCTAAAAATTCCCAAAAAATTCCAGAATTTCTCAAATATTCCCAATTTCCTTTTGTTCAACTACACCATAGCTTAGTTTTGTCAAATTAATCTAATTTTGATAAGAATCCTAAGTTGATTTATTTTTAACTAAAACTTAACCCAATTAAACCAAATGTCAACCAAATTAACCCCTAAATTTTTTCCAAAGTAAATTCCAAAATCTTCCTAATACCCCCATAAATATTTTGCAACATTAATTTTTCATCAAATCCAACACTAGCCCAACTTTGACCCAAATTCCCCAATTTGACCCATTTTGACCCTATTATTAAAATACCCAAATTGAATCCAATTCAACTCCAAATCACCCCAAATTTGTTTCAAACTATTTATAACATATTCCTAAACCAAACACAACATTTATTTGACACAAACTTTGACCAAAGCTCACCCAAATTCCTTTGGACCCAAAAGCCCAGTTTTGGCCTACAAGTCCAAATCTCCTCCAAAGTGAATCACCTGACCAATCTAAATTCCCAAAATAATTATCAATCAAATTTTAACATCTCCAAAATCAATTTCAATCATTTTCAACTCATTTTGATGAACTCACAATCAATTTAAAAAATCAAAATCATTACATGCATGTTAAAGGCCCATACCCATGTGTATGTTTAAAAGCCCATTTCTTTAACTTCAAAAGCCGAAATTTGAGCCCACATGTCATAATTCCCTTCTATTAGCATTCCATGAAATTTTATTTATCATTTATTGGCATTTAAACCAACTCCGCATGGCATCATACCAACCTTCCATGCATGTACATGTTTCTTTATCCAAATATGGTATGTTGACATTATTTTTTGAAATTCATGAAAATTTAAAATGCCATTTGCATGAAACTTTTCCATGACCCCATACATACCATGCCATGACATATGGAACCATGTCATGAGCATACAAAGTCAAATTTGTCAAATATGGGCAAGGGGAGGTGACCCCTCCTTCTCTCCTCATATCAATTTTCCTTCACTCCTAGGCACTTAAATCCAATCCCAAAATTCTATTGTAGCATCCCAAACCCACCTAAACTCTTCCTTGGACTTTAAACCTTGCTCCAAATACTTTGGGCAAAGGTTTAGCCAAGTGACCAAGGGTTCAACCAAAGTCTAGCCAACTTACCCAAACCTCCAATTCACAGTGGATTTTCACCTCCCTCTCCCTAGTCCCAAACTTCACTATATATATCTCAAAAAAAAAAAAGAAAAAAGAAAAAAAGAAAAGGTTGCTGGCTCACCCCTTCACAAGTCACACGTACCCCCACCAACAAAAGATCTTCTTCCTTCTTCGTCTTCCTAGGCCGAGGTCCTATCCCTTTCCGACGAGCTTCTCTCTGGCAAGCCTCTTCCTCTCCAACGAAGGTAAACCTCTTCTCTTCTTGACTTCGTTATTATCATTACATGCACACTTCCTAATTATTAAGTATTTACATACCAATTTCAAAAAAAAAATAATATTTACCTGCATACCATTCAATTCTTTTGTATTTGCATATCTACAAAATATAAATATATATATATATATATATATATATATATATATATATATATATATATATATATATATATATATATATATATATATATATATATATGGAAGATTTACATGCATACCAGTCGTTTATTCTCAAGCAAAGAAAGAAAAATAGTTGCGATATATACATGAATACCACTCAATTCATTTGTGTTTACACAACCAATTTTAAAAAAAAAAAGAATATTTGCTTACATGCCAAATCTTATTTGATTTAATATATCATCATGGATATGTTCCACTACGCTAGATGAGCATTTAAAAAAAACCGCATTCAATTTTGTTAAGAATCGAGTGAGATATTAAACTTTGAAGAGGACGACCCAGGTAGAGTCGGACGGAAATTGGTCCGCGTCGGCCAATGGCAGATCGACACATGGCGAAGAGTACGAGGATGACTAGGATTGAGTGGGAAATTGATTTTTTTTATTTTTTTAACTTACCAAACTTAAAAAAATCATAAATTTTCAAAAAAAAAACTCCAAAAATTAAAATAAAATACCCTCTTGCTCACTGAAATGAGGAGATTAATATGAAAGGAATTTAATATTTACTTGATGCATATTTGATTTTTCATTAATTAAATGGTTTTTTCAAACTTTTAATTCTTCATGCATGTAGGAGCTTCACCATAACTGAAATTTTGGTATGTTATTCTATGCATAATGGTGGAGCTCTTCTGATTTTTTCCAAAGGCAGCGAAGATCTCCATGATGAGATATCTATTTTTCAATATTATACATGATTTTTGCTATAAAAATTATGGAAATTAACACATTGCTTAGAAAAATCTAGAAAAATTAAAGTAAGTTTATTATGACCAGATGACCATAGGATAGTTATCTCTTCATTTAATTCCTTAAAAATAACCCTAATTTTTCTAAATACTCAAAACGGAAATTAAAAACATTAGGGGAAGCCACAGATCAAAATAACTTGAAATCAATTCTCCACTGTACTATATGGTTAAGAGAACCCATATAAAAAATTTCAAAACATTTGGAGTTGATATGATGACCCAAATGAATTTCGTAAGCTAAATGATATTTTTGCCAATTAAAAAAATTCATAAAACCCAAAATGCGTTTTAAAAATTCACCAAATTAATTTTGGAAGTTCTCTGTGATCAGAGGAGTCCAAGAAAAATAAAATTGCATTTTCATAAAAATTTAGTTTTTAGTTAATTTTAAATATTTAATAATTAAAAATTTATAAAAATCACAAAAAATAAGAAATTCACCAAAATGTCATATTTGGTTTCCTAGTCACTTGGGAACCAATCAAATATTTTTGCTAAGTCTCTAAGTTAAGATATTGAATTTTAAAGACTTAAGGTAATTTTTAATGGAAAAAAAAGGGATTTTCCAACATTTCCCCTAAAAGAATTCTAATAATTCAAAGAAAAATTAGAAAAACATAGAATTTATTTCTTTGAGTTCCTTAAGCTTATAGAGATTTAGGAAAAATATAAAACCTATTTTTCCACTTTAATTTTATTTTATAATTAATTAATACTCCAAAAATTAAAGTAATTATAATAAATAAAGTAAAATTCAAAAAATCACTAAACTTGGTCCAAGTGGTCCTCTTGTCTAGGGTCACTTCCAGTAAAAAATTTCAAAGTAATAGGTTTTTCCTTGGTCAAGTTATTAATTTTTCATTAAAAACCCCATTTTACATTTAAATAAATATATAAATTAAATTAAATTCAGAAAAATCACTTTTTCTTCTCTGATATTTTAATTGACCCATGAGTAGGGTGACATAAAAATTTCAAAGTCATTTGAGTTATATTTAATGAATTATGAAGGGAACAAGCCTAAGAGGCAAAATGGTAATTATTGAACTTTAGCCTTAATTAATATTTAGGCTTAATTATGGGTAATGGGTAATAAACGATCCTAATTAATCTTTTTAAATGATTGAAACATAAGGAATTAAAGGAACTCGAGCAACTTGAGTGATTGATTCATCATTACAATGAAACTAAATGAACTCAAAAGATAATCCCGAAAGCATTTAGGAAGATGTTCAGGGCTTAAGTCCCGAGCACTTCCCTAACCTGATGAGATGTTTTAAAAGAACAATTTGACTTCATTCCTCTTCGATGAAGAAAATCATCCTCAAACACACCTTAGGAATTGACTAGTGATAGGACTAGGATTTGGTAAACATCCAGAACCTTCCCTTAGCTTTACATAGGTGTTCTTTTTAAATATTTAAATGCCCTAACATGTGTTTCAAGTGTATTTGAAAATGACGAGAAGACCCGTCAGGTATGCTTTTATTTTATTACAATTTACTTACCTGCGCTGTATTTTCACTTTCCTTTCTTGCAAGCTTGCATGTTAAACAACAATGTCACCATGCATGAAACTAAAACTCTTAGGATAGCCGCAAAACTGAAACCAAAACTAAATTAAAAATCAAAGCAAGATAAAACTCACTGCCACAATATTCAAAATATAAGACAACTTAAAATTTAATCACAAACATTATAATAAAACTACAATTGTAACTAAATTAAATTGTCTCATTAGATGATAGAGAATCCTTCGGATGATGTAACCTATGTGTTGCTAACGAGATTTCCTATGGTCTAAATGAAAGTGTGGAACTCATTCAGTTGAGTTTAGCAAATTCATTTGGACTAAGTGAATCCGATGAAAATAGTGGTGTCGGGATGATGGAACCGTGGGATCTTAACCGGTTCTGCTTAACCAACTTTAAGATTTCCCTTAATAAAACTTAAGACATTAAATTTGAAACTCAACCTCTAAACCATGACACTTCTCTCATCTATTGTTTATCACTTCTTACACTAAACCCTCTGCAACAACAAAGAGCTCAGAGCAAGCGCAGTGGGCAGCACGGCCATCTTCGTTAGCTTAAATCTTTCCTTAGAAATAAATTACAAAGCCATAGGAATTCGAGGTAATTTGCCAAATACAACATAAACCCTCACTTTTTTCTTTAGGAATTTACATGTTATGCAAATTAAGCCCTAACTCGCCTTAGGACTTCGAGGTTGTCATCCGATATGACGTAAACCTCCCTAACATCCAGGCTATTTGAATGATTATATCATACGAGTATAAGTCCTAGTTAAATAAAATTGGCTAGATTGAAACATCAAATAATATCTCTCTAAATCGAAGCACAACAATAGGATAGTTGGGAAGTCATCGAAGTTGGCTTCGAATCCATGACATCCCCTACCATTCCACTCCTTTGGGCTCTTAAAATAATTGTTCCTAATTTGATTCATTCCCTTTTGAATTTCCAATGTCCAATCTTGAAAACCTAAACTTTGAAAATCTTGAAAGAAGAACCACTGATTTTAATTGAGATTTTTCTTAAGTGATTCATGTCACTTAAGATGTAATTAACTACAGGGGCTTGCCTCTATAGGGAACTTTAGAACCCAGGTAATATAAACCCTGCTTAATTCCTTTATATTAAGCAGGGGAACTTGTCGGCTTATAAAATTGGTCCGCATACAAAAAAATGTCATAAAATTACTAGTTTATTTAGTCGAGCTTTATTTTCAAGTGATATGTTGACCCAAGGAAAAAAAGGTTAAGATTTTCATGCCTATTTTATATTGATTTTGATGATATTTCACTTTAAAGAAAGGTATTTTTGGTGTTTTCTACAGGTATGAAGATTTAAGCATAAGAGAGCGAAAATATGCAAAAAGGAGTGAATTTGGAGCAAAAAGGACCAAATTATGCAAAATTGACCTAGGGCGCCAACGGCGAGGTCGATGGCACCGACGGCGTGATTTTCCCGAGAGTTCAAAATTAATTACAAGGAAGGAAGTCGATGGCGGAGATCGAGGTCGCCGATGGTGGGGCCTGTTTAAAGCATTGTTTCTAGAAGGCCGTCGACGGCAAACTCGAGGCCACCGACGGTGGGATCGATGGTTCTTTCCAGAAATACGTCGAATGTGGATAATTTTCGAAGGGGTGCTTGCAAAACCCTTATAGAATCTTCTACAACTTTAAAAAGAACCATTTTAGGCCAAAAAAGTGGTCTCTTACGTGTTTACTAGAGAGTCCAAAGTGTCCAAAAGAGTCAATTAGTGTGTTTATAGTGAGTAGATAGTTTTTTTAGTGTTGTTATTTAGTGAGCAGTGAGTTCAAATAGAGATTTTGTGAGGAATTCTTCGAGCGATTGTAAGAGTGGAAGGGAAGTGAGAGATCTCTTCTGCATTGCCATTTCGAAGGAGAATTTCGCGTGTTGTAAGAAAGGAAGAAATTCAGAGGAACTTCAAGGAGTTTGCTTCGGGAGGAATTTAAGATAAGTTGTGTTTATTTACTATAGTTTTTAGATCTTTACTTTATTATATGAAGTTTTATTGCATCCTCTTCATGAATTCTGAGTAGTTGTTCTGTCTATCTTCTTGTTTTGATGTTTTTGTGAAATGATTATATGAATTTGTGTATAAAACCTATTATAAAGAAGTTGTGATGATACTATACCTAAACTTACTTTACTATACAAATTAGTCATTTATATTGTTAAAATATGTGAAGAATTCTTAAGATTTGACCGTGGGTTAGGGATTCTTAACTAGTATGTATCACATTTATCTTTGAAAGGTAGATGGGTAAATCCTTGAAAAGAGAAGTGTAAATAAAGTGGGAAATATTATTAATCAGGTGTAGAATTTGGGATTTTAAAGTGACAGGCTAAAATCCCCAATTTGGTCCTATCGTTTGGGCGCTGAGGTTTAGATTGTTAGCCCTCAGGAGAGGGGAACGTAGGAGCTCCGAAGTGAGAGCCGTATCCTCCCAGCGTAGCTATAGATTCAGTAACCAAGCATACGATTAGTCAATGCTCTTTATTCCTGGACCAAAGAAAGAATATGTATGCTCCTATTTGGCACTACACATATAAAACTAATTCTAATTATTGTTTCAATTAAATATCTTAACAAAGGAGAAAGATTCATGCTATTATATATTTGAACTTAACTTCAGTAGTATTAGTAAATTGTTACTAAAACTAGTTTAGATATAAGAACTTAATATTATTATCGATTGCGTATTAGTGGCAGATAGGAAATTTTAATTTATTTGTAATTCTAACTTGGTTTATATAATCCGAGTTTGTAGGCTTTAATATATTTCCCTGTGGGAACGATATCCAGGACTCCACTGTAGAGCCCTGTATTACTTGAGTGATACGTATACTTGCGTTTAAAGGTAACTCAGCGATTAAAAGATTATAATATTTTATTGTTACTAAAATTAAAATTACACTCCAAATCAAGTTTTTGGTGCCGTTGTTAAGAATTTATATATTTTAGTAGTGGTGTCGAATTCTTATATTTATAAGTATATTTAAAATCGCAGAATCAAGTTTTTGGTGTCGTTGCCAGGGAAATATTTTATTTATAGGAATATAGGAATATTTTATAACATAATTAAATTAACAGACAATTTAGGACTGTTAGAAAACCTTTAATAGAATTGCAACTTATTTTGTTAAGCTGTTTTACTATGTGCTAATTTTGATTGTATGCGCAAATTTGGTTATGAAAAATCTTATACCCTACGATTCAGAATTAGAACGAATTGTTAGGAGAATTAGAAAACTAAGAAAAGAACCTATAAATTCTAAAACAATGGAAAATAACATAAATAACTAAAGAATAGAAAATGAACAAATGGTACAAAACTAATTCATTTGAGCTTAAACCTGCAATTATCCAAATGGTACAAAATAATCAATTTGGTGGAACTGCAAATAAATATCCTAATTTACATCTTGCAAGTTTCTTAGAACTTTGTTCTACTTTTAAGTATGACAGAATGTCTGATGATACTATTAGACTTAGACTTTTTCCTTTTTCATTAAGGGATAAGGCTAAGGCTTGGTTAAATTTGTTAGCACCTAGATCTATTAGAACTCGGGGAGAACTTTAACAAAAATTCTTATCAAAATATTTTGCACCGTCTAAGACTGCTAAACTTAGAAACGATATCACATATTTCAGTCAATATGAGGGAGAATAGATATATGAATCTTGGGAAAGATTTAAAGAACTTCTTAGGAAAAATCCACATCATGCTTTAACAGATTGGTTAATTATTCAAACATTTTATAATAGATTAGTAGGATCTCTTAGATCTATAATAGACGTTGCTGCTGGTGGATCACTAATGTCCAGACCTTTTGAAGAAGCCTATGTGTTAATAGAAGAAATAGCTACGAATAATTTTTAATGGCCTGCTGAAAGGATAAATCCTAAGAGAGTAGCTAGTATTCATGATTCTGATGCTTTAACTATGATAGTTTCTTAAATTGCTACTCTTTCAAAGAAAATAGATCAATACAGAATGAATCGTTCTCAAACACCTCCAATGTTAGAAGAAAATTCATTAGGACAAATTATAGATGCTCAATATTCATATGAAACTATAAATGTAATAAATAATAAACAAAATAATCCTTATTCAAACTATTATAATCCAATTTGGAAGAATCATCCAAACTTTAATTGGAATAACTAAAATAATAATGTTAATCCTTAGTGGGGGAACAATCCTGTAAACCCATTAGGAAATATAAATAATCAAAGTAATTCCAATTATAGACCTTCTAATCCACCAAGTTTTTATAATAATTCACAATTTAAGGAGAAGAAGTTGTCTATGGAAGAATTAGTTTTGAATATGGGTAATCAATTACAAAATCAAGGAAATGCTATTAAAAACATAGAAAACCAATTAGAGCAAATTGCTTCTGCACTGAGTAATAGACCTATTGGAACTTTACCTAGCAATGTTGAAGTAAATCCTAAAGATCAACGAAAAGAACAAATCAAAGTTATTCAATTAAGGAGTGGAAAAGAGTTGGAAACAAGAGTTCAAAAAGAAACTGTAGTTGAAAAGGAAAAGAAGAAACTGAAGGAGAAAATGAAAGTTTATATCCTGATTTTCCTTTGAAACCTATGAAAATTACTGTTTGAAAACCACCTCCACTATTTCCTCAAAGATTAAAGAAACAAGATAATGGAAAAAGATTTGCTAAATTCTTAGACATTTTGAAAAAATTGTCAATAAATATTCCTTTTGTTGAAGCTCTAGAACAAATGTCCGATTATGTTAAATTTATGAAGGATATACTCAAAAAGAAGGGGATGTTACTAGATCATGAGACTGTTGCACTCAGTGAAGAGTGTAGTGCTATAATTCAGAGAAAACCTCTAGAAGACTTAAAGATCCTGGTAGTTTCACTATCCCGTGTGTTATTGGTGAAAAATTTTATGGGCGAGCATTATGTGATTTGGTAGCTCGCATAAATTTGATGCCTCTATCAACTTTTAAAGGTTAGAAATTGGAGAGATTGCACCAACTTCTGTAACTCTACAGTTAGCTGATCGATCTATTACACATCCTAAGGGAGTTGTAGAAAATGTTTTGGTTAAAGTTAATAAGTTTATTTTTCCTCTGGACTTTATCATTCTAGATATGGAAGAAGATAAAGATATTCCAATCATTATAGGAAGACCATTCCTAGCTACGGGAAGAGCCATGATAGACGTTCAAAAAGGGCAATTGACTATGAGAGTAAATGATCAAGAAGTAACCTTTAACATCTCAAAGTCAATGAAATATCCATAAAAAGAAAAAGATGATGAATGTTTTAGAATGGTTATATGTGATTATCTAAGAATAATATTATTTCAAAAAAATTATGAAGAAAAGAAGATATAAAAGAAAAAGACAATTATGATGAAATTGAAAGCGAAGAAGCTGATTATATTCAGGAAAAATTTGAAACACTCAATTCAACAGCACCAGAAAATGAAATATTAATTCCATCTGTTGTAAAACCCCCTGAACTTGAATTAAAGAATCTTCCAATTCATTTGAAGTATGTATTTTTAGGAGAGTTTTCAACATTACCAGTAATTATATCCTCAGACTTAAATGAAATTCAAGAACTAAAATTAATGGATACATTAAAAAAATACAAAAGTGCTTTTGGTTGGACTCTAGCTGATATTAAAGGAATTAGTCCTTCGATTTGTATGCACAGAATTTTATTAAATGAAGAACATAAACAAAAAATTGACCCTCAAAGGAGACTAAACCCTATTATGAAAGAAGTAGTTAAAAAAGAGATTTTGAAATGGTTTGATGCTAGAATTATATATCCTATTTCGGATAGTACTTGGGTAAGTTCAATTCATTGTGTTCCCAAGAAAGAAGAAGTAACTGTTGAAGAAAATGAAAATAATGAATTAATACCTATCAGACAAGTTTCTGGATGGCGTATTTGCATTGATTATAAAAAATTAAATGCGGTCACTCGAAAAGATCACTTTCCTCTTCCTTTTTAAGACCAAATGTTGGAAAGACTTGTTGGACACAAATACTACTGCTTTCTAGATGGATATACTGGTTACCATCAAATACCTATTGCTCCTAAGTATCAAGAGAAAATAACTTACTAGTCCTTATGAAACTTTTGCTTTCAGAAGAATGCCTTTCGGACTATGTAATACACTTGCAACATTCCAAAGATGTATGATGTCTATTTTTAGTAAATTAATAGACAATGGAATAGAAGTATTTATGGATGATTTCTCTGTATTTGGAACATCATTTTATGCATGCTTAAATCATCTTGAAAAAGTTTTGGAGCTATGCGAAAGAACTTACGTAGTTTGAAATTGGGAGAAATATCAATTTATGGTTGCAGGAGGAATTGTATTAGGGCATAAAATTTTAGAAAATGACATGGAAGTAGACCCTGCAAAAATTCAAGTAATAGTTAAATTATCACCTCCTACTATAGTGAGAGGGGTAAGAAGTTTTCTTGGACATGCTGGTTTCTACAGGCGCTATATTAAAGATTTTTCAAAAATTACAAAACCTCTATGCCAAATTTTAGAAAAAGATAAGAAATTTAAATTTACTGAAGACAGCATGAATGCCTTTGAGTTATTAAAGGAAAAATTAATCACAGCACCTGTAATAGTTTCACCTGACTGGGAGAAACCATTGGAATTAATGTGCGATGCTAGTGATTATACTCTTAATGATGCTCAAATTAACTATACAGTTACTGAAAAAGAGTTATTGGCTATCGTGTATGCTTTTGATAAATTTAGATCTTATTTAATTGGAACTAAATGTATTGTGCATACTAATCAGTCAGCTATTAAATATCTGATGCAAAATAAATATACTAAACTAAAATTTATTAGATGGGTACTTTTAATGCAAGAATTCAATTTTGTAGTGATTGATAGAAAAGGAACTGAAAATCAAATTGCTGATCATTTGTTGAGACTAGAATATAATGATATATCTGACATCGACAAAGAAATAATAGACAGTTTCCCTAATGAAAAACTTTATACTATTAATGAGTGGAAAATACCTTGGTATGTTGATATAGTAAATTATTTAGTAAGCAATATTTTGCCACCATGCTAACATTGCAGTAACAGAAAAAAATTGTTCATGATTCAAAATCATATTTTTGGGATGAACCATATTTATATAAACAATGTAATGACCGTATTATTAGGAGATGTGTGCCTTATGAAGAAACTGAACAGATTATTCAAAATGTCATGATACTAATTTTGGAGGACATTTTGGGATTAACAAAACTGTATATAAAATTTTACAAGCTGGATTTTATTGGCCTACTCTTTTTTGAAATGTTTACAGATATATCAAAACATGTGATAGATGCCAACGAATAGTTAATATATCTAGAAGAAACGAAATGCCTCTGAATTTCATATTGGAAGTTGAGATTTTTGATGTTTGGAGATTAGATTTTATGGGACCATTTATTCCTTCATTTGGGAACTTATACATTTTAATTACGGTTGATTATGTATCAAAGTGGATTGAAGCACAAGCTTTACCTCGTTGTGATGCTAAAAGTGTTTCAAAATTCTTAATGAAAAACATTTTCACAAGATACGGTATGCCTAGAGTGATTATCACTGACGGAGGATCCCATTTTAGGAATAAATACATTCAAAGCTTGGCAGAAAAGTTTAGTAGTGTTCATAAATTCTCTACTTCCTATCATCCTCAAACCAGTGGTTTAGTTGAATTTTCTAATGGTGAGATCGAACAGATTCTAGAAAAGACTGTAAATCCCAATAGAGTAGATTGGTCTATGAGACTGGATACTGCATTATGGGCATACAGGAGTGTTTATAAAACTCCTATTGGTATGACTCCTTACAAGCTTATATATGGAAAAACTTGTCACTTACCAGTAGAATTGGAGCATAAATCATATTAGGCAATTAAAGAATTTAATTATAATTTGAAAAATACTGGTGAGAAGAGAATGCTGCAAATTAAATGAAATAGATGAATTAAGAAATGAATCTTACAATAAAAATAGAATTTATAAGGAAAAACTAAAGTTAAGACATGATCGGAAGATTAACCGAAAGAACTTTGAACCAGGGCAAGAAGTTTTGCTTTACAATACAAGGCTAAAATTATTTCCTGGGAAATTGAAGTCTCGTTGGTTAGGACCCTTTACTATGACTCAAGTTTATACTTCTGTAGCTATTGAAATTGAAGTTCCTAAGAATGGGAATAGATTTAAAGTAAATGGACATAGATTAAAACCATATTTTGAAGGTAAAAGACCAAATTTTAAAAAATTTTTAATGCTCCGTCAACCAGAATATTACCTGAATGGGTCAAGCTGACAACGTTAAACCAAGCGCTTTATGGGAGGAAACCCATAGTTATTTTTAATAGTTGTGTGTTTTTTTTTTGAAATTGTTGTTAGTTTTTAGTAATATTAAGTCCTACTACTTATATTTAACCTTTGATTATCATAGAATTTGAATCCATAGAGAAAAATTTGGAACGTATTGGACTACGACGTTCTTATGCAAATTTTTTCCTAGAGCGCCGACGGCGCGCTCGACGCCTCCGACGGAGGGTTTTTCCCGAGAGCTCTGGTATTTAATTGCGTAAGGCTCACCGACAACCCCTTCGAGGCCGCTGACAGTGGGATCGGAGAATGGGCAGTTTTTCGTGTTCAAAACGACGGTTTTTAGTGAATTTGACTTCTATAAACTACTATGGACGGTTCCTAAACACTCTAAACTCACAAAAACGAATGGATACTCTCTCGAATACTTCTCAAATGGCTTCCAATTCAACTGATAACCCAAGATTTTGAGTGTACAACTGGAGAAAGTTCGTTAGTGCGGAGGCGCAACAACTTTTCAATAAGGTAATTTGAATAGAAGAATGATTAAAGAAAGATGATTTATTAATAGAGGACAAAGCAATCCTTCATCACTAATTGAGGAAATGATCATGCAGAGAAGATGGGAAGTGTTTTGCTACTCTACTGCCGCAGTAGTCATTCTAGTGGTTAAAGAATTCTACATCAATTTACATGGAATCAAACAAGGAAGTGTTTATGTACAATGTAGGTTGATTGCATTCAATTATGGAATAATTAATGAGTTATATATGCTTGAGAATGTTCCAGTATGTTATTATTTAAATTTCGTGCCGATGAGAGAAAAAATGAATGAAATATACCATTATTTGACGGACGAAAATGATGATTGGGAAGTTAGAGAGAACGTGTATGTTAGTTTTTCTGTAACACTTTTAAATCCTGTGTTGAAATATTAGCACTTTTTCAAGTCTGCGAAGTTATTGCCGACAATGAAAATTGGTAAAGTCACGAAAGAAAGTGCAATTTTGAACTACTGCATTCAAATGGGATGACCCATTGATATTGGATCGATTATTGTGAAGTCTGTTTATGGCCTGATCGTTCAAGGATCATCCCAAGGACTTGGACATCCTTCCACAATTTTCTCAATTTGTAGTTTATTTCAAGTTTCGTACGAGATTTGGGAGAAGATAGTGCTGCCCTGGAAACCCTTAGACCCAACTCAGATGTTCTCAGCCAATGATGGAGAGAGTGACGTAGGATTGATTACAGATCAAGCATCGCAGAATTCTGTTCCTGTTCAACCATTAGTAGCAGACTTGACACCGATGCTCTTGCATAGAATCAAGAATCTAGAGAATCAAGTACAAAACTTAACGAGTACAGTTAACAACATGTCTGATTTCTTCGATCACATCGATTGGAGAATGAAAGAACATTTTTATTATACTGGACAATTTGAAGCGAGTTTGGTGCAATTAATAAGAAGGATGGGATTGATCGATGAAGATTCAACTGAAGAATTCCCATTCCGACCTTTTTACAACCTGTTCGTCCATGTTGGGTGATATTAGAGGAGAGACTAACACTAGTTTTGAAGAGTAGTAGACTTGATTATGTTGTGTTTGATTTGAACAATGTTTGAATGTTTGTGTGTTTGATTTCTTTAGTTTTCTTTTTAATCTCAGTATAGATGAGATTAAGTTTGAAATGTTTGTTTTCAGCATTTTGAGTGTTCTGGTTTGGATTGAGACACTGATTAGATGGATTTAGGTTGAAAGAATACTTGCTTATGTGTGTTATGTATTATGTGTTGCAAACACTTGCATTCAATATATAAATGTGAAGTTTGTTGTGTGTACATTTATTTGTGTTAATACATCACTTAATCACTTAAAATAAATGATAAAAAGGATCGAACGGATGACAACGAGGCTCAAAATTGATTGAAATTTCAAAAGTTTAAAAAATGATCAATTTTTAAAAATCTTGCCAAAGGCGAGCTGAAGGACACTAACGACGCGATTTTCCCGAGAAGAATAGGGATTTAATTCAATAGAGCCCGACGACAGTGCGAACGAGCCCGCTGACAGCGCGATCTCGAAAATTACCTATTTACCGCAATTTTGACTGGTCAAGTGCCACTATTCATCATCTCCTTCCCTTTTTACCAAAAAAGTCGACCTAGGGCTTGAGAGATCTTGGATTTGGAGCGATTTCGACAAATTCTAACACTGTATATCATCCTCCCTTGGTAAGAGCTTCACTCCTATGTCAAAATTTTTTATTTTCACTAGAATTTCTTCCACATTAAGAAATTTTGCAAAAATTAAAAATGTGGAGGAAAGACTTGGAAGGAATTCATGGAAATTGATTTAGATTGTTTTAAACCCCCTTTAGAAGTTATTGTATAATTATTTTGGAGATTAGTTTGGAATTTTTTGTGATTTGATAGATCAAACTATGGCTCTAAGATAAAAAAGAGAAGACTCAAATTTGACAGGACTCGATTCGTTAATGTGAAGGCACAATCGAGGTATAATATAGTCTATCAAAGTAAAAAGTGTATACAAGATATAGTTTTTGAGAATCCTGGAGGAGAAGTAGAAAGTGTTATCAAAGAGAGAGGATGGGAGAACTTCTGCTACACCACAAATAAGGCTGCTATCAAAGTTGTTAGGGAGTTCTACTCCAATCTTACTCAACTTAAGGATGAACTAGTCTAAGTAAGAGGATTCTCTGTCGACTTTAGTGCTAATCACATTAACACTTTTTATGAGCTTCACGACTATTTTTCTAGTGAGTATGAAACTTTTGGAACAATGGAAGGTCCGTTGAACGATGTTATTGACTTTCTCACTGATGGGAAAGGAGTTTGGAAAATTAAAAATCATGAACGGATTAACTTTCCATTGTCCATGATGAATGTCATTGTAAGGCATGACATTATTTTATCTGTTCGACTCTGTTACCCACTTACTATCATAGTGAAGTCTCCACAGAGAGAGAGAGCTATTCTGAATTTCTGTATTCAGAATAACAGAAGCATTAATGTGGGGAGAATAATCTATAAGAACATTATGGCCACTACGAAGAGTGAGACAAGTGGATATTTAGGGCATCCTGGCCTCATTTATACACTTTGTCAACTATCTAGAGTTGAAGCAAGAGATGATGAGGAATGGGTGTATCCTATGAAACTCATTAGTAAAGTAATATAAAGACTTATGAATCACGTGAGGGAATGGAGATCAGGGAATAGGAGCAAAGTACCTTTTACTAGTAGAGACATTCCTTCTACTAGCTATGACCCTCCTGCCTCTAGTCCCCCGACCATATATGATCTGATGAATGCCATGACCCTACAGAGGAAAAGTTCTGATTAGTTGGATGAAAAACTAGAAAGAATTGATCATAGGATTGAAGGGCTAGAGAGAAGACATGATCATGACAGTGAGTATCTTCAGAGGCACTTAGATTTTGAGATGGCTTATTACGATGCTCAGGCTAGATACTACAGAGGAGAGTCTGATGTAATTTTTCCAGAATGCCCCCAGTGTACACAGTATCAGCCCAATCCTCCTGCTGACCAGGGTGATGAAGACATTGTGTGGGATTTTGATGCTTGATGATTTGATAGTGATGTATTGTATGTGTTCGTGTTAGTTTTAATTTTTTGTTGTAGTACTTTTATTGATTGTATTATGTGGACTATGTTATATTTTCTGTGATATGTGTTTACTTTGTATTTTCATTCAAAATGTTTGTGATATCTGTGATGATAATTGTAATTGTGAACTGATTAGTTTAAAATAGTAAATTGTTTGTTCTGTGTTGTGAAATGCATATGTACTGTGTAGTGTAGTTAGTTATTTTTGTTTAATGTTTAGTTTTATATACTTGTTTTAAAATTTCATTACCCCAGTAAATTCTATAAACTATTATGTGTGTAGAAAGATTTTTAATATTATAGGTCACTTGAAGTTAGAAATTTTGAGAATAACCTGCAAATTTCAAAAAGACAAAAATGCCTAAAGTGCAAAGATATGAATTTTATATTTAGAATTTTTCTTTCACCCATGTACTATTTCTATTTATAGAAAACTTTAAGTTTGGGGGAGGGAAGAAAAATCTTAAGTATTATATGTTCTCAAATAATATAGTTTCAAAAATTATTACAATGATTTTTGTGATAAAAATTAATTCCGATAACTATATATAGATTTTATCTTAATATTGTAAAAGATTCAAAGAAATATTTTTTATAATGAAAATTAATCTTGTAGATTAAGATATTTAGTATAAAAGGATAAGACTATAGTTAACTATTTAAAGTAAGGAAAACTATATTTTGAATTATTAAGAATTTTAAGAATTGAGTTGAGAAAGAAAAGATTGAGATTCAATAATGTAAAAACAATAAAGTACATATAAGGTAAATAATGTTGAAAGTTTCAAATTTAGGAAAAGAAGAGTGAAGTTCAAAATTATTAACAGGCTATCCAGATATAGTAATCCACACTTGAAAAAGAAAAAGAAAGAAAAAAGAAAAGGATTGAAAAACAATCCCTAAAAAGAAATGAAAAAAAAAGAGAAAAGAAAAAAAGTGAGGAGAAGCTTGAGGAAATGCCTTATCAAAAATTGGCTTTACTTGGATTAACCTAAAAGGAAAACTAAAAACATTTCTGAACTTATATTTATGACTAGTTTCTCACGTATAGTTTCCTCATGAATTTCCTATCTTTTGAATACTTTGAGTGAATTAATATTGCAACATATAGTCATTCTTGAAATGAATAGAAGACTAGAACTCTTAAACTTGATGACTAGATAGCCTTATACCTGCAGAATTAATCTAATTAATTGAAAATCTTTCTAAGAATTCTTACTACAATATTTATTTAAATCAAAATTATAGTATTTCTGAATTAAAACTTTACCACAATGAATCATAACTTTTATGTAGTATTAAGGATTACTTGAGGGCAAGTAATAGTTAAGTTTGGGGGATTTTGACCCAAGGAAAAAAGCTTAAGATTTTCATGCCTATTTTATACTGATTTTGATGATATTGCACTTTAGAAAGGTATTTTTGGTGTTTTTCTTTAGGTATGAAGATTTAAGGATAGGGAGTGAAAATATGCAAAAAAGAGCGAATTTGGAGCAAAAAGGACAAAATTATGCAAAATTCACCTAGGGCGCCGACGGTGAGGTCAACGACGCTGACGACGTGATTTTCTCGAGAGTTCAGAAATAATTACAAGGAAAGCCGCCGACGGCGGAGATCGAGTCTGCTGATGGCGTGGCCTGTTTAAAGCACTATTTCTAGAAGGCCGCCGACGGCGAACTCGAGGCCGCCGATGGCAAACTCGAGGCCGCCAACGGCAAACTCGAGGCCGCCGACGGCAAGCTCGAGGCCGCCGACGGCGGGATCGACGGTTCTTTCCAGAAATACGTCGAATGTGGATGATTTTCGAAGGGGTGCTTGCAAAACCCTTAGAGACTCTTCTACAACTTTAAAAAGAAACATTTTAGGCCGAAATGGTGGTCTCCTACGTGTTAATTAGAGAGTCCAAAGTGTCCAAAATAGTCAATTAGTGTGTTTATAGTGAGTAGATAGTTATTTTTAGTATTGTTATTTAGTGAGTAATGAATTCAAATAGAGATTTTGTGAGGAATTTTTTGAGGGATTGTAAGAGTGAAAGGGAAGTGAGAGATCTCTTATGCATTGTCGTTTTCAAGGATAATTCCTCGTGATGTAAGAAAAGAAGAAATTCAGAGGAACTTCAAGGAGTTTGCTTGGGGAGGAATTTAAGATAAGTTGAGTTTATTTACTATAGTTTGTAGAACTTTACTTTATTATATGAAATCCAAGTTTTTTCGCATCCTCTTCATGAATTCTGAGTAGTTGTTCTGTCTTTCTCCTTGTTTTGATGTTTTTGTGAAATGATTATATGAATTAGTGTATAAAACCTATTATAAAGAATTTGTTATGATACTATACCTAAACTTACTTTACTATATGAATTGGCCATTTGTATTGTTAAAATCTATGAAGAATTCTTAAGATCTGACTGTGAGCTAGGGATTCTTTACTAGTATGTATCACATTTCTCTTTGAAAGGTAGATGGGTAAATCTTTGAAAGAAGAAGTGCAAATAAATAGAGAAATAATATTAATCGGACGTGGAAATGGAGATTTTAGAGTGACAGGCTAAAATCTCTAATTCGGTCCTATCATTTGGGTGCTGAGGTGTAAATTGTTAGCCCTCAAGTGAGGGGAACGTGGGAGCTCCGAAGTGAGAACCGGTATCCTCCCAGCCTAGCCGCAGATTCAGTAACCGAGATTAGGATTAGTCAATGTTCTTTATGCCTAGACCAAAGGGTAAAGAATATGTATGCTCCTATTTGGCACAACACATATAAAACTAATTCTAACTATCGTTTCACATAAATATCTTAACAAAGGAGAAAGATTCTTGCTATTATATATTTGAACTTAACTTCATTAGTATTAGTAAATTGTTAGTAAAACTAGTTTAGATATAAGAACTTTATATTATAATCGATTGCGTATTAGTGACTGATAGTCAATTTCGATTTAGTTGTAATTCTAACTTGGTTTATATAATCTTAGTCCGTAGGCTTTAATATATTTCCATATGGGATCGATATCTAGGACTTCACTAGAGCCCTGCATTACTTAAGCTATACGTATACTTCTGTTTAAATGTAACTCAGCGATTAAAAGATTATCATATTTTATTAATACTAAAATTAATATTTCGCTCCAAATCAAGTTTTTGGCGCCGTTGCTAAGAATTTATATCTTTTAGTAGTGGTGTCGAAATCTTATATTTATAAGTATATTTAAAATCGCGGGATCATATGTCCACTCTTTGGAATAGATATGTCACTTATAATGGAATGCTCGTTTATTTAAACTATTAATAATATGAGAACAGTTTGGTCTCATATTTTGAAAAATCAAATGCTACTTTTCAAATTATATATATATATTAAAAATCTATAATTCGCCGACAACTTCTGTAGGAGACCCCTTTTCAAAACACATAACCAATAAATATGCCGACATCATGTCATCTTATTTAGTTTTGTTGTTTGTCCTTTTTGTTTTGTTGTTTATTTGTTTAATGGCTATCCTAAAATGTTTGGTTTTTTTTTTGTCTTGGTTTTGTCATTTTAATGTTGTTTATTTTATTTTATTTTGTCAATGTTGTTGTTTTCATGTCATTGTGATTGTGTTTTGTTTTGTTGCCTTTCGTATCGTCTTAGGAATATATTCCTGCAAAACAGAGTTAGCACACCCTATAACATGCAAATGAAATTTAAAATGTAACCTATCTTCATCCTACAAACAAAAATAGTGTCAGAAAGAAATAATGCCAATTTTATTTATTCAATCTTTATATTTTTTTTAGTTATATTTTTAGATAACCCGGTCAAGATGTCACTGGCTCCGTCGTCCCAGGTCATCAGGGGCCTTAATCTACGTAGTCCGAAAGATATTTAAACCAGGACCGCAAGAATTCTGTCAGCAACCAGAATTGTATCGTCCGAGAAATCTTCGTAGATTAAGAACACTAGGGATCAAGTTGCATTCAGTGATGTTTTTTCATTAAGGTTTCATTTAAGTTTTAGTGTCTTTTTCCAATTTTAGATTTGAAAACATTTAGGTTGTTTACAATTTCTTAAGATTTTCTTTATTTCATATTAAAATCTTAAGTTTGATGTCTTTTGGACCTATTATTTTAAATTTAATGTGCTTTGATTTTTAGATTCATTGTCGATTGAATCAAAATTTGATTAGATTTGAGAAATAGTGTTTGAGATTTGATTAGATCTAGTAATTTAGATTCAATTTTATTTGAATTTAAAGATTCAAATCTAATGATTTTTTTTAAATTAGACTCATTTTCATTTGAATCTAATAAGTCTAAATTAGACTTAGATATAATTTAACACAAATTAGACTTTAGAAACATAGATTTGGTGTTTTTTGAATCTAATGTTAAGTTTAATTATGTTAAACTTTAAAATAAAATCTAACCTAAGTTAGATTTTAAAATTCTGGATTCAATGTCATTTGAATCTAGAAGAAGTGTTAAGTCTAATATGGATTAGACATAGATAAAGTCATTTGATAATCAGATTCAATGTCATTTGAATCTTAATATCTTTGATTTGATCTTTAAAATAGTTTAATTTTTTTAAGAAATTTTAAATAAAAAATTTGATTTCAGTTTGATGTGGTTTGAATTTAACCTGGGGTCATTTTGAGTTGAACCTAAGTTAATCTTAAGTTCATGTCTATTTAGATTGAATTATCATGAGTTCATGTCTGTTTGGAACTAAGTTAAAAGTACCAATTTAGATTTAATGTAAATTGAATCTAAAGTTGAGTTAACTTAAGTTCGTGTCTGTTTGAACTTAAGGTATAAATGTTCAGTTAAATTCAATTTTTAATTGAACCTAACGTTGAGTTAACTTAAGTTCAATTTAAGTTGAGCCTAAGCTAGAAATGTTGATTGTAGGTTGATCCTAAATTTGAAGTTAACTTAAGTTAAATTTAGGTTGAACCTAAGTTAGATATGTTAAGTTAGGTACAATATGGGTTGAACCTAAAACTTAAGTTAACTTGGGTTCAATTTAGGTTGAACCTAAGTTAGATATGTTGAGTTAGGTTTAATATGGATTGAACCTAAGGCTTGAGTTAACTTGGGTTCAATTTAGGTTGAACCTAAGTTAGATATGATGAGTTAGGTTCAATATGGGTTGAAGCTGAAGTTCAATTTAGGTTGAACCTAAGCTAGATATGATGAGTTAAGTTAAATATGGGTTGAACCTAAGGTTCAATTTAGGTTGAACCTAAGTTAGATATGTTAAACTAGGTTCAATATGGGTTGAACCTAAGGTTTAAGTTAAGTCTAGTTAAAATAAACTTAATTAAGATTTAAGTTTTATTTAAATAATACTCAAAGGTTAATTGAGTCTAATTAGATAAGACTTAATTAGAATTTAAAGACCATTCAAGTCTTATTTAGGTAATACTTAAGGTTTAATTAAGTCTAATTAAAATCAGACTGAATTGGAATTTGAAGTTATTTAAGTTTAGTTTGAGTAAGGCTTAAATGTTAATTAAGTCTAATAAGTTAGACTTAATTAGAGTATAAGTTTGATTAAACCTTAGTTAATTAAAATTTAATAATTTTATTAAGTCTGATGAATTAGACTTAAATAAGGTTTAGGATTTATTAAACATTAGTTGGTTAAGATTTAATGGTTTAATTAAGTCTAATATGATAGCTTAATTATGGTTTAAAATTGATTAAACCTTAGTTAGTTAAGATTTAACAGTTTAATTAAGTCTAATGTGATAGACTTAATTATGGTTTAAGATTGATTAAACATTAATTGGTTAAGGTTCAATAGTCTAATTAAGTATAATGTGATAGACTTAATTATGGTTTAGAATTAATTAAACCTTAGTTGGTTAAGGTGTAATAGTTTAACAAAGTCTAATGTGATAGACTTAATTATAGTTTAGTCTAATTGGTTTAAGACTACTTAAACCTGATTAGACTTAATTAGAGTTGACACTAATTGGTTTGGGATGAATTAAACCTAATTTGGGTAAGATTTAATTGATTAATTAGAATTAATAGAGTTAAGTCTAATTGGTTTAGGATTAATTAAATTCTAATTTATGTAAGGTTTAATTGATTAATTAGACTTAGTTAGGGTTCAGTCTAATTGGTTTAGGATTAATTAAATGTAATTTGGGTAATGTTTAATTGATTAATTAGACTTAGTTAGGGTTAATCTAATTGGTTTAGGATTAATTAAGCCTAATTTGGGTAATGTTTAATTGATTAATTAGACTTAATATGGGCTAAATCTAATTGGTTTAGGACTAATTAAACCTAATTTGGTTAAGGTTTAATTGATTAATTAGACTTAATTTGGGTTAAGTTTAATTGGTTTAGGATTAATTAAACCTAATTTGGGTAAGGTTTAATTGATTAATTAGACTTAATATGGGTTAAGTCTAATTGGTTTAGGATTAATTAAACCTAATTTAGGTAAGGCTTAATTGATTAATTAGACTTAGTTAGGGTTAAGTCTAATTGGTTTAGGATTAATTAAACCTAATTTGGGTAAGGTTTAATTGATTAATTATACTTAATATGGGTTAAGTCTAACTGGTTTAGGATTAATAAAACCTAATTTGGATAAGGTTTAATTGATTAATTAGACTTAATTTGGGTTTAAGTATAATAGGTTTAGGATTAATTAAACCTAATTTAGGTAAGGTTTAATTGATTAATTAGACTTATTATAGGTTAAGTCTATTTGGTTTAGAATTAAATAAACTAATTTGGATAAGGTTTAATTGTTTAATTGGACTTATTTGGGATTAAGTATAATTGGTTTAGGATTAATTAAACCTAGTTTGGGTAAGGTTTAATTGATTAATTAGACTTAATATGGGTTAAGTCTAATTGATTTAGGATTAATTAAACCTAATTTAGATAAGGTTTAATTGATTAATTAGACTTAATATGGGTTAATTCTAATTGATTTAGGATTAATTAAACCTAATTTGGTTAAGGTTTAATTGATTAATTAGACTTAATATAGGTTAACTTTAATTGCTTTAGAGGTTAATTATACCTAATGTAAGCAAGGTTTAAGTTAATTAATTAGGTTTAATATGGGTTAAATCTAATTAGGGTTTAAAGGTTACTTAAACCTAATATAATTAAGGTTTAAATTAATTAATTAGGTTTAATGTGGGTTAAACTTAATTAGGGTTTAATGGTTACTTAAACCTAATGTAAGTAAGGTTTAAGTTGATTAATTGGGTTTAGTATGAGTTAAACCTAATTAGGGTTTAAAAGTTACTTAAACCTAATGTAATTAAGGTTTAAGTTGATTATTTAGTTTTAGTATGAGTTAAATCTAATTAGGGTTTAAAGGTTACTTAAACCTAATATGAGTAAGGTTTAAATTAATTAATTAGGTTTAATGTGGGTTAAAGCTAATTAGGGTTTAAAGGTTACTTAAACCTAATGTAAGTAAGGTTTAAGTTGATTAATTAGGTTTAGTATGAGTTATACCTAATTAGGGTTTAAAAGTTACTTAAACCTAATATAAGTAAGGTTTAAATTAATTAATTAGTTTAATGTGGGTTAAACCTAATTAGGGCTTAATGGTTAATTAAACCTAATGTAAGTAAGGTTTAAGTTGATTAATTAGTTTTAATGTGAGATAAACCTAATTAGGGTTTAATGGTTACTTAAACCTAATGTAAGTAAGGTTTAAGTTGATTAATTAGGTTTAATGTGAGTTAAACCTAGTTAGGTTTTATTTTTATGTTAACCCTAATGTAATTAAGGTTTAATAGGTTAACTAAGTCTAGTATGCCTTTAAACTTAGTTAAAGTTTAATCTTGTGTTAAACCTAATGTAATTAAGGTTTAATGGGTTAATTAAGTTTAGTATGTCTTCAAACATAATTAAATTGGTATTATTTAAGATTTATTCATTTCTTTTTAAGTTTGATTTAATTAAGCTTAATTTGTCTTTAAGCTTGATTAAGGATTTGATTAAGATAGTGCTTAAGCCTAATTTGTTATTTTAGACTTAACTAGATTTTGTCATGAGTCTATTGTGAGTTAGACTCATTTTGAACTTAGTCTATCATGAAAAATAGGCTAAGTTATAAAAATGTTGATTTTTAGGATTTAAATTTATTAATTAATAAAGGATTTTAAATCCTAAATTTTGAAATATCATTTAAAATTATTTAATGACTTAAAAATTATTGTCTTAGGGTTATTGTTTTTTACCCCAAAACTTCAAGTCATTTTCCAATTTTATTTTTCTTAATTTCTAATTTTTATAACTATTTTTAGAAATAATTATAAAGTGACTTTTGAATGTCATCAAAGAGAATTTTTCTGTCGTTAGAAAAATCAGAGAATATATGTCATGCTAAGAGGATGATTTTGTGAAAATATCATAATTTTTGAATTTAGAATTTTTTTAATAATTAAATTACTCCAGAGAGTAATTAATTAATTAAAAATAAAATATAAATCAAAAATTATAATTATTGATTCGACATTATTTCCTCTTTATTCTCTTTCCAGGGGTATTTTTATTTTATTTTTGTGATTTTTATATAAAAGATATGAATTTTCAATTTTTTTAAGGTTTCATTGGATTAATTAATTTATTAACCGATTCAGAAAAACATGAGAGCACCGCGTGTCCTCGGAACGATTGAAACATGCTCGATCCACTGCGGGGATCTAAACAGCAGGTCAAGTATGGATTACTTTCGGTCGTCCATTTTTAAAACATAAAAAAGGACAACATCCGAGCATCTCCCTCCTTTCTCCCAGCCTAAGCACCCTTAATCTTCTAGGATTGAAATCTCGCTCAAATCTAGAATTGAGTGAAATTTGTTCCTAGGATCTACTGAGGCAGACGACCAAATCCATACAGATTTTTAATAGTTTTGAAAACCTTTTCTTCACAAAGTTTTGAACCCGAAAGCCATTAATGGAGAAAAATCATACCTTGGCCATAGTGCTTTAAGCTTTCAATTAACTGCTTTGGATAGGTCATCTAGGTCCAAGAAAGCTTCCAGGCACTTTAATTGGACTTCAAATAAGTGTTGACCTCATTTTTGATGAGGTCTTCTCTTCCCTCTTTAGTGTTTAAGATCTAGCCTTAGGCTTTTCCTTTGACTATCTTAGAGGACTAGAATTGGGACCCATCCCTTAGAAATTTGAACCACTTCTTGCCTCCCCGCAAACCCCACAAGCTTCGATTGTAAACCCCTAATCACCTAAAGGGTCGAAATCAAATGTGAAGGTTTAAAGGATGAGTTCCCTATATGACTCTTTGGCCTTAGGACCACCCTGGGTGGCTTGGTCTGGTGAGGGTTGACTTACACACTCACTACACTCATACTCTACACTCTCACACACACAATCCAAATCCTAAAACCACACACATACCCAACTTGGCTCCTTGACTAATGTAGGTAATTCATACGGATGGACCTTAACCCCTAAGCCCCTAGCTAATAGGGTTAGGAACAACATAGTGAATGCCTCAAATGAGTCCTCTCATGGCTCATATAGGCTTAACATGGCTTCATGGCTCAACCAAAGTGCTTCCATTTCACTCATATTTGATCAATCTCCTTTTTTCCAAAATTTCAATTTTCGACCCCGGGACCCTACACCCATCAAACCTACTAAAAGCCCTTAAAATTGCCCAAATCCTCCAAAATTTCCAAATCACCCAAAATTCCCCAAAAATTAACCTTGAACATTTCCTCACCAATCAAATTGATCATCTATAGCCAGAAATATCAAAAATTCCAAAAATACCCCCCAATACCCTCCAAATACCCAAATGCCCCCCTTAGCCAAAAATCCAAAAATTCAGAAAATTCCCAGAAAATTCCCGAAAAACCCAAATATTCCCAATTTCATTTTTTCCAACTATACCATGGGCCAATTTTGTTAATTTACCCCACTTTTACCAAAACCCCCAATTTAGCCCATTCTTAACCCAAGTGAACCCAATGTCAAACCAAATCTACCCAATTGACCCCAAACCTTTTCTAAACCTTCCCTAACATCCCCACAAACAAAACACTAACATAATTTGCCCAAGATTTGGACCCAAACCCCACTCAAATTCAACCCAAAACCAAAAAGCCCAATTTTGACCTAAACCCAAACCTAACCCAAATAAGCCCAAGTCCCAAAACCAAAACCCAACAAAAGTTGAAATCTCTTTGAAACACTCCCATAAACATTTCCCAACATTAATTTTACATCAATTTCAACCCTAGCCCAACATTGGCCCAAATTAGCCCAATTTGACCTACATTGGCCCATGTACCAAATGAACCCAAATCCAACCCAATTCAAGCCCAAATCACCTCAAATTTATTTAAAATCACTCATGACACATCCCTAAACCAAACCCAACAATTATTTGGCCCAAGCCTTTACCAAACCTCCATCCTAAAATCCATTTTTAAAATCCAAAAAGCCCACTTCCCTAAACCATTTTAAAAGCCCATCTTCACTAAATTTCAAAGGCCCAAACTTCATGCTAAAGCCCATATGACATTCTTTTCATCACCCCATTAATTTATATCATCCCTTAAGTCCTAAATCAATCATCAAATAACCCTAAATTAGGCCTCATGCCAAAATCACCCATAAGTCCCAAAAATTCAAAACCTTCTTTCATGTAAATGACCAAGCTTTGTCCCAAGCCACATGGAGCCATGAGCAAGCCATTTACAAGCCATATGAAGCCATGGAAGGTTTGACATGTGACCAAGCCATTAATGGCAAAAGGAGGGCCCCCTTTCCTAATCCTTCATTAAGCCTTTTTAACCATAACCATGTCACACACTAAACCAAGTTTAGCCACCTCACCATGGATGGAGACTTCACCACTCCACGAGCAACTGACCCAACCGATCCCCCGGCCCAAAATCGACCATGGGAAGGTGAACCAAGCCCAAATACATGGGTTGACCAAATTGAACCCAAAATGAGCCTTCCCCCATTCCATTTCAATTCAAGCCCTTTACACATGGCCAACTCCACCGACTTCACCATTGCCAAGCCCCGACCTCACCGGTCAAGATGGTGACCCGACCTCGGCCGGCCACCCACCACGAGCCGCCGGAAAACCCCATGGCCGAGACCTCGGGAGGAGCCAAAGTTTGAAATTCCCACCCGCCGAGCCGCCCCATCCCCAATGGCCACCATGGCTCGTTCTTCCTCGACCTAAGCAGACTGATCCCAAGCCCTAACTCTCCCGGGAGGCCCTCCAACCATGCCTATTTAAACACCACCTCCTCTCGGCCAAGAGAGGTGCCGAACCAAAACTTACCGAAACCCTGCCAAAATCATCCCGTACCACTCTCTACACATAGAGAACTTGATCCCCACCGAAATCCCCCCGCCATTTCTCTCGCGAGCTCAATTTCGCAGTCGAAATCCAAGCTCAAAACCAGGACACTTCACCACAGTCGAGCCAATCTCCAAATTGATTGGTCCTACACCTTCACCGTACCAAGAGGAGAAGTTTCCCAAAGAAAGCCCCCTCACCAGAGCCGGCCATTGCTCCCAACCTCCAAGCTTTGTGATCGAGCCGTGGTCGAAATCATACCTGGACAATTCACTGTGCCAAGGGACTTCATCCGGAGCTTGCTTCGACCCAATCGAAGGCGACACAACTCTCGCATCGAAGCTTCACTTCTCCGAGCAAAGGTATGGACTCACTCTTCTTCCCGAGCTTACAGAGATTCTCCATTTAATTTGAATCAATTTCAATGCATGTTTACCGTATGGATGTGTTCGTCTCTTGAAGACGAATCCACAGAGCATAAGAACACGAAAATTTGTTGAGAATCGAGTGAGAAATTAAGGTTAGAATGTTGACGGTCACGGATTCACACCAGTCGTAGACGATGACCAGGAGCCGTCAGATTGCGCGTGTATCGAGCGGACGGCCAGGATCGCGCCTGATGGAGAAACTGGACATGAACCGCGGGCCGCGTGGGATCCCAGTCAGATGGCAGCGCCGAATCAGGAGACGACACGTGGAGCTTCGGAGCTACCGAGGTTGACGCGGCGCTGCGTGGACAAGTAGGAAAATAGGGATTTTTCTTATTTATTAAATACCCAGAACTTCAAAAATTCATAACTTTGTGTAGAAAAATCTTAAAAATAAAATAAAAATACTCTCTTGCTCAGTGAACAGAGGAGAATAGTGTGGAAAAGAAATTAAGTAATTTCATTAAGTATTTTATTTTTAATGATTTATTTACTCTCTGCATTGTTTTAATTCTCCATGCATATAGGAAATTCACTATGGCATGAGACCATAGGGCTTTTGAAGCCTCTGAACTTAGAAACATTCCCTGAATTTTCTAAGGTCAGAGGCCATCCCTATGAGAAGTTATTGATTTTTCAAGTTCATGTTACTGTTTTGAGTATTTTAATTCCAATAATTAGCATGTTTAGAAATAAATTCTAGGAAAGTTTGGTGATGTTTCTTGTGACTAGAGGGACCTAGGAAAAATAAGTTTTGAGTTAATTCACTTTGAATAACTCTAATTGGCCTAAATACCCAAAATTGAACTTTAATTAATTAGGTTTAACCACACATCAAATTAACTTAAAAACAATTCTCCACTGTCCTCTAGGGATAGAAGAACACCACATAAAAATTTGAAACCAATCGGACTCGATTAACTCCACTAAATGGGTCGATTAAGTCTCTTAAGCAAAAATAGGTAAAATTAAACTTTAAAAACTCATAACTCACAAAATACTTTTCAAAAATTCACAAAAATGGTTTTGGAGCCTCTCTGATATTAGAGTAACTTAGGAAAATTAAAATTGTAATTTTCTAAAAAAGTTGATTTTTATCATTATTTTAATATTTTTAATAATTAAAAAATAATAAAAATCATAAAAATATTAAAAATCACCAAAATGTCACATTTTAAATTCTAATCATTTAGGAACAAACCAAATATTTTTCTTAAGCCCCTAGGGTAAGATATTGAATTTTAAAGGCTTAATGTAATTTTTAATATTAAAAAAATGTATTTTTCCAACCTTCTCACCAAAATAATTCTAATAAATCAAAAAAAAATCATTAAAATATAAAATTTATTTCTCTGGACTCCTTAAGGTTAGAAATATTGAAGAAAAATATAAAATCCATTTTTAAACTTTAATTTTATTTTAAAATTAATTAATACTCCAAAACCCAAAATAATTCTAATAAATAAAATATAATTTAAAAAATCACCAAAATTGGTCCAAATGGACCTCTGGTCATTAGGAACATCCCATAATTTTCTTAAGGACAGAAAAATTTCCTTGGTCATCTTATTGAATTTTCCTTGGAAATCCCTATTTTCTACAAAAAATAATTACATAAATAAATTAAATACAGAAAAATCACATTTTCTCCTCTAATTTCTTAATTGACATGTGAGTGAAGCCACATAAAAATTTTAAATTCATTTAAGCTTAATTTAGTGAGTTATGGAATTATTAAGCTTAAAGGGCAAAATGGTAATTAAAATTTTAACCCTTAATTAAAACTTTAGGCTTAATAAAATGAGAGAGTAAAATATTTGATCATAATCTGATTTGGATGATTAAAATTTAAATAATTAAAGGGTAGAGACCCATCAATCATTTTAAAGATTAATTAGAGTAAACTTTAATCATTTAATTAATGAAATTTGGATGATTAATAAAAATTGAAATTATTAAAATAGGGGTATTATTAAGAAGACACTTGTTCTCTAATTTAAGAATCCCTAAATTAATCACCTCAATAATATTTAATTCCCAATTAAAATGATAATCCAAACTCAAGATTTAAAATACTAAAAGACTTAATCATTAAATTAAATTAAAATTAAAACATTTAAATTAAATCCTTCCAAAATTTCAATTAAATTAATACTTTAACAATGAAATTAAATCATCTTTAAAACATAAAAAATAAAATATTAAATTAAAATTTAAATTAAATTAAATTAAATTAAATTAAATTAAAACATATTAAATTAAATTAAATTAAATTAAATTAAAAATAAAATCAAGTTAAAATAAAATTAAAATTAAATTAAAACATTAAAATAAAATTAAAATTAAGACTAAACCAAATAAAATTAAATTAAATTAAATTAAATTAAATTAAATTAAATATAACATCACCTAAGACATAAAGAATTCAAAATAAATCTAAAACAACTTGAACACTATTCCTAACTTAAACCCATTAATTAAAATTAAATTAAATCACAAATCACTTAAACATCAATTTGCCCTCAAAAGCTCTTGTTGTCATAACTCCTAAACGGAGTATTAAGTGAAGTGTTACTTCACTTATAGGATATTCAAATGTCCTAATTCACTGAGCAAGATAACAAAACTTAAACTCCTGGATGATTAATTCACTTGTATAATTAAATTCTCTTGAACTTAAAACAATCCTAGAGGTGTTGAAAAGATGTTTAAGACTCGTCTTAAGCACTTCCTCAATATGATAGGATATTTATAAGAATAATTGAACTTAATTGTTCTTTGATGAAGAAAATCATCCTTAAACCAAAACACAAGAACCTAGACGTCATAGGAGATGACTACCATAGGATTAGGATCTTGGTAGAAAACCAGAAACCTTGCCCTTAGCTTTACCTAGGTAATTTCCATAAATACTTAAATGCCTTAACATGTGTTTTAAGTGCAGCTTGGGATGACGGGAAGACTCTCCAGGTACGCTTTTATTTTATTGCAATTTACTTTATCGCAAATGCACTTTACTTTTCTCGCATGATAAACAATCGTTGCATGAAAACCAAAACCTTTAGGATAGTCCCTAAACCGATACCAAAACTAAATTAAAAATCACCGCAAGATAAAATTCACCGCCACAACATTTCAAAATATAAAACAACTCAAAATTTAATCACAAACGAACACAAAACTATAATCTCAACTAAATTAAAACGTCTCGTCGAATGATCGAGAATACCTCGGATGATGTAACCCACGTGTTGCTAACGGGATTTCCAACGGTCTAAATGAAAGTGTGGAACTCATTCAGTTGAGTTTAGCAAATTCATCTGGACTAAGTAAATTAGATGAAAATAACGGTGCTCGGGATGATCGGAACCGCGGGATCTTAATCGGTTCTGTTTAATCAAACCTTAAGATTTGTTTAATTAAAATATTAAAAACACTTGGATTTTAAGATATTCTCTAAACCAAAACACTTCTCTCATCTCTTGATTTATGACTTCTAAAACTAAACCTCTGCAACAACAAGGAGCTCGGAGCACGGTGGGCAGCTCGGCCATCGTCATCAGCAAAACTCAAATCTACTTCAACAAAACTTTCTTAGAATTAAATAACCAAGCCATAGGACTTCGAGGTAGTTTGCCTAGTGCAACATAAATCCTCAACTCTTCGTTAGACATTTACATAATCATGTTATGCAAATTAAGCCCTAACCAGTATTAGAACTCCGAGGTAGTCGTTTGGTACGACATAAATCTTCACATTTTCGAGGCTATTTGTATGATCATATCATACAAATATAAGTCTTAATTAATTAAAACAGGCAAGATGAAACATTAAATGAACTCCCAAATTGAAGCCAAACAATAGGATAGTTTGGGAAGTTACCAAGATTCTACTTGGATCCTCAACTTCTCCTACTTTTCTTCCTTTTGACTCCTGAAATTAATTGTTCCAAATTTTGAGTCATTCCCTTTTGAAATCTCCAAAACTCAAATCCTTTGAAAACCTTAAACTTTGAAATTCTTGAGAGCAAAACCACTGATCATTATCGAGAGTTTTCTTAAATGATTCCCGTCATTTAAGATGTAATTAACTATAGGGGCTTGCCCTTATAGTGGAACTTTAAGAACCTGAGTAATATAAACCCTGCTTAATTCATTTATATTAAGTAGGGGAACTTGTCGGCTTATAAAATTGGTTCGCAGACCAAACGGATGTCACAAATCTCCTAGTTTATTTAATCGAGTCCCATCATTAAGCAGTGTGTCTATTCTTCGGGATAGATACACGGTTTGTGGTGCGGTGCTCATATATATAAACTATTTGGGATGTGAGATCGGTTTGATTTCATATCTTAAAACTTTTAAATTTAAAATTACTTTCAAAATCAAATGTTATCTTTTAAATTATATATATATTTAAATTAAATTTAAAATATGAAAATTCGCCGACAATAAGTTTTATATGGGATTTTGAATTCAGTCAGCTCGGTTTGAAGAGAAATGATCAATAGAAGGCCAGGGACTATTGGGAGACTCAACTTCAGTGGAGCTCTTCCTCTTCTATCTCCTAAATGGATTAACAAAGGTCAATTTTGAATTTGGTAAAGTTTTTCTTTACAAACTAATTTTGTCCTGGTTTTGGAGTGGCTCAGGTTTGATCAAATTAGGTTCAACCAGTAGGTCAAGTGCCAAGTCTTGGTGGGGATCAATAGCCTATCTCATAGGGAACAAGTTTAATGTTGGGAGCTGGGGGAATTGAGCAGCCTATATAGGTTTTCCAAATTTGACTCCTTACTTTCATGGGCTTAGCTTTGGCCCCTTCTATAACCATGGGGAGGTCATGGCTGAGCTTAGAAAAGCTTTGAATTGCTTGGGGATCAAGCTAACAGTCTCATGATGGCATGGAGATAAATGTTTAGTTAGGTGGCAACCATGGTTGAACTTCCCAAGATTATTCCATGACATACTTAACTATAGTGAAGGTTTGATCTTCTACCTTGGCATTCCCCTATTGGAAAGTTTGGGAGATGGATAAAGTTGCCTAAACATGCTTTGAATCAACCTCACCCATATAGATTTATTGATTCATTTTATAGGTTCAAAGGAGAGTGACACATAAGTGTTATTCTTTCCTTAGTTTCATGACATGTTATGATGAGTTTAACCATGGTTTAAAGGGTGGTTAAGGAAAGTTTTTCCTTCTATTGGGTGAAGGGAGAGATGTATAGTGACTCACCTAAATCCTTCTTTAAGGAAAATATGGTTAATTGACACCACTTATGCTTACTCATCATGGTCTCATGATGAATTCTCAACTTAGTTAACCATGGTAAACGAGAGGGTTGAAGTCATGTTCTCCTTCTATTGGGTGGTCTAGGAGGTGTATGATGAGCCATTGAGATGGCCAGCCACATCACTTTAAGGAAGGAGGTGATTCATGCTTTGAAGTAAAGGGGAGATGCCACTTCATTTCCTTCATCATAATGCCTCCATAATGACTTTTAACCATGGTTAAATGGCATGTCATGGTCATTAATGGGTTAAGTCATATTGAATGGGTCATATGGGTTATGTCTAACCCATATTGGGTCATCCATGATGTCATAAAGGGTTTTAGAATTTTTGAAAACCATTTATTATGTAATAATTGGTGTCATGTGTTAAAATTCCATTTTATGCCCATTTTAATTTAATTTCCATTGTAATTAATTATGTCACTAATTAAAAATGTTGGAAATTATTTTATTAATCAATTAATTAATCAAAATATTTTTAAATTAATTATTTGATTAATTTTAATTTATTTTTGGTTTAAAATTAGATTGTCTTATTTCATGGCTTTTAATTTTATTTTCATTTCAATTAATTATTTAATTAATTAAAATATTGAAAATTATATTATTAGCAAATTAATTATTCAAAATAATTTTAGAATAATTATTTGATTAATTTATATTATTTTTGGTTTAAAAATGAGTGTTTTGACCAAATTTGATGCGTGTTGACTATGGTTAATCAGTATTGACCCAGGTTGACCCAAGTTTACTCGGGTTGATCAATTCTAGTTCAAGGATATTCAATGTGACTTTCTCAACCTTGTCATAGTTGATTTGGTCATAAAATTAGTGGTTTTATCATTTTAGGGTCTAAATTAGTCATGTTGACCAAATTTATGGTTTTGATGAACCCAAAGGTCAATGTGGTGATTTCGGGATTATTTTTTGGTAATTTTGATCAATGTCAAGTTGATTATGCCAATGTCTGTCATTGAAGTCAATTTTGTGATCAAAGGGGTGTGGATTAGCCATTTTTGACCAATTTTGACCTATCTAGGTTAAAGGTTTGACCAAAGTTATCTTAATAGTCATGTAATGTCTTTAGGTGGTTAAATATGTCATATTTGACTATTTTAGTGTTTTGATTGACTTGGTAGTCAATGGTTGATCTTTGAGTCAAAAATTGATTAATTTGTCTAAAGTTGTTTTCTAGGTCAAAAGTTGGCTCATTAGGTCAATAATTGGTCATTGGGTCAGGAATTAACCATTTTGACTAAAGTTGACTTTTTAGGTTAAAGGTTGACCTGTTGAGTCACTAGGGTTTGTCATTGGGTCAGAATTGACCATTTTGACCAAACTTGACTTTTTGGGTCAAAGTTTGACTTGTCGGGTGACTAGGGTTGGTCATTGGGTCAGGATTGACCATGTTGACCAAAGTTGACTTTTTAGGTCAAAGGTTGACCTATTGGGTCAGTAGGTCATTGGGTCAGGATTAACCATTCTGACCAAAGTTGATTTTTTGAGTCATATGTTGACCTGTTGGGTCAATGGAGTTGGTCATTGGGTCAGAAATTGTCTAGTTTGACCAAATTAACTTTTTGGGTCAAAGGTTGACCTGTTGGGTTTATAGGTTTGATCATATCAAAGTTTGTCATTGCTGATTAGATCATTTAAGACTAGGTCAACCTGTTGGGTTAATAGGGTTAATCATATCAAAAGTGCACTCAGGACTTTGCGGCGCTCATCAGTCAGGTCTAAAGATGAAAATGAAAATTAAGAGATTGGGAGTACTGCGGCCCTCAATGATGACCGATCGCATGAAAGTTCCCAAAAGTTGTCATCAGTGCCAAGTGCACAGACTGATTCTACATCAACCTCCAAATGTGCTACATCTGACAATCGCGTCGTGGCAATTTGAATGTTGAGGCACAGATTTGCAGTCGCAAGTAAGATCACTACAGAAGAGAATGCCAGATTACGACTGGAAGAATTGAAAAGCTTGGAAGGAAAATGACTTTCAGCTCAGCAAAATTTGCAGTTATATCAAGCTAAGATGATTCAGGCCCACGACAAACTGGGCCGCCCAAGAATTTTCAAAGTTGGTGAATCGTTTCTCGTTCAGAAGATGACTGCGATTTTTATTATAGTTAAAAAATAAAAGAATTCAACACCACTACTAGAAAATCTAAATCCTCAGCAATAGCACCAAAAACTTGACTTGGAGCGTAATTTTAGTTTTAGTAACAATTATATATTATAATCTTTTAATCGCAGAGTTACCTTTAAATGCAAGTATACGTATCACTCAAGTAATATAGATTTTTATTTAAAAACCCCAGTATCGATCCCACAGGGAATATTTTAGAGGCAACAGACTAGGATTATAAAAATCAATTCAGAATCACAACTAAATCGAGATTGCCTATCTATCACTAATACACAATCGACAATAATAAGAAATTTTAAATCAAACTAGTTCTACTAACAATTAACTAATACTACTAAAGTTAAGTTCAAATTTATAAGAAAGAATCTTTCTCCTTATTTAAGATATTTAATAGAAAATTAGAATTAGCTTTAAAATGGTGTTGTGCCAAATAGGAGCATACATATTCTTTACCCTTTGGTCCAGGCATAAAGAACATTGACTAATCCTATGCTTAGTTACTGAATCTGCAGCTAGGCTGGGATGATACCGGCTCACAGTTCGGAGCTCCCACGTTCCCCTCGCCTCAGGGCTAACAATCTACACTTCAGCACCCAAACGATAGGACCAAATTGAGGATTTCAGCCTTTCACTCTAAAATCTCCAATTCTAGGCCCGTTTAATATTATTTCCCTATCTATTTGCCCCCTCCTTCCAAGGAATTTAACCTCCCTGAATATCGGATTTAATATTTACTATAGTTGTTAAACTCAACAAATTTTAACTATTCAATTGGGCAGATTGAAAGTAAATTAAAATCTAAGTTAAAGATTATCACAACTTATTTAAAAATCTTCCATAGCACATTAATTCTATTTATCATATCACAAAAATATCAAAACAAGGAGAAAGATAGAACAACTACACATAATTCATGGAGAGGATGCAATAAAACTTGGATTTCATATATAAAAGTAAAGTATTACAATCTAAAGTAAATAAACACTACTTATCTTAAATTCCTCCCCAAGCAAACTCCTTGAAGTTCCTCTGATTCTCTTCCTTCTTTACAGTACACGGAATTCTCCTTCGAAACGACAATGTGAAAGAGATCTCTCACTTCCCTTCCACTCTTACTATCTTTCGAAGAATTCATCACAATCACTATTTGAACTCAATATTTAACACTCAATAATAGCAATGGACACTAATGGACTCTCCACAGGACACTAAGTAACTATTAGAAATCTCTAATTGTACTTGTTATAGACTCTTAGTGACTTTTTGAGGACTCCAAAAGGACCATTTTTTGGCCTAAAATAGTTCTTTTAAAGTTTTTGAAAAGTCTCCAAGGTTTTCTAGGCATTCCTTTGAAAATCATCCAGATTCGACGAACCTTGTGAAAGAACCGTCGATCCCGCTGTCGGCGGCCTCGAGCTGCGCCGTCGGCAGCCTTCTAGAAACATGGCTTTAAACTGACCTCCGCCGTTGAAGGCCTCGACCTCTGCCGTCGGCGGCCTAGACCTCCGCCGTCGGTGGCCTCCCTTGGAATTAATTCTGAACTCTCAGGAAAATCACACCGTCGGTGCCATCAACCTCACTGTCGGCGCCATCGACCTCGCCGTCGGCGCCCTAGGTCAATTTTTTCATATTTTAGTCCTTTTTGCTCCAAATTCGCTTCTTTTTGCATATTTTTGCTTCTTTGTCCTTAAATCTTTATACCTGCAGAAAAACACCAAAAATACCCTTCTTTAAAGTGCAATATCAGCAAAATCAGTATAAAATAGGCATGAAAATCTTAACCTTTTTTCCTTAGGTCAAAATCCCCCAGACTTCAACCATTACTTGTCCTCAAGTAATCTTTAGTACTACATAAAAGTTATGATTTATTGTGGTAAAGTTTCAATTCAAAAATACTATAATTTTGATTTAAATAAATATTATAGCAAGATTTCTTAGAAAAATTTTCAAATAATTAGATTAATTCTGCAGGTATAAGGCTATCTAGTTATCAATTCTAAGAGTTCTAGTCTTCTATTCATTTCAAGAATGACTAAATGTTGCAATATCAATTCACTTAGAATATTCAGAAGATAGGAAATTCATGAGGGAAACTATAAGTAAGAAACTAGTCATAAATATAAGTTCAGAAATGCTTTTAGTTTTTCCTTTAGGTTAATCCAAGTGAAGCCAATTTTTTATAAGGCATTTCCTCAAGCTTCTCCTCACTTACTTTTTTCTTATGTTTTGTTTTTTTTTTCTTTTGGATTGTTTTTCTTTTCTTTTCAAGGATTGTTTTTAATTCTTTCTTTTTTTCTTTTTTTTAAGTGATGATTACTATATCTGGATAGCCTGTTAATAATTTTGAACTTCACTTTTTTTTTCCTAAATTTGAAACTTTCAAACATTCTTTACCTTATATGTACTTCATAGTTTTTACATTATTGAATCTCAATCTTTTCCTTCTCATCTAAATTCCTAAGATTCTTAATATTTCAAAATATAGTTTTCTTTACTTTAAATAGATAATTATAGTCTTATCCTTTTATACTAAAAATCTTATCCTACAAAACTGATTTTGATTACTAAAAATATTTCTTTGGATTTTCTATAATATTTAGATAAAATCTAAACATAGTTATCTGAATTAAATTTTATCTCAAAAATCATATTATAATTTTTGAAAATATGTTATTTGAGAACATATAATAGTTAAAATTTTTCTTCCCTCCCCCAAACTTAAAATTTTCTATAATAGAAATAGTACATGGTGGAAAGAAAAAATTTTAAATATAATATTCATACCTCTGCAATTTAGGCATTTTTGTCTTTTTAAAATTTGCAAGTTCTCAAAATTTCTAACTTCAACTGACCTGTAATATTTAAAAGCCTTTCTACATACATAACAGTTTATAAAATTTGTTGGGGTAGTGAAATTTTAAAACAAGTATATAAAACTAAACAACAAACAAAAATAACAACTACATTACATAGGATATATGCATTTCACAACCCAAAACAAAGAGTTTACTATTTTAAACTTAACAGTTCACAATTACAATTACTATCACAAACATCACAAATGTCCAGAAATTAAAATGCAAACTGCCAAACCAAACACATATCTCAGAAATAAGCATAGTCCACAGAATACAATAAAAGTTCAAAGTACAACAACAAAACTAAAACAAACAAATACATCACATTACATCTCTATCAAATATCTCAATCAAAATCCCATACAACGTCCTCAAAACCCTGGTCAGCAGGAGGATTGGGCTGATACTGAGTATACCGGGGGCATTCTGGAAAAATGACATCAAGCTCTCCTTTGTAGTACCTGGCCAGAGCATCATAATATGCCATCTTAAAATTAGAGTGCCTCTGTATATACTCACTATCATGATCGTGTCTTCTCTCTAACCCTTCAATCCTGTGATCAATTCTTTCTAATTTTTTATCCAACTACTCAAAACATTTCCTCTGCAGGGTCATGACAGTCATCAGATCATATAAGGTAGAGGGACTAGAGGCAGGAGGGTCATAGCTAGCAGAAGGAATGTCTCTGCTAGTAGAAGGTGCCTTGCTCCTACTCTCCGATCTCCATTTCTCATGAGATTCATAAGTCTTTATATTTGTTTTAGTAATGGGTTTCATCAGATACACCCATTCCTCATCATCTCTCACTTCAACTCCAGATAATTGATAAAATGCATAAATGAGGCCAAGATGCCCTAAATATCCACTTTTCTCACTCTTTGTAGTGGCCATAATATTCTTATAGATTATTCTCCCCACATTAATGCATATGTTGTTCTGAATGCAGAAATTCAGAACATCACTATCTCTTGAGACTTCACTATAATGGTAAGTGGGTAGCAGAGTCGAACAAATGAAATAATGCCATGCCTTAGCAGTGCCATTCATCATAAACAATGGAAAGTTAATCCGTTCACGATTTTTTATTTTCCAAACTCCTTTCCCATCAGTGAGAAAGTCAATAAAATCGTTCAACGGACCTTCCATTGTTCCAAATGTTTCAAACTAGCTAGAAAAATAGTCGTGAAGCTCATGAAAAGTGTTAATGCGATTAGCATTAAAGTTGACAGAGAATCCTCTTACTTAGATTGGCTCGTCCTCAAGTTCAGTATGATTGGAGTATAACTCCCTCACAACTTCAATACCAGCTCTGTTTGTTGTGTAGAAAAAGTTCTCCCATCCTCTCTCTTTGATAACTCATTCTATTTATCCTCCAGGATTCTCAAAAACTCGATCTTGGATACACTTCTTACTTTGATAGATTGAGGTGTACCTTGATTGTGCTTTCACATTAATGAATCGAGTTTCGTCGAATACGAGTCTTCTCTTTTATCGTGGAGTCATTGTTTGATCTATCAAAATCACAAAAATCCAAACTAATCTCCAAAATAATAATATAATGGCTTCTAAATGGGGTTTAAAACAATCTAAATCACATTCCATGAATTCCTTCTAAGTCTTTTCTCCACATTTTTAAATTTCCCAAAATTTCTTAATGTGGAAGAAATACATGGTGAAAATAAAGAATTTTTACATAAAAGTGAAGCTCTTACCAAGAGAAGATGAAATTCGATGTTAGAGTTTGTTGAAATCGCTCCAAATTCGAGTTCTATCAAGCCCTAGGTCGACTTTTCGGGTAAAACGGGGAAGAAGACGATGAATAATAGAATTTGACCGGTCAAAATTACGGTAAATAGGTAATTTTTGCAATCTCACAGTCGGCGACCTCGAGCATGCCGTCGGCGGGCTCTATTGAATTAAATTCCATTCTTCTCGGAAAAATCACTCCGTCGGCGGCCTTGAGCACGCCGTCGGTGAGATTCTCTAAAATTGATCATTTTTCAAAATTTGCTATTTCGATCAATTTTAAGCCTCGTCGTTATCTGTTCGATCCTTTTAATCATATATTTTAAGTGATTAAGTGATGTATTAACACAAATAAATATACACACAACAATACTTCACATTTATATATCGAATCCAAGTATTTACAATACACATTACGTAATACACATAAACAGGTATATTCTCAACCTAAATCCATTTAATTAGCGTCGCAATCCAAGACACAACACTCAAAACGCTGAAAACAAACATTTCAATCATAATCTCATCTATAATGAGATTAAAAAGCAAACTATGAAAGCAAACACGCAGACAAAGTTCAAATCAAACACAACATAAAGAAACAAATAAACAAATCAATTCTACTACTCTTCAAAATGTGTATAAGTTTCTCCTCTGATATCACTCATTGCTTGAACATGGACAAACAGATTGTAAAAAGGTCGGAATGGGAATTCTTTAGTTGAATCTTCATCAATCCATCTCGTCTTCTTCATCAAGCGTATCAGACTCGCTTCAAATTGCCCAGTATGATCAAAATGTTTTTTCATCCTCCAATCAATATGATCAAAGAAATCAGAAATATTGTTAACTGTACTCAATAAATTTTGTACCTACTTCTCCAAATTCTTGATTCGGTGTAAGATCATCGGTGTCTTGTCTACTACTAAGGTTGAATAGGAACAAAATTCTGAGATGCTTTATCCATGATCACGCCTATGTCATTCTCTTCATCATTGGCTGGGAACATACAAGTTGGGTCTAAAGGTTTTCAGGGTAGCAGAATTTTCTCCCAAATCTCATACGAATCTTGAAACAAACTGCATATTGAGAATATTGTGAAAGGATGTCCAAGCCCTTGGGATGATTCTTGAATGATCAGGCCAAACACATATTTCATAATAATAGACCCAATATCAATGGGCCATCCCATTTGAATGCAGTAGTTCGAAATTGTATTTCTTTCGTGATTTTGGTGATTTTCATAGTCGGCAATAACTTCGCAGATATGAAAAAGTGTCAATTCTTTAAAACGGTATTTAAAAGTGTTGCAGAAAAATTAACGTACCCATTTTATCTAACTTTCCAGTCATTAGTTTCGTCCATCAAAAATTGGTATATTTCTTTCATATTGTCTCTCATCGGCACGAAATTTGAATAAAGGCAGACAGGAACATTCTCAAGCATGTATAACTCATTAATTTTCTAGAATTGAATGTTATCCACCTTACTCGCACATAGAAGCTTCTTTGGTTGATTCCATGTAAATTGGCGTAGAATTCCTTAACCACTGGAATGACTACTGCGGCGGTAGTATAACAAAACACTTCCCATCTTTGCCTTACAATAATTTCTTCAATTGCTGACGAAGAATTGCATAATCCTCGATTGATGAATCCTCTTTCCTTAATTAGTCTTCTCTTGGACATCACCTTGTTGAAACGTCGTTGCGCCTCGGCACTGACGAACTTTCTCCGGTTGTAAACTTGAAATCTTGGGTAATCTACTGAATTAGAGGCCATTAGAGAGGAATTGAAAGTGGTTTCCATTCATTTTTGGGAGTTGGAGTGTTTAGGAACCGTCCATGGGAGTTTATAAGGGATGAATTCACTAAAAACGACCAAAATACGACATTTCAAACTCAAAAAACTACTCACTCACCGATCCCGCTGTCGGCGGCGTCGAAGGTGAGCCTTATGCAATTAATTCCAGGGCTCCCGGGAAAAACCCGCCGTTAGCGGCGTCGATAGCGTCGTTGACGCCCTAGGAAAAAATTTACACTTTACGTCGTGCTCTTTCACCTAAATTTTCTCTATGGATCCAAATTCTTGATAATCAAAGGTCAATTACATATAGTAGAATTCAATATTACTACAAACTAACAATAAACTCAAACAAAAACATAACAAATAAAAATAACTATGGGTTGCCTCCCATAAAGCGCTTGGTTTAACATCAACAGCCATACCTATTCAGGTGTTATTCAGATTGACTGAGCATTAAAACCTCTTTATAATTCTGTCTTTTACTTTCAAAATATGGTTTTAATCTGTGTCCATTCACTTTAAATATATTCCTAGTCTTTTGATCTTTAACTTTAACAGCTCCATAAGCTTAAACCTGAGTTACAGTAAAGGGTCCTAACCAACGAGAGTTTAATTTCCCAGGGAATAATTTCAACCATGTATTATATAGCAAAACTTCTTGCCCTGGTTCAAAGTTCTTCTGGTTAACCTTCCGATCATGCATTAACTTCAGTTTTTCCTTTTAAATTCTGTCGTTATCGTAAGATTCATTTCTTAATTCTTCTAATTCATTCAATTACAACAATATCTTCTCACAGACATTTTTCAAATTGTAGTTGAATTCCTTAATCGCCCAATATGCTTTATGCTTCAATTCTATTGGTAAGTGACAAGTTTTTCAATATGTAAGCCTATAAGGAGTCATACCAATATGAGTTTTATAAGCAGTCCTGTATGCCCAAAATATAATATCCAGTCTCATAGAACAATCTACTCTATTAGGATTTATAGTCTTTCCTAAAATTTGTTTGATCTCACGATTAGAAACTTCTGCTAAACCACTGGTTTGAGGATGATAGGCAGTAGAAAATCTATGAACATTATTAAATTTTTCTACCAATCTTTGAATGTATTTATTCCTAAAATAGGATCCTTCGTCAGTGATAATCACTCTTGGCATTCTGTATCTTGTGAAAATGTTCTTCATTAAGAATCTTGAAACACTTTTAGCGTCACAATGAGGTAAAACTCGTGCTTCAATCCACTTTGACACATAATCAACTGCAATTAAAATATATAAGCTCCCAAATGAAGGAATAAATGGTCCCATGAAATCTAATGCCAAAACATCAAAAATCTCCACTTCTAACATGAAATTCAGAGGCATTTCATTTCTTCTAGATATATTACCTACTCGTTGGCATCTATCACAAGTTTTGATATATCTACAAACATCTCTAAAAATCTCCACTTCTAACATAAAATCCAACTTGCAAAATTTTATGCGCAGTTTTGTCAATGCCAAAATGTCATCCAAATTCAGAATCATGGCATTTTTTAATAATTTGTTCAGTTTCTTCATAAGGAACACATCTCCTAATAATAAGATCGTTACATTGCTTATATAAATATGGTTCATCCCAAAAATATTCTTTTGCATTATGAATGATATTTTTCTGTTGCTTCAGAGTTAGTAGCATATGTGACAAAATATCGCTTACTATATAGTTAACAATATCAGCATACCAAGGTATTTTCCACTCATTTATATTATAAAGTTGTTCATCAGGGAAACTGTCTGTAATTTTATTGATTTATGATATTCTAGTCTCGACAAATGATCAACAATTTGATTGTTAGTTCCTTTTCTATCAATCGCCACAAAATCAGATTCTTGCATTAAAAGTACCCATCTAATTAATCTTGGTTTAGTATCCTTTTTTTGCATCAGATATTTAAAAGTTGAATGATCAGTTTGCACAATACATTTAATTCCAATTAAATATGATCTAAATTTATCAAAAGCATACACAATAGCCAGTAAATCTTTTTCAGTAACTGTGTAGTTAATTTGAACATCGTTAAGAGTTCTACTAGCGTAGTATATAACTTTAAAAATTTTATCATATCTTTAACCAAGAACAGTTCCAATAGCATAATCACTAGCGTCGCACATTAACTCAAATGGTTTCTCCCAATCAGGTTAAACTATTACAGGTGCTGTGATTAGTTTTTCCTTTAATAATTCAAAGGCATTTAAGCAGTCTTCGGTAAATTCAAATTTCTTGTTTTTTTTCTAAAACTTAGCATAGAGGTTTGGTAATTTTTGAAAAATCATTAATATAGAGCTTGTGGAAACCAGCATGTCCAAGAAAACTTCTTACCCCGCTCACTGAAGTAGGAGGTGATAATTTAGCTATTACTTGAATTTTTGCAGGGTCTACTTCCATGCCATTTTTTGAAATTTTATGCCCTAATACAATTCCTCCTACAACAAAAAATTGACATTTCTCCCAATTTAGAACTAAGTTAGTTCTTTCGCATAGCTCCAAAACTTTTTCAAGATGATTTAAGCATGTGTCAAATGATGTTCCAAACACAGAGAAATCATCCATAAATACTTTTATTCCATTATCAATTAATTTACTAAAGATAGACATCATACATCTCTGGAATGTTCCAGGTGCATTACATAGTCCAAAAGGCATTCTTCGAAAAGCAAAAGTTCCATAAGGACTAATAAAAGTTGTTTTCTCTTGATCCTCAGGGGCAATAGGTATCTGATGGTAACTGGTATATCCATCCATAAAGCAATAGTACTTGTGTCCAGCAAGTCTATCCAACATTTGGTCTAGAAAAGGAAGAGGAAGGTGATCTTTCCAGGTGGCAGCATTTAATTTTCGATATTCAATACAAATACGCCACCCAGAAACTTGTCAGATAGTTATTAATTCATTATTTTCATTTGCTTCAACAGTTACTCCTCCCTTCTTAGGAACACAATGAATTGGACTTACCTAAGTACTATCCAAAATAGGATGTATAATTCCAGCATCTAACCACTTTAAAATCTTTTTTTTAACTACTTTTTTCATTATAGGGTTCAGTCTCCTTTGAGGGTCAATTCTAGATTTATATTCATCATTTAATAAAATTATGTGCATACAAATCGAAGGACTAATTCCTTTAATATCAGCTAAAGTCCAACCAAAAGCTTTTTTATATTTTTTTAATGTATCCATTAATTTTTGTTCTTGAATTTCATTTAAGTCCGAGGATACAATTACCGGTAATGTTGAAAACTCTTCCAAAAATACATACTTCAAATGATTTGGAAGATTCTTTAATTCAAGTTCAGGGGGTTTTACAACAGATGGTATTAATGTTTCATTTTCTGGTGATGTTGAATTGAGCGTTTCAAATTTCTCCTGAATATAATCAGCTTCTTCACTATCAATTTCATCATAATATTTTTCTATATCTTCTTTTTCTTCATAATTTTCCTTAAAATATTCTCTTTTCAAACAATCACATATATCCATTCTGAAACATTCATCATCTTTTTCTATTGAAGGATATTTCATTGACTTTGAGATGTTAAAAGTTACTTCTTAATCATTTACTCTCATTGTCAATTCTCCTTTTTGAACATCTATCATGGCTCTTCCTGTAGCTAGGAATGGTCTTCTCAAAATGATTGGGTTTTCTTTATCTTCTTCCATATCTAAAATGTTAAAGTCCACAGGAAAAATAAACTTATTAACCTTGACCAGAACATCTTCTACAACTCCCTTAGGAAGTGTAATAGATCGACCAGCTAATTGTAGAGTTACAGATGTTGGTGATATCTCACCAATTCCTAACATTTTAAAAGTTGATAAAGGTATCAAATTTATGCTAGCTCCTAAATCACATAATGCCCGCCCATAAAATTTTTCACCAATAGCGCATGGGATAGTAAAACTACCAGGATCTTTAAGTTTTTAGGAAGCTTTCTTTGAATTATTGCACTACACTCTTCACTGAGTGCAACAGTCTCATGATCTAGTAACTTCCGTTTTTGTTGAGTATATCCTTTATAAATTTAACATAATCATGCATTTATTCCAAAGCTTCAAGAAAAGGAATATTTATTGACAATTTTTTCAAAATGTCTAATAATGTAGCAAATCCTTTTCCTTTATCTTGTTGCCTTAGTCTTTAAGAAAATGGTGGTGGTGGTTTTTCAACAGTAATTTTCATAGGTTTAGGAGAAAAATCAGGATATAAACTTTCATTTTCTCCTTCAATTTCTTCTTTTTCCTTTTCAACTACAGTTTCTTTTTGAACTCTTGTTTCCAACTCTTTTCCACTTCTCAATTGAATAACCTTAATTTGTTTTTTTCCTTGATCCTTAGGATTTACTTCAACATTGCTAGGTAAAGTTCCAACATGTCTATTGTTTAATGCAGTAGCAGTTTGCCCTAATTGGTTTTCTATGTTTTTAATAGCAGCTCCTTGACTTTGTAATTGATTACTCTTATTCAAAACTAATTCTTCCATAGATAACTTCTTCTCCTTAAATTGTGAATTATTATAATAACCCGGTGGATTAGAAGGTCTATAATTAGAATTACCCTGGTTGCTCCAATTAAAGTTTGGATGATTTTTCCAACCTGGATTATAATAGTTTGAGTAAGGGTTATTTTATCTATTATTTATTGCATTTATAGTTTCATATGAAGATTGAGCATCTACAATTTGTCCTAATGAATTTTCTTCTAACACTGGAGGTGTTTGATAATGATTCATTCCGTATTGATCTATTTTCTTTAAAAGAGCAGCAATTTGAGAAACTATCATAGTTAAAGCATCAGAATCATGAATACTGGCTACTCTCTTAGGATTTACCCTTTCGACGAGCCATTGAAAATTACTGGTAGTCATTTCTTCTATTAACGCATAGGCTTCTTTAAAAGGTTTAGACATTAGTGATCCACCAGCAACAGCATCTATAATAGATCTAAGAGATCCTACTAATCCATTATAAAATGTTTGAATAATTAACCAATTTGGAAAAGCATGATGTGGACATTTCCTAAGAAGTTCTTTAAATCCTTCCCAAGATTCATATATCGATTCTCCCTCATACTGACTGAAAGATGTGATATCATTTCTAAGGTAAGCAATCTTAGATGGTGGAAAATATTTCGATAAGAATTTTTGCGAAAGTTATCCACAAATTATAATAGATCCAGGTGCTAACAAATTTAACCAAGCCTTAGCCTTATCCCTTAGCGAAAAAAGAAAAGCCTAAGTCTGACAGCATCATCAGACACTATGTCGTACTTAAAAGTAGCACAAAGTTCTAATAAACTTGCTAGATGTAAATTTAGATCTTCATTTGAAGTTCCACCAAATTGATTGTTTTGTACCATTTGGATAATTACAAGTTTAAGCTCAAATGAATTAGCGGCTACATAAGGATTTTGGATAGTTAAGTGAATTTCATCTAATGTGAGGTTAACGCAATCTCTCAGTGGTCTAGATTGATGTTCATTGTCTATTCTTTGATTGTTTACGTTGTTTTCCATTATTTCAGAATTTATAAGTTCTTTTCTTAGTTTTCTAATTCTCCTAACAGTGCATTCTAATTCTAAATTGTAGGGTATAAGATTTTCAGAACCAAATTTACGCATACAATCGAAATCAGTAAACAATAAAATAGTTAACTAAATAAGTTGCAATTCTATTAAAAACTTCTCTAACAGTCCTAAGTTGTCCGTTACTATAATTATGTGATATTCCAATATTCCAATATTCCCTGGCAACGGCACCAAAAACTTGACCGTGATTTTTAATATACTTAAAAAATATAAGAATTCAACACCACTACTAGAAAATATAAATCCTCATTAATAGCGACAAAAACTTGACTTGGAGCGTAATTTTAATTTTAGTAACAATTATATATTATAATTTTTTAATCACAGAGTTACCTTTAAATGCAAGTATACCTATCGCTCAAGTAATATAGAGTTTTCTTTAAAAACCCCAGTATCGATCCCACAGGGAATATTTTAGAGGCAACATACTAGGATTATATAAATCAATTCAGAATCACAACTAAATTGATATTTCCTATCTGTCACTAATATGCAATAGACAATAATATGAAATTTTAAGTCAAACTAGTTCTACTAATAATTAACTAATACTACTAGTTAAGTTCAAATATATAAGCAAGAGTCTTTCTCCTTTGTTAAGATATTTAAGTGAATAGAAAATTAGAATTAGTTTTAAAATGGTGTTGTGCCAAATAGGAGCATACCTATTCTTTACCCTTTGGTGCAGGAATAAAGAACATTGACTAATCCTATGCTTGGTTACTGAATCTGTGGTTAGGCTGGGTGGATACCGGCTCACACTTCGGAGCTCCCACATTCCCCTCGCCTGAGGTCTAACAATCTACACTTCAGTACCCAAATGATAGGATTGAATTGAGTATTTTAGCCTGTCACTCTAAAATCTCCAATTCTACGCCCGCTTAATATTATTTCCCTATTTATTTGCACCCTCCTACCAAGGACTTGGACGTCCCTGAATATCGGATGTAATCTTACTATACTTGTTAAACTCAACAGATTTTAACTATTCAATTTGCCAAATTGAAAGTAAATTAAGATCTAAGTTAAATATTATCACAAAAATATCAAAACAAGGATAAAGATAGAACAACTACTCAGAATTCATGGAGAAGATGCAATAAAACTTGGATTTCATATATAAAAGTAAATTATTACAAACTAAAGTAAATAAACACTACTTATCTTAAATTCCTCCCCAAGCAAACTCCTTGAAGTTCCTCTGAATCTCTTCCTTTTTTACAGTACACGGAATTCTCCATCGAAACGGCAATGCAAAAGAGATCTCTCACTTCCCTTCCACTCTTACTATCCTACGAAGAATGCCTCACAATCTCTGTTTGAACTCACTATTTAACACTCAATAATAACAATGGACACTAATGGACTCTCTATAGGACACTAAGTAACTATTAGAAATCTCTAATAGTACTTTTTACAGACTCTTAGTGACTTTTAGAGGACTCCAGAAGGACCATTTTTCAGCCTAAACCGGTTCTTTTTAAAGTTTTTGAAAATTCTCTAAGGTTTTCCAGGCGTCCCTTTGAAAATCGTCTAGATTCGACAAACCTTATGAAAGAACCGCCGATCCCACCGTCAGTGGCCTCGAGCTGTGCCGTTAGCGGCCTTCTAGGAACATGGCTTTAGACTGACCTCCGATGTAGGCGGCCTCGACCTCCGCTGTCAGCGGCCTAGACCTCCGCCGTCGGCGGCCTCCCTTAGAATTAATTCTGAACTCTCAGGAAAATCATGCCGTCAGTGCCATCGACCTTGCCGTCGACGCCCTAGGTCAATTTTTTCATATTTTAGTCCTTTTTTCTCCAAATTCGCTCCCTTTTGCATATTTTCACTCATTTGTCCTTAAATCTTCATACCTGTAGAAAAACACCAAAAATACCCTTCTTTAAAGTGCAAAATCATCAAAATCAACATAAAATAGGCATGGAAGTCTTAACCTTTTTTCCTTGGGTCAGAAGACATTTACTTGCACACTGCAAGATAGGGGGTAAATTTGAACCAACTTGGGAGGGACCGTTTGTAGTCAAGAAAGTCTACTTGAGAGGTTCTTACCAACTCGTGGATTGCCGTGGAGAGCGACCAATGCTTCCTATCAATGGATGATATCAAAAGAAATATTATGTGACGTTATGTTTCGAATAATGGACTTTAGAAATAAAGTTTCGCTCGTAGAAGCACCGACGTGATAATTGTGTGCAACTGGGTCCGAACCCAAAATAGTAATAATAAAAAACATTAAAACCAAATTACAAAGGAAATTTTCTCAAATAAAAAAAATAAAAATAAAAACTTGTTGCAATTTCAAAACTCCAAATCAAATCTTTCCCTTACTTAATAAAATTTCAAAATAAAATAATTATATATAAATAAAAGAAAATTACAACAAACTTAAAATTCTTATTGTTCTTGTTCCTTTTAGGTTTGGCCCTAATCTCTTCCTTGTTTTTGCAGGAAGATGTCGAGCGGGAGGCTGGTCCTGTCTTGCCCCAGATCCCTTCCTTGTTTTCACAGGAAGATGTCGAGCGGAAGGCTGGTCCTGTCTTTTAAAGATGGCGTAAGTCTTGCACTTAACAAAGAGGAACTGAAAGCTAGTGATGTGATCAAGGTTGACTCAGATTTTGCACAGATGAAGCTAGAATATGAAGAAACTGCTTGGAGTACTGTAGACCTCGAGGAGCTCCGTGAAAGACAGTGATGAAGCTCGGAGAGAAAGTTCAGCACACTGCCAATCAGAAAAGGAAGATTAACGCAATTGAAGACAACAAAATAAAATCAGTGATAACTGCAGCAGGAGGGAAGCTTGCAGTGCTATCCCTACCAACATCCAGGGGAAGAGAAGGGCCACCTTGACCCCGACTCAAAGAAGAAACAAGAAACGTCGTATTCACAGAATGTTGAAAAAATTAACAGAAGAACAGAATAAAGAAGAGATTTCGATGAGCGTGACAGTGGCCACGAGGAGGCTAGTCTTCATGAGCACCGTAGTAGAGGTTGTTCCGGAGGAGGTCACTACAGAGCCTGTACCTGAGGTAGTGACAATTACAGGGGAGTGTGCCGACGTGGAGCCGTACATCCCACAATATGTCACCAGACCCTGACAGTTCCAGAAGATCTCAGAGCACGAATTGGATATGATCCAGAGAGTGTGGAAACAGGATTTTGAATATTTTCATAGGATTCAGGGCAAGTATGTCAATAACTTGGAGGGACTAGAATTGCATACTGATGTGTTTTCTTACTACTAGTAGAGTGAGATCGTGGATTATGTCTTCGAGCTGAAAAAGCAGGGTCGCGCAGGACGACTACGGAGCAAGACCTACTCCGAGCTGCAAAAATGTAAACAAGGCAAGGGAAGGATTACAATCCAGTTTGGATGCTGCTACAACTTTGCCGATGATAAAAAAGGAAATCCGCCAGGGATACTCTGCTATGATGAAGTGGATCCAATGCCAGTTTTAATCAAGAAGATGATAAAGAGGATGGTGGCTTGGTGAGTCTTACCCGCTGACTGAATACCTAATAGCTACATTATCAACATTTATGAAGAAGGAGATTGCATTCCACCTCACGTGGACCATCACGTTTTTGTGAGACCCTTTTGCACCTTTTCCTTCATCAACCAATGCAACATCAGGTTCGGGACAAAACTTCAGATAGTCAGCTCCGGAGAATTTTGAGGGCCAGTAGAGATACCTCTACCAATAGGCTCTGTCCTCGTACTACAAGGAAATAGTGCAGATGTGGCAAAGCACTGCATACCAGGGGCTCTCTATCAGCGGATCTCCATCACATTCAGAAGGATGGATGAGAGCAAGACTCCGGTTTACTTCTAGCCAGATCCAGAGTTAGAGAATTTGCAGCCTTATGAGCTATAAGCTACATAGTAGTAGCACACCTCTAAAGCACACTTACATGGTATTCTCCTCCAAAAAGTGACTTAGAAGGTGACGTTATTACCTATACAGTTTACTTTTCAGACATGGACGAATCAAACAGACAATTTTGTCAGATGACATGAAGATACCAGTACAGTTTGTGTTCAGATATACATGGATTTTGTAAAAGTCTGTTGTCAAGAAGACATCATCAGAAATGTTTGGATGGAATCACATGACGTACTTTCGACATTTCAACGGAAACGACTACGTCGTATTTTTCCTTCAGTTTTGTGCAATTGACTGCAAACGCCACTAAATCTGAGTTTGATTCGATTTAAAAAAAAGTTGAACAAAAAACAATTTGAATGAAATATAAGAAAATGTAACTCATCGAAATCCAATAAAATAATAAAAATAAAACAAAAATAAAAATTCAAATTCAAAATCTAAATAAGACACGAAATCAATGCTCAAAGTAAATCAACTCAAAATTTCAAAGAAGCAAATAAAAGAAATGAATAAAAATCCAAATCAAAATGAAATTCCAATTGAAATGAAATTTAAAGATCAAAACAAAATCAAATCACTAAAATATAAAAAAAACAATGAAAACGAATCCCGAATCTAAAATTCCCAGCCTCCGGCTGTACTCAAAATCTTTTCGACTCTCCGCGATTTCTTTCCTCTTTTTAGAAGGTCGACTGAGTCTACTGACACAGAACCATGAAATTCTCGATTTGGTTCTGATGGCATGGATTCACATCCTTCACCAAACAATCAATCATTGATCAAATCTTTCGTGATGTGAAACATTTTCATGTCCCATTCCAATGTCCTACCACCCTTCTAAACAGTGAAATCTTCACAAGTCAATCGTCAACTTTCGAGACTGGTACATAAATTCCACTTCTCTCCTTTTGAGGTCAGTACCTAAATTCTGACTCTCACCTTTCGAGGTTGGTAACTAAATTCCTACTCTCTTTCTGAGATTGATACCTAAATTTCAATTCTCTCTTTCTGAGGTCAGTACCTAAATTCTGACTCTCTCCTTATTGGGATCAGTACCTAAATTCAAATTCCTACCCTTTCGAGGTCAGTACCTAAATTCTGACTCTCTCCTTTTGGGATCAGTACCTAAATTCTGATTCTCATCCTGCTGAGATCGATACCTAAATTTCGATTCTCATTCTGAGGCTGGTACCTAAATTCTAATTCTCTTCTTTCTTAGATCACTACCTAAATTTTGACTCTCACCTTTCGAGGTCGGTACCTAAATTCTGACTCCCTTTCTGAGATTGATACCTAAATTTCAATTTTCTCTTTCTGAGGGCAGTACCTAAATTCTGGCTCACATCTTTTCGAGGCTGGTACCTAAATTCTAGTTCTCTCCCTCTCAAGATCGGTACCTAAATTATGATTCTCATTCCAAGATTGGTATCTAAATTTCAATTCTCATTTCGAGATCAGTATCTAAATGCTGACTCTCATCTTTCTGAGATCGATACCTAAATTCTATTTTTCATTTTCAAGGTCAGTACCTAAATTGTGATTCTCATCCTTTTTGATCGGTACCTAAATTCTGATTCTTAACTTTCGAGACTGGTACCTAAATTCTAGCTCTCATTTCGAGATCAGTACCTAAATTCTGATTCTCATGCTTTGCGATCGTTACCTAAATTTCGATTCTCAACTTTCGAAACTGGTACCTAAATTCCAGCTATCATTTTGAGATCAGTTCCTAAATTCTGATTCTCATCCTTTGCGATCGTAACCTAAATTCTTATTCTCATTTCGAGGCTGGTACCTAAATTCCAGTTCTCCCCTTTCGAGATCAGTATCTAAATTCTGATTCTCATCTAAATTCTGATTCTCACTTTGAGCTAGTACATAAATTCTAGTCCTTATCCTTTTAAAATTTAAACTCTGCCTTTGTCAATTCCAAATTCCCTTTCAATTCCAATCTCAAATCAATTTTAATCAAAATTTCAAAACTTAAACTCAAAATTCAAAATTCAAAATTAAAATCAAAATTTGAAACCTTGATCTAAATCAAACTCAAATCCGATCAAATTGAAACTCACCCTCTTAATCCTCAGCGAGAGTTTTGGAATCTTCAGCCTCGGAGATTCACCTCATATTATGAAGAGATCTCCAATTTTTAAGTTAATCACCCTGTTTTGATATAAAATTTATAAATATTAAAATATTAATCATAAAAATGCAAAAAAAAATTTGGTAGGTTCACTGCAGTTAGAGAACCAGAGGAAAAAAATAATTTTCATTTAAATCATTAAAACTCTCCCTAATTGTAATTAATCCATTAAAATGAAAGAAAATAAAAATAGATAAAGTATGAATGTAAATAACCTCAATTTGGTTCCCCACTGTGAGTTAGGGTCATAGGAACACCCTATAAAAATTTTCAAGTCATTTGGATTTAATTTAATCACTTAATTTGATTTTCTAATTTAAATAACATTTTTGGCATTAAAATAATTATAATAATTAAAATATAAGTTGAATAATCATGAAACTAGTTTTGGGAGTTTCTTACGACCTGGGAAATTTAATAAAAATAAAATGTTAATTAAAATTAACACTTCATTTTTAGGCTTATTTTTTAACTTTAAGTTAATTAAAAATCATAATAATCACTAATATATTAAAATTCACCAAAATATCACATTTGGTCTCCTGATCATTTGAGAACCATTAAAATAATTTTCTTAATCTCCTAAGTGAGGATATTATTTTGAAAAGGGTTAATAATATTTTTAAGCTAAAAAATGGATTTTTCTTAATGTATCACTAAAAAAATTATAATAATTAAAATAAAAATCAAATAAATTTAGAATTTGTTTCTCTGGGTTCCTTCACCTTAGAGAAATTTCTGAAAAATACTAAACTTAATTTTCCACATAAGTAATATTTTATATTTAATTAATACTTCAAAATTTAAAATAGTTATAGTAATTAAAATAAAATTCAAAAAATCATGAAAGTTAGTTGAATTGGTCCATTTGTATGGGTGAACCTTCAGTCATTTTCCTAAAAATAAATATTGTGTTTTGATTAAATTATTTAATTATCTTTGAAAATTCCTATTTTGCATGTAAATAATTATATAAATTTAATTAAAATCAGAAAAATCAAATTTTCTCCTCTGATGTTTTAGTTGTGCCATGAGTGGGGTAACATAAAAATTTCAAAGTCATTTGAGTTAATTTCAATCATGTATGAAGTTATAGGCCTTAAGGTTAAAGTTGTAATTAAGAAATTTACAACCTTAATAAATATTTAGGTATAACCAAATGGTAAAATGGGCAATGAACAATCTATTTGACATGTTTAGATGCTTGAATTACAAGGGATTTTAATGGTATAAACTAACCTCACCTTTCTCATAGAAATAATAAATTTTAAATCTCTTTATTAACTTATTTTGGAAGATAATCAAAATTAAATGAACCCAAATTTAGGGGTTTGACTTCGGAAGTTAATAATCCATCAATCTAATATCCCTAGTTGGCGTTTAAATATAAATTCAATACTTTGACTAAGAGTAAGAATTATAATAACAGAAGTTTACTTTTTCCAAAATTGCAAATATACACATTAAGTCTTAGAAGCTTGGTATTGAGCTAGGTTTAATCAAGTTTGACTAATACATATTAGAAAAGATCATAAAATTAATTGTGAACATATTTGAAACACTAAAAGCCCAATTCTAAAATTAAATTGACTAAAATTCTTAATAAATCAATTTTCTTTTAAAGACCTTCACTGACATAATTTATAAATAGAATATCAAGTTATAATTATCCCATTCTTGTAATGATCAAAATATCAGTTCAATGAGCATAAAGTTTTAATAGAGATGAATCATCAAGTAACATAATAAATTTGAATGAACACAAGAATTTTAAAGAGATTGATGTCCGGGGCCCTACCCCTAGGTCCTTCTCATAATCTTTTCGATGTCTTGAAGGAAGATCAAATTTATTATTCCTTGCTTGAGAAATCATCTATACATTTAAAATAGAACCCACCAAGTTATGATATAGGACTTGGTAGGCCCATGACGAACCTATCTATAGGCTTTCTTAGCTTTTCTTATAAGCATGCTTCATTTCTCGCAAAATTATATATATGCTTGTTGACCTCATTTTTGGTGAGGTCTGATCTTCCTCTTAGTGCTTAGGATCTAGCCATAAGGTTTCTCCTTTGACTAAACTAGAAGACTAAAGTTGGGACCCACCAATGAGAAATTTTCAGCCACTTCTTGACTCCTCTTGGGACTCTACTTGGATGTTTACAAACCTCTAAATCACCTTGGAAAGTTAAAACCACCATATGGGTAACCAATAGTGAGTTCCCATAGGAGTGTTTGGACTTAGGGTAACCTTGGGTGACTTAAGCTTCTTTTGCACACACACACACCCCTAAGGCATATGACCTAAACTTTAAACCCTCCCTTTCTACCCTTTATGAAACTCACATACTTAAACCAAAGCCACTAGTGTTTGATTAAGATGGCTAGGGTTAATATGTGAAGGATCATAAAGTGGTTACCATTTGGCTAGACTTGGTCCTAAGTGCTTGGACTTGGGTAAGTCCATGGCTCATGCTCCTAAACTTACCCAAAATTACCTAAATTGCCCCTATAACTATCAAATCATCCAAAATTCCCCAAAATTTACTCAAAATTCCCAAACTTACTCAAAATCATTTCAAAATAATTCCCACCTCTTAAATCCACCAAAATAGCCCAATACACTCCAAATAACCTCCATATACCCTAAATATCCCTCGTAGCCCAAAATTCCAAAAGTTCTAAAAATTCCCAAATAAATTCTAAAATCTCCCAAATATTCCCAATTTTATTTTCTTCAACTATCACATGCCTCAATTTTGTCAATTTAACTCAATTTAACTAAAAGCCCCAATTTGACCCATTTAACCCAAAAGAGCCCAAATTAAACCCAATCTTGACCAATTTGACCCCAATTTTGCTCAATTTCAATTCTAAACTCCAATTCAACATCCCCTTACCAGCCACTGACCTGCTCAGCCCTCACCCTAAGTGGACTAGGGCACTCGTTGCTTGGCCCTGAGCTCCCCTTTCCGGCAATGGCCTTAAAATACCTATCTCACGGCCAAGTTTTGGGTGCTGAACTTTTCTTCACGAACCCCCCCCCCCCACAAATTTCTCCCATAACTATTCTCAGCCAAGAGAAGAAGATCCCCATAGTCCTCCTACCCTGAATCCCACCAACCGAGCTCAATTTCTAAGTTCAAATTCCGGTCAGAAACAGGACATCCCTAGAAACTCCACCAAAATCAAATTAACTGCACCCACACCATCCCCACACCAAGAGAAGATGTTCCCCAGTGAAAGCCCCCTCACCAGGCCACCCATTTGTTCTATCGGCCAAAGCTCCAAATCGAGTTTGGACAAACTTGGGTCTAGGCAATTCACAACGACTAGGGGCTCAATCCGTAGGCTTCTGGAACTCTAATGAACGTGCCGAGCATCTCTGATTGAGGACTCACCTCTCAGAGTCAAGGTATTGAAGCTTTCTTCCTCCCGAGCTTCCAGCGATCTCCATTTTATTCCGCTCAATTTTAATGCAAGTTACTCGTATAGATGTGCTCGTCTAGGCTAGATACGTTGATAGAGACCAACCGCGCTTGATTTGGTTGAGTCTTGAACGAGATCTTAGGGTTTTAGCGTGGACGGCTCTTGGGTTGAACTAGACAGGGACGATGACCAGCCACCGTCGGATGGCACGTGTAATGAACGGATGGCAGAGATTGAGTCTCACGGGAGCTCTATACATAAAGCGCGTGCTGACTCAGACTGCGGCACCGAATCAAACAGCGCCGCATGTGCTTTCGCTCTACCGCAGGATCCAGTCAGCCCTGAGTCACTTATGTAGGAAATTAGGGATTTTTATTTATTTAATACCCTGAAACTTTGAAAATGTATAACTTTGCATAGAAAAATCCAAAAATTAAAAGAAAAATACCTGCTTGCTTAATGAACAGAGGAGAATAAAGTGGAAAAAGAATTGAGTCATTTTGTTGAGTCTTTGATTTTAATTAATTATATACTATTCTGAGTATTTGAATTCTCCATTCTGTTGCATAATTCACCATGGCACGAAATTTAAACCCCAGGTAGCCTCTGTCATGGGCTATCTCCTCATGATTTTTTCAAGATCAGAGGAGGTCTCCATGACAAGTTATCTATTTTCCAAGTTCATGTGTCTGTTTTGGTATTTTAATTCCCATAATTAGCATATTGCCTAGAAAATTCTAGGAACATTGGAAAATTTCAATTTGATTTAATTCACTTAAACAAACCCTAATTTGGCCAAAACCCTAAAACTGAAATTAAACTGATTTGGAATAACTACACATCAAAATGGCATGAAATCAATTCTCCACTATTCTTTAGAATCAGGAGAACCCCACATAAAAATTCTAAGTCAATTGAAAATGATTTAACCTATTAAATGAATTATTCAAGTTACATGGCTATATTTGAAATTAAAAAATTCATAAAACCCAAAATATAACTAAAAAATTCACCAAATCAATTTTGAAGGCTCTCTGAGATCATAGGAGTCTAGGAAAATTAAAATTGGAATTTTCCTACAATTTTCATTTTTAACCGATTTTTGAATATTTTAATAATTAAAAAATTATAAAAATCATAATAATATTAAAATTCACAAAGGTCATATTTGGTCTCCTAATCACTTAGGAACCAACCAAATATTTTTCCTAAGTCTCTAAGTAAAGATATTGAATTTTAAAGGCTTAGGGTAATTTTTAATATTAATAAATTGATTTTTCAACCATTTCACTAAAATAATTCTAATAATTCAAATAAAAAATAGAAAAATATAAAATTTGTTTTTTTGAGTTCTTTGAGCTCAAAGAGATTTAGGAAAAATATAAAACCTATTTTTTGCACTTCAATTTTATTTTATAATTAATTAATACTCCAAAATTTAGAATAATTATAGTAAATAAAATAAAAATCAAAAAATCACCAAAATTAGTCTAAATGGTCATCTAGTCAGTAGGAACTTTCCATAATTTTCTTAAGGATAGAAACTTCATCTTGGTCATGTTGTCAAATTTTTATTGAAAATCCCTATTTTCCATTAAAATAAGTATATAAATTAAATTAAAAATAGAAAAATTACATTTTCTCCTCTAATGTCTTAATTGACATGTGAGTGAGGTGACATAAAAATTTTAAATTCATTTGAGCTTAATTTAGTGAATTATGAGATGAACAAGCCTAAGAGGGCATAAAGGTAATTAAAGAACTTTAACCCTAATTAATATTTAGGTTTAATCAAAAGGGAAGGGTACATATTTGATTTTAATTCTCCTCTTGGATGATTGAAACTTAAGAAGTTGAGGGGTATAAACCCATTAATCACCTTTGACATTAAAGAGGAAATTCCAATTAATTAACTCATTAAGCTTCAGAAATTAATTAAAGCATAAACCATTAAGGTTAAGGGATGTAATATAGGAAGATTCTAATTCTTTGAAATTGAATCCCTAATCAATGAATTGATCAAATATCACTTAATTTTTGTTAATGAAACCATAAAAATGATGATTGAAACTAATAATTAAAAAAGGGAATAATCTTGAAATCCTATAATTAGATTAAAAGCTTAAGGTATTTAAGTTAATTTGAAATGATTTAAAATCAAATTAAAATAACTTAAAATATTAAAACTAATTTGAAATCACTTAAAACCAAAATTAAAACAAAGTTGAGATATCAAGATTAACTTAAAACAATTCATAATTGAAGTATCATAATTAAACTAAACCAAATGAAATTAATCTGAAATGTTATGATTAAATCAAGACAATTTCAATCATTAAAGTCTAATTGAACTTAAATGATTAAAATTTTATAACTAAATTGAATCACTTTAAATCACCAACACGAATTTCAAATTAAGAATGGTTAAGTTCTTTAATGAACTAATTTGCACCTAAAGGCCTTCATCTTTATAACTCTTAAATGAAGTGTTAAATGAAGTGTTAAATGAAATGTCACCTTACTCATAGGATAATCAAACATCCAAGTTTACTGAGCAAGGATCAAAACTTAACTAAAACTTTGGATGATCAATTCATCCGTATAATGAAATTCACTTGGACTCAGATAAATCCGAAAAGCATTGAAAAGATGTTCAGGACTCGTCCTAAGCACTTTCTCAACCTAATGGGATGTTTTAGAAGAACAATTGAACTTCATTGTTCTTTGATGAAGAAAATCATCCTCAAACACACCTTAGGAATTGACTAGAAATAGGACTAGGATTTTGGTAGACAACCAGAACCTTTCTTTAGCTGTACTTAAGTGTTCTCTTTTAAAATATTTAAATGCTCTAACATGCGTTTCAAGTGCAGTTGGAAATGACGAGAAGACCCACCAGGTACGATTTTATTTTATTGCAATTTACTTACCTGCGATGTACTTTCTTTTCTTGCAAGCTTGCATGTTAAACAATAATGTCACCCTGCATGAAAACTAAAACCTTTAGGATAGCCACAAAACTGAAACCAAAACTAAATTGAAATCAAAACAAGATAAAACTCACCGCCATAACATTCAAAATATAAGACAACTCAAAATTTATTCAAAAACATAATAACAAAATTGCAATCATAACTAAATTAAAACGTCTCCTTGGATGATCGGGAATCCCTCGGATGATGTAAACCACGTGTTTCTAACGAGATTTCCCATGGTTTAAATGAAAGTTTGGAACTCATTCAATTGAGTTTAGCAAATTCATTTGGACTAAGTGAATCCGATGAAAATAGTGGTGTCGGAATGACAGAATCATGGGATCGTAACCGGTTCTGCTTATTCAACATTAAGATTTCCCCTAATAAAACTTAATACATTGAATTTGAAACTTAACCTCTAAACCATGACACTTCTCTCATCTCTTGATTGTCACTTTTTAAACTAAACCTTCTACAACAACAAGGAGCTTGGAGCAAGCGCGGTGAGCAGCTCAATTGTCTTCGTCAGCTTTCCTTTACTTAGAAATAAACAACAATCCATAGGATTTCGAGGTAGTTTGCCTAGCGCAACATAAATCCTCACTTTACCCTTTAGGCACTTGCATAATCATGTTATGCGACATAAGCCCTAAACTCGTCTTAAGACTCCGAGGTCGTCGTTTGTTATGATATAAACCCTCCTATTTCCAGGCTATTTATATGATTATGTCATACGAATATAAGTCCTAATTAAATAAAATTGGCAAGATTGAAACATCAACTAATATCTCTCTAAATTGAAGCCAAACAATAGGATAGTTGGGAAGTCATCGAAGTTCGCTTCGAATCCATGACATCCCCTACATTTTCACTCCATTAGATTCTTAAAAGAATTGTTCTCAATTTGATCTATTCCTAATTAAAATTTCTAAAATCCAATTGTTTGAAAACCTTTAACTTTGAAATTCTTGAAAGCAGAATCACTGATCTTTATCGTGAGTTTTTTTAAGTGATTCCCCTCACTTAGAATGTAATTAACTATAGGGGCTTACCCTTATAGAGAATTTTAGAACCCAACTTAATATAAACCCTATTTAATTCTTTTGTATTAAATAGGGAAATTTTTCGGAAAATAAAAAAAGTTTGTATATCAAATGGATGTCATACATTTACTGGTTTATTTAATCGAACCCCATTATTAAGCAATGTGTCTATTTCTCCGGATAAATGCATAGCTCATGATGCGGTGTTCAATTATCTAAACTACTAAAGATATGGGATCGGTTCAGTCTCGTATTTTCAAAATCAAAAATAATATTTTCCAAACTATTTAAAACTATATATATATATATATATATTTAAATTAAATAAACAAAAAAATGAGGCCGATAATGCTTTGCAAGGCTAAACTTTCAGGTGGAGAAATGGGAAGAATTGGTAGGTACACTTTATATTATTACAATTTACTTGTGCTTAATTTTCTAGATTCTATAATTTTCTGTAAAAAACTAAATTGTATGATAAACAACAAGATCACCTTGCATGTTAAAAACAAAACTTTTAGGATAGCCACCGAAAAAAAATAGAATTAAAGTTAAAAATATAATGATAAAATTCACCGCCACAACAGTCAAAATATAAGATAAGTCAAAATTTAATCACAAAAAATAGAAATCACAATTGAAACTAAATTAAAACGTCTCTTTGGATGATCGGGAATTCCTCAGAGGAGGAAACCTATGAATGCTAATGAGATTTCCCAAGGTATGGATGAAAGTACTAAATTCCTTTTGTTGAATTTGATAAATTCATGTGGACTATGTGAATCCGAAGAAAATGGTGGTACTGAAATAAGTGAACCGTAGGATCCTAACCGGTGTCGCTATATTTAACTTAAATATTCCCCCAATAAAAGATTACAATATCTCAATTTAAACATTTCTAAAACATGTTACTTTCCCAATCTCTTACATTTGACACTTCTAAAACTAAACCTGTGGAAACGAGGAGCTTAGAACATGCAAAGAGATTTCCTCAGAAGAGGAAACCTATGACTGCTAATGAGATTTCCCAAGGTCTGGATGAAAGTAATAAATTCATTTAGTTGAATTTGGTAAATTCATCTAGATTATGTGAATCCGAAGAAAATGGTGATATTGGAATGAGGGAACCGTAGGATCCTAACTGGTGTCGTTATAATTAACTTAAATATTCCCCCAATAAAATATTACGACATCTCAATTTAAACATTTCTAAAACATGTTACCTTTCCCAATCTCTTACATTTGACACTTTTAAAAATAAACATGTGGCGACGAGGAGCTTGGAGCATTCATAGCGGGCAGCACGACCATCTTCAATAGCAAATTTTTTTAGAAATAAACAACAAGACATGGGATTTCAAGGTAGTTTGTATAGCGCAACATAAATCCTCACTTTATCTCTTTAGGCCTTTGCACCTAATGCAACATAAGCCCTAACTCGTCTTAGGATTCCGAGGATGTCGTTCGATCAGACATAAATCCTCCTATCTTTCAAGCTGTTCACATGATCGATATCAAGTGGATATAAACCCTAAATAATAAAATTAATAGTATGAAACATTAAATAATTTCCCAAATTGAAGCCAAACAATAGTGTAGTTTGGGAAATCACCAAGATTCTTCTTGGAGCTATGTTTTCCCCTTGCTTTCGCTTCCTTTGGATTCGTACAATAACTATTGCAAACTTGAGCCACTCACCTATTGGATTCTCTATTACCACATTTTCTTGAAGATCCTACTTTTCGAATTCATGAGAATAATCTTTCCTCAACAAACTCAAGAGTTTTCTTAGGTGACTTTAGCTATCTAAGATGTAATTAACTATAGAGGCTTGCCCTTATAAGAAACTTAAAGACCTAGATTAATGTAAACTAAATCTAATTCTTTTATATTAGATAGGGGAACTTGTCCGTCAAAATAAATGGTTCACAGACAAAATGAATGACATGGATTCTTTATTTTATTTGATCATGCCTAACCATCGAGTAATATATCTGCTTTTCGGGATAGATACATGGCTAGTTGTGTAGTGGTCGGTCATTTAAACTATTGTTTATATGAGATCGATTTGACTTCATATTTCTTAAATTAAAAAAATTATGTTTTCCAAAGAATATATATAAAAAATAAATTAAAAATCCTAACAAATCATTATTATAATTTTAACGGTCAATAATTTTATAGCTACTGGGGAATGATGCACCAAAAGTATGTTAGATTTTCTTATATATAATTATACTTATATTTGGTGATATTGCACTTTAAAGGAAGCTATTTTTTATGTTTTGTTACAAGTACGGTAATTATAGGTGTTAGGAGCAAAAGGAAGCAAAAAAGAACGAATTTGGAGCAAAAAGAGGCAACATGGCAAAATCAGCCTACTGACACTAACGGCGCTAGAATGGGCATTACCGGCACCTAATTTCTAACAATTCAGAAAATATTTAGTAAAGCAACGCCGACAACGCCCAATCCAACACTGATGGTGCCCTATCAAGAACCGACGGCGCCCTAAGTTGGTGGAGCCCAAGTTCAATGTATTTGGACAATTTTTTGAAGGGTTTCTTAAGGAAACACTTGGGGAATTTGTTTACAAACTATTTGAGATAGATTTAGACACCAAGAATCAGAGAGAAGAAAGGGAGAGCAGTAATTTTGGGTGATTAAAGTGTGTTAGGGTATTGGAGAGTTAATGTGTAAGTGTGTTAAAGTGTGTTGAAGTCTTGTTTTGTGAGGGATTCTTCTCTAAATAGTGTAGGAGAAGGAGGAAAAAAGAGTTTACTTCTTCCATACTATTATAAAGAGGGAATTGAATGTTATTATGAAGAGAGAAAAGGATTCAAAGGAACTTCAAGGGATTTGCTTGGGGAAGAAATTGAGATAAGTTGTATTTACTTCTTGTAGTTCGTATAAATTTTCTTTTATATATAAAATCCATGTTTTGTCGTATCTTTCTTATGAATTCTGAGTAGATTTTTTTTGTCTTTCTCCTTGCAATGAGATATGGTGAAGTGGTGATGTAGATTTGATGTGTTGTATAAATGTTAAGAAATTGTGATGATTTTTCACTTTGTACTTCATTTATTTTTCGATCTGGCCAATTGAATTGTTAAAACTTGTTGTGAAACATTCACTCCAAAAGGACTAAATGTTCCACAACAAAAGTGGAGAATTTATTCAATGTCCATGAATGAGTTACATAGTTCATGGGGGTTAAGTGCAAATAAATAGAGAAATGTGGTTTGATGGGCGTCAAATTAGAGATTTTAGAGTTACAAACTAAAATCCCCAATTTGGTCCTAGTGTTTTGTAACAGAAGCTAGGGTCAGCCTTCAGCTGAAGGGAAGTGGGAGCTCTGAAGTGACAGCTAGTATTCTCCCAGCTATCCATGGATTTAGGGACTAAGCTTAGGATTTGCCAATGTACTTTACATAAATTTGAAGAGGGGATACTCTGAAGAGGGATGAATGCTCATATTTTACACAATACAAGTTTATTATCAATCTATATCATTCACTCATCATAGTATCATTACAAGGGGAAAGATGCTTTCCAATATTAGAACCTTTCAATACAAAACTTCATCTATGTTAGTTAATTCTGTCTAGAAATTTTGAAAGTAACTTTAGTTAACTTAGCTTTTATTCATCGTTATGCTAGCAACTTTAATATTACTTGAACTTGCATTGTAAATAGAGTATTGGACTTTATTTATATAATATATTTTGAAAAATTCCAACCTTCCTTGTGGGATCGATAACCAGGACTCGACTAGAGCCCTCTATTGCTTGGATGATACGTATACTTGCGTATACGAGTGGCTGCCTAATTATTAAATTGAACTTATTCTGAAATTGAACATAACCTACCTTTTGAATATTTACGTTAGCGGTAGCGCACCGGACAGGGAACTTGTTTCTCTCTTTATTAAGGTCAGGAAATGTTATACTCATACATCGATAATGCATTCACATCCCTCATGGACCAGATTACCATTCTTTCATTGACATACTTTACCCATTTTTACCCATTTCTTTCTTGAAAAAGTACGATCAACCCTCCTCGATTTCAGAACCATCTGTTTACTCCTCTATAGACAGAGGGGTTTAGGATCTTTAGGATTTTTCTTAATTTTGGGGGGGTCAAACCCCCCAATAGGTGTTTTGGCGAACAAGTTTTTCCAGAGTAGTGTGAGTTGTGAATGGATCCCAGACAGGGTTCCATACTTCACTTTCTCTTTGTGCCCCCCCGGGTTTGATCTTGCTATTGGCAGATCAAACCATTCTTTCTTAAATCTTAAACTCCTTCTAACAAATATATGAAAATCAAAGAGAAGACAAAATACTAAAATAAAATAAAATTAAATTGTGCTCAATTCACAGAATGACATTTTTCGTAGTCTTTACACTATGATTGTAAGGGTTCTGGCCTTCACAAAATTTTGGAATGTTTCCTTCATCAATTACGATGTCGATCTCTATGGTTACTGATCACAGAAAATTACATTAAGAAATTCATATCTATTTTTGATGAAATTGCACTTTAAAGAAAGGTATTTTCTTTATTTTATTGCAGGAATGAAGATTTATAAGGATTAAAGCAAAAAGCATGAAAATGGAGCGAATTTGGATCAAAAAGGAGGAAATTCAAGCAAATTGAATTAAGTCGCCGACGGCGAGATCGAGGCAGCCGACGGCGAGATCGTGAGGAGAATTTCTGAAGGAATTATAACTACCTCGTCGACAGCGAGCCCGAGCCCGCCAACAGCGAGATCGCGGGGTTTAAAGACCTTCTAGAAGCCCCGCTGACGTCGAGGTCATTTCCCGCTGACGGTGAGGTCGTTTCCCGCCGACGGCGAGACAGTTCAAAATAAAAATACATTGAACCTGGACACTTTTTGAAGAGGTGTTTAAGCACCCTTTGGACCTTTGCTTACCTCTATAAATAGAGGCCGAATTCTAGTGATTGTGTGTGTTTTTCTAGTGTCTTAAGTGTCATTTGTGTGTGTCTCTTGAGTCTTCTATGTGTCTAATTTAGTGAGTTTGAGTGTGTTTAGTGAGTTCATTAGTTTAATTGAGTGCTATTTAGTTCTGTCGTACTAGAAGGAAAAGTCAAAGGAACATCAAGGAGTCTGCTTGGGAAGGAAATTAAGATAAGAATCTTTGTTTATTGTTGTTAACTTTAAATGAAATTCATGCTTTGTTTTATTTCCATGCATTTTGAGTAGTTTTCTTAGTCTTTCTCTTTGTTTATGAAAATTATGCGGATTGATGAAATTAAATAGAAGCACCTAATATAATATAAATAAATTGTGATAATTTTTACGTAAAACTTAATTTACTTTCAATCTGGCCAATTGATTTGTTAAAATATGTTGAATCATCAACTATAGTAAAAATTACATCTAATATTCAGGGAAGTCAAAAGCCTTGGAAGGCGGGTGCAAATAAATAGGGAAATATTAATTATCGGACGTAGAATTGGACATTTTAGTGTGACGGACTAAAATATTCAATTCGATCCTATTGTTTGAGAGTCGAAGTGTAGATGTTAGCCCTCGAGTGAGGGGAACGTGGAAGCTCGAAGTGGCAGCCAGTATCCTCCCGAGCTGAGTCGCAGATTCAGTAATCAAACATAGGATTAGTCAATGTTCTTTGCACCTGTGCCAAAGGGTAAAGAATAGGAATGCTCCTATTTGTCACAATACAATTTAAGAATCCTATTTAAATTCATCATTTACTTAATTTTCTAAAAACAAGGAGAAGGATACTTTTTCTGAATTATTTAAATCAACTTATTTCAAGCATTAGTTTACTTTAATTACTTTAAATTTCCGTTCACTATATTCGTAAGTAATTAATTTAAATTTAGCTGATAACAAATTTGTTAAAAACTTCCCTGTGGGATCGATAACCAGGACTCCACTAGAGCACTGTATTACTTGATACGATATGTATACTTGCATAGAATCCACATTATACATTAAATCATATATCTATATTTAGAGCGGGATCAAGTTTTTGGTGTCGTTGCTATAAACATAAATTGCAAACATATTAAAAGTGGGTCAAGTTTTTGGCGCCGTTGCCGGGGAAGTAAAGAAATTATTTACTAAAGTAACGGACTATTTTATTTTATAAAATTGTATACAAAAATTTGGAAATGAAAATTTAATACCTTACGATTCAAAATTAGAGCGTACAATTAAAAGAATTAGAAAACAAAAAAAGAAATTATAAATTTAACACAAATGGCAAATATTCCTGAAAAAGAAAATATCAATCAACCAAGACCATTACGAGATTATGCCAACCCTACATTAGATGAAATTCATTTAACTATTTAAAACTCTGATGTAGCTGCTAATTCATTCGAACTTAAACCTGCAATTATCCAAATGGTACAAAATAATCAATTTAGTGGTTCACCTACTGAAGATCCTAATTTACATCTTGCTAGTTTTTTAGAACTATGTGCTACTTTCAAATATGAAGGAGTATCTAACGATGCTATTAGACTTAGACTTTTTCCTTTTTCTTTAAGGGATAAGGCTAAAATGTGGTTAAATTCGTTATCACTTGGATCTATTAAAACTTGGGGAGAATTATCAAAAAAATTTCTATCCAAATATTTTCCCCCATCTAAAACTCCTAAGCTTAGGAATGATATAACTTCTTTTAGTCAGTTTGATGGAGAGTCATTATATGAATCTTGGGAGAGATTTAAAGAACTTCTTAGGAAATGCCTACATCATGTGATACCAGATTGGTTAATTATCCAAACTTTCTATAATGGATTAGTAGGATCTTTAAGATCAATCATCGATGCTGCTGTTGGAGGATCATTAATGTCAAAACCATTTGATGAAGCCTATGCACTAATTGAAGAAATGGCAACTAATAATTTTCAATGGCCTGCTGATAGAATGAATCCGAAAAAAATAGCTAGTATTCATGAAAATGATGCAATATCTATGTTAGCTTCACAAATTGCTGCTGTATCTAAAAAATTAGATCATTTTGGAATGAATTACTCTCTAACTATATCAGAATAAAATCCATCTGGACAACTTATAGAATCCCAATCTCAATATGAAACGATTAATGCAATTAACAACAGACCCAATAATCCTTATGCAAATTATTATAATCCTGGATGGAAAATTCATCCTAATTTTAATTGGAATAATAATACGACTAATCAACCATGGATGAATAATATAACACAACAATTAGGAAATCCATCTAATCAAGGAAATCCTAATTATAAATCTAATTATCCACCTGGATATAATAACCCACAATTTAAAGATAAGAAATTATCAATAGAAGAATTAATATTAAATATGGGTCAACATTTACAAAATCAAGGAAATCAATTAAAAATACAAGGAAACCAATTACAAAATCAAGGAACAGCTATCAAAAATATTGAAACTCAACTTGGACATATCGCTACCGCACTTAATAATAGAATACTGGAACATTTCCTTGTAATGTGGAAATAAATCCCAAAGACAAGGGAAATGAACAAATTAAAGCGATACAATTACGAAGTGGAAAAGAATTAGAACCTCGAATTCAGAAAGAACTTGAAAGTCAAAAAGAGGAAGTGGAAATCGAAAAGGAAAAGAGTCAACAAGATCCAAATTTAGAAAATCCTTTAATACCTATGAAAATTTCTGTTGAAAAACCTCCACCACCATTTCGTCAACGACTAATTCAACATAAAAAAGAAAAACAATTTGCTAAATTCCTTGAAATTTTGAAGAAATTAACGATAAATATTCCTTTCATAGAAGCTTTAAAACAGATGCCAAACTATGTAAAATTTATGAAAGATATTCAAAATCAAAAAAGAAAATTTACCGATAATGAAATGGTCGCACTTAGTGAAGAGTGTAGTGCTATTATTCGAAAAAACTTCCGAAAAATTAAAAGATCCCGATAGTTTCACTATACCTCGCGCTATTGGAGAAAAATTCTATGGAAAAGCTTTGTGTGACTTAGGAGCAAGCATCAATCTAATGCCTCTATCAATTTTTAAGAGATTAGGATTGAGAGAAATTTCACCTACTTCGGTAACTCTTCAGTTAATTGGTCGTTACGTTACATATCCTAAGGGAGTTATTGAAGATGTACTTAGTAAAAGTGGACAAATTTATCTTCCCTGTAGATTTTATTGTTCTAGATATGGAAGAAGATAAAGAAATTCCTATCATTTTAGGAAGACCATTTTTAGCCACTGGAAAAGCTATGATTGATGTTCAAAAAGGATAATTAACTATGAGAGTAAATGACCAAAAAGTAACTTTTAATATTGCTAAATCAATGAAATATCTTGCGCTAGAAAAAGATGATGAGTGTTTTCGAATGGAAGTACTCGATCATTTACAAAAAGAACATTTTAAAGAATATTATGAAGAAAAATTAGAAAAAGAAAATACTGAATTAATTGAAAAAGCCGATATAAATGAAGAACTAGATTATATTCAAGAGAAATTTGAATCTTTGGATAATACAGAAAATACTGAAAAAAATATAGTTTCATCAATTATTAAACCTCCTAAACTTGAGTTAAAAATGTTACCTAATCATTTAAAGTATGCTTACTTAGGTAATTCTTCAACTCTACCACTTATTATTTCATCTGAAGTAAATGAATCTCAAGAACAAAAACTTTTAGATACATTAAAAAAATATAAGAAAATTTTTTGTTGGACTTTAGCTGGATATCAAAGGAATTAGTCCTTCAATCCGTATGCACGGAATTATTTTAGATAATGAACATAAACCTAAAGCAGATCCACAAAGGAGATTAAATCCAATAATGAAAGAAGTAGTCAAGAAAGAAATTTTAAAATGGTTAGATAATGGTATTATATATCCTATTTCGACGATTAGCTTGGGTAAGCCCAATTCATCGTGTACCTAAAAAAGGAGAGATGATCGTCAAAGCTAATGAAAATAATGATCTTATCCCTATAAGACAAGTTATTGGATGGCGAATATGTATTGATTATAGAAAATTAAACACGAACCATCGAAATGATCACTTCCCTTTACCATTTCTAGATCGGATCTTAGATAGATTAGCTAGGACATAATTATTTTTGTTTCTTAGATGGATATACCGGTTATCATCAAATACAAATTGCTCCTGAGGATCAAGATAAAACTACATTTACTAGTCCTTATGGAACTTTCCCTTTTTGAAGAATGCCTTTTGGATTATGTAATGCACCTGAAACATTCCAAAGATGTATGATGTCTATATTTAGTAAATTAATTGATAATGGAATAGAAGTATTTATGGATGATTTCTCTGTATTTGGAACAACATTTGACAATGCTTAAATCATCTTGAAAAAGTATTTGAAGTATGTGAGAAAACTAATTTAGTTCTTAATTGGGAGAAATGTCAATTTATGGTTACGAGCGGCATTGTATTAGGGCATAAAATTTCGAAAAAAGGCATGGAAGTAGACTCGCAAAAATTCAAGTAATAGCTAAATTACCACCTCCAACTACGGTAAAAGGGGTAAGAAGTTTTCTTGGACATGCTTGGATTTTACGAGCGTTATATTAAAGATTTTTCAAAAATTACTAAACCTCTATGCCAACTTCTTGAAAATGACAAGAAATTTGAATTTACAATCGAATGCCCGAATGCTTTCGAATTATTAAAAGATAAATTAATTACAACACCTATAATAGTTTCACCTAATTGGGAGAAACCATTTGAGCTTATGTGTGATAATAGTGATTATGCTATAGGAGCAGTTCTTGGGCAAAGATATGATAAGATTTTCAAAGTTATAAATTATGCTAGTAAAATTCTAAATGATGCTGAAATAAATTATACAGTTACTGAAAGAGAATTATTAGCGATTGTATATGCTTTTAATAAATTTCGGCATTATCTAATAGGAACTAAATGTATTGTGCATACTGATCATTCTGCTATAAATTATTTAATGCAAAAGAAAGATTCTAAACCAAGATTAATCAGATGGATATTATTAATGCAAGAATTTGATTTTGAGATTGTTAACAAAAAAGGAACTGATAATCAAATTGCAGATCATTTATCAAGATTAGAAAATCATGAATTATCTAATACTGATAATGAAATTTTAGACAATTTTCCTGATGAACAACTTTATAATATTAATGAATTGAAAATACCTTGGTATGCTGATATAGTGAATTATATTATAAGTGACATTTTACCACCTATGTTAACTTTGCAACAACAGAAAAAATTCATTCACGATACTAAAACATATTTTTGGGTTGAACCATACTTATCTAAGCAATGTAAGGATCTAATTATTAGAAGATGCGTGCCTTATGAAGAAACTGAACCAATTATTCAAAAATGTCTTCGACTCGATTTTGGAGGACATTTTGGGACGGATAAAACTGCGTATAAAATTCTACAATCTAGATTCTACTCGGCCTACTCTATTTAGAGATGTATATAGATATATAAAAACCTGCGATAAATGCCAAAGAGTAGGAAACATATCAAGAAAAAATGAAATGCCTCTGAATTTTATATTAGAAGTTAAAATTTTTTATGTTTGGGGATTAGATTTCATGGGACCTTTTATTCCTTCATTTGAAAACTCATATATATTAGTAGGTCTGTTGATTATGTTTCCAAATGGATTGAAGCACAAGCTTTATCTAGGTGTGATGCTAAAAGTGTTTCAAAATTTTTAATGAAAAATATTTTTACTAGATTTGGAATGCCGAGAGTGATTATCACTGACGGAGGAACTCATTTTAGAAACAAATATATTCACAAACTAGTAAGAAAATATAATATTATGCATAAGATATCAACTGCTTATCATCCACAAACTAGTGGATTAGCTGAAGTTTCTAATCGAGAGACTAAGCGTATATTAGAATAGTCTGTAAATCCTAATTGATCAGACTTGTCTATAAGACTAGACACTGCATTATGGGCATACGGGATCGCTTATAAAACTACGATTGGAATGACTCCTTATAGACTTATATATGGAAAAACTTGCCACTTACCGATTGAATTAGAACATAAAGCATATTCGGCGATTAAAGAATTTAATTATAATATGAAAGAAGCTTGGTGAGAAGAGATTGTTGCAATTAAATGAATTGGAAGAACTAAGAAACGAATCATATGATAATGATATGATTTATAAGGAAAGGATGAAATTATGGCATGATCGGAAGATTAATCAGAGAAATTTTGAACCGGGACAAGAAGTTTTGCTATATAATACTAGATTGAAATTATTTCCTGGGAAATTGAAATCTCGATGGTTAGGACCTTTCACCATAACTCAAATATTTTCATATGGAACTATAGAAATTGAAGATCCAAAAACAGGACATAGATTTAAAGTAAATGGACATAGATTAAAACCATATTTCGAAAATAGAAGACCAAATTTTAAAGAGGTTTTAATGCTTAGTCAACCTGAACACTAACTAAATTAGGTCGGGCAGACGACGTTAAACCAAGCGCTTTATGGGAGGAAACCCATAGTAGTCTTTTATTTTAATTATCTACAAATTAGTGAGTCTATATTATTAAAACAAATCTTACTACTCAATTTTTTTATTAGAATCATCACAAAATTGAACCTATTTGATGAGATCAGAAAATATTCGGACCAGAGCGAAATTGGGCGATTTTTACGAATCTCACCGAAAGTGAACCCGAGCCCACTGACAGCGAGATCGTGCGTCATTACTTCAGTCAGTTTTATAACTAAGTCACCGACGGCAAGGAACTTCCCGCCGACGGCGAGGCAGTTGAAAATTTGGTTTCTTAAAGATTTTTCGTGCGGTTTTGGACGGATCTAAGCCATTCCTTCGTAAGAAATTATCCCAAATCCAATTTTACACTATTTTCTTCCTTAGGAACGACTAGAGACCAATCCTTTCCATCCAAAATGGCCACCAAATTCTTAAAAACCACAAAAACTGAAGTTTTTAACCGGAGAAAATTCGTCAGTTCGGAGGCATAGCGAATCTTCAACAAAGGCTTGATGAAGAAAAGACTTATTAAAGAAAGAGGATTCGTCAACAGAGGAGTAGAGAATTCTACTACAAAAATCGAAGAAATGATCGCACAGCGACATTGGGAGGTATTTTGTTATACGACATCCGCTGTAGTTGTACCAGTAGTTAAAGAGTTTTACTCTAATTTGCATGCGATCAACAATGGAAATGTGTACGTCAGAGGAAGATGGGTAACATTTACTCCTGCTAGGGTAAATGAATTGTTTTCTATAGAGAATGCCTCTGTTTGTCATTATTCCAACTTTTTGCATTCAAGATACAATATGAACGAAATCTATAGATATCTGACCGACTAACCGGATGATTGGGAGTTACGAGAAGACGGGTATGTCAGTTTTTCCGCATCACTTCTTAACCCTGTCTTAAAGCACTGGCATTTCTTTATATCATCAAAATTATTACCTACCATGAGAGTAAATAAAGGTTCAAAGGAATGCGCTATTTTAAACTACTGTATTCAAATCGGATTACCTATCGATGTTGGATCAATAATAGTAAAGTCCGCATTGGGATTAATTGTGCATGGGTCGGTGCATGGACTTGGACACCCATCTACTATATTTGCTTTATGCGATCGATGCCAAGTTTCTTATGAGGCTTGGGAAAAATTACTCTTACCATGGAAACCACTGGATCCTACTGATATGTTTCCCACTTTGGATAACAATGATGAGATTACCATTATTTCTGACAGAACATCACAGAACAATCCTTTAACAAGGCCCTTTACTGATAAGACTAATTTCATTCTGAAAAAGATAAAAGGATTGGAGAAAGAATTGCAAAATGTGATGAATTTCATTGACAATATCTCTGATATGTTTGATCATATTGATTGGAGAATAAAGGAGCACTTTGATCATACTAGACATCTGGAGGCCAGTTTTATTCATCTACTAAGACGAAAAGGATGGATTAATGAAGAATCTACTCGCGAATTCCCTTTCGAGCCTTTCTACAATTTATTTGTGCACCTGCGTCGCATCGGAGATATCAGAGAAGATGTTAGTTCAGACACTGAAGAGTAGGAAAGAATTCTATGTTTATGTTATATTTATATCAATATATGTGTTTGATTTAGAGTTAGGTTTTATTATGAGTCGAAATTTGATTTGATCATCTCAGATTTGATGAGATTTTATGTAAATTATTATGTCTCAGCATTTAGAGTGTTGTGGTGTGGATTGCGATGCTGAGTAGTATGGATTTGAACATTTAAGTTAAGTATGTGCTAAGTTGTTAGTGTGAAATTTGTAAGTTTCATGGATTTCATATATAAAGTTATATTGTTTGTTTTGTATGACTTTTTGTGAGTATAAGTATCTAATCTTCGTATTATTATTGAATTAAGTGATCGGAAGATTGATTAAGGGCAATTCGAGTTTGAAAAAGATTGACGAATTTCAAAAATTTAAAATTTTTGGGATCTCGCCGACGGCGAGAATTATCTCGCTGACAGCGAGAAAACCCGCTGACAGCGAAATCGAGCTCGCCGACGGCGGATTTTTCCCGAAACTTTTGCCTTATGAAATTAATTAGCTCGCCGACGGCGAGAAAAATCTTGCTGACAGCGAGATCGCGAAAAGACCTATATTTGACCAGTCAACCGACACTATTCATCATCCCTTTCCTCAAATTTTCGAAAAAATCGACCTAGGACTTGAGAGATCTCGGATTTGAGGCGATTTCAACACTTTTTGACGCAGGATTTCATCTTCCCTTAGTAAGAGCTTCACTCCTATGCAAAAATTTTTTATTTTCACCATGGATTTCTTCTACATTGGAGAATTTTGAAAAATTTCGAAATGTGGAGAAAATACTTGGAAGAATTTCATAAAAATTGATTTAAATGGATTTTAGATCTTTTAGGAAGCCTTCTTAGTAATATTTTGGAGTTTAGTTAAGAATTTTGCAAATTTCACAGATCGAGAAATGGCTCCACGACAAAAACGAAGGATAGATTATGACGAAACCCGATTCATTAATGCAAGAGCACAAACTCGATAATTTCAAAACATACAAGCAAGAAAATGCATTCAAGATCGAGTTTTCAAGATTCCAGGAGGAGAAGTTGAGCGAATCATTCAAAAGCGAGGATGGGAAAATTTCTGTTTCGTTACCAACAGAGCAGCTGTAGAAGTAGTAAAGGAATTTTATGCAAATTTAACACAGGCTAAAGATGCACCGGTTAAGGTTAGAGGATTTTTTGTAGATTTCAACGCTACTAGAATAAACGCTTATTATGAAGTACGAGAAACCTACACCAGCGAGTATGAAACTTTTGGAACTATGGAAGGACCGCTGGAAGAGGTGATAGACTTTCTCACTGATGGGAAAGGAGTCTGGAAGATAAAGCAGCGGGAACGGGTAAATTTCCCTCTTTCTATGCTAAATGCAACATCTAAAGCCTGGCATTATTTTATTTGTTCTACTTTGTTACCTACCTACCACCATAGTGAGGTAACAAGAGATAGAGCAGTTCTGAATTTCTGTATTCAGAACCAGAAGAGTATTAATGTGGGAAATGTTATTTATAAAAACATATTAGCCACTGTTAGAAATGAAAGTGGAGGAGGACTAGGACATCCTGGTCTTATCTATGCACTTTGCCAATTATCTGGGGTAGAGGCAAAAGATGATGAGGAATGGATTGAACCTATGAAACCCCTTACTCAGGCTAATATAAAAAAATATGAATCCCACGAAGGATGGAGATCTGGGACAAGGGATTATGTACCTTCTTCAGTAGTAGATATACCCTCTACTAGTTATGATCCACCCCTCGGCTTACCACTCCTACCCTTCAAGATCTGATGAATGAATTGACCCTGAGTAGAAAGAGTTTTGAGTTATTTGGAGAAAATATGGAAAGAAGATTTGAGCATATAGATCAAAGGATCGGAGGCTTGGAAAGAAGACATGATTATGATAGTGAATATCTCCAGCGACATTCAGAGTACGAAATTGCATACTATGAGGCTGAACGTCGATATAGGAGTGGTGATTTAGATGTTGTCTTTCCCGAGTGCCCCCGTTATTCACGATAGCCGACTGCTCGGCCTTCTCGACTCGGAGATCAGGGAGATGACATAGTTTGGGATTTTAATGTAGAAGACTGGAATCTTTTGTTTAGTTTGTTTGGTTTGTTTAGATTTGTTGTTATTTTGGGAAACTTTATTATTTTGGATGTGATTATTCTGTACTTTCTAGAGACTATGGATGTTGGTATGTTTGCTTATGTTATGATGTTAGATATTTTGTGTGTTGAATTAGTTGCAATTTTTTATATAGATAGGATGTTAGTTTAAGTTTTTATAAGTTATGAATTTTAACATTGTTTAGATTGTTTTAATATGTTTTAAAATAGATTAATTAAATGTATGTGTAGTAATAGATTAAGTTTTCATTTGTTATGTTTGATAATTATTTTAAAATTTCATCCATGTACTTTCTTTTAAATACTATATGTAGAAGAATACTAATAGTACAGGTTCTGTAAATAATGAAAAAGCCTGCAAAAATTTCAAAGAAAAGAAATACCTGAAGCTCAAAGGTATGATGAATTTTACTATACACTTTCCCTTTTTCACTATTTAGTATAGATAGAAAAATTTAAGTTTGGGGGAAGATAAAAATACAAAAATTTAATTATTAAAATTGTTCTCAATTTCTATTTTAAAAAATTATTATTAAATGATTTTTTATAGTAGTTTTTCAATTCAATAAACATGAGTTACTTTATTTCATTATTATATAAAGTTAAAGAAAACATTTCTAGTAATTCAATTAATTAATGGAATAAGATATTCGGTTAAATGGAATAAGAATATAGTAAACTATTTAAAGTAAGGAAAACTATATTCTAAAAATTAAAAATTCTTAAGTATTTAAGTGAAAAAGAAAGGATATAAACTCAATGAAGTAAAGGCTATGAAATATATATAAACAAAGAAATATTTTAAGTTTCAATTTTAGGAAGAGAAATTGAAGTTCAAAATTATTAACAGGCTATCTAGATACAGTAATCCTCACTTGAAAAAGAAAAAGAAAAAGAAGGATTGAAAATCAATCCAAAAAGAAAAAAAGAAAAGAAAAGAAAAGAAAAACATAAAGTGAGGAGAAGCTTGAGGAGATGCCTTATCAAAAATTGGCTTCAATGGATTCAACCTAAAGGGTAAAACTTAATATATTTCTAAACTTATATTTATGGATTAGAATTTTACAAAAAAGTGTTTTCTTGAACTTCCTATCATCTAAATATCTTAAGTAATTTACTCTTTTTAATATAGTCATTCCTGAAATAAATAGAAATCTACAAATCTTAGACCTAATAACTAAATAATCTTATATCTATAAAGTTAATTTAATTACTCAGAAATATTTATATTTAACTTTATTATAATGTTATTTAAATTTAATTCATAGTATATCTGAGTTGAAAAATTCTATTATAGAAATCATAATTTTTATTTTAAAATTACTTGAGGACAAGTAATAATTAATTTTGGGGGATTTTGATCACACAAAAATACATTAAGAAATTCATATCTATTTTTGATGAAATTGCACTTTAAAGAAAGATATTTTCTTTATTTTATTGCAGGAATGAAGATTTATAAGGATTAAAGCAAAAAGCATGAAAATGGAGCGAATTTGGATCAAAAAGGAGGAAATTCATGCAAATTGAATTAAGTCGCCGACGGTGAGATCGAGGCCTCCGACGGCGAGATCATGAGGAGAATTTCTGAAGGAATTATAACTACTTCGCCGACAGCGAGCCCGAGCCCGCCGATAGCGAGATCATGCGGTTTGAAGACCTTCTAGAAGCCCCGCTGACGGCAAGGTCGTTTCCCGCCGACGGCGAGACAGTTCAAAATACAAATACATTGAACCTGGACACTTTTTGAAGAGGTGTTTAAGCACCCTTTGGACATTTGCTTACCTCTATAAATAGAGGCCGAATTCTAGTGATTGTGTGTGTCTTTCTAGTGTCTTAAGTGTCATTTGTGTGTGTCTCTTGAGTCTTCTATGTGTCTAATTTAGTAAGTTTGAGTGTGTTTAGTGAGTTCATTAGTTTAATTGAGTGTTATTTAGTTTATTGTACTAGAAGGAAAAGTCAAAGGAACTACAAGGAGCCTGCTTGGGAAGGAAATTAAGATAATTATCTTTGTTTATTGTTGTTAAATTTAAATGAAATCCATGCTTTGTTTTATTTTCATGCAATCTGAGTAGTTTTCTTAGTCTTTCTCCTTGTTTATGAAAATTATGCGGATTGATGAAATTAAATAGAAGCACCTAATATAATATAAATAGATTGTGATAATCTTTACTTAAAACTTAATTTACTTTCAATCTGGCCAATTGATTTGTTAAAATATGTTGAATCATCAACTATAGTAAAAATTACATCCAATATTCAGGGAAGTCAAAAGCCTTGGATGACGGGTGCAAATAAATAGGGAAATATTAATTATCGGACGTAGAATTGGACATTTTAGTGTGACAGACTAAAATATTCAATTCGGTCCTATTGTTTGAGAGTCGAAGTGTAGATGTTAGCCCTCGGGTGAGGGGAACGTGGGAGCTCCGAAGTGGCGACGATATCCTCCCAGCCTAGCCGCAGATTCAGTAATCAAACATAGGATTATTCAATGTTCTTTGCACCTGGACCAAAGGGTAAAGAATAGGAATGCTCCTATTTGTCACAATACAATTTAAGAATCCTATTTAAATTCATCATTCACTTAATTTTCTAAAATCAAGTAGAAGGATACTTTTTCTGAATTATTTAAATCAACTTATTTCAAGTATTAATTTACTTTAATTACTTTAAATTTCTGTTCACTTTATTCGTAAGTAATTACTTTAAATTTAGCTGATAACAAATCTGTTAAAAACTTCCCTGTGGGATCGATAACCAGGACTCCACTAGAGCCCTGTAATACTTGATACGATACGTATACTTGCGTAGAATCCACATTATACATTAAATCATATATCTATATTTAGAGCGGGATCAAGTTTTTGGTGTCGTTGCTATAAACATAAATTGCAAACATATTAAAAGTGGGTTAGTTACCTTCTGTTGCAACTTGCCCACCTCCCGCTAGGCCCGTCTTGCTGCACCAATGATCCAATTTGAGACCGGCTTCAGTGAGTTCCAAGTCGTGCTTGGAAAAGCCCCATTCATCGTCATGAAGGTTGTCACCTCTAAAATTTAAGAACCGTCTACAGAGTTTGATCTGAATTCCCACCAAGACTTCCCTTTTGCTAAGAAGGTGAAGGTTGTTATCACCCCCGTCAAGTCAGTTGTCTCCATGCCCAGGAGAGTTGTTACCCCTATTACTACTAGTTTTTCCTTCACCGCACCTACATTCTCATTTGCCAAGGGAAAGGAAATTCTCTATGAAGAAGATACTGATAATGCTTTTTTTGCCCCACCATCAATTTTTGAGATTAGTTACAGATCTAGAATTCCTCCACCGACTAGGTCTCAAAGGAGGAACCACAGTCATATGATCCTTAAGGTCGTCGGGGCACATGCTGCAAGTCTGCTAGTTATTGATGAGATTCCTCAACAGAGGAGCTTGGTTTAATGGAGACCTCTCCTTTCCTTCTAGGGAGTAAGCTCCACCTATTGGTTGATACTACTGGAGATGAAAGCCTCCGCAGGATTGTTCTTACTCTACTGTCACTACATGGTCGTGATGAGGTGAGGGAGACGCCGTACCCGTCACCCAAGTCCTCACAGTTTTTCAGAGATTGGCTGAGAAAGAGGGAAATTAGGCTGCCAAGCTCCTTAAGAAAATGGGAAGTGCAATATCCCCCAAAATGAAGAGTGAGATTTTGAGGAAGGAAAGACCCGTACAAGTTTTCGTTAGACACCATTTGGGGAGGCATGTTGATGCCACCGCTACAAATGTTATTAATGTCACTCTGACACCCACAGTGCGCAGATCAGTCAAGTCTCGGTTGGGTCCAAATGTACCGTTTGTCGGAGATTATAAAGAACTTCATAAAAAGAAGAATAAGAGAGGGTTATTTACCTCTATACATGGTCTGCACCTTAGGGAGCACACTTCTCCTCACCACTCTGATATCCCTACCGAGACACTCCGTCTCAAGGCACCAAATCTTAAGAGGAGAGTGTGGTTACCGAAGGTCATTGCACCAATACACCACGAGAAGTCTGTGGAACATAAGATGGATCATGAGTCTGATCTTCCTGTTGCCACTACCTCTATTTCTTCTGATTCAGTTGTAGAGATAAGTGACAGTCAAGGGAATTCTATAGATCTGGGGTTGATTAAAGAGAAAGAAGTCAATGATAAAGTTCGAAAGTTCCGAGCAGAGATTTCAGAGTTAGCAAAATAATGAGGTTTAGATATCAATGATGAAGATTACTACCTGTCGAAGTATATGGAGGAAGAGTTTATGGAAATTAATGTTCTTGAAACTAGGTTCACGTTGTCTACGTTCGATGCTCATAGTGAGGAGAATGTCGCAGATGAGCTTCAAAGGGCCATTTCCAAAAGATGAACAAATTAGTCGTTTGGAGAAACGATGGAGGAGATGGCTGCTTCCATGAACACTATGGCCACGCTACATGGACAGTCAGAGTCACGACCAGTGGCATCTCTGGAAGTTAACCAGTCTGAAATTAAACATATCATAGATGAAAGAAGAGAGTTCGCTTCTACCAACGAAGATGAACCTTCAAAGAAGGATTCAACCCTGAGTCTACAAGTGAAGGATATTAAGTAGTTAGTCGAATTGCAAGTTCGGGTTGCCTTGGCTCAGTCTAAAGGTGGAGCATTAGTTTCAAAGGGTAGACCCTAATTGAAGGATTTCAAGGTCGTGCCTTGCTCCTAAGGCTTTCTGCCCCCGAATTTTAAGACATTCGATGAGACAAGAAACCCTCATTAGCATATAGCACATTTCAGAGTCAGTTGTTATAACATAGGAGGAAGTGAAGCTCGATTGTTTTGACAGTTCGTTAGCAGCTTGTCAGGTATAGCTTTTGACTGGTATGCAGACATCCGCTTAGCACAGTTGGCTAGCACATCCTCAGATGGAGTTTGTACTTTGAAGGGATAGCCTGATGTAACCTTCACCGACAAAGACTTGATAGTCAGTACGGCCGACCACAATCGTCCGCTTTACATTTCCATCATTATCGGCAGATTTGTACATTCTAGAGTGTTAGTAGATCCTAGAGCTTCACTTAACATAATGAGTTTACAGACGTTAGCTTACTTGGATATCTACACATGAGAACTCACTACGGATAAGATGATGTTAAGAGGATTCAATCAGAAAGGAGAAAGATTCATTGGATATATAACACTGCAAATGCAAGTTGGAGACCTAGTAATCAACACCTACCTGGTCGACCATGGCTTCACGAGTCAATATGATCCCGTCATCACTTCATCAATGCATCAAGTACTACAAAGATAGGCTAGAACATTGCATTAAAGGAGACTTACAGCCATTCTCAATACAAGAAGAGGGCATCCACGAAGATGCCGCCTACTTTGCTCCCCAAAAGAAAAAAAGTATTTTTCAGGAGAACGTGTGCCAAATGAGACTAAAGATTCAGAAAGATCACGAGAATATGACCATTCACCTCCGCTTCAGCGATCTCTCACCACTCCTTTGCAGCAAGTTGGTGGAGGTTCATTTAGCCCACCTATCCAAGGTCGATGTTGGGGATGGGGGCGATGGAGAACTCACTAGATTGTTGAATGGATAAAGCTAGCGATCATCATTGATGTAGAAGGAAGCTCCAAGGAGGATGAATTCAGAAAAGAAAAAAATGATAATAATTTAGAAAAAGCCTCAGTTTGAGATCTCTTTGGATGACAAAGAAAGGAATGAATATGAATCAATGTACAATCGGATTAACCGCTATATTCAGGCATAAACCTAACTTCGATCCAGCCTTAAAAGATTGAGAGTATTAGGGTCAAGGAAGTCCATAATGGTGGTTTTAAACTGATCAAGTTTTACCGAGCTTCTCTTTCTATTTTTGAACCTTGTGTAATTCTCGAGGAAAAGATTCTAATGAATTAATGGAATTACCTTTGGTTGCTTTTGGCCATGTGTACAAAAATTAATTCAACAAGGATATGTACCAAAACAAATGCCAAAAGATATGTTACAATCATTTGAAAATTTATGGAATGTAAAGGAAAGAAACTCAATTCAAAAGAAGGTCTTCAGTTTGGAACGATTGTACCGGTCAATTACTCGGAATAGTTGTTACAACAAGAAAAGAAGATCGCCTTGACATTCGAGATGAATATGAAGAGCAGCTGATAAATGATGCTCCACCAGAGTTTGAAGAAGAAATCAAGTCAATAGTAGATGAATTAATGGAAATCAATCGCAGGACTGAGGAGCAGCCCCAACAAACTTTTATAAGTTCATTACTCAATTAAGTGGAATCTACAGATTTGATCAAGTTATTGCAAGAAATCAGAGATTTTTTCACTGGAGTTACGACAAAATGCCCAAATTATCGCCAGAGGTTACAGTTCACCAACTCAGAGTAGATCGAAGTACAATGCCAGTAAAGCAAGCTCGTAGAAGGATGCGCCTCGAAATAGAATAGCAAGTCACAGCCGAGGTAAAGAAAATGATAGATGCTAAGTTCATGCGAAGAACAATACCCCACGTGGTTAGCTAAAATCGTGCTAGTAAAAAAGAAGAATGTACAGATTCGAGTGTGTGTCGACTTCATGGATTTTAACAATGCATGTCCAAATGATGAATTCTCATTACCAATACAAGAAATAATGATGGACATCGCGTAGGCCCATGAAATTTTCTCCTTCATGGATGGATCGTCAAGACACAATCAAATTAATATGGCACCAAAAGATGCAACACTTACAGCATTCAAAACTTTGATCGGGATTTACTGTAACACCGTGATGTTGTTTGGACTGAAGAACACTGGAGCTACATATCAAAGAGCAATGACAAAGATCTTTGATGACCTCATCCATAACCAAGTGGAATACTATGTGGATGACTTTTTCATCAAGATCAAAGTGAAGGACAACCATTTATATGATCTGATTACGATAATACAATCTCAATATGAATCCCTTAAAGTGCGCCTTCAACGTTACCTCTAAGAAATTTCTAAGATTCATTGTCCATCATCGGTGAATCAAAATTAACCCAGATAAGATTAAAGCTAACTTGGAAATGCCTCCGCCCAAAGCCTTGAAGCATCTACATTCTTTTCAAGGTAAATTGGCGTACTTAAGACGCTTTATATCTAACCTATCAGGAAGGTGTCTCCCATTTTTGAACTTGCTTAGAAAGGATGTCAAATTCTTCTGGGGAGAGCCATGCCAACGGGCTTTTGAAGATTTTAAACGATATCTAACGACACCTCCTATTTTAGCAGCCCCTATCTCGGGTAGACCGTTCATACTTTATACCGCAGCCTTAGATGACTACCTCGGAGCCCTTATAACATAAGTCAATGACGAGGGTAAGGAAAACACACTCTACTACTTGAGTTGAAATCAAATACCGGAAAAAGTAAAGTATACTCCTTTTGAGAAATATTGTCTAGCTTTGGTTTTCGCTGCTCAAAAGCTTAGACATTACATGTTATCTCATAAGGTCAGCCTGATTTCGAAATTTAATCCATTGCAATATTTGATGACCCTACCAACACTCTCCGGATGATTAGCAGGGTGGTAAATGATTTTATTGAAATTTGATATAACACTCGTGCCCTTTCATGCTATCAAAGGGCAGATTCTTGCATACTTTCTTACAGCGTACCCATTGCCAACTGGGTTTCCTCTCAATGATGAACTACCAGACGAACAAATACTGCAAGTAGAACAGCTACGTACCAGGCATTGGGAAATTTACTTCGATGTTGCTTCATTAGCTCGAAGATAAAGGATTGTAAATAGAGATATCAGGCAAAGTAGGAATTGGTCTGATCTTCATGACACCGGATCAGGAAGTGCTAAGATTCTCCTATCACCTGATAGAACCATGCACAAATAATGAAGCAGAATATGGACCTCTAATCTTGGGATTGGAATTGGTAATATTAATAGAAATAACGGACAACGTCATTTATGGCGACTTGGAACTCGTCATCCAGCAAGTGGCAGGACATTGTAAGATTATAAAGCCAGATTAGAAGAATACCACCGGTATATGATGGAATTGCTCAAGTATGTTCCCAGTGTGACATTCTAAAGGATTCCTCAAGCAGACAATGACCATGCATACGTTTTAGCTAAGCTTGCTAAAGAGTTGGCTTGTGCTCGAAGATTCTATAATATTATAGTGTAAGGAAGTCAGTTTTGTCACAGATCGACCTCGATAATTTGCATAAGCTAGAAAAAGAAGAGATAACAGCTACTGTGGCAGATGATACATAAGATTTGTGTCAGATGTTGATAAATTATTTGCAAGCAGGAAGATTGCCAGAAGACAAGTCGGCAGCACATCAGATCAGAAGAGGGCTTTGTTATTTGCTCTAATCAATAATGTTATATACATAAGATGTTTCATTCATATGTGGTTGAGATGCCTAAGCAGAGCAGAAGTACATAAAATCATCAAAGAAGTACATGTTGGATTTTTTGGAGCTCACCAGGCAAGGCCGAAGCTGAAAATGAAAATCAAAAGACTTAGATACTATTGGTCGGCAATGATGGCACACTGCATGGATATAGCGAAGAAATGTCATCAATGCCAAGTGCATGGAATGGTCTTGCACCAACCTCCGAATGTTCTACACCCCATGATTGCCTCGTGGCCATTCGAGTGTTGAGGCACGGATAAAATTGGACCGATAGACCCTCTGTCTCTAAAGAACACAGGTTCATACTTGTAGGTACGGATTACTTCTCTAAATGGGTAGAGGCAGTTCCGTTACGAGAGGTTACAGCGCAGCAGATGCTAATTTTTTTAAGAATCAGATTGTCTACCGCTTTGGTGAACCACACAGAATTATTTCAGATAATGGGTATGCCTTCAAGAGTATCAAAATCAACAACTTCGTCAGACGACATGGGATAGATTGGTGATACTCTACAATCTACTACCCCAAAGCAAATGTCTTGGCAGAAGCCTTCAAAAAGACACTCGTACAGGTTCTGAAGAAATTGTTCAGCGACAACAAAAGAGGATGGCACAAGAAGTTACTAGAGTTGTTATGGGCATACAGGACAACAGTTAGAATGGCAACGCAGTCACACCTTACGCACTCGTGTACGGGTCCGAGGAAGCGCTCCCGTTAGAGGTGCAGTTACCGTCACTCAGAATCGCCATCACCAATCAGATTACAACTAAAGAGAATGCCAAACTTGAACTTGCAGAGTTGGAAAGCCTCGAAGGGAAAAGATTTCTCATGCAGTAGAACTTGGAACTCTATCAGGCAAAGATTATTCAAGCCCACAACAAATTGGTCTGCCCGAGGTAATTCAAAGGCGGTGACCTCGTCCTCATTCTTATAAGGCTAATTCTTGAACATCGCAAGGTAGGCGAAAGATTTGAACCAACCTAGGAGAGACCATTTGTGGTAGAAAAGGTTTACTCCGGCAGGTCATACCAGCTGGTGGATTCTCATGGAGACAGACCTATGTTGCCGATAAATTTACGATATCTAAAGAAGTACTACGCGACGTGACAAATTTGAAAAAGGAAAACTATTCCAATATAGTTTGTGGCCACGTGTCTGTGACTGGATCCTAAATTAGAGAAATTTTGTAATAAAAATCAAATGGAATAAAATAAATCTTCATGGAATAAAATACTCTCAAAATTGAATTCTAGTAATTCCAAATGTTGTAACGTTATATTAAATAAGATAATGAAATCTAATAAAAAGTTAAATCCAATAAATTATATAATAATTTGTTATTATTCTTGTTCATGCAAAGTACTGCCTTACTGATTTTTCCCCTGTTTTATGCAGGAAAATGTCAAAAAAAAGCTGGTTTTTACGTTCAAATAAGGCTTCTATTTAGCTCTCAAAATAAGAAGGCACCTGAGGGAGGTGTGGTAAATTTTGACATAGATTTCTCCCAAGTTAATGTGGATTAGGAGGACCCCCTCATGGAGTTGGTTAGTCACAGGGAGGCCAAGGGCCTGCAGTCTTTGGTCAGAATCAGTCACCAGAAAGAAGGATAAACGTCAAGATAAGTAGCCACCGAAGGTTTTACAGACTCACACCTTCGTGCAGTGAAAAATAAACAAATCCTGTTGATGATCACCGCACCACATGGAGATCTAGTTACTGCCACTACAGAGAGGACTGCAGACGTGTCGCTGAGGTTCACACAGCAAAGGAATGCCAACCTTTGCAAGTGCCGACACTTGGAGAGGATGGAAAGAAGACAGGCCAGAGAGACAACTGCAGTGCTTCCTCCAATTCCAGAGAAATTTTAGGAGCCAGAAATGAAAGAGACAGAAGTTAGATTGCCTGCTACAGAGACCGAGCCAGAGTTGACTAATGAGCCTGTGCTGACATGGAATCCAATTGAGGATATTTTCACTGGGTCTCAAACTTGCCACTCAGGTTTACCCAGGCAGTCATCAGCTACTAAAGCATTTTCAGAATGTCTGGATTGCAATGTTCTACACTTGGAAGATTATGGGACATTCGAGGCATACGCAACTGCCTCAATGCTACTGAGGAGCAGAGAGCACACTGAGGTAGAGCTATATTTTCCAGAATATGTTCAGTCGCGGCAGAAGAAAGAAATTTCAGACTACACGATGGCAAAGATATTTCGTGTCAGAAAGGAAGAGTTTGTGCATTACAAAGAAATTCAAGGGAGATTTGTCAATATCCTGTAATGCCTGAAACTATACACTAACATATTTTTTAGGAATGATCAAGAAAGGATTCTGGATTGTGTTTTCAGCCTTAAAAACTTGGGCAGAGCTGGCCGCTTGAGAGAGAAGATGTATTCTGAGTTGTTGAAATGGAAAAGAGGATAAGGCAGAATCATGATTCAATGTGGTTGTCGTTACAACTTTGTAAAAGATTGACGTGGAAATCTACCAGGAATCTTAGAAAATGATGAAGTGGATCTGATGCTGTCATAAGTAAAGAAAATGATAAAGAGGATAGTCGAGTGGCACATATTGCTAACAGACTGCATCCTGAATAGTTTCATAATCAACATCTACGAGGAGGCGGATTACATTCCACTCCATATTGATCACCAGGATTTCGTGAGACCTTTCTGCACAGTCTCATTCATGAATGAAAGCAACTTCCTTTTTGGAAGAGAAATTCATATTGTTGGACCTGGAGAGTTCAAAGGTTCTATCGATATGTCTTTACTAGTTGGATCAATTCTGATATTGAAAGAAAATGGAGCAGATTTGTCAAACTAGTGCATACCCGGAGTGGCGCAGCGCCGAGTGTCTCTTAATTTCTGTCGGGTGAATGAACATTGAACACCTTATGGATATGAGCCAGATCCATACTTGGAGGGTCTTCAGCCATTGGAACTGTGACATAGCTGTACCGCTAAGTATTGCTGAGGGAACTTCTGTCCAATAACGCAGCTTAGTAGGTTTGCTTGTTCAAAAGGTGACCTCGGAGATATACAGTTTCTATCTTCTACTAGCAGACAACACATGATATGCTTTTCAGTCATCGTTCAGCTGTATTACAGATGTTTTGGATGCCTCACATCATGTGATTTTAGTTGTACTGCATTCTCAAATTAAGATCAACAAAGAGCTAGTTTCTTCTGTTGTAGTTTGTACTTCTATTTACGCAATGGATGAAAAGGCCACAGGACCATACGTTGGTCCCAAATTAAAACGAGCAAAAAATTATACAAAGGAGAAATTGGAAAATAAATAAGAAATTAAAAGATAAACAAGAATTTGAAAAAGAAAAAGGAAACAAAAGAGAATAATTTTGAATTAAAAAAAACTCCCTTAATAAAGGAAAAGTGAAATGATAAAAAGAAAAAGAAAATTAAATCTTCTATGATCTCGAGTCCTTCACTTGTTGTACAATTCTGTATTCCTCACACACCACACAAATCTTGTATTTGTATCTGCACAGCGTAACTTTTCTTAAGTAAGAAAATCTCTTAATCTTCCATAAGTCTCCACGATGTCGTGACATTTTGTCGCAAATTTCAAATTCTCCATAAAACCTACATTAAATTCTCTACGAATTTCAACAATCTCCATAAATTTCCACGAATTTCTTCCATCTCCATAACTTCTGGGATCAGTACCTAAATTTTTTTTCCCCTCCATCACCTTTTGCGTTGGATGTGAGCACTTGAGCTTTTCTTCTTAACGTAATACTCAGCTGCCTCTTGAACTAGATGCGAGTCCCCGAGCTTTTTTTCTCAATGTGTTCAATTTCCCTAAATTTCGCATCCTTTCCAAGATATTTTTCACCTTCCACAATATTTCAAGTTCAGAGCTTTGTCGTCTGATTCCTTCAATTTCTCTAAATTTCTGCATCTTTTTCGAGAAATTTTCCGTCTTCCATGATATTTCAGGGTTTGAGTTTTGTCGACTGATTCCATAAATTTCACTAAACTTATGCATCCTTTCTAATTTTTCACCTTCCATGATATTTCAGGGTCAGAGCTTTGTTGTTCGATTCTTTTAATTTCGCTAAATTCCTGCATCCTTTCCGAGATATTTTCCACCTTCCACGAAGTTTCATGTTTGGAGCCTTGTTGTCTGATTCCCTTCAATTTCCCTAAATTTCTACATCATTTTCAAGATATATTTTGCCTTCCACGATATTTCAGTGTCAGATCTTTATCGTCTGATTCCTTCAAATTTTCTAAATTTATGCATCCTTTTTTTTGCTTTCCACGACATTTCAGGATCGAAGCTTTGTCGTATGATTCTTTCAATTCCTCTAAAATTTTTGCACCCCTTACAAGATATTTTCCACATTCACGATATTTCGAGGTTGTTACCTAAATTCAGATTCTCATTTCCAAGACTACAGCCTAAATTCTAGTTCTCATCTTTTGGGATCAGTACCTAAAATCAGATTCCAAACTTTCGAGGTCAGTACCTAATTTCTGATTCTCATTTCCAATGCTGGTGCCTAAATTCCAGTTCTCATCATTTAGGATCAGTACTTAAATTCTGATTCCCTCTTTTCGAGGTCGGTACCTAAAATCTGACTCTCACCACTACACTTACTTAAACTCAATAGACTCCCATGAAATTAAAATTTTCAAAATCAAACAAAGTAAAAATTTCACAAAAACAAAATTCCATAAACTTAAATTTCCATAAATTCCACAAAACTTAAAATAAAATTCAAACTCTAGATTTAACTTTAAAATTCAAATTGAAATTGAAATCCAAATCTAAATTCAAAGCAAATTCTAAATCCAAGTTCAAATTTCAAATCGAATCAAATCTGAATCCTTAAGAATGAGGGAGCTTGAAAATCATAGCTCCATAATGAAGGTGTTCCACCTGTTTTCCACTGCGACAGTTCCCGAGTTTGAAGGTTTTCTACCAGATAATCCCCAGCAGACATTTCCTCATTGAAGTCTACGTATTATCTTGAGTTCTAAGTCAAACAATTGTGTTGATTTTGTTGATCACATCGATCAACACCAATACGTGTGTTGTGCTTATCCTGCAAACCACATCTATTGGGGGTCCATTTGTTGACCTCACTTTTGTTGAGGTATAGTCTTTCCTTATATTAGCCTAGGGTAGATATAAGACTCCATAGATGACTATCTTAGAAGACTGGTGATGGAACCCTTATCCCATATAAATTTAAAAAATTTCTTTGCTTTTCTTGGAGTTTTCAAATGATTAAAGTCTAACCTTTAAGTACTTAGGAGGATGAGAACAAGCATCAGAAATCTCAAGAGTAGCTCCTTATAGAATGGTCAAGCCTTAGGACTCACCATGGGTAGTCTAGTCTGCCTGAATCTCACACATACTCACACACTCACAAATAATCTACAATTACACTCACTATCTCACAACCCTAAACTAAACGTACAAAATTTCCTTACACTTACCCCCCCCCCATCCCCACTCTTTTGGAAACTCATGTGGGGAGTTCCTTAAGCCCTTGGCCTTAGGCTAGGGTTTGGATTAGAACAACACATGGAGGATCCAAAGGAGGATTTCTCTTGGTCCATAGCTCAATGGATTACCATTCTCATTTTAACCTTAAATTACCAAATTGCCACTAAACCCCAATTTTGACCAAAATCCTAAAATTGCCTAAATTACTCAAAATCTCTCCAAAAATCATTCCTTCCCACTCAAATTACCCAAAACACCTCAAATTTCCCAAAACACCCAAAATACCCCCCAAAATACCCAAAATGACCAAAAATGCCCCTCCAAATTCAAAAATTCCAAAAATTCCCAAAAATTCTAAAATCATCTCAAATCTCTCCAAAATCAATTTGAACTACTTCATTGAACCCAATTTAACCAAATTGACCCATTTTGACTAAAAGTCCCAATTTGCACTTTTATGCCTAAAATGCCCAAATCACCCCCAATGTACACTCAATTGACCTCACTCTCCCCAAATTTTAATTCTAAACTCAAATTAACCATGCATAATCTCATTCTAAACAAAATTCAAGTCCATTTTGACCTAATTTCAAGCTCAATTTCAACTTAAACTAAAAAGCCCCAATTTTGGTCATATGATCTAAATCCCCCAAATTTAGCCAAGTTAATTTCCCCAAAATTGAATCCTAAACTCATAATTACATTCCTACAACTAAATTGATCCACTAATTGACCCACATTTGAGCCCAAATCTCACATAAATCCAACCCAAGTTAAAATCCCCAAATTTGCCCCAAATGTGTCACATGCACAAATTCTACCAAATTGAATACCCTAACCCCAAAATTTCCACCAAATTTCTATTCAAAAACCTTAATGACAATCACATTCATCAGTTTGAACCAAAAATTGAACCCTAGAAAAGCTCTAGCCTAAACTAAACACAAGCCTAACCCATGTTAACACAAATTGACCAAATTTCCAAATTTTACTAAATTCACCTACCAAACAAATTAAAAACCACTCCAATCCTTCTCCAAATTCTACATGACAATCATTTACACAAAATTAATTAATCACTTGACCCCAAATTGAACCTAAACCCAACCTATCCCAACTTCAAACCAAATGATCCAAATGTGAACCCATAACCCAATGTGTTCAAACTTAGCCCAATGTGACCAAGCTAAGCTCACCACAACCATCAAGTGGACCCTTAGGACAGACTTAGATGCCCAACCTAATGGGGCCATGGACCAAGGGTTTCCTAAATTATGGGATCCCCTTCCTTAAATAGCTAAACCATATGGATCTTTGCTAAAAACCATCACCAAACCAATTTAATACCTTGATGGACTGATCACTAGACCACCTGACTTCTTGCCACCCTCCCCTAGCCTAGCCGGCCGGCCAAGTCATTGGGCACCTCAAAATTAAGAGCCACTTCCTCCCCCTGAAATCTATACTCACCCATCCTACTGTCCAGCTCTAATTGGTCACAGCAGCTGTTCAACACTCCACCTAAGCAGCTCAGTGCACCCATTTCCAAGCCCTGAGCTAGGCACAATTTCCATGGCCATATATAGAGCTCTCCACGGACGAAGGATGAGTTGCTAAAATTTCTTGGGAAGACCCCGTCCAACTCGCTTCCGCAGCTTTCTCAAGTCCTCCTAAGTGTAATCCAACTAATCTCCAGCCTTAACCCCCACTGTCTGAGTTCAAATTTTGAGCTCAAGTTTCAGTCTAAATCAAAACAAATTTCCCCATACATCCACACTGCATCAAACTTTAAATTGATTGAACCTACACCATCCCCATGCTGAAAGAAGAAGATCCCTCACAAAAGCCCATCACATAGCTTACCAAACCTAGAGTTTGATCAACACCTAAAAATGGCCTTGATCGAATTCAGTGTAAGAATTTCACTAGAGCAAGGGACTTCATCTGTGAGCTTGTTGGACCTCTCTGAAGCTTCTACAACCATCTGAATGAAGCATGCCCTCTCATATAGAGGTATTTAACTCCCCCTCTTTCTCGAGCTTATTTCAATTCTCCATCCATGTTAGGTAAATTCCAGGCTAGGTTAGCTGTTTATATAGGTTCGTCTAGGTCAGATGAGTCCATAAAAACAAACCCCATGCGATATAGTTAAGTTTAAGCTAAGATCTTAGGGTTTTGGTGTGGACAACCTACGGACAAACTAGTCGAAGATGATGAACCAACGTCGTTGGATCAAGCGTGTGAAGCTTGGATGGCCAGGATCGCGCCGGATAGATTTTAGATGCATAAAGCACGCAGCTGACTCAGATGGCAGTATCCAACCAGAAGGCAACATGCATAATTTTGACGCATATGAGGCTGACTCGGCGTTGCGTGTTTAAGTAGGAGAATAGGGTTATTTTTTATTTATTTAATTCCCGGAACATATAAAATCTATAACTTGGTGTATAAAATTCCTAAAAATAAAATAAAAATACCCATTTGTTCAGCGAACAGAGGAAAATAATGTGGAAATGATTTCATGATTTTTATGTGTATTTTATTTTTAATTAATTAAACAGAGTAAATATTTTTTGGAGCCAAATTATCTCTAGACATTTCACCATGACTAGAAATTTAGTGCTTTTGTTCTCTCTACCATGAGGGATTTTTCAGGGGAGATCTCAATGAAGAGATCTCTAATTTTCAAGTTAATCACCCTATTTTGATATAAAAATTATAAAAACTAAAATATTAATCAGAAAAATGCAAAGGTAATTTTGGAAGGCTCAATGTGACAAGAGGACCAGAGAAAAAAATATAATTTTGATTTAAATCATTAAAACTCACCCTAATTATCATGAAACCATTAAAATGAAAGAAAATAAAAATAGATAAAGCATAAATGTAAATAACCTAATTTTGGTTCCCCACTGTGGATGAGGGTTAGAGGAACTCCCTATAAGAATTTCAAGTTATTTGGAGTTAATTTAATCACATACTTTTATTTTCTAAGTTAAATAACATTTTTGGCATTAAAATATTAATAATAAAAAAAATATAAGTTAAAAAATCATGAAATTAGTTTTGGAAGTTTCTTATGACTAGGGGAATTTAATAAAAATAAAATGGTAATTAAAATGAGCACTTCATTTTTAGGTTTATTTTTTAATTTTTAAAAAATTAAAAATCATAAAAATCACTAAAATATTAAAATCCACAAAAATGTCACATTTGGCCTCTTGATCATTTGAGAACCATTTTTCTTAATCTTTTAAGTGAGGATGTTAATTTTAAAATTGTTAAAAATATATTATAAGCTTAAAAATGAATTTTTCTTAATTTCTCACTAAAAATATTTCTAATAATTAAAATATAAATAAAAAATATGAAATTTATTTCTCTACTTTCCCTGATCTCAGGAAGATTTATGAAAAATACCAAACTTAATTTTACACATATGTAATATTTTATATTTAATTAATACTAAAAATATTAAATAATTATAATAATTAAAATAAAATTCAAAAAATCATGAATGTTGGTCCAAATGGTCCACTATCCCTAGTGAAACTCTACTAATTTTCATAAGAATAAATATTGTGCTTTGATTAAGTTATTGAATTATCTTTGAAAATTCCTATTTTACATGTAAATATTTATATAAATTAAATTAAATTCAAAAAAATTATATTTTCTCCTCTGATGTTTAATTGAGCTATGAGTTGGGTAACATTAAATTTTAAAGTTACTTGAGTTAAAGTCAATGAATTATGAAGTGATAGGCCTTAAAGGTAAAGTTGTAATTAATGATTTACAACCTTAATTAATATTTAGGTATAACCAAATGGTGAAATGGGCAATGAACAATCTATTTGACATGTTTAGATGATTAAAATGCAAGGGATTTAAATGGTAGAAACTAACCTCACCTTTGTCACAAAAAAGATAAATTTAAAATCTTTTTAACTATCTTAATTTGGAAGATAATCAAAATTAAATGATCCTGCAGTTAGGTGTTTCACTTTGGAAGTTAATAATCCATCATTCCAATACAACTAGTTGGTGTTTAATTATAAATTCAATACTTTGACCAGGATTAAAAATTATAATCACCTAATTTAACTTTTCCTAAAAATGCAAATATACCAATTAAGTCTTAGGGGATTGTTAGTGAGATAGGTTTAATCAAGTTTGACCAATACGGATTAGAAAAGATGATAAAATTAATTGTGAACATGTTTGAAACACTACAAGCCCAATTCTAAAATTAAATTGATTAAAGTTCTTCTCCTAAAGGCCTTCACTCACATAATTTATAAATAGAATATCAAGTGATAATTACCCCACTCTTGGGATGATCAAATCATCAGTTCATCGAGCATAATGGTATGGTTGAGATGATTCATCAATTAACATAATAAGTTTGGACAAACTTGAGACTTTTCAAGAGATTGTGAGATGTTCGGGACCCTGCCCTTGGGTCCTTCTCATAATCTTTTGGATATCATGAAGGACAATCAAACATCCTGCCTTGTTTGAGAAATAATCTATACATTTAAAATAGGACCCACCAAGTTATGATATAGGACTCAGTAGACCCATGAAAAACCTATCTATAGGCTTTCTCAGCTTTTCTTACAAGAATGCTTCAATTTTCACAAAATTATATATATTCATTGAAAGGCTAAACATTCAGGTGGAGGAACGGGAAGAATCGGCAGGTACACTTTAAATTAACGTAATTTACTTTTGCTTACTTTTCTGCATTCTGTAATTTTCTACAAAAAACCAGAATACATGATAAACAACAAGGTCACCCTGCATATTAAAACCAAAACTTTTAGGATAGCCACATAACTAAAAATAGAATTAAAGTTAAAACAAAACAAAGATATAATTCACCGCACAACAGTCAAAATATAAGACAACTCAAAATTTAATCACAAACAAAATAAAAATCACAATTGAAACTAAATTAAAATAACTCTTTCGATGATCAGGAATCTCTCGGAGGACGCAACCTACGGCTACTAACGAGATTTCTCAAGGTCTGAATGAAAGTACTGAATTCATGTAGTTGAATTTGGAAAATTCATCTGGACTAAGTGAATCTGAAAAAATTGGTGGTACCGGAACAAGGGAACCGTAGGAACCTAATCGGTGTCGCTATAATCAATTTAAATATTCCTCCAATAAAACATTAAAGCATCTCAAATTAAAAAATTTTAAAACATGCTACTTCTCCCAATCTTCTACATTTGGCACTTCTAAAACTAAACATGTTGCGATGAGGAGCTTGGAGCATAGTGGACAGCACGACCATCTTCAATAACTAAATTCCTTAGAAATAAACAACAAGCCATAAGTTTTCGAGGTAGTTTGTCTAGCGCAACATAAATCCTCACTTTATCTCTTTAGGCCTTTGCATCTGATGCAATATAAGCCCTAACTCGTCTTAGGATTCCGAGGTTGTCGACTAACACGACATAAATCCTCCTATCTTCCAGGCTATTCGCATGATCAGTATCAAGTGGATGTATGCCTTAAATAATAAAATTGGTAGGGTGAAACATTAAATAATATTCTTAAATTAAAGACAAATAATAGGGTAGTTTGGGATATCACCAAGATTCTCCTTGGAGTTGTGTTTTCCCTAGCTTTCTCTTCCTTTGGATTCCTACAATAACTGTTTCAAACATGAGCCACTCACCTCTGGGATTTCCTATTACCACATTTTCTTGAAGATACTACCTTTTGGAATTTATGATATAGTCTTTCCTGATCTAAATTAATAGTTTTCTTAGGTGACTTCAGTTTTTTAAGATGTAATTAACTATAGGGGTTTGCCCTTATAGGAAATTTAAAGTCCAAAGATTAATATAAACCCTATCTAATTCTTTTATATTAGATAGGAAAAGTTGTCAGTCAACCTAAATGGTTCGCAGACCAAACGGATGTCATGAATTCTTTAGTTTATTTAATCAAGCTTCACCATCAAGTAATATATCTACTCTTCGGGATAGATACATGGCTTGTGGTGTACTGCTCGGTCATTTAAACTATTATTTATTTGAGATCGGTATGATTTCATAGTTCTCAAATTAAAAAAAATAATATTTTCTGAATTTTATATATAAAAGCTTTTCTATAATTTTTCTATAATTTTAACGGCTGACACCAGTCCAGCCAGTTGAAAATTTTTACTGTATCCCTTATTGAGTTCATAGAATTTTTATTGGGCATGAGTGAAATTCAGTGGTCCAATAGGAGGCCTTTAAGGTTACCATCCTACCAAGACACCAAAATAAGAATTTTACATGGAATAAACACCTTAGTTTTTTGCTTGGGAGGAAAAATTCTCTCCATTTCCTAGCCTAATTGAGGCCTATGTAAGCAAATTTGAATATAAGAGAGAAGATTTGGTTTTTAAAAAGGAAGACAGCTTTGGAGCTCGAGAAAAAGGTCTAGGGAATAAGGTTTCTTCTTCGCATCCTTCTTCCACATCTTACTCCCTCAAGTTTTCATTCTCCGTTTCATTTCCTCCAACAAACTCCTTCTTCGTTACCTCATCTCAAAGATAGAGGGTGAGGAGGTGCTTCCTTAGAGCTACACTTAAGAAAGAGAAAAGCTTCCTCTTGAATTGGGGAAGGAAAGGGATGACTATCTCTCCCTAGATCATGAAAATTTTTTTGTTCTTGTTCCCTAGATCATGAAATCTATGTCTGTAAGAGGAGCCTTCACTTGTTGAAGGCAGAATCTCACAAAAAAGCCTTTCACATTTTGTCATATAGTTAAAGGTTGGTCTTCTGTTACGATGATTAACAGACAGGTAGTTATAACTTCATAAATTCTATGATCATAGTTATATCATTAGAAAGGGTATGATTTGTTGTCAATCATATGTATGTCATTTGGCTCATGTTACATGGCATGGTTTATTTGAAAAGTGTATCAAAATACATAGAATTATTTTTGTGATCGCAATTGGTTGTCATCTCAGATCAACCCAATCACCTTTTTTAGCCTGATCGATTGATCAAACATTTTTAACCACCATCGGCTCAGTCAATTGTTCAATTACCCAATGGTTGATTGGACATCATCAGCCCGATCGATCTCAACTAGTTTGTTACACTAATTACATGTGTCTTTCTTGTGTTGCTAGCACTAAAATTTTAATTCTGACACTCGTAATAGCACGTCAATCTCTACTCTCAAGCATATGCCGCTAAATGCTCATCATGGGTCTTTGTATCCTTCCATTTGGGCACGTTACACTATCTATTTGCTTATTTAAATCCTTGCATGTCATTACAAATCCTTACGTACTTGTGTGTTTTCTTTTACATAGCATCTTGTATGTTGATCTTTTGTGTGCTCATAGTCTGCACTTAAGTCCGTGTCCCTATTCACTTACATCATTTTTCACCTGCATTGTGTGAGAGCTAGCTGATATTTCAAGCTTACCCATTATAACTCTACCTAGTGAGAATTACAATGCCTCTAATCTTACGGATCCACTTTGGAATGTCATAAGTATGAAGAACTATGTGTACCCACTAGTGCAAGTCATCTTTCTATAGCCTTTGAACTTGCTCGATGCACTATATGTGCCCACCGCATAAGTCAGCTTTCATAGTCTCTCGAACTTGCATGGTGCACTATGTGTGCCTATTGTTGCAAGTCAAGCTCCATAGCCACTAAACTTTCCCGGTGCATTATGTGTGCCCACCGGTGCATGTTATGCTTCTATACCCTCTGAACTTGCCTAAGACATGTGATGCGTGTCCACATCGACATAAAGCTCACACTTGGCATGGGCCATGCCATGTATTCTCTATACCAGTATAATGCGTAAGTTATGTTAGCTGACTTCCATGAGACATCTAGTTTTGCCATGTGCATGTCTATGCATCGAGTATGCCTATGTCTGTTTGTATGGAGCATTGCATTTTTTGCTTGCTTGACATTTGTGTATGTGTTTAATTTCTATTAGGGCAAGGTGTGATCCCCAATGGTGTTCTAGACCCTAGGTAATTGAGAATACTATCATCCTTGCATGATCATGTGGTATTCCTTGCATTTACATTTCTGCACTCTTTAGTGTTCATTATTAGCATATGCCACATATAGTTGGTAATGAATTCATTTTTGCCGGGTGATCATTCTCACCTTAGTAGGGTTATCACAATATACTGTACCACTTTGCATTTGCATATCCATTACTTGTTCACCTCGATGGCAAACCATGCATGTTTGGAGATTGACTTGATGTTAGACCTAATGAAATAACAAGCATTGCTCGTGAGTATATCTCAGTGAGAAATGTGAGTCATTTCGTTAGGATCAATATGTGCATGGTGACTTTTCTAAGGTTCTAAATAGTCTAAGACAAGCTACTTATGCCTTACTTTGTTAAGATTACTTTAAACTAGAAAAATCTATTTTTTGTAGTTATGCATCATGTTTTAAACTAAATTTTGAAACTTAACTCCATAATTAACTCGACGGTATGTAAGGTCATCCCTTTTAAGATATTTTTTCTAAAATTGGCACCCTAGATCTCCAGGATGGGGCCAGGATCATTGACCCCATCAATGTTATGAACTTGCTTTTACTCACACCTCACATACACACATAGATGTTGTGTTAAGGACCACCTCACGCTTAGATGATATGTTAGGCTAGGAATAGAGTGCTTAGGTAATGCTTTTTTGATATCAAGCTATTTTTCTATACTATTTGGTTTCCTTATCTAAGCATTTTTTTGTGTGATGTATTTATGTGTTTACGGAGTTTTGAAATGTGTAATAGTATAGTAAAAATCTTTCTTGTAGAGGTGCCTTGCCGAATAAAAAGGGAGTAGATGTAATGATTTAAGCTAACCCATTTTCCATATGTGCTTGTTAAGCCCTCCTTCCAGGGCATGGTTCATCAGCGTTACATGATATAAATTGTGATAGCGCCTCTATTTTGCAGTTGAAGACTTATTTCATACTTCATCATGTAATTTTTTTTGGAGACTTAGATTCCAACGTGCTTGACATGCAGACCTATGAGACGAGGACAAGGTACATAAACCTGTGTCTTGTACCTTAAGTAGGAATTTATATTGATGTATAGAATTAGGACTAAGTATGTATTACGTGGTGTATGGCCGCTCTTTTAGCCTTTACTAGGATATGTCGCTAACCCAGTGACACCCACCCTGTCTTATTATTTCATATGGCTTGCTTTACTTTCTTGTTGAGTGTCTACTAATTACACACTTTTTATAGTTATTCTATGTGTTTGACAAAAATATGACATAGGATTTTTAAGGACCCGAATGTTATAATTTTTCTATTAAAATCATAATACAATATTAAGAAAAATCAAAATTTTGGATTAAAATAATACAAGACTTTTCAAAAATGTTACTATTTTTTGTATGGCTGTCAGGCCAGTTTTGAAATGGGATCGAATGCATAGCCATATCCTAGACATGAAATTAATAGATTCTCAATATATTAGGACCACTCTAGATAACTAAATTACATTCTGCATATCTAGAGCAGAAGCTCATGTGCTTCTCTAATCGTACTAGCCAAGCATTAATTTTTTACTTAGGCGGTTGTTTAGAACGCTTAGAATGTTAGAAAGCTCTCCAAACAAAACGGGGTTATGACCTTTTGTGAGAGCACTTCAGCATGTTAAGTTGGACCTCTCCAATCTTTCTAGTGGCCTCCTATCGCTTATGTTGGAAAATATAAATCCTACGTTTTTATTTATTTATTTAATTATTGTGAATCTATTCTTATAGGTCATAGGACTTAGGGGCTTCTTTTTTCTGGCCTTAGAGCCCTTGGGAATCTATGGATGATGCAAGACATTGGTTTCTGACAAAGAATCCTAAGTTAGGTTGGGTCGACTACTGCCATGGCCTGGTGGACTTAGAGCCTTAGTAGCTTTGTATGTCTTGTTAATGGAGCCCTGACCCAACTACCTCTACCTTATAAGGATTTTCTCACCTTTTTTTGGAAGCCCTATTGTGCCTAATCCTTCATTGTTCCATTCGTTAATTCCATCTTGTAAGCCTCACTTAGTTGACAAGTCACTGCCTATTTAGGATATGACAGCCTAGTATGACCTTGAAGCAATGGGAAGATTCTGTGTCATGACCCGGTCATCTTACAAAACCTTGATTGTTGATTAGCTGTCGTCCATTTGAGATGTGAGATAGTTTCTCTCCGCCCTTATGGCTCGGTATAGGCTTTGAAGTATTGAGACGCTCCCATTTGCGTCAACCATTTCCTTTAACACACCATTTTCAACTAGTTAATCACAAAAGCATTTTCAAGAATCCTATTATCAAGAGTATTCTTAGGTAATCCATGAGATTTAATTAACCAAAGGGATACATTCCTTTGGGAGCTGCTTTTGAACTTAGAACAGATACAAGAACCCGATTCTCCGGTTATGGGTTGGTTCCATAGGATTTTCTCCTTGAAATTTTCCAAATCATTTTGATTCGATCTCATTTCGAATGTACGCTTCTTAGGCTATCATGCAAGGATCATCTTGTAAAAGTTCTCCACATTATTTTAAATAGTTTGTCTATTTTTATTGTCTTTTCTTTAGTTCTACTCTTCTGCAAATCATTTTCATGATTAAAAAGAGAGTTTTTTTTCTTGAAAGAGAATAAAACAACAATGATAAGAAAAGTTGGTGACTCCAAAACTAAAAAAAAAATAAAAAGAACACTGTAATTATATCATATGTCCCAATTTTAAAATTTTGAACATATATCCAATCTTCACCTTTAAAATCTAAACTTTGACACGTCCAATTTTGAAATTTGAATATTCATAATTAATGTTTAATCAATAATTCTCTTTGTGGGTCACAGCTCAGAAGACATAATTATTTCAGAGGTCTTGTTCATGTAGGGATAACTGCCCTAGAAAAAACTACTCTATCTTACACTCCTAAGGTAGGAGAAAAACCCGTAGTTCTCGTAGACCCATAATCTTAAATATTTTTATCATCTGAATGACTTTGTCCATTTTAAGTTGATATTTATTCCCCTCATGGTGGCATATTATACTTTAAATATCGTATCTAATCATTCATATATAAATCTTTTGAGATCTGTGGTAGACATACACATCAAAAGGATAAATATCCGCCATGGGTCCTAACTTCTATCATCCTTCTACATTCATGGAACATCTTATGCTTGATTACAACCACTCAATCACCTATACCTAATTGTGCTCACTAGCCACCTTCTCTTGATTAAGATCTCTTGACCATTATCGTTTGACTATAGTATTTTTACCACGAATACCATCAATTTCATTACCCTCCAACGCTATAAGACTGATAAACACAATTAATAGTAATGTATACATTCCTCGGCAAAGTCATGTGTCATCACCAATTTTGTTCATGTTTTTCATAACATATAAGCTTGAACCATATCACCATACATGAGGTATGCTTGTCATAGACATGTGCCATCACATATAAAGCTGATCCATGCTGTTAACTCCAACAGTGACATCTCCCGACCATGTTTCTCGTCAGCATAGATAGTGATTATGACCACATATATCTATTGAAAGAATCTCCAATACCTTCAAGCTCTTCTAGCTTCCATCATGAAATCAATTTTGCATAAATCATATAATGTACACTAGCATAATTATTTTAGTTAGGGAGGCTTCTAGGTTTTGCCCCTTCCGAGTTTCCCACGCAGAAAACTATGATCTATTTTATCAGACACTTGTCATATCTTGTATATGTTTTTTTTTTTTTTCTTGTATAAAATTAAAACATTAATCTTTCCATCTATTCTTATAAATTTCCCTAAGTACAATAAATATAAAATAATATAATATTATGATATAATATTATGGGCATGTATGTAAACCCTCTACATACTTTATATCAACACGTGAAGACTTTTCAACTTCTAAAAGATTCTAAAACTTCTATTTGCATTTTAATAACAAAGAAGTTGCCTAAATTTGTACTCAGAATTGTTCGCTTTGAAAATGATGGCCTATTTCTGCATCCATGTGCTTAATCTGACGATGCGTGGCTGGAAAAAGTGGCATTATAAATATAAAATATTGTCCTGTTAGAAGATGTCAAATAATGTTCGATTTGTTTCGGATTCCTTTGGAAATTAACAGACATAATCGATTAACAATATAATGACTTGTATTTAAATATGTGGATAAGTGATCTCCATCTTGATTTTCCCAGAAGAAACATTCTATTTTCTATAATTGAGTCATTGAGTCGCTTGACAGTGATTTAAATAATTATTAATATGAATATTATCATCAATTTTAACCGTTACACAATAACAATATTTACGATTAAGATTGATGTATGAATCAGCTGCAATTATAACTGCTACAGAATGTCTTCTCCAATAATTACAAAGCTACCGCAAAGGGCTTTGCGGTGGATTACAATTACAGTACTTGTGCATCTATTTAAAACTGCTGTTAAAGCATTCGAAGATTTCCAATGAAACTACTTTTCATAATAGTGGTCTAAAGTAGAATAATAATATGGTTCTAAATATATTTAAAATATTTATTCTTATATCTAATAATTTAAAATTTTTAATTGATTCGTGTCATCTATCAAACACAATGGACAAATTCTGAACATGCGAAAATTTAATCCCACAGAGATAATATGTTGGATTGGATCAAATTGCGATGAATCATAGTGATTTCTATAGTTAGCAAGGCCAAGAGAGAGTGGCTCTTAGCTCTTAGTGTCTTAATCAGAGAGCAGGAAATCCCTACGATGAGGATTAAACTACTGTAAATTTCCTAACCAATGCTTTAGATCATCATTGAATCATTCAAACTAGAATGATTTGGGTCAAATTAAAATTAAGTAATAGATTAATAATCACATCAGCATTGCGTTCATACTAATCAGGCTTTTTTATTTCTTCACGTTAGATTATAGACAATTGGACAACGCCTGAGGTTAACAAGAGGCCACCTCAGCTTTGACAAGTCCAATACATTATAGGACTAGAAATACACACCTAGGTTGTCTGTATTAGAAAAATGCTCTGATCAATTCCCCTCTAATTAATCATTGGTCATACTGATATGTAGAATTTAACAGAAATCAACTGTAGAAATCAATTATTACACTACTTAGTTTCCGGGAAGTTACCTAGAAGATATATATATATATATATATATATATATATATATATATATATATATATATATATATATATATATTATTTAGAAATATTGGCGAGAGGCTATGATGCAAGCCCTCAACCCACCTCATGCGCCTAACCACTCAAATTAACCGCACATAGGTGGATTCGAACTCGGACACCAGGGGACTTAGAACCGACTTTGCAGATGACAACAAAGAGTCAGGAAATGCAGCACAAATCTATATATATATATATATATGGCACCCGAAACCCATCACCGTCATCGCGTCGTCAATTCCCTCGTGTTGTTATGATTGTATGTCGTGATGTCCGTCGCGTGTTGTTTGTCGAAGTCGAAGAGTCACCACTCTATTTATCTATCACGTTATCCTAATCTCCAAGTAATCTTATTTTTTTATATAATATAAAGGATCCTTAGATATTAAGAAACTCGTTAAGAAAGATAAGTGGCTGATAAAATAAAACAAGGAAATGTCAGCTGGTAATTCTATAGTAAAGATTCCGTAACGCTTTATTCTGGATATTTCTATTTAAGGACGACCTCACTGGAAAATATGAGTTATTTATTCTCATATAGCAGATAGCTCCTATAGCTTAATTACATCTTATACTGTGAATGATTACATAAAAAATAATTAATTAACATTAATATTCGCTCTCTAAGAAAAATGTTTAAATGTTAAGATCAAAGAAAAAAACACCAATGTTCAATCTTAGGGGTAATATGTTTCTAAGTGTCACGTGCTGTCCTAAATGTTTGGTTTTGTTTTTGTTGATGTTATTTTGTTGTAGTCATTTTTATTTTGTTATTGTTATTTTTTTCGTTTTGTCAATGTCGTTATTTTATTATGGTTTTTATTTTATTTTAATGTGTGTTGGCCCATCTTCAGAATACCGTCTTGCAAAACAGAGTTAGCACACTCTAATAACATGCAAAGTAAAACTAAAACGGAACGTGTCTTCGACATGTAAGGAAAACAGTGTCAGATTTATAAAAGAAATAATGTAGGTTTTATTTCTTAAATTGTTAATTTAGTTGGTTAAATTTTAATTTTTAGACAACCCGGCCAAGACATCCATGGCTCTATCGTCCCAAGGTCGACGGATGTCTTGATCTACTTAGTCTGAAAGGTATATAAATCAAGACCGAAAGAGTCCTATCAACAACCAGGATTGCATTTTCTAAGAAATCTTCATAGATCAAGAACATTGAGGTTCAAGTTACATTTGATGATCTTTGTTCGTTAAGGTTTTGTATATTAAATTAAAATCCTTAAAACCGACCAATTCTCTCGTGTTTTAATGTCTTTTCGGATTTTAAGAGGGTGAAAATTTTTAGGTAATTTATGATTTATTAATCGATTAGTTTCTGTCATTGATTTTATTTTGAATGTTTGATCAAAATTGTTAGGTTCAATTTTAATAGAACCTAATGTTTTTAATTAAAAACAAAAACATAAAATGATTTAGGTAAAACTTAAAGTTTAATATAACTTAGATTTAATTTAATTAGAATCTAGGGTATATTATCTCTTAGGTTCAATTTGGATTTGAACCTAAGTTAAAAGGTTTGGCTTATGTTCAATATAGGTTGAACCTTAAATTTTTTATTAACTTGGGTTCAAGTTGTGTTGAACCTGAGTTTTTGATTTAGGTTCAATGTGAATTGAACCTAATGATTTGATTAACTTGGGTTCAAGTTAGGTTGAACCTCAGTTATAGTTTGATTTAGGTTCAATGTAGGTTGAACTTAAAGGTTTGGGTTAACTGGGTTCAACTTGGGTTGAACCTAAGTTTAGGCTTGATTTAGGTTCAATGTAGGTTGATGTCAGCCGCATCTTTCAATTTCAATTTAATTTAACTATATATATAATTTTAAATAATTTGGAAAGAAGTGTTTGATTTTAAAAATATGAGACTAAACCGATCTCATATCCTTAATAGTTTAAATTAACGAATCATACACCGCATCTCATGCACCTATTCCGAGGGATAGGCACATTACCTAGTTGTGAGGCTTGATTAAATAAACTAATAGATTTATGACATACGTTTGTTCTGTGAACCAAATTTATGTTGACCAACAAGTTCCCCTACCTAACACAAGAGAATTAGGTAGGGTTTATATTACACGGGTTATAAAGTTCTATATAAAGGCAAGTCATTATAGTTAATTACATCAAAAATGACTGAAGGCACTTAAGAAAACTTTCAATAAAGATCAATGGTTTTGCTCTCAAGAATTTCAAAGTTTAAGGTTTTCAATGGTGGACTTGGAGAACATCAAATGTGAATGGATCTAATAAGAATAATTATTTTTTAAAAATCCAGAGGAATGAGTGATAGGGGACGTCACGGATCGAGAGAAGAACCCTGGTGACTTCTCAAATTATCTTATTGTTTGAATTTAATTTTAGAAGTGATATTAGATGTTTAAGCCTGCCAATTTTATTATGTATGGGTTACATTTACACAATACTTATTATGCAAATAGCCTGAAACATATGAGGATTTATGTTGTACCAAACGACAACCTCGGAAACCTAAAACGGGTTAGGGTTTATATTGCATGAGGTGCATAGCCTAAAGAGATAAAATGAAGGTTTATGTTGCACTAGGCAGACTACCCCGAAGTCCTATGGTTTTGTTATTTTAATTCTAAGGAATGGTTTAGTTTACGTAGATTTGTTTTGCTGTTGAAGATAGTCGTGCTGCCCACTGTATATGCTTTACGCTCCTCGTTGCAGCAGGCTAAGTTTTAGAAGTGTCAAATTGAAGAGATGAGAAAAGTGTCATGTTTTAGAGTCAGGTTCTGGTGTGACTGTCAAGTTTTCATTATTATTTAAATGTCTTTATTCAAGGGATTAAAATCTTTCTAAATCAAAACATCTTTACTTTATGATCATCAAATTTGATTAACTTTTAAATTTTAATAATTTATGAATTTACAACTTTACCTTTAATGTGGAGAAGTGGTAGGTTAGTTTCTACCTCTTAACCCCTTATATTTTAATCATTCAAAAAGATCAATTAAGATTATTTGTTGCCCATTTACCCTTTTGGTTAAACCTAAACATTAATTAAGGCTTAAATCTCATAATTATTATTTTGCCCTTTTAGGCTTATTATTTCATAAATTTTTAAATTTAGCTCAAATGACCTTAAAATTTTTATGTTACCCCACTCATGGGTTAAATAAAATATCAGAGGAGAAAATAAAATTTTCTAATTTTTATTTTATTTTATTTAACTATTATAGATTAAAAATAGAAATTTTCCTTATTAATTCAATAGCTTAGCCAAAATAAAAAATCTGTCCTTTAGAAAATTACTGGAGGTTCATCTAGGTCAGAGGACCATCTAGACCATTTTTCATGATTTTTTAAGTTTTAATTTAGTTATTAGAATTTTTGTTGGTTTTGTGTATTAATTAAATATAAAATATTATTTATGTGTAAAATTAAGTTTTATATTTTTCAAAAATCTCCATGAGTTCAATAAATCCACAAAAATAAATTTTATATTTTTGTGATTTTCATTGATTTATTGGAGTTATGTTAGTGAAAAATTAAGGAAAATCCATTTTAAGTCTTTTAAAATTCTTTTTAAGCCTTTTAAAATTTATAACTTTATTTTTAAAATTAAGAAAAATATTTTAATTGTTCCTTAATGATTAGGAAGCAATTTAGAATATGTTTGGGTATTTTAATATTTTTATGATTTTTAAGATTATTTTAATTATTTTAATTATGTAATAATTAAGAAATAGAGTTAAAAATAAATTATTTATTTTAATTTTAATTTTCTAATTTTTAAACTCCTCTGAACATAAGGAACTCGCAAGACAAATTTTTTTATTTTATTATTTAAATTTTAATTATTATAATTATTTTAATGTTAAAAGTAACATTTTTCTTGAAAAATCAATCTTAGTGGTTATATCAATCCATATCGAGTTCAATTTTTTATGAGTTCCCTCGACCATCTCCTTTAGTGTGGATTAATTTCTATGATTTTTCTGATTATATTTTTATTATTTAATTTTTCTTTATCTTTAATGAGTTAAATACATAAAGTAGCATTTTTACTTAATGAAATCCATTTCATATTTTTCTAATGATCCTATGGCCCTAATGAACCTATCAAAGCAAACTTTACTTATTTATGATTTATATTTTAATTTTTATGAATTTTAAATTAAATAAAGGTGGTTTATTTTGTTAATTAGGGTTCTATCAATAGAGATACATTCTGGCTTTGGAAAATTCAGAGGATACCACTAATAACATGACGAATCACCCCAAATTGTCAAGCCATGGTGAATAGTTTACAATACGTTATAATTAAAATATTCTTGAGGGTATTTAATTATTTAAAAATCAGAGACAAGCTAAATGAATTTAATTTTTGTTCCACATTATTCTCCTATATTTCTTAAGAAAAGAGTTTGTTTTTTATTTTTATGAATTTTCTACACTAAATTATGAATTTTTGAAATTAATTGAATTAAATAAATCCTAAAAATCCTAATTTCCTACTTATTCGCATCAACGCTGACTAGATTCCGGTACCCATCGAAAGAATGGCACAACGCTACTGGACTCCGTCATCTAACTTAACGCTGACTGAGCTCTGCGGTTCTGTTCTGTCTCTTCATCCGACACAATCTGGACCGTTTAGTGGACACATGCACGATCAGATGACGCTCTTTCTTCGTCCCCAACTCGTGTGATCAGTGAAGTGTCCGTATTTAAACCCTAATTTCTCCCTCGATACTTATCCAAATCACTTGCGATTTGTTCCTACACGTGCATCGAACATCGATGAACACATCTATACGACTAATGCAAGATAGAATCGCATCTATAAGCATGGAGACCCTAATCGAGCTCGATTTAGCGGGGGGAGTTCTTCACCTTAGTCCAATAGGTGTAGCCTCGATTGGAAGTGTTTTGGACATTCCTGGTGACCTTGTGAAGCTGCTCTAAGCACCAATTTGAACTCCTGAGTATGGGTATGAAATCGATCAGAGGGGTATTCCACGCATGGTCTAATACTGTTGCAGAGAGCTTAACAGAGGGGGGTTTTCATGGAAAACAACCTCTCTTGCTCTAGTGAAGCTCAAGGGTAGTTCAATTTGAAGATTGGTGAGAATACAATGATTTTCTTGTTTCTGGCCTAATTTTGGACTTAGAAATTAAGCTCAGGCAGAGGCCAAGGAGGCTGGAAATGGTGGGGCTGAGCTTATCTGGCTGTGGGAATGATTTGAGACAAGTTTTATCGAGATCAGCTAGGGTTGGGTGCATCGTCCTCTTTGGCCACGGAGGGTGGCTGTTTAAATAAGCATAGCCATGGTTATCTTCAGGGCTAGCCAGTGGGTGTAATTAGCTTCGTAGGTGGAGTGAAGAAGAGCGGCAGTGGCCAATTAGGTTGAGCAGCTCAGGGGGGTTTAATTCTGGGTTTAAATCATTTTAGTGTCCTCAGCCATGGCATTTTCAGGCGGCTGGGGTGGTAGGCTGACCCGACCCGCAATTACGCAGATAATTATATTATTAAAAGACAGATAAATTTGACCCTAAATTAAGCAGCTAGCGTGCAAGATTTAAATAAAATTTTCAGAAAATAATAAACACACTAGAGGTATGTAACAGTCGTGCGCCAGTTCAATTGTTTCATTAAGTGCTTTCTACTTCAAGGGACAAATCTCTTCCTTTAAATGTGTCTAAATTCATTGTATATCACATTTGAGGCGCGTGTAACCATATGGAGCCTTCTAGAACACCTTAGAGATGCCAGACTTAGTTTGTTAAATTTTCTTCATAAAGCCCCATTTTTGCTCATTTTTGTTGTTATTTTGCTTGTTTTCATATTTAAACTCTTTTTCATCTACCTACAACTAAAAACATAAAAATTCCTTTCATTGATGCATAGTATCTTTAAAAATATAAGAATGATTTATCTTTATAAATGATTAATTTTAAAGTAGATCCTTGGCCGGCCAGGGTCAGGACACCCTCAGGGTCAGGTGAGCCAGGGAGGTTGAGTGGTGTAGTCAATTTGGATTTATGGTGGCCCCAACATGGAAATCCAATATGGAATTGAAGTTTGGGTAATTTAGGCTAGGTTGGGTTTGAACCCTTGGTCACTTAGCTAAGCTTGGTACATAGGTAGTTAAAGTTGATCTTAAGGTCCTTGAGTAAGTTTGAGTGAAGTCAAATGGTTGTTTGGTGCTTTGGAGAAGAGGTTTAAATGTTTCAAAGGCGGAAAAGTCCAAGTGGAGAGGGAAGCATGAGTGGTCACCTCCTTTTGCCAAATTTGGCAAATTTGACTTCATGATACCCATGGAAGGCTTCATGTGGCATGTCATACTTTGTATGAGGCCATGAAGAAGTTTCATGCAAATGGAATTTTGGATTTTGTGATTTTTAAATGAAAGAAGTTGACATGCCCAATTTTGGCTAAGTGCCATATACATGAATGGTATGATTCATTTGATGCCATGGTTAAATGATTTGAATGCCATGAAATGATAAAGGAAGGGATTTAGTCATGTGGACTTTGATTTAAGCTTTTAAATTTGATATCAAGGACTTTTAAAAATGCATAACGATATGGGCTTTTTTAAACATGCACATGCTGATTTGAATTTTTAGAATTGATTATGGAATGGACAAATTGTATTGAGATTGATTGAAATTGAATTTTGGTATGTTTATGTTTGATCTGAATTTGAAATTGGGGCATTTAGATTGGTCGTGAGGTTCAATTTGGGGAATTTGGGATTTTAGGTCCAAATTAGGGGTTTGGTTCAAAATTGAAATTAGGGTTTGGGTTTGGTTCAATTGGTTTCAATTGAGATTGGGCATGCTTAATTAGAGATTAGAATTGAAATAGGGGAAACTTATAATCAATTTGGTGAAAATTTGAGCTGATTAGGAGATTTTGGACCTAAAGGGGTAATATGGGGATTTTGGTTAAAATGGGTCAATATGGTCAAATTTAGCTCAATGAAGTGGTTTTAATTGATTTTTGGATTCTTTGGAAATTTTGGATTTTAAGGGGTATTTTGGTCATTTTGGCTAATTTTGGTTGGTTTGGGTGATTTTGGGTCAGTTGTTGGTTCAAATTGATTTGGGTAAGGTTTGAAATGAACTTGGAGGTTTTGGTAAGTTTTGGGAATTTTGGTTTGAAATTTAGGATTTAGGGTGAAATTAGGGTGAAATTAGGGTTTTAGGGACTAAGCCTAGCCAAATGGTAACCTCTTTATGAACCATCACATATTGATCATAGCCATCTTAATCAAAGATCAGATGCTTGAGATCATCCATGTGAGTTTCCTAAATAGGTATAAAAGAGGTTTAGGGTTTTGGCATAGGGGTGTGTGCAGGACCAAGCCCTATTCACCCAGGGTTGCCCTAAGTTCATTTATTCCTATGGGAGCTCATTTTTTAACCTCCACATGTTGGTCTTCAACCTTCTAAGTGGTTTTGGGGTTTGTAACCATCTATGTAGGGTCTGAAGAAGAGCTAGGAAGTGATTTAGATTTCTAGGTGGTGGGCTCCCTCTCTAGTCCTCTAAATACTGAAGGGGAAACCCTATGGCTAGATCCTAAATACTAAGAGGAAGTTTAGACCTCACCAAAAATGAGGTTAACATTTGAACTAAAATATTTAGGTTAACTTGGATTCAACTTGGGTTGAACCTAATTTTAGGTTTGATTTAGGTTCAATGTAGATTGAACCTAAAAGTTTGGGTTAACTTGGGTTCAACTTGGGTTGAACCTCAGTTTAGGTTTGATGTAGGTTCAATGTAGGTTGAACCTAAAGGTTTAGGTTAACTTGGGTTCAACTTGGTTTGAACCTATGTTTAGTTTGATTAGGTTCAATGTAGGTTGAACCTAAAGGTTTAAGCTAACCTAGGTTCAACTTGGGTTGAACCTAAGTTTAGGTTTGATTTAGATCTAATTTAGGGTTTAGAATTACTTAAGCTTAATGTATGTAAAGCTTAAGGATTAACTATGTCTTATTAGGGTTAGACTTAATTAGTGTTTAAAGGTCACTTAGGCTTAATGTAAGTAGCCTTAAGGGTTAATTAAGTCTAATTATGGTTTAAAGGTCACTTATGCCTAATGTAAGTAAGGCTTAATAAAGTCTAATTAGGGTTAGACTTAATTAGGTTTTACATTTAATTAAACCTAATTTAAGTAAGGATTAATTGAATTAATTAGACCTAATTAGGGTTAGGTCTAATTAGGGTTTAGGATTAATTAAACCTTATTTAGGTAAGGTTTAATTGGATTAATTAGACTTAATTAGTATTAGGTCTAATTAGGGTATAGGATTAATTAAACCTTATTTAGGTAAGGTTTAATTGGACAAATTAGACCTAATTAGGGTTAGGTTTAATTAGGGTTTTAGGTTAATTAAACCAAATTTAAGTAAGGTTTAATTGGATTAATTAGACCTAATTAGGATTAGGTCTAATTAGGGTTTATGGTTAATTAAACCTAATTTTAGTAAGGTTTAATTGGATTAATTAGACCTAATTAGGGTTAGGTCTAATTAGGGTTTATGATTAATTTAATCTTATTTAGGTAAGGTTTAATGAGATTAATTAGAACTAATTAGTGTTAGGTCTAATTAGGGTTTAAGGTTAATTAAACCTAATTTAGGGTTTAAAGTTTAATTTAGACCTAATTAGGGTTAGGTCTAATTAGGGTTTAAGATTGATTAAAAAATAATTTAAGTAAGGTTTAATTGGATTAATTAGACCTAACTAGGGTTTAAGATTGATTAAACCTAAATTTAAGTAAGACTTAAGTCGATTAATTAGACCTAATTATGGCTAGGTCTCATTATGGTTTATAATTAATTAAACCTTATTTAAGTAAGGTTTAATGAGATTAATTAGACCTAATTAGCGTTATGTCTAATTAGGGTTTAGTTTATCTTAAACCTAATGTTATTAAAGTTTAAGGTGATTAATTAGGTCTAACGATGTGTTAGAGCTAATTTGGTTTAATTTAACTCAGACCTAAAGTTAGTAAGGTTTAAGGTGATTAGTTAGGCCTAATGAGGGGTTAGACATAATTAGGGTTTAATTTTACTTAAACATAATGTTATTAAGGTTTAAGATGATTAATTATGTCTAATGAGTGGTTAGACCTAATTAGGGTTTATTTTGGTTTAAGGTGATTAATTTGGTTTAATGAGGGGTTATACCTAATTAGGGTTTATCCTGACTTAAACCTAATGTTATTCTGGTTTAAGGTAATTAATTAAGCATAATTTGAAATTTTAAAAATTTAAGTTATGTTTAAACCTATCCGAACTAAAACTTAGTGACTTTTCTAATGTTTAACTAAATTTAATCTTAGATATTTAGATTTAGGGTTTAATTTATAATTTTCAATTTCACATATTTTACCCTAAAAGCCAAAAATGTAATTTCAAATTTTTCAAGGGTTAGAAATTATCATTTTAGGATTCAAATTTATCATCTTAATGTTTCTGAGGATTTCCAAATTTTATTTTCTAATTTCCTAATTAGTGTAATTATTTTTTAAAATAACCACAAAGTAGGATTGAAAATTGGATATCTCATGCTAGAGACTTACCCAAGATCTGGAAAAATCACAGAATGTTCCCAAGGATGAGAGGATCAATCTATGAAATTTCATAATTTTTGGTTTCATAAATAATTTTTAATAATTAAATTACTCTAGAGAGTAATTAATTAATTAAAAATTATATATAACTCATTAATTCAAATTTTATTTTTATCATTTTCTCCTTAATCTCCTGAATCCAAGGATATTTTTGTCATATTTTTCTGATTTTCCTATGTCACGATATGAATTTTTAAATTTAAATAGAATTTTTTGTATTTAATTAAATCCTACTTAAAGAATATTCCACACGACGCTTGTTGAATCGTCAAATTCATCATAACACCTTGCAGCATCATTTGATTGGCGAGATCATTACTGTGAGAGAGCTGATCCGCTATCCTACCCTCTATAGGGAGTCTGTCCACGAAAATCTTGACTTTCCATTGCCAATACATGGAAATGGACGACATCTGTGTATCTTCCCCAATCTGGTTTATCCTATGAATCATCCATATTTAGAACATAAGATCTCGCTCATTTCTTGATGGATTTTAATGAATTTTGTCTCTAGAGCTTCATCTCAAAGAGACGAAAACATCCATACAGTGAATTCTAGGTATTAATGGTATACATCACAAATGTCCAAACTCGAGCAAGATTTAGGTCAAAGTGGCCATACTTGGCCTTCATAAATTGAAGCTTCAATCAAGCTTGACAGACATGATCGTTGGGTCCTTGCAAAGCTTCTAGTGTGCTCAATTTGAAGTGAAATCGGGTGGAGGTATGACTTCACCAAAATGAGCTCACGACTTGGTCTTGGAATGCGTTAAAGCTCACGAGAAGATCCAATTTCGATTGGAAACTTCTCCGTAGACCTCTGAAATGTTGTAGGACTAATGAACTTGGAGTTTTGAAAAGTTTTGTGTCAACCCAAAAATATGTCCTATTTTTAGGGCTTGAAATTAGAAGAGTGCAGTGGATTTTAAGAGCTAATTATATGAGGGATTAACTCCTTAGGGTCTGGGAAGCAATTTGATTCTTGGGTGTTACGGGGTTTAAGCAGTATATGTGGGTCACTCCCATCCTTGGGGGCTCTCGGGTTAGGCTCTATTTATAGCCATGGAGAGGCCATGGCTGAGCTTAGATATGGATCAATTTACTTGGGGCAAAAGGAATTAATCTCATGATTGTTTAAGTATAAGTTCTTAGCTTGAGGATAGCTATGGATCATTTTTCCATGCTTGCCATGATGAGCCTCCATTAAAGCTTAATTTGGATTTTCATCTTGGTTCCCCTCTATTGGGTGACTTATGAGGTGGATAAGGTCCTTAGCTCGAGCTGATTTTACTTCAACCATATAAATTAACTAGCCACTCAATAGGCTTGAGAGGGAAGGACACATAAGCTTATCCTTCCCAAATTTCCATGGCTAGCTATGATGAGATTAATCATTGTGAGGACAGTGACTTGGGTAAGGTCTCATTTCCATTGGATGAAGGTTAAGGTGCTCTCCACCTATGCATACATGTCACACTTTAATTTTAGGGGGAAATGACACATATCCCTCCTTTTCACGATGGTACCATGATGGCTTTTAACCTTGGTTAACCATGGTAACTCATGTGTTTTGAATTTTTCATTTAGGTCATGGTGGTTGTTTAATGGGTTGTGTATGACCCATTAGCTATTTTCATGAATTGATTTTTAAGGTTTTAAATTTAAAATAAGGTTTTAGGGTTACCATGGATTTGTCTTGCCATGAGCTTAGGCCATGATTTTAAACTTAAATTCAAGGCCAAATGATTTTTTAATTTCACTCTCCTTAATTATTTAAATGTTAATTTGATGAAAAAGCCATATTTTGACCAAAAATGGTAAGTTTGACCAAGTTTGACCAAGGTTGACCATGGTTGACTAGGGTTAACTAATTTAGGTCCAAGGTTGAACAAAATGACTTGCTTGACCTTGTCATGGTTGAGTGAGTCATTGGGAGCTATTACATAGCTTAATTTGGTTAAATGGTTTGGTTTGACCCATTTTAGTGTTTAGGTTGACCAAATGGTCATGTTTGGTCATTTTGGTGTCTTAGGTTGATCAAAGGGGTTAAGTTTGACCAATTTGGTGTCTATATTGACCAAAGATTTATAGGGTGGTTATTGGGTCATTTTGACTAAAGTTTGATCAGTTTAAGTCAAAGGTTGGCCTGGTAGTCAATATGATAGTTGTTGGGTCCAAAATTGACCATTCTTACCAAAGTTTGACCAGTTTAGTCAAGGGTAGACCTGGTGGTCAATATGATGGTCATTGGGTCAAAAATTGACCATTGACCAAAGTTTGACCAGTTAGGTCAAGGGTTGACCTGGTGATCAATGTGGTGGTCACTAGGTCTAAAATTGACCATTTTGACCGATGTTGGACCAGTTAGGTCAAGGGTTGACCGGTGGTCAATGTGGTGGTCATTGGATCCAAAATTGATCATTTTGACTGAACTTTTCACCAGTTAGGTCAAGGGTTGACCTGGTGGTCAATGTGCTAGCCATTGGGTCCAAAATGGACCATTTTGACTGAAGTTTGACTAGTTAGGTCAAGGGTTGACCTGGTGGTTAATGTGGTGTTTATTGGGTCCAAAATTGAACATTTTGACTAAAGTTTGACCATTCAGATCAAGGGTTAACTTGGTGGTCAATGTGGTGGTCATTGGGTCTAAAATTGACTATTTTGACTAAAGTTTAATCACTTAGGTCAATGGTTGATCTAGTGGTCAATGTAGTGGCATTGGGTCCAAAATTGACCATTTGACCAAAGTTTTACTGGTTAAGTCAATGGTTGACCTGATGGTCAATGTGTCCAAAAATTAGGGTTTACTGTCACTTGTTTGGCTCTTTTGGGATGTCTCCATAATTTAGGCTCAAAGGGTATAATTTTGTTTTACTCTAAATTTTAGGGTTTATGAGATCTTGGATATATTCAGGAAGTCGATTTTGGTACTCCTTCCGAAGTTAAACTATGAGTGTCATTAATAACGCATCCCCACAAAAGTGAATTTTGACATAGAAACCCATGAAAAGGAAAACTAGCACAAGGCTTAGCACAGTTAAAATACCTCACTATGTAATCATTAGAATATAAGTCAACCCTTTACTTAGTTTAGAGAAGTTGAGATTACAAGATGATAAAATAATAACTCCTTTGAAATAGCCCAACATTTATAATCTCTAAGGAAAATTTGATTGTAACCTCTGCACTCAACTATAATAGTCATGATGGGGTTATAATATCCAGAATTGGCTTTGGAAGTTATAATTTAATTCAAAAGTCATAGTTGATGACTATAATATTTGTAGTAGAGCTACAAAATTATATTTGGAGGCTATAACAGTTGTAGTTTTCTACATAAGCCATAGTTACAGGAGTAGGGCAATCAAAGGCATTTTTTATGGTGGTCGACAAAGGTTGGTGATTGACGATGACCTATGGTGATCAATTACATATTTATTGGTAGACAAAAAAATTTAATGATTGACATGAAACCATCGACAACCGCTTGGGCTTTAAGATTTAAGATTTAGTAGTGAGCTCACTTTTTCTACCCCTTCAAAAGAAAAATGGCAGTCTATTTATAAATTTTTAGTAGGTAATTTCTGTAAATTTGGTCAATCTCCACGTGAAATTAATCGAATATACCATATTGATTCCCTTGATCGCAAGTAATTTTTTTAACATTTAAATGCTTAATGACACCTGAATTAAATGGTCTTATGCTCTTTGAATTCCTCTCCGAGAAGGTGCATTGCTTGTAGTGTTGTACTCGATTATTTAAACATTAAATATATTATACTATTTAGCCTCATTTTTCAAAATTAAAATACTATTTCAAAATTATAATTATATGTACGAATTAAATTAAATAAACCAATAGATTTCAAAAATCAACTGACAACCAAGTCATACAACACACATATACAAAACAAATAAATCAAAAATGAAAAAAAAATAAATTCCATACTTGGATCTTAGGCAATTTATTCTGGAATGTTGTTAGAGCGAATGAGTTTCTTCAACATGAACTCCCCACTAGCCTTGAATCAATCTAGGAAACTAAGATTAGCCTATTTCTGAAGATTAAGTCACACCTTTTATTCAATGACTTCATGTTTTATCTTGATACTCTATTGCATGAGTTCAGCTGATTCATAACTAGAGAAGTATTGGGGGAGCTCTAGGGTGAATCTATTGTAGGAGCCACAACTACATCGTCTTCTAGGTTTTAATGTGTAGCCTCCATCTTGCACTTATCCTGAGCAACAAAAAGGACTTCTAAAGGAAGTTGCAAACTAACCCCTTCCTCAGCTGGATAATTGTTTTTTTTACTTTGGGAGGCTGAGATACCATGTTCAAGTTCAGTTCACTCGCACTCTTTGTGCAAAAATCTGATCTCATGAGTTTATTAGAAGTCAAAATCAGTACAATCAAAAAGGAATTACAAGGGATATAATTCATTTTCTATTTCGTATTGTTCGATTGAACGATTCCTATATCATCTATTCAACATTTAATTTGAAGTTATAAAGTTGTAGGGCGTACTACTAGATCCATCAACATAAGTAGTTACCAAACTCCTAGAAGCTAGTAGTGTAACAAAAACCCAAAACAAATTCAAAAATATATTCACTCCTTAGGATTTCTATATACTTGGTAACAAATCTTTAATCTTTAGTTAAAATGGTTAAAGCCAAGTTATTGAGACATATTTTCAGTACCCTAAAATTGGAAATGCTCTAAATAACCCTTTGACCATAAAGACTTAGGTCTCATAAGCACTTCCCCCTTCCCCCTTCCCCCTTCCCAACACCTTGGATAATGCTTTCTTTTGTTCTTAAATGAGCATATTTTGTATGATATTGTGTATGAGGCTCACTTTGGGCTTTAAAATAAAAAATAAAATAAAAATGTCACCAATTAAAATTCAAAATACAACAAAAAATTAAATCTATTTCACTAAAAATTCAATTTAATCCACTAAAATTAATTTCACTAAAAATTAAATCTATTAAAATCAAGTTTAACCAAAATTAAATTAATTAAAATTAATTTCATCAAAAATTAAATCTATTAAAACTAAGTACGATAAAAATCAAATTTATTAAAGTCAACATATTAATTCCTATTAATGTCAATCCATCAAAATCAACCCCAACAAAATAAATCAACCAATATTAACACAAGTATTGAAAGTATTAACATCAAGTTAAAGTTAAATCAAATAGATACACCAAAATAAATTTAATTCACAAAAGTTAAAACAATTAAACCTAAGTTCAAAAATATGTAAATCAAACATAAGAAAATATATAAGATCAATCAAAGATATATTAATTCACTAAATACATCAAAATTAAACATTTTAACCCTCGTCAAATTTTTAAAGACCATACAATCAAAAAATCATGAAAGAAGTCAGAATCACAAAATTCAACCCTATGAAATAAAATTAAAATTGAACCAACCTAAGACTAAGAATGATAAAATAGAACTTATAAATAGTTAAATCACCTTAAATTAAATTAATTTAATATAAATTAAAATTTTAAATTAATTAATAAACTTTAAGACAATCAATTAATCTACCAATCTTAAAATTGACATAAATACATTAAATTAGCCTAAATTTACCATCCAAACCTAAAACCAAAAACCCAAGCCTAACCCAAAAAACCTATCCTAACCCTAAAACCCCCATGACCCATCAACCCATTAAGAAATAAAACAAAAACAAAAAAATAATAATAATAATAATTAGCTTTGAACCAATATGTGTCATAAAATAAAGAAAACAATTATCATGTCAATGCCCAATACTTCACATGTGGCACCCTAGCCAAAAAAGTGAAAATCAAACTGAAGGGCACCAAATACAACAAAAATTAAGCCTAGCCACAACACTAAGTCCTCTTCCAATGAACCTCAAGCTCTCCCACACCTCCGATGGCCATGAGGAGGCCCCCTTCCCAAAAATTTAAAAGAGAACGTTACATCCCGTTCACTGCCCAAAGCCTCTGCCCAGCTCTTCCCAAGCACAGCTTGACCTTCTAGAACATTTTCAGACAATCCCCATGCTCTGTCCGAGTTTTCCATGACCGATCATAGCAATTATAAGGCCAAAACTTGGGACTTTCTCATAACATACAAACTCTTCAATTCCCCAACCAAACTCTATGTTCTCACTTCCATACTTAAGCTACAATCCTCAACATTCATTTCCCATCATTTTCAAACCTTCCCAACCACTAGTGAATCCTACTTTCATCAAGTCACACTTAGGCATTTCACAGCCTTGCACTCAGGCATCCTAAAACTTAAAATTGACCTTACCATTATCTTAACACGTTTCTAAAACCACTTCCCTAATCAAAATACGCAATACTTGTAGCCACTAACCCCATCCAACACCAAACTAAGTCGTCCTCTGATTCAATGCATACAAAGAGGGGATGGAGCTTCAAATCAACAACTCATGGAGTTTTACGGACACAAGGAGATCGATTCTATCAAACCCAATCGAGGACTCACATTTTGGGAAAAGGTAATGGTTGAAAACTCAGAACTTGCCTTATAATTTGTCCTTTATAAGAGAATTGTGTATCCAAGCATCGCTAGTCGTGTGTGTGTGTGTGTGTGTGTGTGTGTGTGCGCGCGCGCGCGCGTGCGTGTGTGTGTGCTTGTGTGTGTGTGCTTGTGTGTGTGCGCTAGGGTTAGATGAACGTTTATGATCAATTAGGATCAACTTTTGTAAGATGGATTGGTCGGATCAAGCACAGGAGTGTGGTCAATCTCGGGATTAATCTACTGATATCAGCAATTCCCACGTGTTTGGAATAGACATTCGTGATTAAATTGTGTGGCAAATCGACATAGCAGAGCATAGGATATGAGCCAACATGGCACACACACAGAAAGCATGACCAATCATGGGATGATGCTTGGGATTTCAAAGACTCTGAGGATCTAGTCAACATTGCATAGGATAAATGGAAAAATTGTATTTTTTATTTAATTGAATTCCCAAAAATTCAAGTAACCTTAAAAATTTATAACTTAATAAACAAAAAACAGAAAAATAAACAAAAAAAAACATCTAAACTCAGTAAACTGAGGAGAATTTATAGAAAATAAAACTTAAATAAAGTTAACTCATAATTAATTAAAAAAATTAATTAAAATCCTTAATTACCAATTAGATCGTTAAAAATTAGAAGTTAATAAAAAATACATGAAATATGGACATGGTGTGCTCTCTATTCAAGGTTTTTTTCCCTGATTTTTTCAATAAAAGAGGCTATTATTTAATTAAAAACCTTAATATTTAATTAAAATAATAAATAACTACAAAAATAAATATAAGATTTAAAATAAAATCTAGAAAAATACAAACTCAACGACAAAATAATAAGATCGTAACACTCTCTAAGTTAATGAATTTGACTGACAACTTATCCCATAAAAACACAAAAATCACTTAAAATCAATGAGGGGTATATTCGTAAATATATAAAATCACACATTAGCCCTTATTCTCTAAAGAAATTAATTAAAACAATAGATTGAAAATTTAAAACCGTCATAATTAAACTTAATCAACATACAATATGAAATGATTAACTCAAAACATAAGTCAAATACTGATAATAATATTAGGGCCAAATTTATAGTTATCTACAAATCATAGAAAATAATGTCATAAAAATGTTTGCTAAGTTTAATTAACTTAAATCGAAGGACCAATCATTAATTTATTTCCTAAAACATTTGAAAGGAAGTTTAGCTGTCTATAAGCCACTTTAACACTACCTTAATTAAATTGAATAATAATAATAACAATAAATAAAATGATATGAAATGTAATAATAATCCAAGCATACTAAAGTCATAAAAGCTTAAAGAAGACCCAACTATAACTCATTAATGAAAATTTAAACCAATTAAAATATAATGAGGCTCGTAACTAAAAGATTAATAAAATTAAAACCGTTTTAAAATCATTAACCTTTGAACGTAGACACTTCAAGAGAATGAAAATTCATAAACATAGGTTAACATCATTATCAATTGATAAAAAACAATATAAGTAAACTAAAATAAGCGTTATGTAAAAGTTGTAAAGCCCTTATAACATAAAATGAACCCTATAAATTAATTAAAACTTAAAATTAAACTTAATTAAATCAACCCTGATATGTAACGATGCTTTAGATGAGATAAGTCGAGGTTGCTAACAAGGATTCCTCTGATTACTTGTAACCAAGCAAACCACAAATCCTAATGACCCTGGGACGAAGGAACCATGGGATCTTTACCAATGTCATCACAAAGGCAATCCTAGTAAAAATCAAATTAACTAAAATAAAGTCTTAATTAAAGAAAAATCAAAGTGATTTAAAGGAAATCCTTGTAAAAATCAAAATAATTAAAGAAAATTTCATTAAAAATTAAATCTATTAAAAGTCAAATAAAAGTAGAATAAGATAAAAATAGTCAAGCCTTAAAATCTGAAAGACACTAAAATATAAGAAAAAATTCTAATGAACAACTAGAACCAAATGGAACATAAACAATAACAATTAACCTCCGGGGTCTAATAAGATCTCTTGTATTACGCATCCTGTGGTTGCTGACAAGAATCTTCCCGTCGAAGTATGTTAACTACCTCACTTAGTAAGTAAATAAGAATCCAATGACTACAAGACAAAGAAAAATCATGGGCATCTTGACCAAGGTCATATTAAATAAATTAAAAAAAAAACTCACACAACATTTACCCACTTTATTAGACGTCATAAGGCATTAACCATGTAGACATCATAAGAGTATATAGAATGTGATGTTGTGATTGATATCTTTGCTCGATATACGCTTTTTAGGACGAGTAGGTGATTCATTGTCACATTAGGTTGCTATATATCTCTTTACATATTTTTGGTTGTTATAGTAATTATAGAATGTGCTAACTGAGTCTAAAACGGTTAGGTTGTTATAGTAATCTTAGGTTAAAATTTTAGGGTAGTATTTTTTTCTTTATAGAGTTAGGGCGTGTTTGGTCGGCTGACTCTATCATTGTCCGAACCATCCCAAGGAATATTTTACACTAAAGTGAATGATGAACCTCAATTAAATCAACAATAATTCTTCAGATGATGTCAACCAAGTCTGACATACTTCTAGGATTGGCAACTATTACGTGTCTTTCTCCTTGTGTTTGCACGATAGATTTGCCCACATTTTAGGTCGAAGCAATTTGCATTTTGGTTGGATTACTGGCACACTCACAAAGAACCAAACCTTGCACGCAAACTAAACAAACAATTTAAACATAATTTTCTTAATAGTAAATGAAACTTGAAACCAAAACCAAAATAAAATACTACATTGACAACCCTAGAAAACATCATGAACTTCGAATAACAAAATTTAAATTAACAAAAGTTGAGTAAAAACCTCCTTACGATTTAGAAATAACCATGAAAACATCACCGTAAGCATGTGCGTAATCATCTTATTTCTATTCCCTATACTTCGTGCACTTAAACATTAGGAGTTGGCTTTGGCCTCATGTAAGTGAGTTCCACCCATACATCTCAATTGGCATTATGAACAGATTCTTTGAGTGTTCATCATCAATGACATGCATTAGCTATTACACAATCTTCTTTGATTCAATTGACATTACAAGTTAACCAAAATAAATTAAAATACCTGACTGTGTTGAGCTTAAAAATATTTAAATTTTAAATCTGCATTAATCCTAAAACATTTTACATATCAGTCATACTTAGGCATCATGATTTATAATCAAGTTGTAAGACCTGCTCATTTTGATTTATAATCAAATTGTAAAGGGTACTATTCATAATGAATAACAACCTACATTACCTTGCATTCATTCAGACAGACATATATGGTTATAAATGCGATTAGGTGGTTTAGGTGGCAATCCTTTCTATGCAGAGTGGCAAGTCCATTTGTATTTTATTTGTTTTTATTTTTCTTTAAATTAGGGTTATGAAGATTCACATCTTTCAGTGAATTTGGCCTTAATTTTAAGACTCTCAGGTTGCTCGTTTAGCTACAATGTAAATCCTCACCCTCCTAGGCTTTCTAAAAAACATATATTGTGTGATCTAAATCATAATTTTTTACTAAAATAGAATGAAACATCGAATTAATCTCTTTCAAAATCAGCAAAGCCAAATAATAATATAGTTGAGGTGGCACTTAGTGTCCTCAATACCCTAAACATCTACATTTCTCTTTTAGGTTCCGTTAATAATCGTTCACTTTTAAACTTATCCCGTTTGTGATTCTAGCAACCAATTGTAGAAACTTAACCTTAGAATTGTATTGAACACAAAACCGTAGCTTTAATTGAGAGATTTATTTAATAACTTTAGTAATTTAAGATGTATTTAACTATAGGAGTTTGCACTTATAAGAAGTTTAAGATCTCAGATTTAATCTAAATCCCATCTAGTCTTTAGATTAAATAGGAAAAAGATTTATCTGTTTTGATCTTATACTAATGCAAGTATCAAATATTTTTCATTTAGTAATCAAAATCATTGTAAAGTGGTATTTTTATCTCTCAAGATAATATAATACTTTTGATGTCCTATTTAATTATTTAAATAATTAAATCTTCAAATCTATCTGGTTTTATAAAGACATTCCCCACGACGTGTCAAAAAATAAAACTGACAAACTTGCGAGGTATGAAGCACTGAATAAATGATATTGAACTTGCACTATCAACTACATATCATTAGATGGAAACCCTTTTATCAGTCAAATTAGAGAGGGGTCCGATCGGTGACGTTGCCCTGTGTCACTTTGCCACTTTAGATCAACCTTTTTGGGGGAGAACCTACTCACAACAAAGATAAATTGGTCTTAGAGCAAAAGGAGGCTAAAAACACCGAGAGGTGCGACCCGATAAGTGCACATAGAATGAAAGGAGAAATACGGTAGCTTGGATAATAACCAATCAACAATAATATTAAATAAACATCAACGTTAGAATGCGACGAAGGGTAACAATCTGAAATCACTATAGATTTAAATATAATCATTATTCATGTATCATATAAGAAAAATCTCATATATATGAAGGGGAGAAAAAATGCACGGGGGATGGATCATCTTTTTAGCAGTTTTAAAAGAGTACATCACATTCCCTCTTCAATCTCTTCTCTTCCATTCTCTATTTCTTCCTTAGCTCTTCCCTTGAAGTGTGAATCAATTGGCAATTTAGGATCCAACGCTTTCCCCAAAAACAATGTACAAGACATTGCAAATGAGAAACATAACTAAGATTTACAAATCTCCATCCTCATCCATCGACAATACATGTTTCATGAAGTCTTATAATTATTTTACTTTTCTTTTTTTTTTGTATAAAGTTATCATGATCTTATTTTAATTATCATTATTTCTTCTTAATTCTCTTATATAAATTTTACTAAACGAATACTTTTTATGAATTTTCCTGTAATCTACAATAATTTATTTATGAAAGATTGAATGCTTAATTATATATATATATATACCACAAAATCATAAACATAAAATTTTAAAAACATGTAGAGTCACTGCAAGGTTGAAAATATTTTTGTTGCAACTCCTTGATCAAAAAATTAATTTTTTGATTTCAAATTTTAAAGTTAATTAAAAATTCCCTCAATGAGAAGCTCAAATCATTACTCGGCTCAAACAAAAGAACCATCTGACGAATAGGAAATCAAACTTCCACCTGCTTTAAAAATGTAGGCATCAGGGGATCAGGTAGAGCAACGGTGCTAGTGGTAAGCATGGCTAGCAATGAAGACATACTTGGTCTCAGAGCTGGATCTTCCTGGATGCACAACAGTCCAATGTGGAGGCATCTCAATGCTTCATTCGCAGAATACCTATCTCCTAGGCTTTGATCAATGATTTTCAGCGCCATACCCTGATTCCAACAATGCCAAACCTGCTCAAGAACTGATCAGTTGGAGTCTTCTCAAAGTTTCGTCATTTGAAGAACAAAAAATTTACTGTAAAGTCCTTACATGGCTAAGTAAGTCTAAGGGAGTCCCTGAAGCAACCACAGTACTATTGCAACAACCAGCAAGGATCTCGAATACCAGCACACCATAACTATACACATCCGATTTAGTGGAGAAGTTCCCATGTAAAGCATACTCTGGTGACATGTATCCACTGTAAATGGTACCATTAAGAAAACAAAATAATAAGCGTCGAGTCAGGATAGCTAACTCAAAATTTTGGACAAAGAAGAAATCCACTCACAATGTGCCAACAACTTGGCTTGTGATTCCTCTGGTTTGATCCATTTTGAAGAGCTTTGCAATGCCAAAGTCTGAAATTTTCGGTTCCAGGTTGATATCTAGTAAGATATTGCTAGCTTTCAGATCACGATGAATGATTCTGAAGCCAGGATTTTCATGGAGATGAAGAAGCCCCCTACCAATGCCTTCAATGATTCTGTACCGTGTTCCCCAATCTAGTTGCTTGCGCCTAACGGAATCTTTGAATTGTCATTCATAAATCCATCAATACCATGCCAAAAGAATTAAATGATTTATTGAAATCAATAATTTCAGCAAAATAAGAATACCGGATAAGTACTTGTCAAGGCTTTTGTTAGGGAGGAATTCATAAACAAGCAGCTTCTCCTCATCTTTCAGGCAACAACCTAACACTTTAACAAGGTTTTTATGCTGAAGCTTAGCCATGAATTCCACCTCATTTCTCAGTTGTTTCAATCCCTGCTTTGATGTTACTGATAGCCTCTTCACTGCTATTTCTAGCCCATCTTCAAGCACACCCTGTTCAGATTGAAGGCAGTAAGCGTGAACTTGTAAGTGCACTCAAACTGCATCAAGAGATTGACCGGATAAGGCAAAGCAAATCGAACAAAGAATCGCACCTTGTAAACAACTCCAAATCCGCCTTCACCAAGCTTGTTTTCTTTTGAAAAATCCATTGTCGCAATTCTGATTGCATCCAGATCAAGCAATAAAGATTCAATACTCGTCATTAAAGAATCTTGGCTATGCTCTGTAAAACAAAGATCTACTTGATTAAGAATTCTTTAATAAAAGATAATGAAAATATAAAATAATAAAGAAAATTTTACTGCTTGCTGATAGTGGATGGCTTGAGATAATCAATGGCGGTATTGGCAACCTTCTCCTCATCCTTCGTATAACAATAAGAAGGATTGTAAATAGAATGATCAATGCAAGAGATCCAGAAAGCACACCAATAAGAATAGTTTTGATTGAGCTCATTTTTCGGCCTACATTCAAAAAAAAAACTTTATTGCTACTGTCTGAAGAAAAAAAAAATAAAAATCATTTCTATAGAATGACTGCAAGAATTGCTACAATAATAATATGACACCAAACAACTAAAGTTAATAACTAACTAAACATTTTGTCTGAGGTAAAGTTAAATCTCCTTTTCTGGTTAATCTAATCATTAAAAAGACAACAGCGCGCATCTTTGACTCACCTCTGCTTCGGCTGGTAGCGTTCCGATCCTGAGGACTAGAATCAATATAGCTCGTCCCCTCATCCGACGCCGTAGACGAAGGCGCAGGCGCAGCCAATATTGGCATGGAATAGAATTGCAGAGTCGAAAACCTAACCATGCAACTCACCATTACCGTCTGGCCTCCAGTCGTTCCCGTGGGGAGCAAAAGCGAAGCCGTATTCAGGCACTGCAAGCAGTCGCTGCTCTGCAGGTCCATCGTGCACCAAGCCATCCGATACAAATTCGTTTCAGAACCCCGGTTATTCACAGCCGCAACCGCGAACCTAAACTCTGACTTGGCGGCCGCCGGCAAGATCTCTTTCACTAGGTCTTGGACTCTGTTGTCAAACACCGACGCATTCCCTACACTATAGAAGTTGACGAACATTGTCATTTCAGGGATCCCGAAAAATGGAATATCAGAATAGCGGAGGAAGCAATAGTCGTATCGGAATGCGGCTGAGTTGTTTTTGCCGCAGCCACCGAGTTGATCTGTGCCAGCGATGTCAGCTGCGCGACGGAGACAGCTGCCGCATATTGCAGGAGAGGAGTCAATGCGACATTGCGCGAGACCAAAGACCTGAATAGACGCAGGGCTTCCGACGGTGTATGTTGAAAAGAAGGACGGGGATTTGGCAGTGGAGCTGGTGAGGTTGGAGAGGAGATGACGGAGGTTGGTCTCGAAGGAACTTGGGGAAGTGTAGTTGTCGCCTAAGCAGTAGCTGAGGTTGGGTCTACTTTGGGAATACGTTTTGCCGGGAAGGAAGAGAATAACGTAGAAGAAGACGAGGTGGAGGAGCGAAGAGGAAAAGGTTTCATTCATTTCTCGGGTGAGATTAAGAAGTAAGAAACAACGGTCACTTAGAGATAATATGGAAATTAACTTTAGACAGAAAGAAAACTGACTTTTAAAGTTCCTGCAACAAAAATTAAAGGGCGTGAGCCGCGTCAAATTAGGCTAACGAACAGAGCTGTGAGATTCTTTTCCTGACTTCATTTGAATAGAAAGAAAGAGATTTTCCAAATAGAATAGAATTGTAAGGCAAAATTTTCGTTTAAAAAAGTTTGACGAGGATTATTAATAGAGATGTTTGACAGAAGGCAGCGCCGCTGCATTAAATAAAGCATTTGGGGTACTTGTTGTAACTTTAATAACCGGGCCGGCAAAAGTAGGTCGCTCCCTTAAAAGCTGAACAAATCATATGCATCTTAATATTCAGTGCGAATTATAAACTTGAGAAGAGTAATAGTGAAACAATTAGAGAGATGAATAATAACTAAGTATATAGACATATACTATTACGTGCACACCTTGTTTATATTAAGGGGGGCCCCACACTCCCAAGAGATGTACTAATGGTTGGGCCAACAAGCACAATAGGTGGACCCAGGGTGGGCCAACAAGCGCCAGGCTGGGACTCACTACCAAAAAACGATCCAAGAGAGGTGGTTCACATTCACGTAACTCAATCACTAGGAGCTAGATAAAGAGAATTAAAATTTATAAAAAAAGTAGCGAATATTTTCATATATATATTTTGGTTGTAGCATATTTATTTTATGTATTTTGTGTGTAATGGTCATATGTATATGTTAGTTTCTTTTTTAACCCAAGTGTGGTTTGTTCATTTGTGGTCTAACCATGAATGGCAAATCCTTATGATCTGCCACAATAGCATACAAGGGAATGGAGAGGGTGAATGAGAGGAAAAATTGACAACTACCAAAGCAGTGAGGCAATGAGAAGTTGTGTGGATTTGTGTGTGTTGTAAATTCTATTTAAACATGTTATGAGAAAATAAATGTGATAGTTATGCTCTGAAAAAATACTCTCAGAATTTGAGAGTAAAACTCAAATAGCAGAGGGGCTTGATGGCTTCTTACTAGTAGACTTCGATGAATTTTGTGATCTATATTATTTTTTCGGTTTAATTTCTTTGTGTTTACTTTTGGTGAAATGTTTAAGTGTTTTTAAGGAATATTTTGAGTCGATGTTTTGAATTTTATTTTCCCCCATACTTAGCAGACTAAAATCCCATCATAATCCCTTTTGCACTTTTTGCCCTGAATTCTTCTTTATCCTACACAATGAGAGTTTTGGCATTATTTGGGTGAGCTAATCTACCTAGAATAAAACTTATATTGTACAGGATAAATCTAAATCACATTTAGATTAATTTTCAAATAAATTTCATCCATTTATTTATGTTTTTTGATAAGTTAGAAAGTCAAAAAATAAAATCATACTTTTCTTTTCGTGTAATTTCTTGTCATGTTTCTTAACCTTTTAATTATAAACAAATATCTATAAAATCAAAAATCATAAAACTTTTTAGATATAAACTTTGGGATATTGTTAATCATTTTCAAGTGAAATTTTTATTTTTCTTATTTTTTTACTCTATAACTTGGTGTAAAATTAGAAGCATTGATCAATTCTACTCATATTTGACCAAGTTAACATTTCTCACACAATCATCTTACCAAATCTTCTCCAAACACTCCCATTCACTCCAAATCATTCATTATCCTATTTTAAATATTCTCTTAGAATTTTATCAGACGATTTACTCGGACACACCATACTACTTGGAGATTTGTAATCTAATAAGAAGAATTTTTTCTGCAATCACTTAAATTAAATAGCATATACATAAACCAATTAATCTTGAGAGATTATTAGTGTGTTTACATACATACATACATATATATTTACATAATAATTCACACTTAGTTTAGGTAAATCTTAATTTCAGAGTTATTTTTCTTAATTTATTGTACCAGTAATTAGGTAACATAAAAAACTCTATAATTATTTATGACAAAAAATCTAACTTATCTATTATAACTTAAGGTTAGTTTGCGTTAGCAATTAACTTATTTTGAAAATTTAAATTGTGATGTTTTTTTAGAGTGATATTCTATTCACCTGTATATTAGGGTCTGTTTGGGGCAGCTGCAGCTATTCAGCTTATCCAGATAAGATGCTTCTCCTGATAAGCTGCTGATAAGCAGCTGATCCGGATAAGCTGTCTGGCTGTTTGGTTTTTGCGTTTGGAAAACAACAGATTTTAGATAAATGACTATTATGCCCCTGTTTTGGATAATCTGTTTAGTAGATCTAAATTCTTAAAAGCCTTGAAAGCATTCCTCTATCTAAAAATATAAAATTTTCACTCTAAGAACATGCCTTCAAAAATATCATATGATTTTTAAAATACAATTACGAGTTAATAACTTAATATTACATATTAATGATATAATTATTAAATATATTTAAGTTTAATTTATTTCTTATTCATACTTATAATTAAATTTTTATCCAACTAATTAATCATTACTAATAAATTTCTTAAACAAATTATATCAAATAATAATTTAATATTCATTAATTAATGTTGTAAATTAGTTATTTATCAAAGTAATTAATAATGTTATTAAAATAATTAAATTTAATATGTAATTTATTTTCATTATTAATTAATAATTAATAGATTACATATTTAAAATTAATTTGATAATTTATTAATTATAAATCAATTAAATCAAGAAATTCTTTCTTCCCCTTCCCTTCTCCTACCCGAAGCCTCTTCCTCTTAGGCTTCCTCCTCTCCGCACGAACTTTGTCTCTTAGTTCTGGCGACACTCAAAGCTCCAAATCGGGAGAAGATGGCCACAATGGAGCGCCTCTTTATTGAAATCTTCGATAGGAATAGGTGGATCAAGCGCCAGCTCCATTCGTAGTTGGAATCAAACGGTGAATCCCTTATTCCCTGCCTCAAATGCACCCTTAGTTGGAATTATTATGATCATGTGCTCGAACGCTCCTCTAAACTCACACGTCACTTCCGGCAAAGTCCTCGGCTTCACAGGTCGATGAGGTTAGGGCTTAAACGGAGGAGTGAAGGTTGAAGCATGTGAGAGAGGTAGAAGCGTGAGACGATATGCGAAGAGGGGCATCCCCGTCAGATGAGAAAGAAAACGTGGGACCGCGGGGCTCGACCAGTGTCCTGCATTTAGTTATACTGCCAAACAGAGTTTTCAAAAACACCTCCCGCACGCTTCTTTCATACGCTATGGTGGCGTTTTCAAAAATGCCGCAGCTGATAAGCTGCCTCAAATGCACCCATATATATATATATATATATATATATATATATATATATATATATATATATATATATATATATATATATATATATATATATATATATTATTTTACTGCATAATGTATACTTTCATACATCATCTGAGCCGGTTATGTTTTGCGCACTGTTGACAGTATCATCTAAGTAAATTTTACATAAGTTGATATTAAGTTAATCAACTTATTTTTAATTCAAGTTTTGTTTGTGATCTCTAACATGTTATTGCATATTATTTGAATTTCTACTATTGTATTTTTAATTTTTATTAATGTTTTTTATTCTAATTATTATGATCATGTGCTTGATTATTTTGCTTTGAGTTACTCTTTATTATCAAATCGTGGCGGGTTGTCACATTTGTGTTTTTGTGAAGTGTATGCAAAGTAAGTTTAGTGTAGATCAAGTGCTTTATAACCTAAAAATAGAAAACTTTATTAGAAAAAAATAAAAAAAATAAAAAAATTAAAACCATGTCAAACTAACTTTTAAAATTAAGTAGTTAGTCTTTTAAAAGACTATGCCGATATTTCAGTAGATGGGATTCATCAAAATCAATAGGCCTAGTATAAAACTAATAATATTGAGCTTAATGTTTTTATCAATCAAATGGTCAAAACGTCTCAATTTTGAGATTCACCTATATAAGAACCGAACCTAAATAATTTTAGTTCTTAGAGATGAACAACTTTTAAGTGCAAGTGCAAAGAGTCTCTAATTATGCCATTAAACTTATGTTTTATTCTTGAATTTTTTACCCTTGGGCTCTACCATAAATTGGGATGATCTAGCTCATAAATTCTTGGATAAATATTTCCCTTCATTAAAATTTTTTGATAATTATAAATAATGCATCTCTTTTACCCAAATGGAGCATGAGTTGATTTATGAAGCTATAGAGATATTTAATGACTTTTTACGAAAGTATCCCCAATATGACTTGTGATTTGTTGATTATTCAAGTATTATCTAATGAGTTAATGGGTATTTTTATGTCAATAATAGATATTGTAAGTGATGGATCTTTAAAATTAAAATTATTTAATGACTTAATGCTTTAATAAAAAAAATGACTACTAATAAATTTTAACGTCCTTCTAAATTTCTAAACTCTAAGAAGATAGTTAGTGTGTAGGAAAATGATGCGTTATCCATTTTGAATTCCTGAGTAGCAGTAACTGTTAAGAAAATATACATTTATGATTAAATCAAGATCAATACTGGAATTTCTTAATGATGTGAACTTTAATTTCCAAATATGGAGTCATTTAAGTTAGTAAATCATGGGCTAAATAACGTATATTCTAATACATACAACTAGGGACATATAAGTTGCCCTAATTTTAATTAGAATAATAATTAAAACATAAGGATTAACCCATGTCCATATGATGTTTGAATAACAATTTAAAAATTTTTCATATCCTATACATAGTTATCCACTAGTTTTCACTTCAAATAGAAAGACCAAAACATAAGAAAGCATCATTGAAAGTCCTAGTGTTATAACTGGAGACTATGTTATAAAGTCTACTAATTAAGAACATAGATACTCAACTATAATAAACAGCTAATTATTTAATAAATAAACTATATTAGGCATTACCTAGTAACAACAAATGAATTCAAAAGATAAGAAAATTAAAAAAAGCGAGGAAAATTAGTTAGAGAGGGGAAGAGATTTGAATATGGATTGAAAATAGGAAAAAAATGAGAAAACATAAAAATATAAAAATAAAAACTTGAAATGAAGTAAAATAAAAAAAAATCATTAAGACTATTTAGAAATCATCACTACATTTTTCACAAAGACTTTAGAAATAAAAATAAATAGGATTATTTTTTTAAAGATTATTAGAATGGTTTGATAAGCTTGAAATTAACAACCTATTTACAATAGCTATTTAAATTACATAAATTTAAGAAAATTTTTGTTTCAGTTAAAAGAGAAAACTAGAACACTTTAAAACTAAGGAACCAATTGAATGATGTGGGGCAATTATTCAGAAGAAACTTTCCCAAAAAACTAATTTTTCTTGGGAATTTTATCATACAATGCACTTTATGAGATAGATTCTTAGGGAATTCATTATATGATTTATGAGCTAATATTAAGTTGATGCTTTTAAATCATTTGTAGAAGATTGAAGTAAAGAGAAGTGCAACCTAGTATTGTGATCCTTTAATAAATTGACTTTTCACTCATATATTCTATAAGCGTAATGGAGGATATCTTGTTAAAGTTGACAAATTTATCTTCCCAACATACTTCGTAGTATTAGATTTTAGAAAAATCTCAATCATCACAGTAGGCCATTTTGAGAAATAAGAAATGCTTTGATATATGTGCAGAAATAGGAATTAATAATATGGCTTTAAAATCAAGATGTTACTTTCGATGTTCTAGGAGCTATAATATTTTTCATGCCTCAATGTGTGAGTATTTTAGAGTTAACATGGTGAACAGGTGTCTAGGACCAACTATTGAAACTTTTTATCTTGACAAAGTAGAGAAAATTATAATAACTGAGAGTAAAAACAAAACTAAGAGTGATATCAATCTATTTTTAGATGTTACTCCTAGACTATATATGAATTTATTTAAAATACTAAATATATGATTCTCAGAAATAAAATCGTGATCATCTATTATAAAACCAATTATCTTATTGTTAAATAAATTATCTAAGTATTTAAGTATGCTTTTTTAAGTGAATCATGAACTTTGATAATTATAATATCATTAAATTAGTATGAGTTTTAGATGGGAGCTTTGAAGACTAATAAGAAGGATTTTTATTTGACAAAAACAAACACTATAAGAATACTCTTCCCTACGTATGAATAAAATATTGATGGAAAATAATAATCTACAAAAACCTAATTTTCGAACAAGGTTAACCTCAATGATATTGGAAACAGTGAAGAATGAGATTTTAAAATGTTTAGAAGGATGGGTCATTTACCCCTTATCAAATAGTTATTGGGTTATCCATTTATATTGTGGGCCAAAGAAATAATTACACAATCCAAACTGCATTGTCATGCATGTTGACCTCACTTTTGGTTGAGGTTTAGTTTCTTCTCAGATAGCCTAGGGTCTTGCCATAGGACTCTCTTGGTGACTTTTCCTAGAAGACTAGAAATGGAACCTTACCACATTGAAATTCCACATGCTTGCTTTCTTAGCTTAGAGCTTTCATATGTTAGGGTCTAACCCCTAATCTCTAAAGGGAATAAGGCTAAACGTAAGAAGGACCAAATAGGATTCTCTATAGGTGGTCGTGCCTTAGGATCTACCCTTGGAGGTCTGGAGCTCTTGCACTTACACTTACACTCCACACTCACAATTTTAAACCAAACACAACCTATTCAATCCCCTAACCTTTTGGACACTCATGTGTGTGGTCTCACCAACCCTAAGCCTATTGCTATGGTGACCAACATTAACACGTAGATGACCAAAGAGAGTCACTTCTAATCTGTAACTTAAACAGCTTGACATCCCAAATTGAATTCTGAAATCCTGCCAAATTCTCCAATTTTGACCCAAATGCCCTAAAACTCCACAAAATTCCCAAAATCTCCCTAAATTGCCAAAATTCCCATAAATCATTCTGAAATACCTCCCACCACTCAAATTGACCAAAATTACCCACATTTACTAAAATTTTAAAAATTGCCCAAAATTGGCCCAAATTACTAAATTGCCCCTAAAAAGGGCCCCAAAACCCAAAACTTCTCAGAATCACCCTAGGTCTCCAAAAAATCATTCCAGAGCATTCTCCTCGTCACACTAAGAAGTTTGACTGTAAATATGTTATACTTCCGAGCAACCGGTGGGCGCTCGCAACCAAAGAAGCCGATACTTAAAAGACGTTCTGAGGTTCATAAAATCGTCCACATTGGTCAGAAATGCCCCCGAACACTCCCTCTTGACTGCAATATTCATTTGTGCTACCGGAGCCTTTAATTTAACTTTTTGACCACTTACCCCGAACACCCCTAAAATTACCAAAATACCCCTACTTAGCCCAAAATTCAAAAAAAAAATCAAAAATTCCCAAAATCACCGAAAAATTCTCAATTTCATTTTCTTCAACTACACCATAACCCAGTTTTGTCAATTTAACCTGATTTCGTCAAAAGCCCCAAATTTTACTTTTTAGACCTGATCGATGAGGAGGTTACACAAACGACCTCGGATTTTAAAATAGACTACGCAGTTGCGTCCGGAATGTTCAAATTACTTGGGAAGCATATATAATTTACTATGGTTCGACGCACAGGCGAACGGTGCTAAAATCCGCGTATGGGTAGGTAAATAACTAATTAATTATTTTTTTTATATTCTAAACCTAACCTAAACGCACCCACCCCCCCCCCTTCCTCTCTTGAATTCACAAATCCCAACCCCCCTCCTCCTTCTGACTTTTGACCTAGTCATGGCCTAAAATTTCATGGTGTGGCTCCCTCCTTGCTTCTTCTCCAAGGCTTGACTCTTTCTTCCTCTCTTTGCTTTAATTCAATCAATGACAGCTTTTAGTCACTTCTCCTCATCATTTCTTTCACCTCTATCACCTCAAAATTGGTCTAATGGCTTCATCTTGCTTGCTACCAAGGGTCCTTACACATTGGTTAGTTCAATTGCTCATTTTCCCCTTCTTTCTCTTCTTCTTCTTTGCCTATTTAATGACCCTTGTTGGCCTTGTTTGGGTTGGCCGAAAATTGAAGTTGGAAGCGGAGGTGCTGCCCAAAATTCTTCTAAGTTTGTTTTTAGCTTTTTTTTGGTGCCTCATTTCAAGTGGTAATCCCCTTAACTCCTTAATTTCTTTAGTTGCTTGCTTTTGGATATTAGAATCGATTCATCTTGTGGCTTAATTGGTTGGTTTGGCTAGATTTTTTTTTTCCCTACTCACATTATATGTTGCAAGTTTCATTTTATAAAAAAAAGGAAAGAAAATTATTCAAGAAAAAATTGGGTTTTGGTGGAGGAAGAGAAAAGCTTGCTAATGTTTGTGCTCTCTTTTTTGTTCATAAACTTCTTAGAAGAAAAGCTTGCCAATATTTGGGCTCTCTTTTTGGTTCATAAAATTGATGAAAGAAAAGCTTGCTAATATTTGTGCTCTCTTTTTGATTCATAAACATGGTGGAAGGGTTAAGGCTTGCTCATATTTGTGCTATATTTTGATTCATAAAATTTAGTGGAGGAAAATTTAAACTTGCTAGTGCCTTTGCCCCTTATGTTGATTCATGAAATTTAGTACTGATGCTTCTATTCCTAAAGGCTTCATATCATGTGAAGGTAATATGTACATGAAGTTTCATAAAAAATAAAGTTTTTTCTGTTTCATCTTTACATTTGTACGTATAGTGGCAAGAGAGCTTGAGGAGGCTTTTAAAATTTTGGAAACTCTGTGTTAGGTTTTATCTTTGTGCATCAATTCAAATGATATTCTTGCACTTCTTTGATAGCCAAAAGGCATGCTTGAAGTGTTATATACTTTAATCAATGCACATGGCATTTCTCTGAGTTTAAAAGTTTAAAGGCTTGATAGTTTCACATGCTATTTTAAAGATCTTTTTGTCATCCCATGGTTGGCCGAAATTTCATGCATAAGAGGCTTAATATTGTGGTTGTTTCATATAGCATTTCATAGCCCCTTTAACTCCTCTTTATGTTGGCAAAAAATGCATCCTTAAAGGTTAAAAATTTACTTGCTTCATATGGTGTTTTAAGAGGCCCTTTTCTCTCCTCTTGAATGGCTAAACTCATGCTTAAAATGATTAGAACTTTTGTCATTTTTATGTGCAAGTTGGAAGGTTTGTTGGAAAGTTTGTTCGATCTTTTTGGAGAGCCAAAGCTTATGCACCAAATGCTTAAAACTTTAGTTATTTCATGTGCAAGTTGGAAATGGTTTAGTGTGGTTTTATGCAAAATTCGGATTACAAAATCCTCACTTTTGAAGCATTCATGAATGAGACCCTACATGCTTGTTTTTCAATTATTTCACCAAGCCTTCACATCTACAACACTTGGGATTTGTTTTTACACACATTTCGCCTCATTCCGTACATGAAATCTTTTTTTTTTTACATAATACTTCACTTTACTTTTAGCACCCCCACATGCTACATCCAAAAGTTTTACATTCTACAGTCCACATACACTTCACCAAATTTTAAAACACTCACATGCTACATTTAAGAGCTCTACATTTCACATGCATTTGACACTTGTGGAGGAGGCTATTAACATCAAATATTTGATGGAGAAGAGAGGGATTATTACATATATGCATGTGGTACTTGTTTGATTATGTTCATTGCAAATTTGGATGAATGCCATCACCCTTATGCATGCCTAAAGTAAAAATCTGCACTTAGGTACTTATGTGGAGTTGATTTAAATCACTCCTAAGCATGCATAAAGTAAAAATCTGCACTTAGCTACTTATGTGGAGTTGATTTAAATCACTCCTAAGCACGCCTAAAGTAAAAATCTGCACTTGTGAAGTTACTTTGGATGAGTTTACATCATATCTATGCTTGCCAAAATGCAAAATCTGCACTTGTACAATTATGTGGAGCTAATTGGATCATTCCAATACTTGTTTAAATCAAAAATCTGTATTTATATAATTGTTTGGAGTTGATCTAGACCACTCATATGCTTTCCGAAATTGAAAATCAGCACTCATACATTTGTTTGGGATTGGTTTAAACCAATTCTATGTTGTTGCTAAGAGAAAATTTGTATTGGTAGCCATTACATATGTTGGTTTTAACTGCCTCTTTGCTGCCCCTATATTAAAATCCCATTATTCGGCATGTCCCAAGATGGTTTTAAACATTTATTTGCTAATAATTGTATAGGTGGTCACCTTGCGAGTTGGTCTAAATTATGTTCTTGCTGTCCTCATTTAAAATCCATCCTGGTGAGTACTCTTTGTGTTGCTTGCAAGAGAGAAAATGGTTTACTTACTACTTCAAAGAGGGAATTGTAAGATATGATTCACGTTTGATTTGCTTTCACTTGTGAGACACTTTACTTGCACATTTTCTCTTTACATTGCTTCAACGAACTCTCTACCTGTTATGGTACCCTATGCTAATGCTATTTCATTGTTGCATCATTGTGAATGCGGAGAATTAGACAATGCTATATACATGCTTGTTACATTGCTTTGGTTGTGGAACTTGCAGGTGTAGAAAGGTGTTTTATCACTGTTATGTTGCCCATTATTTATTATTTATTATTAATTTGTTTTTTACCACCCTTCCTTGTTGGGCTCATTCCTTTTTTTTCTACTTACGGGGGATATTTAGTCCTCTTTTGTGGCATTTTGTTGTGACTCTGCACGCCCCGGTTACATACCTTGCAGATGCTCCTCGCACCACGTTGGAGGGGTTGTCCTTTCTTTACATTACATACCTTGCAGATGCTCCTTGTACCACATACGAAGCTTATTTTATCCTTTACTTTGTGATGTTTTGAGGAACGACCCATCTCCGTCATGTCGTGTTTTAGACAGGATCATTTCCTCCTCTTTCTCTTCCCTGTCCCCTGTCCTTTGTTTCTTCTTACTTCTTGGCCTAGGTCCTGTGCTAATGTAGGATGCATAAACAAGCACGTATAGCCTTCTGCTATATGTGGGGCCATTAAGTAAGGCTGTAAGTAGGATGGTTAGGGAGGACGATGATAACATTGCACTAGAGAGGGGTACGAGAAATTTCTAGAACAGTGCCTCCTGACTCAATGACCCTGGAGAGGGTAGAGGAAGGAATTCACGATACTATTTGCCCACCCTCGGGGTATCTACCACCTTAACCCTTAGGTTGCTAGTAGTCTTAATTCGGTTAGGAGGGTGAACCTGTGGATCACACTGTTTTACAAGATATACAAGTACATTTCAAAATACAAAACTACTTCCACTACAAAACAACCTTTCACCAATAAATTTTTACTTGCATGAAATCCAAATTGAAATGAATGAGAAATCTACAAAGTTCCGTGGTTGATTGTCTGTAGGATGACGGTCAGGTAGTCAGCACTTAAGGGTGGGATATATACAACACAGCTCTGAGTCCTACACGCCATCATGCTTACGGTCCTTCCGGACTTTAATTCCATTCTTTGTACTTTTCCTATGGATTTCCTACCATACATACCTGTTTAGTTTAGTTTGCTTTCTCTACTTTTCAGCACATACATACCTGTTTAGTTTAGTTTGTTTGCTTTACTTTTCAGTACATACATACATGTTTAATTTAGTTTGCTTGCTATACTTTTCAGAGCATATATACTTAGTTAAGCTTGCATGTTAAATAATAATGCCACCCTGCATGATAACCAAAACCAAAATTAAAATAAAACAGCAGAATAAAAATTCATCGCCACAACATTGAAAATATAAAACAACTCAAAATTTAATCACAAAAAAACAAAGATCACAAGTGAACCTAAATTAAAACGTCTCATTGGATGACCGGGAGTCCCTCGGAGGAGGTAACCTACGTGTTGCTAACGAGAACTCCCACAGGCTGGATGAAAATCTGGAACTCATTAAGTTGGGTTTAGTAAATTCATCCGGACTAAGCGAATCCGATGAAAATGGTGAAACCGGAACGAGGGAACCGTGGGATCCTAACCGGTGTCGCCATAATCAACTTAAACATTTGTTTTAATTAAAACATTAAGCCACCTCAATTTTAAACTTTCAAGAATATGACACTTCTCTCATCCCCTGATTGTCACTTCTTAAACTAAACGTGCTGCAACAATAAGGAGCTTGGAGCATACACCGTAGGCAGCTCAATCGAGCATGCATGATATGTCCGAGAGAGCAAATAACGAGTCTACAATAGCAACTTCTTTCCTTAGAAATAAATAATAAGCCATAGGACTTCGAAGTAGCTTGCTTAGTGCAGGATAAACCCTCACTTTATCTCTTTAGGCCTTTGAACCTAATGCAATGTAAGCCCTAACTCGCTTTAGGTTTCTAAGGTTGTCATCAGATATGACATAAATCCTCCTAATTTCCTGGCTACTCACTTGATTTGTGTCAAAGTGAATGTATGTAAGCCCAATTAATTAAAAATTGGCAGGATGAAATATAAATAATTCTCTCAAATTGAAGCAAAATAATTTGATAGATCGTGAAGTCACCAAGATCTCCTCTTGGATCCATGATTTCTCCTAGTTCTTCCTCTTTTGGATTCCTTAAAATAAAATTTTCCAGAATTTGAGCCTTTCACACCTATTGGATTCCGATTATCACAATTTCATTGAAGATTCTTGAGCCTCTTGAAGTCAAAAAATAATTTTCCTAATTTTTATCGAAATTTTTCTTAGGTGACTTCGGTTATCTAAGACGTAATTAACTATAGGGGTTTGCCCTTATAGGGAACTTAAACGAACCCAACACTAATATAAACCGCATTTAATTCTCTTTTGTACTAAATGTGGTAACTTGTTGGTCAACATAACAGGTTTCACAGACCAAACGAATGTCATATTTGATTAGTTTATTTAACTGATCCTCCATGTTAAGCGATGTGTCTGTTCCTCAAGGTAGATGCATAGCTTGATACGAGTGCTAATTTATTTAAACTATTCAATGTATGAAATCAGTTTGATTTCTTATTTTAAAATTAAAATTATATTTTCAAATTATATATATATATATATATATATATATATATATATATATATATATATATATATATATATATATATATAATTTGAAAGTCCTTCCGAAGCGGGAGACGAGATTTTGATTCGGCGGCCGACGACTTCTACTTGGACGACCTATTTAAAAAATATATAAATTTTTATGTGCCGACAATGCAAAAAATATTCTAATAATGATTAGTAAATGTGGTATTCACGGAATCCTCAAGTGCAATAGAAATCATGTTACACCTCAAATATCTTGCTTGGTAACATTAATATGGATTCCTTACTATTCTATCTAACATCCTGTTAATAAATGAAAATATTAATTGGTCTTTTCGACTGGATTTGTATTGTTTTTCATAATCAATATAGATTTTCAGCTATGTTACAGTTCATATATGGATCAACTTACTATTTTCATTAATTATCATTCCATTGCTATATGTGAATGATTTATTTTGTTTATGTTTTTTTTACTTAATTTATCAGCAATTCATTAAAATTTTCATGTACAATTGTTTTTTAAGTTTATTACTTCATCTGATAATTATCTCTAATATCTTTCTTTAGTTTTAAAAATATTTGAGGAGACAAACTTCGTGATGAATTGAGAAAATGAATTTAACGTGATAAAAATTTTAGTCTAAGGAAATAAAATTTCCTAGTAGAGGATTGAGGTAGATAAGTAATGATAGGATTCACATTATAAAATTCTCCCTTCACCAAATTTAGTTAAGGGAACATGGATTTTCGTAGGACATAATGAATTTTATAGAAGATTTTATAAAAGAATTTTAATAAAATTGCTGAACCTCTATGTAGTAGTTAGAGAAAGAAATACCTTTGACGCTTCTAGATATTTAAAAAATTATTCATTGCATATATCATTACATCATTTTAAACGTATGTGTTATACTAATAATTTTATTGCTGGGGTTATGTTGGGGCACATTCATAACTTATTTTAAGTGATATACAATTCTACTAAAAGTTTAGATAAAGCTCAAATTGATTAAATCACTACTAAAAATGAAATAGATATGATCATTATCTTTAAGAAGTTTAAATTTTATTTGATTGATACAATTCTATAATATAAAATTTTATAACTAAGAAGGAGGTTAAATGAAGACTCATTAGAATGATACTTATATTTCAAGAGTTTAATTTCAAAATTTGTGAAAAATATACTACATAAACTATAGTAGCAAATCGATTATCATAACCTCAGCAATATAAAAATGAAAATAATTAATGGGTTTTTCTCAAATGGAAATGTGTTTGTTGTGAGCTACATAATGTGATGTGGTATGCAAATATAGTGAATTTCCATATCAATGGTGTTATACTTTATGACCTATAATCAAAAGAAACAATTATACATGTTGCTAAATTCTATTTGTAAGCTTAATCATAATTATTTAAAATGTGTAAGCGCTAGATAGATCATTAGGAGTTGGTATTTCTTTAGAGGAGCTTAAGAGTGCAAATAGTCAACGCCATGTTTTTAATAATAATGAGAATTTTAAATATAATAAAATTGCTTAAAATTTTATATTATGAATTTTATTCGGTTGTCATTTTTAAAGATATTAATGATTATGTTAGAAAGCTTGAATGGTGTTAAAGGGTAAACAACATAGCTATAAGAGATGAAAGAAACTTAAACTATATTTTAGAGGTTGAAATATTTGACATTTGAGAGAAAAATTTTATGGAACTCTTTATTCCATATCTTGAGAATTAATTCATAATGATAATAATAGATAGTATCTTTAAATGGATAAAAAAATAATTGTATTCAGTAATGATTCTATGATAGAGATTAAATTTCTAAGAAAAAAAAATATTTCTTTTCAAGATTTAGAACACTTAGAGTAATAATTAGTGATGAAAGAAATTATTTTTGTAAAAAAAAATTAAGATATTAATAGCTAAATTTGAAATTAAGCATTAAATAGCTTCTATATATCACCTTCGTGCTAATTGATGAGCTAAGATATCAAATAGAAATTTTAAGATAATATTGGAGGAATATGTCAATCTTACTAGGACATTGGCGAGTATAATTGTATGATGCTTTATATGCTTATAGAATAGCTTACAAAATATTAATTGGAATATCTCCATATCAATTAATTTTTTGGAAAGCTTGAAATTAACCACATGACTTAAGAGCATAAGAAATTTTCGGCACTAAAAAATTAAATTATAATTTAAGAGATTGAAGAGATAAGATGCTACTATGATTAAATGAATTGAAAGAGAATATATTATAAGCATATGAAAATACAAAGACTTCAAATGAATAATGTAAAAAATGACATGATCAAAAGCTTATTAAAAAGTAATTTATATTTGGACAGGAAGTGCATTCGTTTAATTCAAGATTGAAAGTGTCTTTTAGTTAATTGATGGCTAGATAGCTATGCTCATTTATTTTTGTAAATGATTACTGACATGAAGTAGTGGATTTTTAGGAAAAAGGGAAATTTATCATATTTTTGAAGTTAATTCTAAGAGATTAAATCATATTTTGGTGGGGATGTAGCCAACATAAGAGGTTAATATCTTTGGTTCATCTTTAAAAAAATTTAATTGGATCGCGCAAAGTACTTTAAATTAACCATTGCTTAGAAGGTTGTTGGCATCATTTTGGCTCATTTTGATGTTAACACTGCTTGCAATGCCTCTTGATCCACGTTGTTATCCTTTGGTACACTTATGCTTGAATTGTTCTAAAAAGGGTTTAGAGCCTAAGCACGACTATCTTGAACCTACATGCCAGGATACAGCCTAGGCACGATTATGCAATACCATGTTGCCATAATTCTACTTTAATAATTTGAGGGTGGAAACTAATTGGATGGGAATGTTAAAGCCACATTAGTAGCACTGCAACACCACTTTTCAACACCATGCTACCATGTTGACATGTGTCAACACCTTGCGACTCCACTTGTTATCTTATTGATTAACGTGGTATCTGCCACATTAATGACATCGTAATATCCAGAATTAGGACTATGGTGTCCGTATAAAAAGACAATCCCCCACTAACAGGTTGGGAAAAGTGGAGTTGCCATGTCAGTGGTTCTGTAATTCCACATTGTCTAGTCAATGTCAGCTGCATTCTTTGATCTCAATTTAATTTAAGTATATATAATTTTAAATAATTTGGAAAGTGATGTTTTGATTTTTGAAAATATGAGACCAAACCGATCCCATATCCTAAATAGTTTAAATAAACAAAACATACACCGTAAGCCATGCACCTATCCAGAGGGATAGATACATTATCTAATAGTAAGGCTTGACTGAATAAGCTAATAGATTTATGACATTTGTTTGGTGTATGACTTGAACTACGATTTTTTATGTACTTAAAAATATAAGAACTCGACACCACTACTAGAAGATCTAAATCCTCAGCAATAGCACCAAATTGACTTGGAGCGTAATTTTAATTTTTGTAACAATTATAATTTTTAATCGCAGAGTTACCTTTAAACGCAAGTATACGTATCGCTCAAGTAATACAGGGCTCTAGTGGAGTCCTGGATATCGATCCCACATGGATTATTTTAGAGGCTACAGACTAGGATTATAGAATTCAATTTAGAATCACAACTAGATCGAAATTGCGTATCTGTCACTAATACGTAATCGATAATAATATGAAATATAAATTAAACTAGTACTACTAACAATTAACTAATACTACTACAGTGAAGGTCAAATATATAAGCAAGAATATTTCTCCTTTGTTAAGATATTTAAGTAAATAGATAATTAGAATTAGTTTAAAAACAGTGTTGTGCCAAATAGGAGCATACCTATACTTTACCCTTTGGTCCAGGCATAAAGAACATTGGCTAATCCTATGCTTGATTACTGAATCTGCGGCTAGGTTGGGAGGATACCAGCTCTCACTTCGGAACTCCCACGTTCCCCTAGCCTGAAGGCTAACATCTATACTTCAGCACCCAAACGATAGGACTAAATTGAGAATTTTAGTCTGTCACTCTAAAATCTCAAATTTTACGCCCGATAAATATTATTTCTCTATTTATTTGCACCCTCCTTCCAAGGACTTTGACCTCCCTGAATCTTGGATGTAATCTTTACTATAGTTGTTAAATTCAACAGATTTTAACTATTCAATTGGCCAGATTGAAAGTAAATTAAGATCTAAGTAAAAGATTATCACAACTTCTTTAAACTTTTACGACACACTAATTCTATTTATCATTCCACAAAAATATCAAAACTAGGAGAAAGACAGAACAACTACTCATAATTCATGAAGAGAATGCAATAAAACTTGGATTTCATATATAAAAGTAAAGTTCTACAAACTAAAGTAAATAAACACAACTTATCTTAAATTCCTCCCCAAACAAACTCCTTGAAGTTCCTTTGAATCTCTTTCTTTCTTTACAGTACGTAGAATTCTCTTTCGAATTGGCAATGCAGAAGAGATCTCACACTTCCCTTCCACTCTTACAATTCTTCAAAGAATTCCTCACAATATCTCTATTGAACTCACTATTTAACACTCACTAATAACAATGAACACTAATGGACTTTCTATTGGACACTAAATAACTATTAGAAGACTCTAATAGTACTTTTTACAAACTCTTAACAACTTAGAGGCTTCTAAAAGGACAATGTTTTGGCCTAAAATGGTTCTTTTTAAAGTTGTTGAAGAGTCTCCAAGGGTTTTCTAGGCATCCCTTTGAAAATCGTCCACATTCAACATATTTTGTGAAAGAACTGTCGATCCCGCCGTTGGTGGCCTCGAGCTCCATCGTCGGCGGTCTTCTAGAAACAGTGCCTCAAACTGACCCCGCTGTTGGCGGCCTCGAACTCCGCCGTCGGCGGCCTCCCTTGTAATTAATTCTGAACTATTAGGAAAATTACACCGTCGGCGCCATCGACCTCGCCGTTAGCGCCCTAGGTCAATTTTTCATAATTTAGTCATTTTTGCTCCAAATTCGCTCCTTTTTGCACATTTTCGCTTCATCGCCCTTAAATCTTCATACCTGCAGAAAAACACCAAAAATACCCTTCTTTTAAGTGCAATATTATCAAAATCTATATAAAATAAGCATAAAAATCTTAACATTTTTTTTGGGTCAAAATCCCCAAAACTTAGCTATTACTTGTTCTCAAGTAATCTTTAGTACTACATAAAAGTGATGATTTATTGTGGTAAAGTTTCAATTCAAAAATAATTTAATTTTGATTAAATGAATATTATAGCAAAATTCTTAGAAAGATTTTTTTAAGTAATTATATTAATTTTGCAGGTATAAGGCTATCTAGTCATCAAGTTTAAGAGTTCTAGTCTTTTATTCATTTCAAGAATGACTATATGTTGCAATATCAATTCACTTAGAATATTCAGAAGATAGGAACTTTATGAGGAAACTACAAGTAAATAAACTAGTCATAAATATAAGTTTAGAAATGCTTTTAGATTTCTCTTTAGATTAATCCAAGTAAAGCCAATTTTTGATAAAATATCTCCTCAAGCTTCTCCTCACTTACTTTTCTTTTTATTGGATATTTTTTCAATCCTATATATTTTTCTTTTCTTTTCATGGACTGTTTTTCAATCCTTTTCTTTTTCTTTTTCAAGTGAGGATTACTATATCTGGATAGTCTGTTAATAATTTTGAACTTCACTTTTCTTTTCCTAAATTTGAAACTTTCAAACATTCTTTACCTTATATGTACTTCATAGTTTTTACATTATTGAATCCCAGTCTTTTCTTTCTCAACTAAATTCCTAAGATTCTTAATAATTCAAAATATAGTTTTCTTTACTTTAAATAATTAACTATATTCTTATCCTTTTATATTAAATATCTTAATCTACAAAATTAGTTATCATTACCAAAAATATTTCTTTGAATTTTCTATAATATTTAGATAAAATCTAAACATAGTTATCTGAATTAAATTTTATCACAAAAATTATATTATAATTTTTGAAAATATGTTATTTGAGAATATATAATAGTTAATATTTTTCTCCCCTCCCCCAAACTTAAAGTTTTCTATAATTGAAATAATACAGGGTGGAAAGAAAAATTCTAAATATAAAATTCATACCTTTCTACTTTAGGTATTTTTGTCTTTTTTGAAATTTGCAGGTTTTTCTCAACAATTTCTAACTTCATCTGACCTGTAATATTTAAAAATCTTTCTACACATATAACAGTTTAGAAAACTTGCTGACGTAATGAAATTTTAAAACAAGTATATAAAACTAAACATTTAACAACAACAACTAACTACACTACACAGGACACATGCATTTCACAACACAGAACAAACAGTTTACTATTTTATACTATTCAGTTCACAATTATAATTGCAATCACAAATTATCACAAATATCCAGAAATGAAAATGCAAACTGCAAAACTAAACACATATCCCAGAAACACAATATAGTCCACAGAATACAATAAAAATCAAAGTACAACAACAAAAACTAAAACAAACAAATACATCACATCACTATCAGAAATCTTCAAAATCCCATGCAATGTCTGCATCACCCTGGTCAGCTGGAGGATTGGGCTGATACTGAGTATACCTGGGGCATTCTGGAAAAATCACATCAGATTCTCCTCTGTAGTACCTAGCCTGAGAATCTAATATGCCATCTCAAAATCAGAGTGCCTCTGAAGATACTCACTATCGTGATCATGTCTTCTCTCCAAACCTTTAATTCTGTGATCAATTCTTTCTAATATTTCATCCTACCGTTCAACACTTTTTCTCTGCAGGGTCATGGCATTCATCAAATCATATAAGGTAGGGGGACAAGAGGTAGGAGTGTCATAGCTAGTAGAAGGAATGTCTCTACTAGTAGAAGGTGCCTTGCTCCACTCTCTGATCTTCATTCTTCATGGGATTCATAAGTCTTTATATTCGCCTTACTAATGGATTTCATTGGATACACCCATTCCTCATCATCTCTTGCTTCAACTCCAAATAATTGACATAGTGCATAAATTAGCCCAGGATGCCCTAAATATCCACTTGTCTCACTCTTTGTAGTGGTCATAATGTTCTTATAAAATATTCTCCCCACATTAATACTTCTGTTGTTCTGAATACAGAAAATCATAACAGCTCTGTCTCTCGAGACTTCACTATGATGGTAAGTGGGTAGCAGAGTCGAACAAATGAAATAATGCCATGCCTTAGCAGTTGCATTCATCATAGACAATAGAAAATTAATCCGTTCATGATTTTTAATTTTCTAAATACCTTTCGCATCAGTGAGAAAGTCAATAACATTGTTCAACAGACCCTCAATTGTTTCAAATGTTTCATACTAGCTAGGAAAATAGTTGTGAAGCTCGTAAAAAGTTTTAATGCGATTAGCATTAAAGTCGACAGAAAATCCCCTTACTTGGACAGGCTCATCCTCAAGTTGAGTCAAATTTGAGTAGAACTCTCTAACAACTACGATAGCAGCTTTATTTTTTGTGTAGCAGAAGTTCTCCCATCCTCTCTCTCTGATAACTCATTCTACCTCTCCTCCAAGATTTTTGAAAACTCGATCTTGGATGCACTTCTTACTTTGAAAGATTGAAGTATAGCTTGATTGTGCTTTCGCAATAATGAATTGAGTTTCGTCATATTCGAGTCTTATCTTTTGTCTTGGAGCCATTATTTGATCTATCAAAATCACAAAATCCCAAACTAATCTCCAAAATAATAATACAATGAATTCCTTCCAAGACTTTTCTCCACATTTTCAAATTTCCCAAAATTTCTTAATGTGGAAGAAATTCACGGTGAAAATACAAAATTTTTACATAGGAGTGAATCTCTTACTAAGGGAAGATGAAATCCGGTGTTAGAATGTGTTGAAATCGCTCCAAATCTGAGATCTATCAAGCTCTAGGTCGAATTTTTGAGTAAAAAGGGGAAGAAGATGATGAATAGTTGCATTTGAACAGTCAAAATTGCGGTTAATAGGTAATTATCGCGATCTCACTATCAGCAGGGTCGTTCACGCCGTCAGCGGGCTCTATTAAATTAAATTCCATTACTCTCAGAAAAATCACGCCGTCGTCAGCCTCGAACGCGTCATCGGCGAGATTTTCAAAAATTATCATTTTTCAAATTTTTGTGATTTCAATCAATTTTAAGCCTCGTCATCATCCGTACGATCCTTTTAATCATATATTTTAAGTGATTAAGTGATGTATTAATATGAATAAATATACACACAACAAAACTTCACATTTGTATATTAAATCCAAGTGTTTACAACACACATTAAATAACACACATAAACAGGTATTTTCTCAACCTAAATCCATCTAATCGCCGTCGGAATCTAAACCACAACACTCAAAACGCTGAGAACAAACATCTCAATCATTATCTCATCTTTACTGAGATTAAAAAGCAAACTACAAAAGCAAACACACAAACAAAGTTCAAATCAAACGCAATATAATAAAACAAATAAGCAATTCAATTCTATTACTCTTCAGAATCTGTACTAGTTTCTCCTTTGATATCCCCCATTGCTTGAACAAGGACAAACATGTTATAAAAAGGTCAGAATGGGAATTCCTCAGTTGAATCTTCATCAATCCATCCCATCTTCTTCATTAAGCGTATCAGCCTCACTTCAAATTGCCCAATATGATCAAAATGTTTTTTCATCCTCCAATCGATATGATCAAAGAAATCAGACATATTGTTAACTATACTCATTAAATTTTGTACCTGCTTCTCCAGATTCTTGATTCGGTGTAAGATCATTGGTGTCCTGTCCGCTACGAGAGGTTGAATAGGAACAAAATTCTACGATGCTTGATCCATGATCAAGCCCGTGTCATTCTCCTCTTCAATGGCTGGGAACATACGAGTTGGGTCTAAAGGTTTCCAGGGTAGCAGTATTTTCTCCTAAATCTCATACGAAACTTGAAACAAACTGCATATTGAGAAAATTGTGGAAGGATGTCTAAGCCCTTGAAATGATCCTTGAATGATCAGGCCAAACACATACTTCACAATTATTGATCCAATATCAATGGGCCATCCCATTTGAATGCAGTAGTTCAAAATTGCACTTTCTTTTGTGACTTTGCTTATTTTCATTGTCGGCAATAACTTCATAGATATGATAAAGTGCCAATTTTTTCAAAAAAGCATTTAAAAGTGTTGCAGAAAAACTAACGTACCCGCTTTCTCTAACTTCCCAGTCTTCAGTTTCGTCCGTCAAATATTGGTATATTTCATTCATCTTGTCTCTTATAGGCACGAATTTGAATAATGGCAGACATGAACATTTTCAAGCATATATAACTCATTAATTCTTCCAGAATTAAATTTTATCCACCTACCTCGCACATAGACGCTTCCTTGGTTAATTTCATATAAATTGGCGTAGAATTCCTTAACCACTGGTGACCCGACCCGCAATTACGCAGTAAATTAACTTCCAAAAGATGACAAAAAAACTTGACCCGATTTATAAATAGCGGCTAGCATGCAAAATCTTAAATGATATAAAAATTAGGAAATATTTTACACACTAGTGGTACTATGCAAGTATACATATCGTTTCAAGTAATATAGAGTTTTTCTTTAAAAACCCCAGTATCGATCCCACGAGGAAGTGAAGTAAGAGGTCTTTAGTCAAATTCTAGTCTACTACTAATAGTCATTAGTTTGGAATGTCGATTAAAATTGTGTTTTATCTAACAAATAATCCTAAATGTAAGTGTTAAATGTAATTGTAACTATAACTAAATGCAAATAATAATTCTAAAGATAACCCTATTTGGATGAATTGGTTTGGAGAATTTTGAGATATTATAAACTACTATTCTTATGTAATGAAATGGATAATGTATAGGAATGAGATGCATTTAATATTGTATGTGCCAAATAGGGGCAATCATATTCTTTACCCTTTGGTCCAGACATAAAAAACATTGACTAATCCTATGGTTAGTTGCTGAATCTACGGTTAGGCTGGGAGGATACCGGTTCTTACTTCGGAGCTCCTTTGTTCCCCTCGTCTGCGGGCTAACATCTACACTTCAGGACCCAAATGATAGGACTGAATTGAGGATTTTAGCCTGTCACTCTAAAATATCCAATTCTATGCCCGATAATTATATTTCCCTATTTATTTGCATTCAATCCCCATGAACTTCACTATCCATGGAATTTGAATGTGGTTCCACTTTGTTGAGAATTACATATGCCCTTTCGGGACTTAACGCAATTACAACGAATTTTAACACTACAATGGGCCCTTATTGCAATGTAAATGATGTGCAAGTAAAAACCATCACATTTATAATTAAAACTTCTTCTAGCATGCATCACAAAATCCAAAACATGAATTCTACTCATTACAAAAGAAAAGTAAAATAAAAATAATGGCAGAATCTTCTCATGCCACTATTTCCAAATAAGAAGAAAGAGTAAGAGAGATGCGTCACAAATCAAGAAGAAAACACAATGGGAAAGCTTCATTTAAACAAAGCAAATCCACTATGTAAGTGTTTACAAAATCATAAGAAAATGAAAAACAATACTTAGCTTTTTCCCTTTGAAAGAAAGATGAAGATCTCTCCCACAAAGTCTCTCGTCGATCCATGCAATGCAAGTTCAATCCCTTACAAATTCTCTCAAAATCTCCTCTCCAATCTCTCGAAAAGGGTAGAAATCTACATTTCTACTCTTAATCTAAGAATCCTAAACATTCCCTAAGTTTTTCATAACATTTCTCTCCTTTTTCTCTTCTTTTCTCCTCACTTTTCTAACCTATATTCGCCATTTTTAAAGAGTATGGATGAATTCCTAAGAGTTCCCTTAAGCACCCCTTCGAAAAAGCGTCCAAATACGTCGAATTTCGGCCCAAAACCGCCATCGGTCTAAAACCTTCTCGGCACTGTCGGAGGATTCAAGGTCGCTGTCAGTGAGCTTTTCAGGCATTTTTCAGTGTTCTCTAAAAAATCTCGTCGTCGGCGAGATCGAGGCCGCCGTCGGCGAGCAGACTGCTGCGCAGCTCCACCGTTTGGCTCCGTTTGGCTTCGTTTTAACTCTGTTTCGCCCCATTTAAGTTGCGTTGTATTCGTAACAGATAGCCCTACATAATAAGCATAAAAACAATATTTCTTTAAAGTGTAATCTCATTCAAAAATATGCAAGAAGTGTAAAAGAGATTAACCATCAAAAGAGTTATCGAAAGGTGTCAGGGTAGAATTTCATTTCTTGCTCGTTTTTGCTCCAAATTGCACCATTTTTGCTTCTTTTTACTCCAATCACCATTTCTTGTACTTAAAACCAATAAACATACAAAATAACTTCCTTTAACGTGCAATATCATAAAAAATAAGTAAAATGATATAGCAAAAAGTGTATATATTTTAGGCGTGTCAACTGGAACGACTACTGCGGCAGTAGTATAACAAAACACTTCCCATCTTCGCCGTATAATCATTTCTTCAATTGGTGAAAAAGAATTTCTTAATCCTCTATTGACGAATCCTCTTTCCTTGATTAACCTTCTCTTGGACATCACCTTGTTGAAAAGTCGCTGCGCCTTGGCACTGACGAACTTTCACCGGTTGTAAACTTGAAATCTTGAGTAATATACTGAATTGGAGGCCATTAGAGAGGAATTGAAAGTGGTTTTCATTCATTTTTGGGATTTGAAGTGTTTAGGAACCGTCCATGGTAGCTTAAAAGGGACGAATTCGCTAAAAACTACCAAAAACTGTTATTTCGAACTTGAAAAATTGTCCACTCGCCGATCCCGCTGTCGGCTGCCTCGATGGCACCATTGGTGAGCCTAGTGCAATTAATTCCAGGGCTCTTAGGAAAAACCCACCGTCGGCGGTGTCGAGCGCGCCATCTGTGCCATAGGCAAAAATTTGCACTTTTACGTCGTGGTCAATTACATTCCAAATTTTCTCTATGGATCCAAATTTTTTTATAATCAAAGGTTAAATACAAATAGTAGAATTCAATATTACTACAAACTCAAACAAAAACAACAAATAAAGATAACTATGGGTTACCTCCCATAAAGCGCTTAGTTTAACGTCGTCAGCCCGACCTATTCAGGTGTTATTCACGTTGATTAAACTTTAAAACCTCTTTAAATTTAGTTTTTTACCCTCAAAATATGGTTTTAATCTATTTCCATTTAATTTAAATCTATTCACAGTCTTCTGATCTTCAATTTCAACAGCTCCATAAGAAATAATTAACCTTAAGAGTCACAATAAAGGGTCCTAACCAACGAGACTTCAATTTCCCAAGAAATAATTTCAACCTTGTATTATAAAGCAAAACTTCTTGCCCTGGTTCAAAGTTCTTCTGATTAATCTTCCTATCATGCATTAACTTCAGTTTTTCCTTATAAATTTTGTTCTTATCGTAAGACTCATTTCTTAATTCATCTAATTCATTCAATTTCAACAATATCTTCTCACCAGCATTTTTCAAATTATAGTTGTATTCTTTAATTGCTCAATATGCTTTATGCTCCAATTCTACTGGTAAGTGACAAGTTTTCCATATATAAGTCTGTAAGGAGTCATACCAGTAGGAGTTTTATAAGCAGTCTTGTACACTCATAATGCAATATTCAGTCTCGTAGACCAATCTACTCTACTAAGATTTACAGTCTTTTCTAATATTTGTTTAATCTTACGATTAGAAACTTCAGCTAAACCACTTGTTTGAGGATGATAAACAGAAAATCTATGAACAATATTAAATTTTTTTCCAATCTTTGAATGTATTTATTCCTAAAATGGGATCCTCCGTCAGTGATAATCACTCTCGGCATTCCATATCTTGTGAAAATATTTTTCATTAAGAATCTTGAAACACTTTTAGCATCACAACGAGGTAAAGCTTGTGCTTCAATCCACTTTGATACATAATCAACTGCAATTAAAATATATAAGTTCCCAAATGAAGGAATAAATGGTCCCATGAATCTAATCCCAAACATAAAAAATTTCCACTTCTAACATTAAATCTAGAGGCATTTCATTTCTTCTAGATATATTACCTACTCGATGACATCTATCACAAGTTTTGATATATCTGTAGACATCTCTAAAATACGTAGGCCAATAAAATCTAGCTTGCAAAATTTTATGCGCAGTTTTGTCAATGCCAGAATGTCCTCCAAATTCAAATCGTGGCAGTTTTGAATAATCTGTTCAGTTTCTTCATAAGACACACATCTACTAATAATAAGATCGTTACATTGCTTATATAAATATGGTTCATCCCAAAAATATGCTTTTGCATCATGAATGATTTTTTTCTGTTGTTGCAGAGTTAACATAGGTGGCAAAATATCGCTTACTATATAGTTAACAATATTAGCATACCAAGGTATTTTCCACTCATTAATATTATAAAGTTTTTCATCAGGGAAATTGTCTGTAATTTCATTGTCGGTATCATATAATTCGTGATATTCCAGTCTCGACAAATGTTCAGCAATTTATATTGACAATTCCTTTTCTATCAATCACCACAAAATCAAATTTTTGCATTAAAAGTACCCATCTAATTAATCTTGGTTTAGTATCCTTTGTTTGCATCAAATATGTAATAGCAGAGTGATCAGTATGCACAATACATTTAGTTCCAATTAAATATGATCTAAATTTATCAAAAGCATATACAATAGCTAGTAACTCTTTTTTAGTAACTGTATAGTTAATTTGAACATCATTAAGAGTTCTACTAGCGTAGTATATAACTTTAAAAATTCTATCATATCTTTGACCAAGAACAGCTCCAATAGCATAATCACTAGCATCGCACATTAATTCAAATGATTTTTCCCAATCATGTGAAACTATTACAGGTGATGTGATTAGTTTTTTGTTTAATAACTCAAAGGTATTTAAGCAGTCTTCTGTAAATTCAAATTTCTTGTCTTTTTCTAAAAGTTGGCATAGAGGTTTGGTAATTTTTGAAAAATCATTAATATAGCGCCTGTAGAAACCAGCATGTCCAAGAAAACTTCTTACCCCTCTCACTGTAGTAGGAGGTGGTAATTTAGCTATTACTTGAATTTTTGCAGGGTCTAATTCCATGTCATTTTCTGAAATTTTATTCCATAATACAATTCCTTCTACAACCCTAAATTACCTTTCTCCCAATTCAGAACTATGTTAGTTCTTTCGCATAGCTCCAAAAAATTTTCAAGATGATTTAAGCATGCGTTAAATGATATTCCAAACACAGAGAAATCATCCATAAATACTTCTATTCCATTATCAATTAAATTATTAAACATAGACATCATACATCTCTGGAATGTTGCAGGTGCATTACATAGTTCGAAAGGCATTCTTCAAAAAGTAAAAGTTCCATAAGGACTAGTAAATTTTGTTTTCTCTTGATCCTCAGGAGCAATAGGTATTTGATGGTAACCGGTATATCCATCCAGAAAACAGTAATACTTGTGTCCATCAAGTTTATCCAACATTTGGTCTAGAAAAGGAAGAGGAAAGTGATCTTTTCGGGTGGCGGCATTTAATTTTTGATATTCAATACAAATACGCCATCCAAAAACTTGTCTGATAGGTATTAATTTATTATTTTCATTTACTTCAATAGTTACTCCTCCTTTCTTAGGAACACAATGAATTGGACTTACCCAAGTACTATCCGAAATACGATATATAATTCTAGCATCTAACCAATTTAAAATATCTTTTTTACCTACATCTTTCATAATAGGGTTCAGTCTCCTTTGAGGGTCAATTCTTGGTTTATGTTCTTCATTTAATAAAATTCTGTGCATACAAATGGAATGACTAATTCCTTTAATATCAGTTAATGTCCATCCAAAAGCTTTTTTATATTTTTTAATGTATCCATTATTTTTTTTTTTGAATTTTAGTTAAGTCCGAAGATACTATTACTGGTAATGTTGAAAACTCTCCTAAAAATACATACTTCAAATGATTTGGAAGATTATTTAATGGAAGTTCAGGGGGTTTTATAATAGATGGAATTAATGTTTCATTTTCTGGTGCTGTTGAATTGAGAAGTTATAATTTTTCCTGAACATAATCAGCTTCTTCACTATCAATTTCATCATAATTATCTTTTTCTATATCTTCGTTTTCTTCATAATTTCCCTTGAAATATTCTCTTTTCAGATAATCACATGCATACATTCTGAAACATTCAATATCTTTTTCTATTGAAGGATATTTCATTGACTTTGAGATGTTAAAGGTTACTTCTTGATCATTTACTCTCATTGTCAATTCTCCTTTTTGAACATCTATCATGGCTCTTCCTGTAGCTAGGAATGGTCTTCCTAAAATGATTGGAATTTCTTTATCTTCTTCCATATCTAAAATGATAAAGTCCACAGGGAAGATAAACTTATCAACCTTGACCAGAACAGCTTCTACAACTCCCTTAGGATGTGTAATAGATCGATCAACTAACTGTAGAGTTACAGAAGTTGGTGAAATCTCTCCAATTCCTAACCTTTTAAAAGTTGATAGAGGCATCAAATTTATGATAACTCCTAAATCACGTAATCCTCGCCCATAAAACTTTTCATCAATAGCACACGGAATAGTAAAACTACCAGAATCTTTAAGCTTTTTAGGAAGCTTTCTTTGAATTATTGCACTAAACTCTTCACTGAGTGCAACAGTCACAGGATCTAGTAACTTCCTCTTTTTGTTGGGTATATCCTTCATAAATTTAATATAATCATGCATTTGTTCCAAAGCTTCAACAAAAGGAATATTTATTGACGATTTTTTCAAAAGGTCTAAGAATTTAGCAAATCTTTTTCCTTTATCTTGTTGCTTTAGTCTTTGAGGAAATGGTGGTGGAGATTTTTCAACAGTAATTTTCATAGGTTTCAGAGGAAAATCAGGATATAAACTTTCGTTTTCTCCTTCTGTTTCTTCTTTTTCCTTTTCAACTACAATTTCTTTTTGAACTCTTGTTTCTAACACTTTTTCACTTCTCAATTAAATAGACTTAATTTGTTCTTTTCCTTGATCTTTAGGATTTACTTCAACATTGCTAGGTAAAATTCCAACAGGTCTATTGCTTAATGCAGTAGCAATTTGCCCTAATTTGTTTTCTATGTTTTTAATAACAGCTTCTTGACTTTGTAATTAATTACCCATATTCAAAACTAATTCTTCTATCGACAACTTCTTCTCCTTAAATTGTGAATTATTATAAAAACTTGGTGGATTAGAAGGTCTATAATTAAAATTACCTTGGTTGTTTATATTTCCTAATGGGTTTACAGGATTGTTCCCCAACTGAGGATTAACAGGATTTGCATTACCTTGGTTATTCCAATTAAAGTTTGGATGATTTTTCCAACCTGGATTATAATAGATTGAATAAGGGTTATTTTGTCTATTATTTATTAAATTTATAGTTTCATATGAAGACTGAGCATCTACAATTTGGCCTAATGAATTTTCTTCTAACACTAGAGGTGCTTGAGAACGATTCATTCCATATTGATCCATTTTCTTTAAAAGAGAAACTATCATAGTTAAAGCATCAGAATCATGAACACTGACTACTCTCTTAGGATTTACCCTTTCAGCAGGCCATTGAAAATTATTGGTAGTCATTTCTTCTATTAACGCATAGGCTTCTTCAAAAGGTTTAGACATTAGTGATCCACCAGCAACAGCGTCAATAATAGATCTAAGAGATCCTACTAATCCATTATAAAATGTTTGAATAATTAACCAATCTAATAAAGCATAATGCGGACATTTCCTAAGAAGTTCTTTAAATCTTTCCCAAGATTCATATATCGATTCTCCCTCAAACTGACTGAATGATGTGATATCATTTCTAAGCTTAGCAGTCTTAGAAAGTGGAAAATATTTTGATAAGAATTTTTGCAAAAGTTCTCCCCAAGTTCTAATAGATTCAGGTGCTAACAAATTTAACCAAGCCTTAGCCTTATCCCTTAGTGAAAAAGGAAAACTTCTAAGTCTGACAGCATCATCGGACACTTTGTTGTACTTAAAAGTAGCACAAAGTTCTAAGAAACTTGCTAGATGTAAATTAGGATCTTCATTTGAAGTTCCACCAAATTAATTGTTTTGTATCATTTGGATAATTGCAGGTTTAAGCTCAAAGAAATAGCAGCTACATAAGAATTTTGGATAGTTAAGTGAATTTCATCTAATGTTGGGTTAGCGTAATTTCTTAATGGTCTAGATTGATATTCATTTTCTAATCTTTGGTTGTTTATGTTGTTTTCCATTGTTTCAGAATTTATAGGTTCTTTTCTCAGTTTTCTAATTCTCTTAACAGTGCGTTCTAATTCCGAATCGTAAGGTATAAGATTTTCAGAACCAAATTTATGCATACAATCAAAATCAATACACAACAAAACAGTTAACTAAATAAGTTGTAATTCTATTAAAAAGTTTTCTGACTGTCCTAAATTGTCTGTTACTCTAATTATGTTATATTCCCCAGCAACGGCGCCAATGACTTGAACCACGATTTTTTATATACTTAAAAATATAAGAATTCGACAACACTACTAGAAGATCTAAATCCGCAGCAATAGCGCCAAATTGACTTGGAGCTTAATTTTAATTTTTTTAATAATTATAATCTTTAATCACAGAGTTACCTTTAAACATAAGTATATGTATCGCTAAAGTAATACAGGGCTCTAGTGGAGTCCTGGATATCGATCCCACAGTGAATATTTTAGAGGCTATAGACTAGGATTGTAGAATTTAAGCATCACAACTAGATCGAAACTGTCTATCTGTCACTAATACGCAATCGAAAATAATATGAAATTTAAATTAAACTAGTTCTACAAACAATTAACTAATACTACTAAAGTGAAGTTCAAATATATAAGCAAGAATATTTCTCCTTTGTTAAGATATTTAAGTGAATAGATAATTAGAATTAGTTTAAAAACGGTGTTGTGCCAAATAGGAGCACACTTATGCTTTACCCTTTGGTCTAGGAATAAAGAACATTGGCTAATCCTATGCTTGGTTACTGAATCTGCGGCTAGGCTGGGAGGATACCGACTCTCACTTTGGGGCTCCCATGTTCCCCTCATCTGAGGGCTAACATCTACACTTCAGCATCAAATTGAGGATTTTAGCCTGTCAATCTAAAATCTCCAATTCTACTCCCGATATATATTATTTCCCTTTTTATTTGCACCCTCCTTCTAAGTACTTTAACCTCCCTGAATCTTGGATATAATCATTATATAATTGTTAAATTCAACAGATTTTAACTATTCAATTGGCCAGATTGAAAGTAAATTAAGATCTAAGTAAAAGATTATCACAACTTCTTTAAACTTTTATGGCACACTAATTATATTTATCATTCTACAAAAATATCAAAACTAGGAGAAAGACAGAACAACTACTCAGAATTCATGAAGAGGATGCAATAAAACTTGGATTTCATATATAAAAGTAAAGTTTTACAAACTAAAGTAAATAAACACAACTTATCTTAAATTCCTCCCCAAGCAAACTCCTTGAAGTTCCTCTGAATCTCTTCTTTTCTTTACAGTATGCGAAATTTTCCTTCGAATCGCCAATGCAGAAGAGATCTCTCACTTCCCTTCCACTCTTACAATCCTTTGAAGAATTCCTCACAATATCTCTATTGAACTCACTATTTAACACTCACTAATAATAATGGACACTAGTAGACTCTCTATTGGACACTAAGTAACTATTAGAAGACTCTAATAGTACTTTTTACGAACTCTTAGTGACTTTTAGAGGACTCCAAAAGGACAATTTTTTGGCCTAAAATGGTTCTTTTAAAGTTGTCGAAGTGTCTCCAAGGGTTTTCCAGGCATCCCTTTGAAAATCATCCACATTCAATGTATTTTATGAAAGAAACATCGATCCCGCCGTCGGCGGCCTAAAGCACCGCCGTCGGCAGCCTTCTAGAAACAGTGCCTTAAACTGACCCCGCTGTCAGCAGCCTTGACCTCCGCCGTCGGCGGCCTCCCTTGCAATTAATTCTGAGCTCTTAGGAAAATCACGTCGTCGATGCCATCAACCTCGCCGTCGGTGCCCTAGGTTAACTTTTCATAATTTGCTCTTTTTTGCTCCAAATTTGCTTCTTTTTGTATAATTTTGCTTCATCGTCCTTAAATATTCATACCTGCAGAAAAACACCAAAAATACCCTTCTTTAAAGTGCAATATCATTAAAATCAGTATAAATTAAGCATGAAACTCTTAACATTTTTTCCTTGGGTCAGTCTGCAAACCAATTTTATGTTGACGTACAAGTTCCCCTACCTAATACAAAAGAATTAGGCAGAGTTTATATTACATGGGTTCAAAGTTCCCTATAGAGGCAAGCCTCTATAGTTAATTATATCTTAAATGACCGAAGTCTCTTAAGAAAACTCTCATTAATGATCAGTGGTTTTTTGCTCTCAAGAATTTTAAAGTTTAAGGTATTCAAGGATGGACTTATAAGTATCAAATGGGATTGGTTCAAATAGAAATGATTATTTTAAGAGTTCAAAGGGTTGAAACAGTAGGGGATGTCACAAACCTAAGGGGAAACCTCTGGCGACTTCCTAAACTATCCTATTATGTGGCTTTAACTTTAAAAGTGATATTAGATGTTTCATCTTGCCAATTTTATTATTTAGAGCTTATATCTGCATAATACCGATCATACAGATAGCCTGGAAGATAAGAGGATTTATGTCGTACCAATGGACAACCTCAGAATCCTAAGAACAGTTAGGGCTTATATTGCACGAGGTGCAAAGGCCTAAAGAGATAAAGTGAGGGTTTACATCGCACTAGGTAAACTACCTCGAAGTCTTGTGGCTTGTTGTTTATTTCTAGAAAAGATGATTATTGTTTTAGATCCGCTTTGGTATTGATGATGGCCATGTTGCTCATTGTATATGCTCCAGCTCCTCGTTACAACAAGTTAAATTTTAGAAGTCTCAAATTGAAGGGATGAGAAAAGTGTCGTGTTCTAGAGTTCAAGTTCTGGTGTGACTATCATGTTTTCATTATTATTTAAATGTCATATTATTTTTATGTCTTATTTAAATGGAAATATTTAAGTTGATTAAGCGATACCGGTTAGGATCCCATAGTTCTCTCATTCTAGCACCACCATTTTCTTCGGATTCACTTGGTCCAGATGATTTTACTAAACTCAACTGAATGAGTTCCATAAGTTCATCCAGACTAGGAATTCTCGTAAGCAGTCGTAGGTTACCTCATCCGAGGGATTCCCAATCATCCAATATAGACGTTTTAATTTAATTACAATTGTTGTTTTGTTGTTTGGTTTTTTTATTAAATTTTGTGTTGTCTTATATTTTGATTGTTGTGAATTGATTTTGGTTTTGTTTTTATTTTGACAGTGATCGCAAGTATGGCATGCAGGAAGAAGTAGAGCTTTTAATTAATAAAAAAAGTGTAAATTGCTATAAATAAGCATAAATGCATACTTGGAAGTTTTCGAGTACATCCGCTGAAATGTTTAGCATTTTAAAGTAGACATGAAAGTAGAAACTAAGGTTTGATGATTTAAATTCAGCGAGGGAACCTCTTCCATAAATTGGTGGATCTCTAAGGTTTGTTAAAGATGATTTTCTTGAGCAAAGAACATTGAAATCCAATTGTTATTCTAAAATACCCCATTAGATAGAGGAAGTGTCCAGGGCATAACCCTGAACATCTTTTCAAAACGTTTGGGATCCTTTTGAGCTCATTTGGTTTCATTGTTTAGTTCAACTAACCGCCCATGTTCAAGTAGGGCTTGTTAATGATGTCTTAATCCTTGCTCAGTGAACTTAGATATTCTAATTATCCCTTAAGTGGGGTAACATTCATTCAATATTTCATTTATGAGTTATGTGAGTGAAAGCCTTTAGGGGCAAATTATATTTTTAAAAGACTAGGTCAGATTGACTGAGGTTGAGCTAGTAATGTTTTTAAAAATATTTATAAATGATTATTTTCTCTTTTCGAATCCTCATTAATTGAAGTTGAGATCAAACATGGTTCATTTCCTAGCCCTTAAGCATTTATGGGTAGATTTTGTAATTTTAAAGGAATATTGATTTATGTGACATTTGATCTTTATTAAAGATGTCAAAATCATAAAACCATTGATTAGGGGTTTAGATTAATGATTTATAATCTTTCTAGATCAAACCACTTGCTTTAGGATCATTAAATTAGATTAACTTCCAAATTTCAATAATTTAAAAAATTACAACTTTACCCTTAATATTGAAAAGTGTTGAGTTGGTTTCTACCTCTTAACCTTTTATGTTTCAATCATCTAAGAATGCCAATTAAGATTGTTCATTTCTCATTTACCCTTTAGTTAGGCGTAAATATTAATTAAAGCTTAAATTCCATAATTTCCATTTTGCCTTTTTAGGCGTATCACTTCATAACTTTTTAAATTTAACTCAAACGACTTTAAAATTTTTATGTTATCCCGCTCATGGGTTAATTAAATTATTTGAGGAGAAAATGAATTTTTTATTTTAATTTTATTTTTTAGAATTATTTTAATCCAATTAGGCATTTTTCATGATTATTCATTAAATGAACCAATACTGATCTTCTATCTTAAAAAAAATATTGGAGATTCATCTAGGCCGGAAGAAAAATTTGACTAATTTTCATAAATTTTTGAGTTTTATTTTAATTATTATTATTATTATTTGTTGATTTTGAGTATTAATTAAATGTAAAATATTATTTAAGTTGAAAATTAAGTTTTATATTTTTTCTAAATCTCTTTGAATTCAAGGGACCTAAAAAATAAGTTTCAGATTTTTTTAATTTATATTTTATTTATTGGAATTATTTTAATACAAAATTAAGGAAAATTCATTTTAAGTCTTTTAAAATTCATTAATTTTTTATAACATTAGGAAAAATATTCAACTTGTCTCCAAGTGATCAAGAAACAATTTGAAATATTTTAGTGTATTTTAATATTTTTGTGAATTTGTGAATTTTTAATTATTTTTTATTATTTAAATATTAGAAAATAGGCTTAAGATGAAATATTTATTTTAATTTTAATTTTATTTTCTTAAATTTCTCTGGTCACAAGGAACTCTCTAATCAATTTTATAATTTTTTTACTTATATTTTAATTAATATAATTATTTTAATGTCAAAAATGTCATTTTACTTAGAAAGTCATGTTTAGTGATTAAATCAATTCTTATAGAGTTCAAATTTTTATGGGGAGTTCACTTGACCATATAATTTTGTGTGGGTTTAGTTTTGTGATTTTTCTGATTATATTTTAATTATTTGATTTTTCTTTCATTTTAATATGTTAATTACATAAAGTGATATTTTTAATTAATAAAATCCATTTTATATTTTTCTTAGGATCTTCTGCCCTAAGTGAACTTACCAAAGAAAACTTTATATTTATATGATTTATATTTTAATTACTATAATTTTTATACCAAAACAGAGGGGATTAATGTGAAAATTAGGGATCTTTAGTAAGAGATCCCCCTTGACCTTGGAAAAATAAGGGAAGATCCCTAACCCAGAGCCTTTCTGCCCTCCAAAACTCATGCCATGGTGATTATTTTTTAATAATTTATGATTTAATGAAGTTTCAGATCATTTAATTAATTTAAATAGAAATGCAGGTCAAAAGATTTTAATTTTTATTTCCATTGTTCTCCTCTGTTCACTGAGCAAGAATAAATTTTTATTTTATTTTTATGAATTTTATACACCAAGTTATGAGTTTTTAAAGATTACTGAATTAAATAAATCCAAAAAATCCTTATTTTCTCTCTTAAACTAGTCTGCCCCACACAAACCTTGTACCGGTCGAACGCTCTACCCACTTGTCTCCCATTCGGCATTGCCAACCAAATTAATGTCACGTGGCTTCGCTTCCATCCTTCTGTCCAGCATGATTCGAATCGTCCGTCCGATACTTAACCAAATCACTCACGGTTTGTTCCTACAAGTACATCTAACCTAGATGAACACATCTATATGGCTAATGCAGTATGTAATCATGTATATACGCATGGAGACCCAAACTGAGCTTAGTTTGGGGCGAGAGTTCTTCACCTGAGTCTAAGAGGTGTAGCCTCGATGGGAAGTGTTTTGGACGTTCGTGAGGACCTTGCGAAGCTTCTCCAAGCACCAATTTTAACTCATCCTGGGTCTGGGTATGAACTCGATCAGAGGAGTATTCCAAGCTTGGTCTAACACTGGTGCAGAGAGCTCAACAGAGGGGGGTTTTGATGGAAAACTTCCTCGTCGGGTGAAGCTTAAGGGCAATTCAATTTGGAGATTGGCGAAGAAACAGTGAGTGTCCTATTTTTAGCCTAATCTTGGGCTCATAAATTGAGATTAAGTAGAGGTAATTATGGCTGTAAGACAATGGGGCTGAGCTTCTCTAGGCTATGGGAAGAGTTTGGAAATAATTTGACAGAGCTTGGCTAGGGTTTGGTGCATCATCTCCTTTGACCGTGGAGAGTGGTTATTTAAATAGGCACAACCATGGCTATCTTCAGAGCTGGCTAATGGGTGCAATTAGCTTCTTAGGTGGAGTGAAGAAGAGCTGCAGTGGCAAATTAAGTTGAGCCAGGTCAGGGGGTTTAATTCTGAGTTTAATTCATTTTAGTCTTCTCGACTATGGCATTTTCTGGCGACTGGGCTGGTTGGCCGGCCATGGTCAGGTCACCCTCATGGTCAGGTAAGCCAGAGAGTTTGAGTGGTGAAGTCAATTTGGGTTTATGATGGCTTTAAGGTGAATATTCAAAGTGGATTTGGGGTTTTGGCTAAGTTGGCTAGGTTGGGTTTAATCCCTTAGTCACTTAGCTAAATGATCCACTTAAAAAGTACCTATTTTATGCCTTATTTATGATTCAATTTTTAAGGATATTATGCTTTAATGAAAAGCATTTTTATGTTTTTGGATATAGGTGATGAAAAAAGAGTTCAAGAAGGAAAAAGGAACAAAAAGGAGCAAAAATAGAGCTAAAAAGCAAAGTTGCCAAAATTATAGGTCTGGCTCCTAGGCGCCAGAATCCGGCGACTAGACGCTAGTTCGATACTGAAGCAGTTAAGATTTTTGACAACTTTGGGCAGTTATTTTGATGGTGTTAAGCGGTTATCAGACCTTCTAGAAGACTGAAAGTTACTCCTGATACATAGGACATGTGATACAATGCATCTGGACACAGGAAAACGGTTTTAATCGCGAAGAGGTGCAATCCAAAGTGAAGGGGTGCGAAGATCTGGTCACAAAGTCCAACGCCTAGGCGCCAGATCCCGGCGCCTAGGCGCCACAGTTACTTTCTAGAATATTCATTGAATTTGGATGAATTTGGAAGAGGTGCCTTAAGCAACCCCTGATCATTTTTTAAGCTCTATAAATTTGAGACATTTCTACAGAAAACAGAGCTCTCCCACGCCTAGAAATAGTTTTAGAGAGCCATGAACTGACCCGCAATTACGCAGTAATTTAACTTCCAAAAGATGGCCAAAAACTTGACCCGATTTATAAATAGTGGCTAGTGTGCAAAATCTTAAATGATATAAAAATTGAAAAATATTTTACACACTAGAGGTACTACGCAAGTATATGTATCGCTTCAAGTAATATAGAGTTTTTTTTAAAAATCCCAGTATCGATCCCATGAGGAACTGAAGTAAGAGGTCTTTAGTCAAATTCTAGTCTACTACTAATAGTCTTTAGTTTGGAATGTTGATTAAAATTGTGTTTTATCTAGCAACTACTCCTAATTGTAAGTGTTAAATGTAAAGATATTAACTAAAACTAAATGCAAATACTAATTCTAAACATAACCCTTTTTGGATGAATTGATTTGGATAATTTTGAGATACTAAAAACTACTATTCTTATGTAATGAAATGGATAATGTATCAGAATGAGATGCATTAAATATTGTATGTGCCAAAAAGGAGCAATCCTATTCTTTACTCTTTGGTCCAGGCATAAAGAACATTGACTGATCCTATGCTTGGTTACTGAATCTGCGGCTAGACTAGGAGGATACAGGCTCTTACTTCGGAGCTCCCACGTTCACCTCACCTGAGGGCTAACAATCTACACTTCAGCACCCAAATAATAGGACCGAATTGAGGATTTTAGCCTATCACTCTAAAATCTCCAATTCTACGCCCAATTAAAAATATTTCCCAATTTAATTGCACTCAACTCCCATGAACTTCACCATCCATGTAATTTGAATGTGGTTCCACTTTGTTGAGAATTACACCGCCCTTTCGGCTCAACGCAATTACAACAAATTTTAACACTACAACGAGCTCTTTTTGTAATGTAAATGAAGTGCAAGTAAAAACCTTCACATTTATAATTAAATTCACTTCTAACATGCATCACAAAATCCTAAACATGAATTCTACTCATTACAAAAGAAAAGTAAAATGAAAATAATGGCATAATCTTCTCATGGCACTATTTCCAAAGAAGAAGAAAGAGTAAGAGAAATACATCGCAAAGCATGAAGAAAACACAACAGAAACTTCATTTAACCAAAACAAATCTACTAGGTAATTGTTTACAAAATCATAAGATAATGAAGAACAATACTTAGCTTTTTCCCTTTGAAAAAAAGATGAAGATCTCTCCCACAAAGTCTCCCGACGATCCATGCAATTCTAGCGAAATCCCTTACAAAATTCACTCAAAATCTCCTCTTTAATCTCACCAAAAGGGTAGAAATCTACATTTCTACTCTTAATCTAAGAATCCTAAACATTCTCCAAGTTTTTCCTAACATTCCTCCTTTGTTTCTCCTTTTCTCTTCACATTTCTAACATAAATTCGCCATTTTAAAGAGTATGGACGAATTCCTAAGAGTTCCCTTAAGCACCCCTTCGAAAAAGCGTCCAAATACGTTGAATCTTTGCCTGAACCGACCTTCTCGCCGTCGGCGGGCTCATTGGTGCCGTCGGCGGGCTTCTAGAACATGGGCCAACTGCTTAGGCTCGCCATTGTCGGGCTTCCTTATAATATTGTCTGTATTCTCTGGAAAAATATGCTGTCGGCGGCCTATTCTTCGCCGTCGATGGCCAAGATCAACTTATGTCTCTTTTGGTCCTTTTTTATCCAGATTCGCTCATTTTCACATCTTTTTGCTAAATTGTCTATCAATCTTCATTCCTGCAACAAAAAATAGAAAATACCTTTCTTTAAAGTGCAATATCATCAAAATCAATGTAAAATCGGTATGAAATTCTCAATATATTTTTCTTTGGTCAAGCCACCAAATACTTTCTTAAGTATTTAGTGAGTTTATTTTAGTTTATTTTAGTTACTTTGAGTGTTACTACTCAATTCCTTGAGTAGTAAGTGAGAGTTTGTAAGAGTTGGTGTTTTTGAAGTCTTGTACTTTGCATTGAAGTCAGTAGGAGTCAAAGGATCACTTGAAGGAACATTTCAGACAAGTATTTGTAACTTGGTTCAAAGTTTTATAAATATGTTTTGTTGTGTGAATTCAATGTGTTCTGAGTAGTTACTTTTCTTTCTCCTTTCAACCATGAAAAGATAATAAAGATAATTTGATTTCATTGGAGAACATAAACTTAATTTTAAAAATTATTGTGATGATATTCATACCTGATCTTAATTTACTTTTTAAACTGGCTATTTGAATTGTTAAAATCAGTTGAAGAATTCTGAGAACTATCTAGTGATAAGTTCTTAACTAGTAGATATCACAAGAATCCTTGAGTAATCAAAGGCCATGAGCGGGTTATTCAAGGTGAAGTGCAAATAAATAGGAAAATATTATTTTTTGGACATAGAATTAATTAGTTTTTAGAGTGACAGACTAAATTCAATTAATTTGTTTTATAGACACGGAACGAGTCACTAGTAGGGTTGACTATAGCCACCCTTGGACATCTAGAAGTGTGAGTCTAGATTAACCTATTCTACTAACAATACATTCTAAACCAATCTATAGATTAGCCAATGTTCTTTATACTATCGAGCAAAGGTAAAGAATAAGAATGCTTCTATTTGGTGCAATACTATAATTTCAAGTTCTCCACGAATGGTAGTTTTTTCTGAAAAATCTTGGATTAGTTAAAAAGGAGAAAGTAGTTTTATTTATACTTGCATCAACCTTTAATTTATTGCTACTTTACTTACATCTAGTAGAAATTTCATAAAACTTAAAATCTGATTTTTGAAAAGAAATAAAAATTATAATTACTTTTAATTTGAAAATTTATTAATTTCTAAAATTAATCTTCCCTGTGGGATCGATAACCAGGACTCCAATAGAGCCCTGTATTACTAGATACGATACGTATACTTGCGTAGTACCTCTGGTGTGCAAAATATTTTCTAAAATTATATATTTAGTTTTGCATACTACCATTTGAAATATAAATTAAAGGATAAATTGTAGGCATAGTTACAGGTTGAGGTCATCACAGTTTTTGGCGCCATTGCCGGGGAAGTGAAAGACAATTTTTAGATTTTTCAAATTAAAAATATTTCATATACATTTTTATTTCTTTAAAAATACAAAAATATTTATAAAAAGAAAAATACCAAAAAGATTTATTTTATTTTATTTTATTTTCAAATCCTTTTATTTAATTTTTATGTGTAGTTCTGGATCTGAAGGATTATTACCTTTTGATTCTGAATTAGAAAGAACTGTTAAAAGAATTAGAAAAGGAAAACAAATTCAAAAATATCAAGAAATGACTAACTTACATAACAATAATGAAAATCCAATAGAAATTAATGAACAAAATGTTTATAAACTATTAAGGGATTATGCAAACCCTACAACTGATGAACTTTATATTAGTATTCAAATGCCTGGTGTAGATGCTAATTCTTTTGAGCTTAAACCTTCTATTATTCAAATGGTTCAAAATAATCAATTTGGAGGAACACTAAATGAGGATCCAAACTTACATCTTGCTAGTTTCTTAGAACTTTGTGCTACCTTTAAATATAATAATTTTCTAATGATGCTGTTAGGTTTAGACTCTTTCCTTTTTCCTTAAAAGATAAAGCAAAGATGTGGTTGAACTCATTAGCAAGTGGTTCAATTAAAACTTGGACAGATATGGCATCAAAATTTCTTGCTAAATATTTTCCTCCTTCTAAAACTGCTAAATTAAGAAATGATATTACTTCATTTATTCAATTTGATGGAGAGACAATTTATGAAACATAAGAAAGATTTAAAGTACTTCTAAGAAAATGTCCTCATCATGCTTTACCAGATTTGTTGATTATTCAAACATTTTATAACAGACTTATTGGATCACTTAGATCTATTATAGATGCTGCTGCTAGAGGTTCTTTAATGGCTAAGACATTTGATGAAGCTTATACCTTAATTGAAGAAATGGCTAAAAAAAAATTTTAATGCCCTTCTGAAAGGGTTAATCCTAAAAGAGTGGCAAGTATTCAAGATAATTAAGCCTTTTATATTTTAGCTTCACAAGTGGCTGTGATATCTAAGAAATTAGATAATTTTGCTATTAACGTATTGCATGTAATTAATGACAATTCTGCAAATATTGATGATTCTCAAACAATGGAGACATTGCAAGCTATTGATAGTAAAACTAATAACCCTTATTATAATCTAGGTTGGAAAAATCACCCTAATTTTAATTGGAATAATGGACATCAACAATGGGTTAATAATCAAGTTAATCCAACTGGGAATTGTAACAGTCAAGGAAGTTCAAACTTTAGACCTACTTATACTCCTGGTTTTAACAATCAACAGAAAAATTATCTTTAGAAGAATTGATATTGCTACTAGGTAATCAGTTACAAAGTCAAAACACTGCTATTCGAAATATTGAGAATCGGATGGGACAAAATGCTAATTTAATTAATTACAGACCTCAAGGAACACTTCCTAGCAACGTCAAAATTAATCCAAAAGAAATTTGAAAAGACAATGAACAAACAAAAGTTGTATAACTTAGAAGTGGAAAGGAATTAAAAGAGAAAATTAAGAATGAAATTAAAATAGAGAGAGAGGTTGAAGAGATTGAAAAACCTAAAGAAACTCTTTCTCCAAGTAAAGATCAGACTGTAATTCCTATTGAAGTGGAAGTTGAAAGACCACCACCACCTTTACCTCAAATACTAAAACAATAGAAGCTTGACGATCAATTTTCTAAGTTCTTTGAAATTTTTAAGAAACTTACCATCAACATTCCTTCTGCTAAGCTTTGGAACAAATGCCGAGTTATGCAAAATTTATGAAGGATATTTTAAGCAAGAAATGAAAATTTGAAGCTTATGAAACTGTTGCATTAAGTGAAGGATGTAGTGTGATAATTCAAAATAAACTACCTCAGTAGCTTAAAGATCCTGGAAGTTTCATTATACCATGTGCTATTGGAGAAAAATTTTGTGGAAAAGCCTTATGTGATTTAGGAGAAAGTATTAATCTCATGTCATTTTCTATCTTTCGAAGGTTTGATTTAGGAGAGATTTCTCCCACCACTGTAACCCTTCAGTTAGATGATCGATCTATTACTTATCCTAAAGGAGTTATATAGGATGTTCTTATTAAAGTGGATAAATTTATCTTCCTTGTGGATTTCATTGTACCAGATATGGAAGAAGATAAAGAAATACCTATTATTTTAGGGAGACCTTTTCTAGCTACGGGACGTGCTATGATTGATGTGCAAAAAGGAGAATTAACAGTGAGAGTTAATAATCAAGAGATAACATTTAATGTTATGAAATCAATGAGGTATCCTGACAAAGAAAAATGTTATCGGATGGATATTATTGATTATATAATTGAAAAGCTTTATCAAGAAAAATGTAAAGTCACTTCTGAAGAAAAAAAGATGAATCTATGTTATATTTTAAGAAATTGAGAATTGAATGAAGAAAATTTATTTGAAGAAACTCATTACATTCAGGATAATTGGGAAATTTTAGACACGACTACAAAATAATATACTTTTACCCTCAGTTGAAAAAGCCCCCGAACCGGAATTAAAAATGTTACATGCACATTTAAAGTATGCATTTCTTAGAAATTCATTAACTTTACCTGTGATTATATCTTCAGAAGTAAGCAAAGATCAAGAAGAAAAATTAATAGGAGTTTTGAAGAACTATAAGAAAGATTAAATCCAATTACGAAAGAGGTTGTTAAAAAAGAGATTTCAAAATGGTTAGATACTGGAATTATTTATCTTATTTCCAATAGTCAATGGGTAAGTCCCATTCATTGTGTTCTGAAGAAAGGAGGAGTAACTGTCATTGTTAATAATAAAAATGGATTAATCCCTACGAAACAAGTTACTGGATGGCGAATTTGCATAGATTATCGAAAATTAAACAATGCCACTAGAAAGGATCATTTTCCTTTTCCTTTCTTGGATCAAATGCTGGATAAATTAGCTGGACACTCATATTTCTATTTTTGGATGGATATTCTGGTTATCATCAATTACCCGTTGCTCCTGAGGACCAAGAGAAAACAACATTTACAAGTCCTTATGAAACATTTGCTTTTAGAAGAATGCCTTTTGGTTTATGTAATGCACCTGCAACCTTTCAGAGATGTATGATGTCAATATTCTGTGATATAATTGAAAAAGGAATTGAAGTATTTGTGAATGATTTTTCAGTATTTGGAACTTCTTTTGAGTCTTGCTTGGAAAATATAACAAAAGTTCTGAAAAGATGTGAAGCAACAAATTTGGTTCTAAACTGGGAAAAATGTCAGTTTATGGTCACAAAAGGAATTGTACTTGGACATAAAATTTCACAAAAAGGAATGGAAGTTGATCAGGCAAAAGTGAAAAATTATTGCTGAACTTCAATAACCTATTATTGTTACTAATGTGAGAAGTTTTTGGGTCATGCTGGATTTTATAGAAGATATATAAAGGATTTTTCTAAGATTGCTAAACCTCTTTTTTATTTATTAGAAAAAGAAGCTACGTTTGAATTTAATGAAGATTGTCTGAATGCTTTAAATATTCTAAAAGAGAAATTAATCGTTGCACCTGTCATTGTTACACCTAATTGGAATAAACCTTTTGAATTAATGTGTGATGAGTGATTAAGCAATTGGAGATGTATTGGGACAAAAATATGAGAAAATTTTCAAGTTATATATTATTCTAGCAAAACACTTAATGAAAATCAAATAAATTACACTACAACTGAGAAAGAGCTCTTAGTAATAGTATCTGCCTTTGATAAATTTAAACCTTATCTTCTTGGGACCAAATGTATTGTACATGCTGATCATTCTGCAATTAAATATTTAATGTCTAAAAAGGATGCTAAACCTAGATTGATAAGATGGGTTCTCCATTTACAATAATTTTATTTTCAAATAGTGGACAGAAAAGGAGCTGACAACCAAATTACTGATCATTTATCAAGAATTAAAAATGATAGTGAGAAGAATACTGAAGGAAGCATAAATGAGAAATTCCCTAATGAACAGTTATATGTTATCAAGGATTACAAACGCCTTGGTATGCAGATATAGTTAACTATTTGATTAGCAATATTTTACCGTATGGATTGAATAGAAAATATATTAAAAAATTCAAGAATGATTCTAAATCATATATTTGGGTAGATCCTCATTTATTTAAACTAGGCAGAGATTTTGTGATTCGAAGATGTGTACCTTATGAAGAAACTTTTGCAATTATTCAAAAATGTCACGATTCTGAATTTGGAGGACACTTTGGAGTGGATAAAACTGCATTTAAAATTTTAAATTCTAGATTTTATTGGCCTACATTATTCAAAGATGTTGGACATTATGTGAAAATTTATGATAAATGTCAAAAAATGGGGAATATATCCAGAAAAGATGAAATGCCTCTAAGCTATATATTAGAAATTGAGATTTTTGATGTATGGGGTTTAGACTTTGTGGGACCTTTTATACTATCATCTCGAAATATTTATATTTTATTAGCAGTTGATTATGTTTCAAAGTAAATTAAAGCTGTAGCTTTACCAAACTGTGATTCCAAAAGTATTTCGAAATTTTTAAAGAAAATGATTTTTAGAAGATTTGGAATGCCGAGGGTAATTATCACAGATGGGGGAAGTCATTTCAGATATGTAAGAATTCAATCATTACTGGAAAAATTTGGAATTAAACATAGAATTGCAACTGCTTATCACCCACAAACAATTGGAATGACGGAAGTATCAAATAGAGAAATTAAAAGAATATTAGTGAAGAATGTTAATCCTAAAAGAACTGACTGGGTTGATAGACTTGATTCTGCATTATGGGCTTATAGAACAGCTTATAAGACACCTATCGGAATGTCACCTTATCGGTTAGTTTATGGTAAACATTGTCACTTATCTGTTGAACTGGAACGTAAAGCTTACTGGGCGATAAAGGAGTTTAATTATGATTTGAATGCTGCAGGAGAGAAATGACTGTTACAACTGAATGAAATGGAATAGATAAGAAATGAGTCCTATGAAAATGCAAATATTTATATGGAAAAAATGAAGAAATTGCATGATAAAAAGATTTCAAGAAAAATATTTGAGCCTGGACAAGAAGTACTATTATTTAATACTTGTTTAAGACTTTTTCCTGGAAAATGAAAATCTAAATGGATGGGACCATTTATAATTAAGAACGTATACCCTTATGGAGTTGTGGATATTAAAGATCCCAAGACGGGAAAAATAATTAATGTTAACGAATTAAGACTGAAGTCTTATATGGGAGAAATGAAACTGATTTACAAGGGGGCTTACGTGCTGAGTCTACCCGATTAAAATAACTGATTAGGTCGGGCTGATGACGTTAAACCAAGCACTTTGTGGGAGGCAACTCATATATTATCTTTGTGATTGCTTGTGAATTAAATTTATCTAAATCAATGTGTGTGTGTTGATCACACCATTTTAATAGACCTATTTTAAGACCAAAACTTTGTAAATTTGACGATAGGCGAAACGGAGTCGAACATGGTTCCGGTGCCTAGGCGCCCAAACTTGGCTCCTAAGCGCCAGCATAACCTGTGTATCGATGGTCCGACGCCTAGGCGCCAGATTTTAGCACCTAAGCGCCCCAGTTACAGGTTCGTGTAAAAACAAAAATCTTCAGTTTTTCACATGAATTCTTCTTATAAACTACCCTATCTTCATCCCCATTCCCTAAGAAACTCTAATTTCGTCCAACATAACTCAATTTGGAAGAGAAAAGAGAAGTTTGGAAACAATGGAGAGAGGAGGCAATGTGTTAACAGATAAGTCTTCTAAAGATCCTCAACCTTATTTCAATGGTTTTATTGCAGTAAGTTTGGAAAAATTATTCATTCGTCTATATAAGATTGAGGCGGAATTGCTAAGTGTTGGAAATTTTCTACATGAGATGTATCACCAAATCGAGCACTAGGAATGGCAGACGAAGCTTCAATTCGATCATATGGCGGCCTTTTAAGATTCTCAAGTGACGATGTATGCAAAGAACAAATGGATTGATGAGAAGACGGCTTTGGAATTTCCAAGGGCGTTAGTTTTCTACCCATGCGGGCCTAGCAATCTTCATTACGAGAGAGATGGAAATTCAAAGTTTGGAAAAGAATAGATCATTGGTGTGTTCTAGGTGTGATCGAGTCATGTTTTAGTGAGTCGAATATTTATTTTGTGTGTTTGCTTTCATTAATCAAAGTGTGTTGTTTAATTGTGAATTTGCTTTGAAATAGTGTTGTTTGTGTTGTTTATTAAGAGTTGAACCTTGTTATAGTACTTTTCTATAATTTCTTCAGCTTGGAATAGAAACTTTTGAAATGGAATTGAAGGAGTTTGATTATATCTTGTGTTTGAATGTTGGATCTATTTTATCATTTAAATTATTTGTGGAAATGTTTGGACTTTAGAAATTGGAGTAATACTCTCATGTGAGTAATTAGAAATCAAATTTGTTAAGTTTTGGTGGAAAATACAATTTTTAAATCGAATTTTTTGGAAGGCGAGTCTGGCGCATAGGCGTCAAAATTCGGCGCCTAGGCGTCGGTTCGGCCTGAACCCGAAATTCGGGCTTTTAAACCCACCGACGCCATTAACGAAGCTTAGGCTCCTTCTTCCTCCATTTTTCGCGAAATACATACCTAGGGATCCATTTTTAGGTCGGTTTTTTGAGTTTTTGAGCTTGGAATCACTCGATTTCTTCATCTTGAGGTCAGATCTACCTTCTAATCCATTTATTTTTAGTTTTCACCATGGATTTTTCAAATTTTGAGCAAAACCAAAAATTTAGGAAAAAATTTTTATTTATGGAGTTTAATCCATGGATTTGAAGATTTATTTTAGTTTTTAAAGCTTAATCCTTCAATTTATTTTGCGTTTTCTTTCTCTTACGTTTAGATGGCTCTGAAATCTAAGCGAGGGAAAGAACGAGAAAATTTCGATCGCAGCAAATTTGCTACTGCCGCAGTGCATTTTCGTTACAATGAATTAGCTACGATGAGAAAATTTATCTCGGAGAGGAGTTTCAACAATCCTGGTGGAATGATTGAAGATACGATTGTTGCACTGAACTGGCAACGATTTTGCTACTTCACTGTTGTTGCTGTGATCCCTGTCGTTAGGGAATTTTATGCTAATTTTATGGATGCCGAAGATTACGAGATCTTCGTGAGAGGAGTTGGAGTAGGATTTACTCCTGAAAGAATCAACATTTTCTATGGCCTGCCACCGAACATTGAGTGTTATTATTCTAGATTATCTCCATTTGAGGGAGATTTGGAGATGATTATTGCATATTTGACTGATGGTACTGGAGCTTGGAAGATGAGAAACTGGTAAATTATTCATCTTCTAAGTTAAATGGTGTTTCTAAGACCTGACATTACTTTATTTTTTCTCGCCTCCTTCCATCCAACCATTTGAGTGAGGTCACAAAGGACAGAGCTATCCTCAACTACTGCATACAAGAGAGGAAGCTAATTGATGTCGGAAGTATTATTTATGATTCTGTAGAGGCCACTGCTCATTCTAGCACTTCTGTGGGATTGAGATTTCCATCTCTAATTAATTCTCTGTGCGAAAGTGCTGGAGTTGTTGCCGAGCTTTCTGAGGAGAAGCTCAAGTCTACCAATCCCATTGGATGGGACAGTGTAAGTATTTAAGATCGACTTCGAGGTAAGAGTTCTACCGCATCCTCTAGTTCATTACCTACTTCAGGTAGACCTTCTACTTCTCGACCCTCTACTTCTGCTGCTGAGCCACCATCTAGTTTTGGGAAAATATGCATGATAAATTTATAGAGCAGCAGAATATGTTACATTTAACCCAGTGTAGAGTGGATACAATAGATTTGAAAGTGGATCATCTTTCTGAGTACTGCCAGAGGAAGAGTGATTTTGATGCAGAGTATTCTAAGACTCTTGTTAGATTTCTTAAGGGTGATTATTCAGTTCAGTTCCCGACCTGCCCTAGATTCTCACCATATGATTATCGCCAGAATAAGAATGAAGATTTTTCTTTTGATGATGATGAAGATGAGGAGACAGTTAGTGATGAGTAGATCTATAGGATTGAGTAGTTGTGTTATTTATGTTATGTTTTGTTATTATGTTAGTTTTGAATGTATGTGATGATTTGTTTTTATGTTTGATGCACTATTGATGTTAGTGTACTTTTAATGTTTAGAGTGTATTGATTCTGAGACACTTATTGTTGTACTGATGATTGTTGGATTGTTAGAGTTTATTTTTGTAATGAGCTTCTTTATTTCCATTTTAGTATAGTGATCAGTACACCTATTTAGTTTAGTTATTTTTGTTTAAAATTATAAAAAAAAATTTTTGTAGAAATTGATCTTGCTTACTAAAATTTTTCTATATATGCTTAAACATTTCTTTTATATTCATAAAAAGCATGTGTAGAAATAAAATTTTCCTTTCTAGTTTATTTTTCATATACTTAGAAAAATTCCTAGTGGAAATATGCTATTCTTTCTCTCATGCTTTAGAAATTTTCATGATTCATGTTTATACCAAAACTAAAGTTTGGGGGAAGGGAAAATACTTTGAAATTTAAATATTATTTGTCCTTAATTACTAATATATTTTTTAAAATATTAACATAACATAAGGAATGAAAAATTTATTTAAGATTACTTAAATTTTTGAATTTATAAATAATTTAGTAAACTTAACTAAAATTTTAATAATTTTGATTGATTTTAAGAATAGAATTATTTAACTTAAAGAATAATAAGATTAAAAATTATTCTATTTATAGTAAAGAGAATTGTATTTTTTAAATACTAAGGAATCAAGATTGAAAAAGAAAAGATTGAAATAATTTTTGAAAAATACTTATTAGGAATGTCATATTTATTAAGTAAAAATTTATAAGTTTTTAAATATAAGTTAAGGATAGTGAAGTTCAAAATCATTAACAGGCTATCCAGATATAATAATACTCACAAAAAAGGGGGATTGAAAAATATCCTTAAAAAAAAGGAAAAAGAAAAAAAAGAAGAAAAGAGCAAAAAAAAAAAAGAAATGTGAGAAGAAGCTTGAGGAGATGCCTAATAAAAAATTAGCTTCACTTGAATTATCTTATAGGAAGAAAACTAATTACATTTTTAACTTAATTTTTATGTACAAGAATCCTTACTAGAAAAGTTTTCATGAAAGTCTTTTTCTTGTAAATTATCTATGTGACCTTAATATGATAAATTACAATGATTCTTGAAATAAATGAAAATTTTAAAGTCTTATGATTTGGTAGTTAAGTATTCTTTAAATTCTTAAAATTAAGCTTAATTAGTGAAATTTGGTTAATGATTTACTAGAGCATTTATAAAACCAAAAATTACAATGAATCTTAAATATTTAAACTTCATTCCAGATGTTATACATTTTATGTAATAAAAAGGGTTACCTGAGGATAAGTAACATTTAAGTTTTGAGGAATTTGATCCACTTAAAAAGTACCTATTTTTATGCCTTATTTATGATTCAATTTTTAAGGATATTATACTTTAATAAAAAGGTATTTTTATGTTTTTGGATATAGGTGATGAAAAAAAAAGAGTTCAAGAAGGAAAAAGGAGCAAAAAAGAGCAAAAATTGGTCTAAAAAGCAATGTTGCTAAAATTATAGGTCTAGCGCCTAGGCTTCAGTTCGATACTGAAGCAGTTAAGAATTTTGACAACTTTGGGCATTTATTTTGACGGTGTTATGCTGTTACCAGACCTTCTAGAAGACTGTAAGTTACTCTTGATATTTAAGACATCTGATACAATGCATCTGGACACAGGAAAATGGTTTTAATCGTGAAGAGATGCGATCCAAAGTGAAGGGGTGCGAAGATCCGGTCACGGAGTCCGATGCCTAGGTGCCAGATCCCGGTGCCTAGGCGCCAGATCCCAGCGCCTAGGCGCCATAGTTACTTTCTAGAAGATTCATTGAATTTAGATGAATTTTGAAGAGGTGCCTTAAGCAACCCTGGTCATTTTTGAAGCTCTATAAATAGGAGACATTTCTACATAAAGGAGAGCTCTCTCCACGCCTTGAAATAGTTCTAGAGAGCCCCTAAATATTCTTCTTAAGTATTTAGTGAGTTTATTTTAGTTTATTTTAGTTACTTTGAGCCCTACTATTCAATTTCTTGAGTAATGAGTGAGAGTTTGTAAGAGTTGGTGTTGTTGAAGTCTTGCACTTTGCATTGGAGTCAGTAGGAGTCAAAGGATCACTTGAAGGAACATTTCAGATTAAAATTCATAACTTGATACAAATTTTTATAAATATGTTTTGTTGTGTGAATTCAATGTGTTCTGTGTAGTTACTTTTCTTTCTCTTTTAAACTATGAAAAGATAATAAAGATAATTTGATTTCGTTGGAGAACTTAAACTTAATTATAAAAATTATTGTGATGATACTCATACCTGATCTTAAATTACTTTTTAAACTGTCCATTTGAATTGTTAAAATCTGTTGAAGAATTCTGAGACCTATATGGAGATGAGTTCTTAACTAGTAGATATCACATGAATCTTTAGGTAATCAAAGGCCATGTGCGGGTTATTCAAGGTGAAGTGCAAATAAATATGAAAATATTATTTATTTGGCATAGAATTAATTAGTTTTTAGAGTGACAGACTAAATTCTATTAATTTGGTTTATATAAAGGGGACGGGTCACTAGTAGGGCCGACCCTAGCCACCCTTGGACATCTAGAAGTGTGAATCTAGATTAACCCATTCTACTAATAATACATCTTGAACCAATCTATAAATTAGACAATTTAATTTACACTATCGAGCGAAGGTAAAGAATAGGAATGCTTCTATTTGGCACAATACCATAATTTCAAGTTCTTCACGAATGATAGTTTTTCTGAAAAATCTTGGATTAGTTGAAAAGGAGAAAGTTGTTTTATTTATACTTGCATCAACCTTTACTTAATTACTACTTTACTTACATTTAGTAGAAATTTCATAAAACTTAATATCTGATTTTTGAAAAGAAATAAAAGTTATAATTACTTTTAATTTGAAAATCTATTAATTTCTAAAATTAATCTTCCCTGTGGGATCGATAACCAGGGCTCCACTAGAGCCCTATATTACTTGAGTGATACATATACTTGCGTTTGAATTTGTGACTTTACGAAATCATTATAAATATATAAATTTAGGTTCATAACTTCTTGCATATAAAAAGTCGCACCATTATTCAAGGATTACAAACACCTTGGTATGCAGATATAGTTAACTATTTGGTTAGTAAATTTTTTATCGTATGGATTGAATAACAAATATATTAAGAAATTCAAGAATGATTCTAAATCATATATTTGGGAAAAATCCTCATTTATTTAAACTAGGCAGAAATTCTATGATTCAAAGATGTGTACCTTATGAAGAAACTTTTGCAATTATTCAAAAATGTCACGATTCTGAATTTGGAGGACACTTTGAAGTGGATAAAACTGTGTTTAAAATTTTAAATTCTAGATTTTATTGGCCTACATTATTTAAAGATGTTGGACATTATGTATATACTTGTGATTGATGTCAAAGGATGGGGAATATATCCAAAAAAGATAAAATGCCTAGAAATTGAGATTTTTGATGTAAGGGGTTTAGACTTTATGTGACCATTTATACCATCATCTTGAAAGATTTACATTTTATTAGCAGTTGATTATATTTTAAAGTCGATTGAAGCTGTAGCTTTACCTAACTGTGATTCCAAAAGTGTTTCAAAATTTTTAAAGAAAATAATTTTTATAAGATTTGGAATGCGAAGGGTAATTATCACAGATGGGGGATGTCATTTCAGAAATGTAAGAATTCAATCATTAATGGAAAAATTCAGAATTAAACATAGAATTGCAACTGCTTATCACCCACAAACAAGTGGAATGGCCGAAGTATCAAACAGAGAAATTAAAAGAATATTAAAGAAGACTGTTAATCCTAAAAAAACTGATCGGGTTGATAGACTTAATTCTGCATTATGGGCTTATAGAACAGCTTATAAGAGACCTATCAGAATATCACCTTATCGGTTAGTTTATGGTAAACATTGCCACTTACCTGTTGAACTGGAACATAATGCTTAATGGGCGATAAAGGAGTTGAATTATGATTTGAACACTGCAGGAGAGAAACGACTGTTACAACTGAATGAAATGAAAGAGATAAGAAATGAGTCCTATGAAAATGCAAAGATTTAAAAGGAAATAATGAATAAATTGCATGATAAAAAGATTTTAAGAAAAATATTTAAGCATGAACAAGAAGTACTATTATTTAATACTTGTTTAAGACTTTTTCCTAGAAAATTAAGATCTAAATGGATGGGACCATTTATAATTGAGAAAGTATACCCTTATGGAGCTGTGGATATTAAAGATCCCAAGACGGGAAAAATATTTAAAGTTAACAGATTAAGACTGAATCCTTATATGGGAGAAATGAAATCCATTTACAAGGAGGCTTACGAGCTAAGTCTATCCGATTAAAAATAACTGATTAGGTCGGGCTGACGACGTTAAATCAAGTGCTTTGTGGGAGGCAACCCATATATTATCTTTGTGATTGCTTATGAATTGAATTTATCTAAATCGATGTGTGTGTGTTGATCACACCATTTTAATAGACCTATTTTAAGACCAAAACTTTGAAAATTTGATGATAAGCGAACATGAGTCAAACATGGTTCCGACGCCTAGGCGCCCAAACTTGGTGCCTAAGCACTAACATAACCTGTGTGTCAATGGTCCGGCGCCTAAGCACCAGATTTCGGCACCTAAGCGTCCCAGTTACAGGTTCGTGCAAAAACCAAAAATCTTCAGTTTTTCACACGAATTCTTCCTATAAACTACCCTATCTTCATCCCCAATCCCTAAGAAACCCTAATTTCGTCCAGCACAACTCATTTTGGAAGAGAAAAGACAATTTTGGAAGCAATGGAGAGAGGAGGCAATGAGTTAACAGATAAGTCTTCTAGAGATCCTCAACCATATTTCAATGGTTATGTTATAGTAAGTTTGGAGAAACTATTCAGTCGTCTAAATAAGATTGAGGTGAAATTGCTAAGTGTTGGAAATCGTCTACATGAGATGTATCACCAAATCGAGCACTTGAAATGGAAGATGAAGCTTCAATTCAATCATATGGCGACCTTTCAAGATTTTCAAGTGACGATGTATGCGAAGAACAAATGGATTGACGAGAAGACGGCTTTGGAATTTCCAAGGGCATTAGTTTTCTACCCATGCAGGCCTTGCAATCTTCATTACGAGAGGTATGGAAATTCAAAGTTTGGAGAAGAATAGATCGTTGATGTGTTCTAGGTGTGATCGAGTCATGTTTTAGTGAGTCAAATATTTAGTTTGTGTGTTCGCTTTCATTGTTCAAAGTGTGTTGTTTGATTGTGAATTTGCTTTGAAATAGTGATGTTTGTGTTGTTTATTAAGAGTTGAACCTTGTTATAGTACTTTTCTGTAATTTCTTGAGCTTGGAATGGAAAATTTTGAAATGGAATTGGAAGAGTTTGATTATATATTGTGTTTGAATGTTGGATCTATTTTATCATTTAAATTGTTTCTGGAAATGTTTGGAAGTTAGAAATTGGAGTAATACTCTCATGTGAGTAATTAGAAGTCGAATTTGCTAAGTTTTGGAGGAAAATACAATTTTTAAATAAAATTTTTGGGAAGGCGATAGGCACCAGAATTTAGCGCCTAGGCGTCAGTTCGGCCTGAACTAGAAATTCAGGCTTTTAAGCCCACCGACGCCATTAACAACGCCTAGGCTCCTTCTTCCTCCATTTTTCGTGAAATACATACCTAGGGATCCATTTTTAGGTCGATGTTTCGAGTTTTTGAGCTTGGAATCACTCGATTTCTTCATCTCGAGATCAGATCTACCTTCTAATCCATTTATTTTTTATTTTCACCATGGATTTTTCAACTTTTGAGCAAAACTGAAATTTTTGAAAAAAAATTTTGATTTTTGGAGTTTAATCCATGGATTTGAAGCTTTATTTAAGTTTTTAAAGCTTAAATTAGTTTATTCTTTTTATCCTTTAATTTATTTTGTGTTTTCTTTCTCTTACATTTAGATGGCTCTAAAATCTAAGCGAGGGAAAGAACGAGAAAATTTTGATCGCAACAAATTCTCTACTACCGCAATGCATTTTAGTTACAATGAATTTGCTACGACAAGACAATTTATCTCGAAGAGGAGTTTCTACAATCCTGGTGGAATGATTGAAGATACGATTGTTGCACTAAACTGGCAACGATTCTGCTACTCCACTGTTGTTGTTGTGATCTATGTCGTCAGGGAATTTTATGCTAATTTAATGGATGTCGAAGATTACGAGATCTTCGTGAGAGGAGTTGGAGTAGGATTTTCTCCTGAAAGAATCAACATTTATATGAGGGAGATTTGGAGATTATTATTGCGTATTTAACTGATGGTATTGGAGCTTGGAAGATCTGGAACGAGAAACGGGTAAATTTTTCATCTTCTAAATTAAATGGTGTTTCTAAGCCCTGACATTACTTTATTTTTGCTCGTCTCCTTCCATCCAACCATTTGAGTGAGCTCACAAAGGACAGAGCTATCCTCAACTACTGCATACAGGAGAGGAAGCCAATTGATGTCGGGAGTATTATTTATGATTCTGTGGAGACCACTGCCAGTTCCATCACTTTTGTGGGATTAGGATTCCCATCTCTGATTTATTCTCTGTGCGAAAGTGTTGGAGTTGTTGCTGAGCTTTCAGAGGAGAAGCTCAAGTCTACCAAGTCCATTAGACGAGACAGTGTTAGTATTTATGATCGACTTTGAGGTAAGAGTTGTACCTCACCCTCTAGTTCATTACCTACTTCAGGGAGACCTTCTACTTCTCGACCCTCTACTTCTGCTACTGAGCCACCATCTAGTTTTTAGGAAAATATGCATGATAAATTTATAGTGTAGCAGAATATGTTACTTTTAACCCATTGTAGAGTGGATACAATATATAAGAAAGTGGATCACCTTTTTGAGTACACCTAGAGAAAGAGCGATTTTGATGCAGAGTATTCTGAGACTCTTGTTAGATTCCGTAAGGGTGATCATTCAGTTCAGTTCTCGACCTACCCTCGATTCTCACCATATGATGATCGCCAAAATAAGAATGTAGATTTTTCTTTTGATGATGATGAGGATGAGGAGACAGCTAGTGATGAGTAAATTTCTAGTATTGAGTAGTTGTGTTATTTATGTTATGTTTTGTTAGTGTGTTAGTTTTGGATGTATGTAATAATTTGGTTTTATGTTTGATGCACTGTTGATGTTAGTGTACTTTTGATGTTTAGAGTGTATTGATTCTGAGACACTTATTGTTGTAGTGATGATTGTTAGATTGTTAGAGTTTATTTCTGTAATGAGATGTTTTGTTTCTGTTTTAGTACAGTGATCAGTACACATGTTTAGTTTAGTTATTTTTGTTTAAAATTATAAAAGAAAAAAGAATTTTTAAAAAAATTGTAGAAATTGATCCTGCTTACTAAAATTTTTCTATATATGCTTAAACATTTCTTTTATATTCATAAAAAGCATGTGAAGAAATAAAATTTTCCTTTCTAGATTATTTTTCATATACTTAGAAAATTTCTTGGTGTAAATATGCTATTCTTTCTCTCATGCTTTAGAAATTTTCATGATTCATGTTTATACCAAAACTAAAGTTTGGGGGAAAGAAAAGTACTTTGAAATTTAAATATTATTTGTCCTTAATTACTAATATTTTCTTTAAAAATATTAACATAACAAAAGGAATGAAAATTTAAGATTACTTAAATTTTTTAATTTATAAATAATTTAGTAAACTTAACTAAAATTTGAATAATTTTGATTGATTTTAAGAATAGAATTATTTAACTTAAAGAATAATAAGATTAAATTTTTTTATTTATAGTAAAGAGAATTGTATTTTTGAAATACTAAAGATTCAAGATTTATTTGAAAAAGAAAATATTGAAATAATTTTTGAAAAATACTTATTAAGAATGTCATATTTATTAAGTGAAAATGTATAAGTTTTTAAATATAAGTTAAGGATAGTGAAGTTCAAAATCATTAACAGGCTATCCAGATATAGTAATCCTCACAAATTGTGAAAAAAAGGATTGAAAAATATCCTTAAAAAGAAAAAAAGAAAAAAAATAGAGAAGAAAAGAGCAAAAAAAAAATGCGAGGAGAAGCTTGAGAAGATGCCTAATAAAAAATTGGCTTCACTTGAATTATCTTATAGGAAGAAAACTAATTACATTTTTAAATTAATTTTTATGTACAAGCATCCTTACTAGAAAAGTTTTCATGAAAGTCTTTTTCTTGTAAATTATCTATGTGACCTTAATATGATAAATTACAATTATTCTTCAAATAAATGAAAAATTTTAAGTCTTATGATTTGGTAGTTAAGTATTCTTTAATATCTTAAAATTAACCTTAATTACTGAAATTTGGTTAATGATTTACTAGAGCATTTATAAAACCAAAAATTACAAGGAATCTTAAATATTAAAACTTCATTCCATATGTTATACATTTTATGTAATAAAAAGGGTTACTTCAGGACAAGTAACATTTAAGTTTGGGGGAATTTGATCCACATAAAAGTACCTATTTTTTATGCCTTATTTATGATTCAATTTTTAAGGATATTATGATTTAATGAAAGGTATTTTTATGTTTTTGGATAAAGGTGATAAAAAAAGAGTTCAAGAAGAAAAATGAGCAAAAAGGAGCAAAAATAGAGCTAAAAAGCAAAGTTGACAAAATTATAGGTCTGGCGCCTAGGCGCCAGTTCGATACTAATGCAGTTAAGATTTTTGACAACTTTGGGCAGTTATTTTGATGGTGTTAAGCGATTATCAGACCTTCTAGAAGACTGGAAGTTACTTCTTATACATAGGACATGTGATACAATGCATCTGGACACAGGAAAACGGTTTTAATCGTGAAGAGGTGTGATCCAAATTGAAGGGTGCGAAGATCTTGTCACAGAGTCTGGAGCCTAGGCGCCAGATCCTGGCGCCTAGGCGCCACAGTTACTTTCTAGAAGATTCATTGAATTTGGACAAATTTTGAAAGAGGTGCCTTAAGCAACCCATGCTAATTTTTGAAGTTCTATAAATAGTAGACATTTCTACAGAAAATAGAGCTCTCTCGCGCCCGAAAATAGTTCTAGAGAGCCACCAAATACTTTTATTAAGTATTTAGTGAGTTTATTTTAGTTACTTTGAGTGTTTCTACTCAATTCCTTGAGTAGTAAGTGAGAGTTTGTAAGAGTTGGTGCTATTGAAGTCTTGCACTTTGCATTGGAGTCAGTAGGAGTCAAAGGATCACTTGAAGGAACATTTCAGTTAAGTATTTGTAAGTTGGTTCAAAGTTTTATAAATATGTTTTGTTGTGTGAATTCAATGTGTTATGAGTAGTTACTTTTCTTTCTCCTTTCAACCATGAAAAGATAATAAAGATAATTTGATTTCGTTGGAGAAATTAAACTTAATTTTAAAAATTATTGTGATGATATTCATACTCGATCTTAATTTACTTTTTAAACTGACCATTTGAATTGTTAAAATCTGTTGAAGAATTCTGAGACCTATCTGGAGATGAGTTCTTAACTAGTAGATATCACATGAATCCTTGGGTAATCGAAGGTTATGTGCAGGTTAATCAAGTGAAGTGCAAATAAATAGAAAAATATTATTTATTGAGCATAGACATAATTAGTTTTTAGATTGACAGATTAAATTCTATTAATTTGGTTTCTAGAAAGAGAACGGGTCACTATAGGGCCGACTATAGCCACCCTTGGACATCTAGAAGTGTAAGTCTAGATTAACCCATTCTACTAATAATATACATCATGAATCAATCTATAGATTAGCAAATGTTCTTTATACTATCAAGCGAAGGTAAAGAATAGGAATGCTTCTATTTGGCGCAATACTATAATTTCAAGTTCTCCACGAATGATAATTTTTCTGAAAAATCTTGGATTAGTTGAAAAGGAGAAAGTTATTTTATTTATACTTGCATCAACCTTTACTTTATTGCTATTTTACTTACATCTAGTAGAAATTTCATAAAAATTAAAATCTGATTTTTCAAAAGAAATAAAAATTATAATTACTTTTAATTTGAAAATCTATTAATTTCTAAAATTAATCTTCCCTATGGGATCGATAACTAGGACTCCAATAGAGCCCTGTATTGAAAGAAGTGGTTGAAAAAGAGATTTTAAAGTGGTTAGATGCTATAATTATATATATCATATTTTTGATAGTATTTGGGTAAGCCTAATTCATTGTGTTCCTAAGAAAGGAGGAGTAACTATTGACATAAATGATCGAAATGAAATTATACCAACAAGACAAGACACTGGTTAGCAAATATGTATTGATTATAGAAAATTAAACGCCGCCACCAGAAAAGATCATTTCCTTTTCCCTTTTCAGACCAAATGCTAGACAGACTTGCTGGACACAAGTACTATTGTTTTCTAAATGGATATACCGGTTATCAACAAATACCTATTGCTCTTGAGGATCAAGAGAAGACTACATTTACTAGCCCTTATGGAACTTTTGCTTTTAGGAGAATGCTCTTTGGATTATGTAATGCTCCTACAACATTTCAAAGATGTATGACGTCCATGTTTAGCAAATTAATTGATGATGGAATAGAAGTATTTATGGATGATTTTTCAGTATTTGGAGATTCACTTGATGTATGCCTATGGTATTTAGAAAAATTTTTAGAGGTATGCGAAAGAACAAATTTAGTCTTAAATTGAGAAAAGTGTCAATTTATGGTTGCAGAAGGAATTGTGCTTGGGCATAAAATATTTGAATATGACATGGAAGTAGATCCTGTGAAGATTCAAATTATAGTAAAATTACCACCTCCAATAAGTGTGAGAGAGGTAAGAAGCTTTTTGGGACATGTAGGATTCTACAAGCGATATATTAAAGGCTTTTCAAAAATTACTAAGCCTATATGCCAACTTTTAGAAAAAAAAATAGGAAGTTTGATTTTAACGATGAATGCAGAAATGATTTTGATCTATTAAAGGAAAAATTAATTGCTGCACCTATAATAGTTTCACCTGTCTGGGAGAAACCATTTGAATTAATGTGTGATGCTAGTGATTATGCTACTGGAGCTGTTTTAGGGCAAAGACATGACAAAATGTTTAAAGTTATATATTACGCTAGTAAGACTCTTACTGATGCTCAAATTAATTACACTACTACTTAAAAAGAGTTATTAGCGATTATTTATGACTTTGAAAAATTTAGATCTTACTTAATTGGAGCTAAATGTGTAGTGTATACTAATAATTCTACTATTAAATATTTAATGCAAAAGAAGGACGCAAACCTAAGACTGATTCGATGGATGCTTTTAATGCAATAATTTGATTTTAAGATCATTAATAGAAAAGGGGTCGATAATCAAATAGCCGATCATTTATCTAGACTTGAACAACCTAATTTGGATGACTTTGAAAAGGAAATTAGTGAAACTTTTCCTGATAAGCAATTATATAATATTATTGAAGGAAATTTACCATTGTATGCTAATATTGTGAACTACATCATTAGTAATATTTTACCACCTGATTTAACAATGCAACAGCAGAAAAATTTTAGGCATGATGCTAAATTTTATTTCTTGGTCGATCTTTATCTGTACAAGCACTGTAAAGATCTTATTATTAGGGGACGTGTGCCTTATAAAGAACTGAAAGAATTATTCGAGAATGTCATGATTATGAATTTGGAGGACATTTTGGAATTCATAGAACTACACATAAGATTTTGCAATTTGTATTGTGTTGGCCTACATATTTCAGGGATGTTTATAGATCTATCAAAAATTGTGATCGATGTCAGAGAATAGGCAATATATCCAGAAGAAATGAAATGCCTCTTATTTTTAATCTAGAAGTTAAAATTTATTATGCGCGTGGATTAGATTTTATGGGACCATTTATACCTTCATTTGGAAATTTATAAATACAAATTGATGTTGATTATGTTTCAAAATGGATTAAGGCAATAGCTTTACCTAGATGTGATGCTAGAAGTGTTTCTATGTTTTTGATGAAAAATATTTTCACAAGATATGAAATGCCTAGAGTAATCATTACTGATGGAGGATCCCATTTTAAGAATAATCTGATTCAGAGATTAGTGAAAAAATAAAATATTATGCATAGAATCTCTACAGCTTATCATCACCAAACTAATGGTTTAGCAGAGGTATCTAATCATGAAATTAAATGAATTTTGGAAAAAGTCATTAATCCTAAAAAGTTGGATTGGTCTGCTCGATTAGATATTGCTTTATGGGCATACAGAACTGCTTATAAAACTCCTATAGGAATATCCCCTTACAGATTAATCTTTGGAAAAACCTATCACTTGCCAGCTGAATTAGAATATAAAGCATATTGGGCGATAAAGAAATTGAACTTTAATTTGAAAGATGCTGGTGAGAAGAGACTGTGGCAATTGAATGAATTGGAAGAAATCAGAAATGAATCATTTGCTAATGATAGAATATATAAAAAAAGAACAAAAATATGACATGATTGGAAGATTGTCAAAAAGGAGTTTGGACCATGACAAAAAGTTTTATTATACAATAAAAGATTGAAATTATTTCTTGGGAAACTGAAATCTAGATGGACAGGACCTTTCATTGTCATAAAAATATATCAGTTTAGAGTTGTGATTATCGAATATCCTAAATATGGAAGAATATTCAAAGTTAACAACCAAAGATTAAAACCATATTTTGAAGGCAACAAAACTAATTTTAAAGAGGTTTTAATGTTGGATCAACCTGAATAACTGAAAGATATGTCGGGCTGACGACATTAAACCAAGCGTTTTGTGGGAGGTAACCCACAGTTATGGAGTGTTTGCATTGTTTGATGTGTTATTTGTGTTTGTTTGTTACTTAATTAAGTCTTATTCTTCCTTCATTATCATTAACAATATTTAAGAAATGAATTGAATCAAAATTTGGAATGAATTTGAACTAAGTGAAGTTTGGCAAAATTTGAACTAGCGTCGAATGGTGTTGTTATCAGTGCCAGACAGCGCCACTATTCAGAAAACAGGTTCTCGTCTTTACATTCGAGTTTTGGCGGTTCTAGGTGGTAAATCCTCCATTAGAACTCCCATAAACCGCCCCTATAAGCAGAAACTTCCAAAGGAACAAAGAGGAAGATCTAAATTCTTGTCCAAATGGATTCCGACTCGATAGAAACTTCAAGATTTCATGTTTTCAATCATAGAAAATTCATCAGTTTCGAGGCGCAACGTTTATTCAACAAAAATATCTCAAAAATTATATTGATTAAGGAACGAGGCTTTGTAAATCGAGGTACGAATTCTCCTATGACTAGAATTGATGAAATTATTTTTCAGAGGTGTTGGGAAGTATTGTGTTATACTACTACCGCTTTAGTTGTCCCTGTTGTGAAGGAGTTTTATGCAAATCTTCATGGAATCAACCAAGGATCAGTCTATGTGTAAGGTAGGTTTGTCACATTTACTCCTGTAAATGATTTATACATGAATGAGAATGTATCAATCTGTCGCTATTCGAATTTTATCCTGACGAAGGACAATATGAATGATATATACATATATCTGATGGATGAAAGTGATGAATGGGAGATAAGAGATAGCAGGTATGTAATTTTCTCGACCACACTGTTAAATCCCATGTCAAAACACTTACATTATTTCATATGTGCAAACTTGCTCCCAACTATGAAAATCAGTAAAATAACTAAGAAGTGTGCTATTCTGAACTACTGTATTCAAATGGGGATGCCTATTGATGTTAGCTCGATAATTGTCAAATCTGTTTTGGATTGATCGTTCACAGATCTAAGTATGGGCTTGGATATCCTTCCACCATATTTCTCCTTTGCAGTCAATCACAAGTGCCATATGAGAACTGGGAAATAGTACTTCTACCTTGGAAGCCTATAGACCTAGCAGATGCATATAATAACCAGACAATTGGTGATATGAATGATATGAGCATCATTGAGGATCAACCATCTCAAAGGTCAACACGTATTCCTCCTTACTTTCCTGAAAGTTCACAAATTATCTTGAAGAAAATTAAGAAATTGGAGAAGGAAGTACAACACCTGATGAATGCAATCAACAATCTATCTAATTTCTTTGATCATCTGGATTGGAGAATGAAGGAGCACTTTGATCATTCTGGATATCTTGAAGGAAGTTTAACATGATTGATGAGAAGGAAAGGTTAGATTGAAGAGGATTCTACTGAAGAATTTCATTTTGTCCATTCTACAATCTATTTTTTCATGCTCAATCAATTGGGGATCTTAGAATTGATGATAGTTCTGAGGAAGAATGAAGACTTACTTATTGTATTTCTGTATTTATGTATTTATGTATTTAAACTTATTTCTTTGCTTTGATTTGCTTTGTTTGGTTGTTATATTTAGACATGCTTTCTTGTTTAGCTTTCAGCGTTATTGTGTTGTGGTTGTGTGCAATGCTGAATGTAAGATTATATGGCTTGAAAATGTGTAATGTTTAGTGTTGTGTGTATGTATCTGACATTTGAATTTTATATATGAAAGTGATGTTTTGTGTTGTTTGTGTTAAGAAATATCATTTGCCATGGCTTTAGGATGTTATTCAGTGCTTAATTAGATTAATTAGACGTCGGAGAGGGCTTGAAAAGATTGAAATTGCAAAAGAAAGTCGGAAGCCCAGTTTTTGAACTAGCGTCGAATGGCACTATCACCAACGCCAGACCACAGCAAAAGACAGAGAGTTTGACCATTAGAGCAGAATAATGCGCCGAACGGCGCTGCCGCTAGCATCGAACAGTGCTCGACCGTGAAAAATGCCTGAAACTCTAAATTTTCATGATTTAACCCTGGGACCCGCAACTTTTACCAAAACCATCATCTTCTACCTCCAGCCAAGACCTATTTTTACACCTAGGACTTACTAGCATTTAGATTTGAAGCGATATCGTAGCCAGAAAAGTTCAAATTTCATCTTCTCTTGGTAAGAGCTACACTTTAACCTACATTTTTTTTATTTTGACCGTGGAAATCTCCTACATTAGGATGATTTGAAATTTTGAAGTTTTTGGAGAAACTTTAGAGATTTTTCATGGATTTTGAGTTCTTATCTTTTTATATTTACCTTAGAGTTAATTACATTAGAATTTTAAAATTGGTTTGGATAAATTTAGTATTTTTAGACAAATGGCTCTAAGAATTTCAAAGGGGAAGAGGAAATTTGAGTATGATGAAAATAAATTTGTGAATTTCAAGTCTTATTCTCGCTTTAGTACATTTCTTAGAAATAAGAAATGTATTTAAGAGAGAGCCTTTGAAAATCCTAGAGGTATGCTAGAAGAACTTATTGCAAATCGGCAATGGGGGATTTTTTGTTATTTCATTGCTGAAGCGATGCTTGGTATTGTTAGAGAGTTCTATGCAAATCTGTATTATTCGTAGAGTGAATACATTCTGGTTAGAGGCCAAATGGTTGAATTAACCCTTGCCAGTATAAATGCATTTTATCAGTTAGGAGCACATTTTTCTTATGAATACGAAAGCTTTCGTTTTACGAATGAAGTATTAGATATGAATGTAAACTTTATGACTGATGAAAAAGGGGAGTGGAACAAAATCTAAAAGTTAACTTTCCCCTTTCAATCCTGTGTCAAAAGCCTGGCACTATTTATTTTCTACAAGACTTTTGCCTACCAACCATCACAACGAGGTTACTGTTGATAGAGTTATTTTGAATTACTGTATTCAGATGAAGAATATAAATATTGGGGCTATTATTCATAAAAGTATTTTGACAAGTTCAAAAGGTGAGAGTAGAGGTGGACTAGGACACCCTAGCCTGATTCATGCCTTGTGCATTCAGTAAGGAGTAATAATTGAAGATAATGATGAGGTGATCCATCCCCTGAAGCCCATTAGTAAGTTGAATCTGAAAACATATGAAGCCCATGTAAGTTGGAAGTGGAGTAAGAAAACTAATGAGCCTTCTTTTATTCATGATAGAACATCTACATCTAGCGAGCCTACTCTGCATGATGTTATGGATCAGTTGGAAAGGTTAAACACCAGGGTAGAGGGACAAGAAGTTAGGAACAAGACAAATGATAATTATTAAGTGCGGTGGAGAGAATATGATATAGCTTATCATGACGCACAGATGAAATTTTTCACGGGAGACACTAGCACTATATTTCCTACTTATCCTGAGTATACTCCATACCAGCCTGCAGAACCTGATGACGATGGAACTCCTGCAGAGGATGAAGAGTGGTAGATTGTGTATTTTTATTTTTTAGTGTACTTTGTATTTGTATATGTGATGTTTGTGATGTAACTGAGACTCTCTTTGATGTTTTTTTTTATATTAGTTGATGTATTTGTGATGTACCTAAGACTCTTTCTGATTAGTATCTGTGATGTAATGTGTATTTGGTTGTGTTTATAGTAAACTTTATGTTGATTTGTGATGTATGTGATGTTATATTAGAGTTTTCATATGTTTAGTTTGCTAGTTTAATTTGTGATACTAACAGTTGGATGTTAATGTTGTGTGTTAGTTTATGTTTCATGTTTTTAAACTTATTCTTTTGTAAATTTCTAACCCATATTTGTGTATAGAAATGCTTCTAATGATTTTAGGCCTACTGTTCTACTTTATGGAGAAAAATCTACTTAAACTCAAAGGTATGAAAAGCCCATCAAATTGAGGTATGATTTATATGTTTATAACTTTTCTTTCTTCTCATATAAATTGTATTAATATTTAAAAATCTAAGTGTGGGGAGGGAAAGAATTAAGTATTAATTGTTCTCATTTAAAAATATTTTCAAAATTATTAACATGATTTCCTATAATAGAACTCAATTTCAGATAACTGTATTTTGATTTTATTTAAGTATTCTGTAAAGTTGAATGAAAGTATTCGGTAATGAAAAGTAATTTTGTAGGATAAGATATTTAATATAAGAGAATAGGACTATAGTCAACTATTCAAAGTAAGAAAAATTGTATGTTTGAAATATTAAGCATCCTAAAATTTTATGTGATAGGAAAGGATTGAGACTCTATGATGAATCATTACTAAGCTAAAGAAATGCTTATAAGGTAAAGGAATGTGGTAAGTTTCAAACTTAGAGTGAGAAGGGTGAAGTTCAAAATCATTAAAGGCTATCCAAATACAATAATCCTCACTTAAAAAGAAAAGAAAAGAAAAAAAGAGAAAAGAAAAGAAAACAAAACAAAAAGGAAAGAAAAGTGAGGAGAAGCTTGAGGAGATGCCTAATTAAAAATTGTCTTCACTTAGACCTACCTAATGGGAAAATCTTAATTACTTTCCTGAACTTATATGTGTGGATTAGCATCTTTACTAGTAGTGTTCTCATAAACTTCTTTTCATGTAATCCTTTTAAGTGCCTTAATAGGATAATCTACAATCATTTTTGAAATGAATAGAAGGCTAGAACTCTTAGACTTGACTACTAGATAGCCTTACACCTGCAGAATTTACTTGAATTATTCAAAGATCTTTCTGAAAATTTTACTATTGCACTTATCTAAATCAAAATTGAGGTATTCTAGAAAGAAATTTTATTGCAGTGGATCATTATTTTATATATTAACTAAAATTACTTGAGGATAAGTAATAGTTAAGTTTGGGGGATCTTGATCCACTGAAAATTTGATAGCTTTTTACTATCCATTTCATACCTATTTTTGATGATATTACACTTTAAAGGAATGTATTTTTCATGATTTCATGCAGATACAATGATTTTAGGCTTTTGGAGCAAAAGGAAGCGAAAAGGAGCAAATTTGGAGCGAAAAGAGACAAAAGTACATTTTATTGAACTAGCGCGGAACGACACTGTCACCAGCACCAGACAACACCATTTTACAGAGAGTTGCGACCGTTTTGGCGGAATAATGCGCCGAACGGTGCCCTATCCAGCGCTGAACCACGCCCTATCTCGATTTTGAACTAGATTCAATGTATTTGGCCGGATTTTGAAGGGTTACTTTAGGAAACTCTTGGGAATTCAGTTTTAGCCGAATTTAATTTAAACACTTTTGGAGCCAAGTTTAGAAGGTTGGGAAGAAGAGAAGAGAAGAGTTTAGAGTTTAGAGAGTGCTTCTTTCCATTTTGTGTAGGAAATTAGATTTTGTGTTTTCTCTTCTAAGGAGTGTGAGAGAAGAGGGAAAGTGAGAGATTTCGTCTTCCTTACTATTCTAAAGAGAAAATTGTGTGTTGTTCTGAAGAAAGAAGAGGAGTTAAAGAAATTCCTTGAGATTCGCTTGGGGAAGAGTTTAAGATAAATTGTCTTTACTTTAGTCTATTTGTATGACATTATTTTTATATATATAATCCATGTTTTGTCATCTTTTCCTCATGAGTTTTGAGTAGATTTCTTTGTCTTTCTTCTTTTCATGTGATGTGTTGATGTTGTGATATGAAAATGATGTGCTGATTTAATATGGAGAATTTGTGATGATCATTTCACTTTGAACTTCATTTACTTTTTGATCTGGCCAATTGAATTGTTAAAATTTGTTCGGAAACATATTTTTCGAAAGGATTATGAGTTCCACTACAAAATTGAAGGTCACATTCAATGTCCATGAATGAGAGACATAGTTCATGGGGATTGAGTGCAAATAAATAGGAAAATATACTTTGATGGGCGTAGAATTGGAGATTTCAGAGTGACAGGCTGAAATCCTCAATTTGGTCCTAATATTTGAAAAATGAAGCAAGAATTAGCCTTCAGGTGAAGGGAAGTAGGAGCTCTGGACTGAGAGCCAGTATCCTCCCAGCCTAACCACGGATTCGGGGACTGGACTTAGGATTAGCCAATGTTCTTTATATGCTGAAATATGGGTAAAGAATAGGAATGCTCCTATTTGGCATAATACATTAGCATCACTGATATATATAGAAAGGAGGAAGACTCTTTCTTGCAATTGAACTTTGTTATAAATTTAGTATTGCGTTAGTTTAACTTGCTAAAGTTTAGAACGTAGTTTGGTAGAAATAGTAACTACAAGTACTTGCATGAGGTGAGTTGGCTGATCATAAAACAAAGAGATTTTGATCACCTCATGGATTCTGCAATGGTAAAAATACATCATTTAAACTCATCTTTCACCATGGTTAAAGAACGATCATAACCATGATGAGAACGCCAACTTAAGTGTCATATTCTCCTCATACACTTAAAAGGAAGGAATGAATGAGTCATCAAGCACCTTTCCTTTCATCTAATAAAGAAAAAGGGTTAGCCAAACCACCTCTTAAAACCATAGTTAAGTTTATTATAACATTATATAAAAACTAGCAAGGAAAATTTAACCATGGATAAACCTAGCATATTTTCAATTTTTTTAATTGCCTTAACAACCACCATTCTATCCAAAAGCATTTATGAGGGAGTTAAGAACTTCCCTAGATGAATCTTAGCCAAGCCAAGCTCAGCACTAGCCATCCCCATGGCTATAAATAGAGATAAACATGAACACATGAGGAAAAGAGGAGAAAATCATGAAATTGTTCCCCACTGCCCAAATCCAAAAAGTTTGAACACCAAAATCCTCCCTTAGGACCTAAGCAATGAAGCCCCACTTGCCCACTCATCTTTCCCAATTGAGCCACCCCAAGAAGCCTAAAACCAGGACAAAATGGAAGTGTGAAACGAAACTCCTCAATGCTTCAAATTAACCATCCTAAATCCATCTAGGGACTGTGTAAGGACAAGCCCAATCAAAAATTGCCATCCTTATAGCCTCTAAGCCATTATTTGAACTTTTCCCCCCAAACCGAGCCCCTTTTGATATAGGAACCCAATTTGACATCAAATTGAGTTGACAGAGAGTCTTCGTAGGATAACACAAAACTTCCAAACTGAACAATTTGAAGCCAAACTCACCGTGGCAAAGGTATGGATTTTCTCCTTTAATGGCGTTCGGGTTTTAGACATTATGAAGCAAACCTTTTCAAAACCCTAATAAAGCCGTATAGATATCTTCGTCTCCCTCAGATGAAGCTATAGGAACCAGAATTACTCAAATCCATCAAGACTTGAGTGAGATATTGTGCCTAGAACACAGACTGCTTTAATTAGAAGATCGAGAGCCATCTGAGTTTGGGTTGAGAAGGGAGGAGGAAGATGATCGAGAGTCGTCTAATCTTCTGTTTAAAAGACGGACGACTCTAATTAAAACATACCCGCTCCGCCGTTCAGCTCCCCGCAGCGGATCATGCATGTTTTCAATCCATACGAGGACACGCGATGTCGTTTTATAATTTCTGTTTAATTTAAGGATTAATAAATACAGATTATCCTTAATCTAATAAAAAATTCATAACTTTGCATATAAAAATCACTAAAATAAAATAAAAATATCTCTGGATCCAAGATAGTATGCACTACAATGTAGAATTGGAAATTTTACATTTTTGTTTATATTTAATTTTTAATTAATTAAACACTCTCTATAGTATTTTAATTATTAAAAATTATTTATAAGTTAGAAAAATATGAAAATTTGAGGGAATAATTCCTAGTACCTTAGGAACAATTCTGATTTTTCCAAGAACAGAAAAAATCTCTAGGATAACATTTCTTAATTTTCATAAGATTTAGTAATTATTTTCAAAAATAATTCTAATAATCAGAAAATAGAAAGATTAAATTGCAAATTGACTAGAAATTTAGGGGAACAAATTTAAACCCTAAAATACAGATTCTAACCTTTCAACAATTTAAAATGACATTTCTTTTGTTAGGATTAAAAATTGCAAAATTTAAAACCCTAAAAATAACTTTAAAATTTAATATCCACTTCACTTAACTCATCCACCATGAGTTAGGTCAAATTTGAGTTCAAACATCAAATGAACTCAAATGAAAATATAATTAGGATTAATTTAACATTAACCCTAATTATTCCTATTAAATTTTAATTAAATTAGGGTAAAACAAAATTAAAACCTAATTAGGTTTAACCATATATTAAACCTAATTAATTATCCTTTAGCCCTCATTACATTAGGCTTAGGATAAAATGAAACACTAATTAAGTCTAAGACATCAAATTAGACATAATTAATTAATTAAACCTTAACTAATTTAGGTTTAAAATAAAAATTAAATTAAGTTTAAGGTCATATTAAACTTAATTAATTAAATTTTAATATAAAAATCAAACTTTAATTAAGTTTAAGGACGTATTAAACTTAATTAATTAAACTTTAATATAAAAATCAAACTTTAATTAAGTTTAAGGACATATTAAACTTAATTAATTAAACTTTAATATAAAAATCAAACTTTAATTAAGTTTAAAGACATATTAAACTTAATTAATTAAATTTTAATATATAAATTAAACTTTAATTAAGTTTAAGGACATATTAAACTTAATTAATTAAAATTTAATATAAAAATCAAATTTTAATTAAGTTTAAAGACATATTAAACATAATTAATTAAACTTTAACATAAAAATCAAATTTTAATTAAGTTTAAAGACATATTAAACTTAATTAATTAAACCTTAAATCAAATTTTTAATTAAGTTCAAATACATATTAAACTTAATTAATCAAACTTTAATATAAAAATCAAATTTTAATTAAGTTTAAAGACAAATTAAACTTAATTAGTTAAACTTTAATATAAAAATCAACTTTTAATTAAGTTTAAAGGCATTTTAAACTTAATTAATTAAACCTAAAATCAAATTTTAATTAAGTTTAAAGACATATTAAACTTAATTAATTATACTTTAAAATAAAAATCAAATTTTAATTAAATTTAAAGAAATATTAAACTTAATTAATTAAACCTTAAATCAAATTTTAATAAAGTTTAGAGACATATTAAACTTAATTAGTTAAACTTTAATATAAAAATCAAATTTTAATTAAGTTGAAAGAGATATGAAACTTAATTAATTAAACCTTAAATCAAATTTTGATTAAGTTTAAGGACATATTAAACTTAATTAATTAAACCTTAATATAAAAATATACTTTAATTAAGTTTAAGAACATATTAAACTTAATTAATTAAACCTTAATATAAAAATTAAACTTTAATTAAGTTTAAGGACATGTTAGATTTAATTAATTAAACCTTAATACAAAAATTAAGCTTTAACTAAGTTTATGGACATATTAAACAAACCTAAATCCTAATTAGGTATGACCCATTAGACCTAATTAAACCATTAAGTCTTAATTAAACTAAACAAACTTTAAAACAATTAAAATTTACCCTAATTAACTATAAACCCTTATCAAACAAAACCTATAACTTATGTTTAACATAGCTTGAACCTAAGTTGACATAAACTTAAGTTCAACCCATATTGAACTTAAGTCAAAACATATAACTTAAGTTTAACGTAACTTGAACCCAAAGATGACTTAAAACTAAACTTAACTCCAATTTAAACATAATATAAGGTTAAACCTAAGTTAAGTCTAAATATAAAACTTAAATACTTAAAAGTGACAAAAATTTTAAGTTTAAACCAAATTGAATTTAATTAAATTAAAGTTAAATCAAACTTAACATAAAACTCAATCCATATTCAATGACATAAAGTTTGACCTAAATCAAGCTTAACGTAACATAAAAATTCAATCAATAAAATCTAACTCAACATAAGTTTTTTTTAAAAAAATCAATCTGAACCCGAATTGATATCAACAACAATTAAATTTTCAACAAAAATAAAAAAATTTAACGACGAATCTCAAAAATAAATAAAATCAAACACAGACTGACATTTAAAATCAACATTAAAATATAAATCAGTAAATGAAACTTAACTAATTTTGGACATCTGTCAAATTCTAAAAAGACGACCGATTATTGTTTTCTGACACTACTCTCTTTGTAGGGTTGAAAATAAAACCTCGTTTAGATTTGCTTTGCATGTTATAACGTGTATTAACTCTATTTTGCATGACGATGATGACGAGATGAAGAAATTAAAACAAAATAAACAAAACGACATAACATAAAACAAACAAAAACAATTTAACCCAAAAACCTCGTTTTGATTTTCTTTCCATGTTATAAGGTGTGCTAACTCTGTTTTGCAGGATGTTGACAATGAAATAATAATAATAAAGGACATCAAAATTAAAAAAAGTCCCCAAATGACATCAAAATTGTACTAAACAAAACAACAAGACATGATAAAATAAAATAAAACAAAATTAAGACAAGAAACAGTGACATAACAATTGACAAACAAAAACAATCATCTTCTTGACATTATAAGATACCTCGTGACATAAATAATTAACATAATATCTCATGACAACCTTAAAATGACACATTCTAACCTTTCAAAAATTTAAAATGACATTTCTTTTGCTAGGGTTAAAAATTCCAAAATTTAAAACCCTAAAAATAACTTTAAAATTTAATGTACACTTCACTTAACTCATCCACCATGAGTTAGGTCAAATTTAAGTTCAAACATCAAATGAACTCAAATGGGAATATAATTAGGATTAATTTAACATTAACCTTAATTAACCTTATTAATCTTTAAGTAAATTAGGGTAAAATAAAATTAAAACCTAATTAGGTTTAACCATATATTAAACCTAATTAATTATCCTTTAGCCCTCATTACATTAGGCTTAGGATAAAATCAAACCCTAATTAAGTCTAAGACAACAAATTAGACTTAATTAATTAATTAAACCTTAATTACATTAGGTTTAATATAAAAATTAAATTAAGTTTAAGGATATATTAAACTTAATTAATTAAATTTTAATATAAAAATTAAACATTAATTAAGTTTAAGGACATATTAAACTTAATTAATTAAACTTTTAAAAATCAAATTTTAATTAATTTTAAAGACATATTAAACTTAATTAATTAAACTTTAATATAAAAATCAAACTTTAATTAAGTTTAAGGACATATTAAATTTAATTAATTAAACTTTAATATAAAAATCAAATTTTAATTAAGTTTAAGACATATTAAACTTAATTAACAAAACCTTAATATAAAAATTAAACTTTAATTAAGTTTAAGGACATATTAAACTTCATTAATTAAACCTTAATATAAAAATTAAATTTTAATTTAGTTTAAAGGCATATTAAACTTAATTAATTAAACTTTAATTAAAAAAATCAAATTTTAATTAAGTTTAAAGACATTTTAATCTTAATTATTTAAACCTTAAATTAAATTTTTAATTAAGTTTTTAAAGACTATTAAACTTAATTATTTAAACTTTAATATAAAAATCAAATTTTAATTTAGTTTAAAGACATAATAAACTTAAATAATTAAACCTTAAATCAAATTTTAATTAAGTTTAAAGACATATTAAACTTAGTTAATTAAACTTTAATATAAAATCAAATTTTAATTAAGTTTAAAGACATATTAAACTTAATTAATTAAACCTTAAATAAAATTTTAATTAAGTTTAAAGACATATTAAACTTAATTAATTAAACTTTAATATAAAAATCAAATTTTAATTAAGTTTAAAGACATATTAAACTTAATTAATTAAACCTTAAATAAAATTTTAATTAAGTTTAAAGAAATATTAAACTTAATTAATTAAACCTTAATATAAAAATCAAATTTTAATTAAGTTTAAAGTCATATTAAACTTAATTAATTAAACCTTAAATCAAATTTTGATTAAGTTTAAGGACATATTAAACTTAATTAATTAAAGCTTAATATAAAAATTAAACTTTAAGTAAGTTTAAGGACATATTAAACAAACCTAATCCCTTATCAAACCATTAAGTCTTAATTAAACTAAACAAACTTTAAAACAATTAAACTTTCCCTAATTAACTACAAACCCTTATCAAACAAAACCTATAACTTAGGTTTAACCTAGCTTGAACCTAAGTTAACTTAAACTTAAGTTCAACCCATATTGAACTTAAGTCAAAACCTATAACTTAGGTTTAACCTAACTTGAACCCAAAGATGACCTAAAACTAAACTTAACTCCAACTTAAACATAATATAAGGTTAAACCTAAGTTAAGTCTAAATATAAAACTTAAAGATTTAAAGCGACAAAAAATTTGAAGTTCAAAACAAATTAAATTTAATTAAACTAAAGTTAAATGAAACATAACATAAAACCCAACCTCTATTCAATTGACAAAGTTTGACCTAAATCAAACTTAGCGTAATATAAATATTCAATCAATAAAATCCAACTCAACAAAATTTTTTTAAGCAAAATTAATCATAATCGGAATTGATTAAACAATAATAACATTTTCAATAAACATAAAAAATTTTAACGATGAATCTGAAAAATAATTAAAATTAAACTCAAATCGACATTTAAAATCAAAATTAAAATATATATCAGTAAATGAAACTTAACTAAATTGGACATATATCAAATTCTAAAATAATGACTGACTATTATTTTCTTACACTATTCACTTTGCAGGGTTTAAAACAAAATCTCGTTTAGATTTTCTTTGCATGCTATAGGGTGTGTTAACTCAGTTTTTCAGGACGATGACGACGAGATGAAGACATTAAAACAAAATAAACAAAATGACATAACATAAAACAAATAAAAATAATTTAACCCAAAAACCTCGTTTAGATTTTCTTTGCATGTTATAGGGTGTACTAACTCTGTTTTGTAGGACATTGACAATGAAATAATAATAATAATAATAAATGATATCAAAATTAAACAAAAGCAACCAAACGATATCAAAATAGTACTAAACAAAACAACAAGACATGATAAAAATAAATAATATAAAAATAAGACATGAAACAGTGACATGACAATTGACAAACAAAAACAATCATCTTCTTGACATTATAAGATACCTCATGACATAAATAATTAACATAATATCTCAGGACAAAACAAGATAAACAGTAGTAATTAAACATTCGTATGTTTATTTTCCTAAAATGTATTCAAAAAATGAGTTTTTAACATTAATCAAGAGTTTTCTTAGGCAAAATTATCTAGGATGTAATTAATTATAGAAGCTTGCTTCTATAGGAGAAGTAAAAAGAACTCATAATAGGTTAGATAACTAAAAATCTTTAGTTATAAAACTAGTGATTTTTCTAATAGGATAAGAACATTCTAGAGTTCTCCCTATAAAGATATCACATTACATTTACTTTGATTGTCTATTTTGCGCCTTGTCCTTTTCTTTTACCCTTTTCAAAAAGGGAATAAAGATAGGGGCAATATAAATAGACTGACGACTCCTTAACATTTGACACAATGCCCATGAATTGGCGACGACTAGAATCCCGATGAGTTTCCATCGCCGACAATGAAATTATTAGATACTTCACAGTTTTGACATGCACCCCAAAATAATGATGTGATAGATCTAATGAATAGGACTATAATGGAGAAGATTTTTTACATAGTTTCTAGTGCCAAGATACCTAAGAAATTTTTAGCTGAAGCTGCGTACATCTTGTTACTTGATGAATTGCCCTCCTTTCATTACTATTAAGTAGAAGACTCCACAGGAGATATTCAGAAAAACCTGCAAATTACTCTTATTTTAGAATTTTTTTTGCTATTTGCATGTAATCATATTAATAATGGAATTTAGATACTAGATCTAGAAAGTGTTTCTTTGGTACAAAATTGGAGTGAAATGTTATAGATTATGGTAACCAGAAATCAAGAAAGTCATTATTAATGATGAATGTGTTATATTATATACAACATTACTAAATCATGAAAGTGACCATTAATTCAAAGCGAGATGTCTAGTAGACAAGCAGATCATCAAATTGTTATAGATATATCTTCAAACATAACTTCTAAATCAAATTTTGATAATCATGATGATGTTGCTTTCTCATCGTCATGGAAACCACCATCGTAGTATTCTTTTACCAGTAATTAAATAAGAATATAAATTAGGCCAACTTAGAGATATGATTAGGTTGCTTTTGTTAATTATGCTCTAATTATAGTTGAAGGTATCTAGTGTGGTGAAGGACCTTCTAGCAGTAAAGAAGCGATAAATTCAATTGAATCTCGTGAGTGAACGATTTTCTTGCAAGAGAAGATTGAATCGCTACAAAAAATAAAAAATTCTATTGATTTGGTAATGTTGTCTCATAGCAGGAATGTTAATTGTTGCAAATTGGTGTTTAAAAAAAGAAGGGGAATCAAGAGTTGATGATGCCCAATATAAGGCTAGGCTTGTTGCGAATGCATTTCCAGGTGTAGACTTAGTTTAATTCAAGATGTACTTGGCATTGTAGGTAAGCATGAACTTGAGCTGGAGCATGTAGATGTAAAGACTGCATTTTGCATCAAGAGCCTGAGGGTTTTGTGATTACAAGAAAATAATATCATGTTTGTTTGCTTTTAATGGTCTCTAACAGTCTACTAGATAGTGGTATAAGAAATTTAATTCATTCGTGATTACTCATGAGTTTAAGAGAAGTAGCTATGATAGTTGTGTTTATTTCAAGAAAAATAATAAAGGATAATTTATCTACTTGCTCTTACACATCGATAATATGTTGATAAGTGCTAAGAATAAAGAATACCTTAAAATATTAAAAACTCAATTTAGCAGTGAGTTTGAGAGGAATGATTTTGGAGTTGCAATTAAAATATTTTGCATAGATATTCAGAGAGATATGAAAATAGGTAAGTTATTTGTGAGTCAAAAGAGTACATTGAGAAAATTTTTCATGGGTATAATATGTAGAATGTCAAACTTGTTAGTACTCCATTAATTGCATATATCATAATCTCATTAGCTTTATATTCACAATCAGATGATAAAATCGAATATATGTCTCTAATTTCATTTTCTAATGCAGTGGGATCTCATATGATGCTATGATATGTTCTCGTATGGATTTATCATATGCATTTGGTGTAGTAAGCAGATATATGAGTAATTCGGGTAAATAACACTAGAAAGCAATCTAGTGGATCCTCAAGTATCTATGTGGATTAAAATATGCTTGTTTGTATAGGAGGACAATAGATAGAGTCATTGCTATTTTTATTCAGAGTTTGTTGGGGATTTGGATAGAAAAAAAAAACATTAGAAGATACGTGTTTAGATTGATGGTTGTGTGATTAGATGGAAGGCTACTTTACAGATAACAATGACACTATATACAACTGAAATTGAGTATATGACAATTACTGAAGTTTGCAAAGAAGCTACCTGATTGAAAGGTCTATTTGAAGAACTTACCGAAGTTTTGAAAATCACCACACTAACGGGTGGCGGTTAGATTGTATTTTTTTTTTTTTTATCTCAGCAAAGATTAGATGTTTCATGAGAGAAGGCAAACAAATTGATGTCTGTTATCAATTCCGTTCTTGAAGTAATTACTTGTGGTCATATTATTGAAGGTAAGATTGATATCAATAATAATTCTTCAAATATGATAACAAAGACACCTCTGAATAGCCAAGTTTGAGCATTCCTTATACTTGTTTTGTTTTCATTCTTGATCATTAGAGTTTTCTGAAAGAGATGGAGAAAGTTCTATTATGCATATTTATAAATTCTTGTCAATGTGGAGAATGCTAAATTTATGATCAAAATTTTATGAGTCACACATGTATTCTCATAAGAAAAACATGAGCATGCAAATTGAATCTTTAAAATTAAATTGTGAGTGCGGGAATGAGATTTTAAAAGAAAAGCATGAGCGAGATTTTGACTGTTTGATCAATCTTATAATAGTTTAGCGATTGCAATCTGTATATTATTTTATGCACTCCTTTTAAGTATTTTTCTTAAAGAGATCATGTTAAAACTATAAATATCCCCCATTTTATTTTGTCCAATGCACTCAATTTTTTCTGCTTTAGTTTTATATTGGCCAAAAATTCTTTCCTTATAATTTCAATTTTGATAAAATCCCCTCATCTGCACATGATTTTTCAATTTTGAATTTTCCACATAAAATTTAAACGTTTTATTTTATTTATTTTATTTTGTTGTTCCATCAATTCAATATCAAATTATAATAATATCAAAATAATTTTTTATGTCGCCATAAATTAGCGGGATAATCAATTTCAATGATTTGTAGCAGCAAAACCTGCTTGTATGTGAGGCGGAGTTGGGAGTGGATTACAGTTATCTGTCCTGCAAGCTACACATTTTAATCTTCCATATTCACCAACAAGTCAGCATACATTCCACTGTGACTCCGAAACTACTCGAGAGGAGAAGCAGGGCTTAATAATCTAAAGCTCCCACTAGAACTACTCAAGAAATCACTAGTCGACAACGTCCCGCGCCGGTCCGAATAATCGCTCCTCGGCATATCAATCTCCGAGCTATGCGCTACAATAACTTGCAGTCGCTGCAGAAACTCAGGCATTGAAGGAGCTGGAAGCGAGACAAAAGAGTGTCTACTAAGCATCACTGCCAACGAATTCATGCTCGGCCTCTCTATGGGATCTTCCTGTACGCATAGCAATCCTATTTGGATGCATCTCAACACCTCTTCCGGCGGATATTCAGTGCCGAGGCTATGATCCACCAGTTGCAGCGCCGTTCCTTGGTTCCAGTGTTGCCAAACCTTCATAACGAATGGCCCGAACAGGAGTTAGAACTTATTGCACTAATTAAATACAGTATCCATCAAAGCAGAAGTTTTGAAGGCTTACATAGCTTAGAAAATCTAAGTTGTTCCTTGCACTTAGGAAACAACTGCTACTACGGCCTGTGATAATCTCCAGTACAAGAACGCCATAACTGAATACATCAGACTTAGTTGAGAAGAGTCCGCGGAATGCATATTCTGGAGACATATATCCACTGCGGCGTGGTGAGGAAGGAGAAGTAAACTGTGAGGATTTTTACAGAGAGGATAAATTTGCAAGAGAAAGAATTGGAGTACTCACTATGTACCAGCGATGCGAGTAGTGTTGCCATCCTGTTCTTCAATGCCGGAAAGTTTTGCGAGTCCGAAGTCTGAGATCTTAGGGTTCATGTCGGCATCAAGCAAGATGTTGCTTGCTTTCACATCACGATGGATGATTCTGAAACGCGAATCTTCGTGGAGATAAAGAAGGCCACGGCAGATCCCCTCAATGATCTTGTACCGTGTAGGCCAATCCAGTTGTATTTGCCTATCAGGATCTGCATTTTTTGTTTTTTTTAGTTTCATTCTATATCAGCTGATTTATTACATAAAAGAAAAGCTGATATGACTATTGAGATAATTATAATAATGGTAAAAATGATTTGGATCGTCTCTAGTTACCATGAACATTTTTCTTAATTAGATGCTTAGTTCATTCTGAAAGGCAGAAAATAATTTCAGTGATTTCAACATTATCTTGAAGACTTCGTTGGAATGAACAACAATTGTTTAGTATCAACCGATTGTGAAGATGGAAAATTGCTCCTTACCAATTCAATTCATTACCATGAAAATTGAATAGAATTCGATTAGATAAACAGCATTGATCATTCTTATCATTAAAATATATGAGATGAGCATAACAACTTGTTTTACTCTCTCACACACACACACAATACAAATAAATAAATAAATAGATATATATATATATATATATATATGCATATATGTATATATATATATATATATATAAGCAAAGTTAAAAAAATAATGAGTTACAATCGCGCACGAGAAATCAAACAATGAAAATAGAAAACAGAGGAAGAATCCACGAGGGATGTCTTAAATATGGCTGAATGAGTTAAATTCGGAGCAATAGCTCAGCACTTGAAGGCAGCATCCTCATTATTGATCCAGATAACTAAAACTAAATATAAGAGTTACATCCAGCTCTATTAAGACTAATGACAGAAGGCTGAATCAAGTCAGGCACGATGCGACTATCATTAGAGGGTTATATATTAAAGAAAAAAAGCAAATGAAAAAAGAACTTAAAGTTTGAAGAATTAAGTAGGGAGTATAAAGAAGGAGGTCAGCGTAAAAGCATTGGAGGTTCTAACAAAGTTAAATTTTACATTATACATTCACAACTGTAGTAAAAACACAAATTACATAATTTGTGAGATAGAAATTCAATACATTCAATAACCTTGTAAAACCTAACGATAACATGTTGTTGATATAGTAGGCTCACACGGCTCTAGTCATAGAACCAAGGTTCATGACGAATTAAATGATATATGAAGTTGTTTTGTCGACATCATATCTTTTAATGACAGCAAAGAATACCTTTTAAATGACTGTAAAATGTTCTGTATTTGCTCGTCATTTCAGAAAGTTTTCAATAAATTTGAGAAAATTTCAAATTATTTCACATACGATAACATGCTACTTCAAAACTGATGATACATATGGATCTCCATTAACTTATGAACGAAGTGATTGAAGGCTACATTTATAAATGGATGGATCTCCAATAACTTCTGAAAAAAGTGATTGCAGGCTACATTGTTTAAGGGAGATATTTCACTTTGACATCTAAATTATAAAAAAAAAAAAAGAGCTGTTGCAAATATAAATTTATGAAAGACCACAAAGTTCCTTTAATATGAAACTTATTTTATAAAACTTAAAAAATTTTGCATTCTTATTTTCTGTTGAAGAATTTAGACTTGACAGTCTAAAAATCACTGTTCATCTATTTTTAATGAAACAATCTTTCTTTTATTCAATTTTTTGGTTTTTTTTACTTCATAGTAATTAAAATCCTTACGGTATTGAGAAAATACTAATTACGGTTGAGACATCAACCATAATTATTATTACAAGCACTATAGCTCATCATTCATTGTACTAATTATAAATATGGACTTGAATTGGAAGAATTTAAGAAACTCTAATGTGGTTTTTTGCCTAATTCTGCCCCACTTATGATGTGCTTTTCTCAAGCTCCTTTGGCATTTTTTTTTATGCTAGAAAATTCATGTTGGTAGAATGAAAAATTACATTCTAGTTTTACATGAAATCTTGTTGATAGAAAAAGTAAGAAAAAGAAATTATATAAGATAAAAAAAAATTAGAAGATAAATTCACGAGTAAAAATTCTTGGGCCTAGTTCAAGAGAAATAATCCACTTTCTTAGTTGGAAATACAAATGTCTATTCTTCCCATTAATTGGTTAAGATGAGATCACAAAATAATGTACTTCACATCAAGTTGTTCTTTAGTTACTATCGTGAAAAAAGTGTAATGTGAAGATGATGCAATGATGCTTGAGTGACAATGAATAGATGATAAAAGGAAGACATTTGTGTTAGTTAGTGGATAGGAGTAAAAATATGATGGTTGGATGACAATGATCGAGCAATAATGATTAGATAATGAAGATAAATAGATGATTGTGGTCAAACAATGAATGTTTCGGTAACCACAATAAGATAAAAGCACTCATATGACAACAAGCAAATGATAACACTTGGGTGATAGCGTTAGAAGGATGACTGTGGCTAAATGATGGTGATGAAGCAAAGTGTTGTGGGTCTATCCCACATGAATGTTTGCACTGTGAATTTTGGGAAAACCAAAAATTGATTTCGTTTTATGAAACAAAACGGGGCTCTCTCTAAATCAATGCTTGTTGTCTCCCTCTCTCTCTCTCTCTCTAGGCATCTTTCACAAACACTTGCAATGTAGAAATGAAATGTATCTGGAGGAAGAATAAATAACATGAGAAATCGAGTTCGTCTCCTGATTATTGAAATTCGAATGAAAGGGTGCTAAAGGTTGATTGCTCTTCTCTATTTTGATATGTATCTTATACTTTTGAATTCAATGAGATTACCAAACACTTATGTTTGATGAAATCGATGTATGCCACACTTGCTCGGTAATGGTTTATTATAGATTTTTTCTAATAATGTTATTGAGAAGAAATTTATGTATTCATTAAGTTGTTTGTAGTCATGTGGCCTATGGATCCCATGATTTTTACTCTTTTTTAGGATTTTTCCATGCTAAAAATTTTTAGTAATTTATTCATGTTATTTGCATATGTAGTTTCATTGTGTGTGTGCTAATGGTGTAGTGTGCTTTTTGCTTGCTTTTCTAATAATTAGTATTAGAGCCAGATTACTCAAGGGATTAATTCGTACTGGTTAAAAGGAGTCAACTAATAACAACCATATCATAATTAAGCTTACAACAACTAATTACTAAATTTGGAAATCTCATATGAAGTACTTCCTATTTTTTAGATTTAGAATATACATTTTTGGGTGATGAGAGTAAACCAATAAAGATGCCTGATGAGGATTCAGTTAAGTTGAATAGAAAAGCCATATGCAAGTTTTGATAATGGGTTGAGATCAATCTTTATCGGCATTTTTCATTTTACTTTCGAGGAAAATTCTAACAAGGTTTGGTAAAATCTGAGGGAGCTGTGCAGAAAGAACTGTATAGAAAAATGATTTTCATCTCATAAATTGATGTATCTTAGGTACATTGATAGGACTAATTTTTTTATCACTTGAATTTTTTTCAGGAGATATTTAATCAATTAGCAGCATTGGGCATGAAATTAGAAGATGTGGTCTTTGTTTTGTGTTTGATCAATTCATTGCCTGACAGTTAAGAGATTCTTGTTGTTTCCTTAGCAATTCTGCTTCAAATGGCATTCTTATTTTGAACATGGTGAAAGTGAGTATGTTGAATGCAAAAAATTGAAGAAATGAGTGAGAGATAACTATGCAGAGTTGGGTGTTAATTTCAAATAAATGAAGTAGAAGCAACAGTATAAATTATAAAGGCCGGAAAGCAACTATAGATCATGAGAAAAATCTCAGAGAAGGAATGAGTTTAGATATTTTCACTGTGACAAACTAAGCTATAAGTGGGATTAATTTAAACTATTGAATAGATAACAAAAATAGAAGCGAAAAGAAAAATAAAGATAAATGATGTTCATACAAAAGTCACCATAGATAATGATGTCACTATAACTTGTGATAGCAGCAATGTTAATATCACATGCCAGTATTCTCAATAGGTAGTTTATTTTGGCACTTCTCATCATATTACATTTTATATTTATAATGAGAGCGATTTTGATTATATGAAGATGGGGAATGATACGCAATGAAAAGTTTTGGGAATGGGTGAGTCTACATTAATATTAATGTTGGATGTTGTGATTGTATCTAAGGAATGTGAGGCATATTCCTAGGATACACTTGAAATTGATCTCCACTGGTATATTTGATGATGCAGGATATCATAACCACTTTGTAAAGGTGAATGGGATTTCACTAAGTGGAAAGAAACGCAATTTCTTTATTTAATGGAGGCTTAGCAATACAAGGGAGAAGTGAATGTAATTGATGGTTCATCTACTTAACTATGACATATGTAACTCGATTGCATAAGTCAAAATGGTATGAAGAAACTTTCTCAGAAATAGGTTATTCATAACCTGAAAACTACATAATTGGAGATTTGTACACATTATTTGGCTGACAAACAACACAATGTAGTTTTTAAAACTCTCCCTCCATCTAGAAAGCTAATGTGTTGGATTTGGTCCATACTTATATTTGTTATATAGATGCTACAAGTCTCGATGGTGTTTGTAATTATATTACTTTTATTAACAATCATTCTAGGAAAAATGTGGGCTTATACATTAAGATCTAAAGACCAGTCTTTGGGTTTCTTTAAAAATTTTTAGGTTACTGTTAAAAGGGAAACTGGAAAAAAGTCGAAATACGTTCGTTCAAATAATGGTGGTGCGTACATGTGGCCATTTAAGTTGTACTATATAACTTATGGGATCAAACTTAAAAAGACAGAGCCAAAAATATTTCAACATAATGGAGTTGTTGAGAGGATGAAACACAAAATTAATGAAATGATTCATTACATAATATCTCATTCAAAACTAAAAGAGTCCTTTTGTGTAGAGGCTATGAGATTGGTGGTGGACTTGATAAATATTTTGACTTCATTCTCTTTGAAACATGGCATACCATAGAGGGTTTCAACATTAATAAATATTTCATATTGGCACTTGAGAGTTTTTGGATATAGAGCTTTTATGCATGTTCCTAGAGAGGAGAGGTCTAATCATTAGAGCAAAATAAAACATTGCTTCTTCATTGGGTACAACCACAAGGAATTTGGATAGATTTTTTTAGATTTAATTAAAGAGAAAGTTATCAGAAGAAGAGATGCAATTTTCATTAAAGAAAAACTACTACATATATTGGAAAATCAGATAAGTTAAAGTAAAAAAGTTGACTTAGGTATAACTCATACAATTATTATGTATGGTAATGATGAAAGAGAAATACGTAAAGATGGGTCACTTTTTAGTTAATGATGATCTAACTCATGAGAACCTAGAAGAGGTAGTTGTTAAACTTTTATCGATGAGATTGATTAGAGAAATATGGCCTTCTTGAAAATATTTAATAATTGAATATGTGATGATTTCTAACGGGGAAAAACTAAACACTTATCTGGAGGATTTGCCATATGAAAAGAAAAAAGAGTTGTTATGTGCCATGAAAGATGAGATAAGATGCATGCATTGAAACCATAGTTATGATTTGGTGAAACTACCAAAGGGCAAGAAAGTTTTAAAGGAGAAATGGATATTCAGACCTAAGTCGGATGAGAAAAACTCACAACCAAGCTACAAGACAAGGTTGCCTGTGAAGAGATTTAGTGAGACAAATGGTGTCAATTGATGAGTTTTTCTTATCGACAGTGAAAATGAGTTCAATTTGAGTAGTACTATGGTTATCTTCTATTTTTAATTTAGTGTTTTAACAAATTGATGTAAAGATATTCATTCTTCATGAAGATTTGGAGGAGGATATTTAAAATGAGTAGCCCAAGGGCTTCAGAGTAAAAAAAAAGATATTATTTGTAGATTGAGGAAAACATTGACATGAGCATAGTCAAATGCCAAGAAAGTGAGACAAAAATTTTGATGCTTTTATGGAAGCAAATGTGTACCATTAAAATACTTATGACCATTGTGTTTAAGTAAAATAATTCTTTCATAGTTATTTTTTGATTCTCTTACTATATGTCGATGACATATTGATCGTTGTTCATGATGGAACTAGGATTAAGAAGCTCAAGAGAGAACTTAACAAATCTTTTTTTCATGAAAGATTTGTGTCCGACAAATAAAATATTTGAAATAAAGATTATTCATGACAATAAGAAGAATATGTGATGATTATTTCAGGAGAGGCGCAAAGAGAAAGTTCTTCAAAAACTCATTCTGAGAAGTTTGAAGCCAGTTGTATCTTGACTTATAAGCTAGTTTAAACTTAACTCTAAGTAATTCTCTACAAGTGAGAATGAGAAGCGAAAATTAAGAATATGCATTATGCATCTACAATGAATAACTAGATTTATAATATGGTATATATAAGACCAGACTTTGCTCATGCAGTTAGTATTGTTTGTTTCTTTCCAACCAAGTATAAGAGCATTGTGCAATAGATAAGTGGATTTTTAGGTATCTCAGAGATTCATCTAAACTATATTTATGTTTTGGAAATGCCATTCCTATTCTGGATGGTTATACAAATGCATATATGGCAGATGAAGTAGACTCGAGGAAGTCCATATGGAGATATTTAGTTACTTTTACTGAGGGAGCAATTTCATCGCAATCAATTGTAGAATTATATGGCTTTGATGACTACAAAAATTGAGTATATTATGATCGTAAAAGCTTAAAAAAAAGTCATGAATGAATAATTTCCTACAAGAGTTTAGTCATAAGAAAGATAAATTTGTCTAATATTGCGATAGCCAAAGTGCAATTCATCTTAACAAGAATTTATCATTCCACTCACATTCGAAGCATATTGATTTGAGATATCATTTGATTTGTGATGTGTTAGACTTGAATATGTTACAACTTGAGAAGACCCGTGCTCATGAAAATAGTTTTAATATGATGACAAAGATATTATTGAATGATAAGTCTATAGCATGTCAAGAAATCAAAGGTGAGGGAGAGTCTTTTCTCCATGTGACCAGAGGGACAAAATTGTCGTGAGTCCCTTCCACATCAATGCTTGCACCGTGTAGTTTGGGAAAACCAAAAATTGGTTTCCTTTAATGAAAAATGAGGCTCTCTTTTGATTCAACACTTGCTCTCTCTCTCTCTCTCTCTCTCTCTCTCACCCTCTCTCTCTCTCTCCCCCCCTTCCTCCCTCCCCCCTCCCGGCATAGTTCACGAAACACAATCCACATTGAAAGGAAACATATCCAGAGGAAGAAGAATGAACTTTGAGAAACAAGTCCGTCTCCCGATCGTTTAAATTTAGATGACTGGGAATTGAAGGCCAACTGCTCTTCTTTTATTACGATTTGCATCTTGTATTCTTAAATTCAGTGAGATTACCAAACTCTTATGCTTATAAAATTGATGTAGACTACCGACTCGGTGATGATTGATTATTGATTTCCTCTAGAAGTGTTTAAGGGGCCCACGGGACTCATAGTATTTATTCTTATTGAGGGGGTTTCCACAATAAAAATTTGTTATTGTTTCTTTTTATTATTTGTTTGTACAATTTCATTTTATATGTGCTCGTGGTATAGTGTGTATTTTTGGCTTGCCTTTCCAACACGATGGCGACCAGATGATGATGATCAAGTAATAATAATTAGAGGATAATGTTCAAGCAAAGCTCTAAAGTAAGTTCTTTAGATTCCTTCATGTGGAGAATAGAGATTTATTTATAATTTTTAATAGATATATTTTAGTGAACAAATTAAAAATCCCTAAAAACTTCATTGGATAACTCATGTTAATTTCTATAATTATAAACAATTATTTCAATATTTTTGTTTTAATGATATTGAAGTTCAATGATTTTCGACTTATTTGATTTTTCTCACCTAGTGATTGATTTAATTATAAATATGTAAGAGGTAACAATTTAATTCTACAAATATTTTCTCAAAAATTTCAACAATAATTTATGTGTTTGACTTAAATTGAAACACATTTTGATATTGTTGGATTCACCAACTCTAGATGTTCAATTCAACGATAAATTTGTTGACATTAGAATTGAAATAACCTTAAATTTAAATCTCAAAGTTAAATATAAAAAAAAAATTTCAAGATTCATGTCTAATCAAGGGGATAATTTATTAAGATATCACTTTTATTTTCAATTTTCAAAAAAATGAAAGAAATGAATGGATTCACTCTCATGCACATAATACATCATACTATCTCTAAAATAATAAAAACTAAAGGTTATCGGAAGTGTGAAAATAAATAGAGACTATGATAGAAAAAAAAAATGAAATTATTCTCTCTTTAACATTTTTTCATTATTTATAATTATCTTGGCATGTTAAAAGTATATAAAGCTTGAAAATCAAAATTTTGGCTCGTAACTAGTACAATCCATACCAAATTTTTGGCTAGCCGATATCAAGCTTGATTAAGACTTTGATCAAATTAGCAAACGATCTGATCAAAATACGAGAATTGTAACGTTAAAAACAGAATAATATTTGAATAAATATGCTATAATATAATGAAGTATACATTTCAGTGAATCGAGACAAAAGCACCGGCTTGACAAATAAGAGATAGATAAATTATTAATAACAACTGAAAGAGAGATGTTGCTTTTAATATATGGCATCTGAAGGAAAGGATAAATTTTCTATGCATTAACTGAATGGAACATGAAAACTAAAATACTTTGAGAGCAAACCAATCAAATATTCAAATATAATATAGGATCAGAGTTACCCATAATTACGTAAACACTATTAATAAACCATGCAAAAGGATTAAAACAAAATGAAATCTTTTATAAAAAAATGTAAATTATTGATCCCGTTCGATCATTTGACTTATCCTTACGATGTGGTGATATAAAAAATTATGATTGAAGCACTTAAATAAAATTAAAAGAGGGCGCAAACGACAACTTTAAAGGAGATACTGCCAAATATTAATGCTTAAAGAAAAAAAGGACTATGGACAACACTGCCGCAACTGCAAGTTGAAGTTAAATATAAAAATTTCACTATTAGTTTATCTTAATTTTTATTAATTTTATTGTTGATTCAAGGCCAGACCATTGAAACCTGGCCCAAATTAAATTGTGCCGGCGGACCGTGCCGATAGGTTGAAGCATTATTCTATTCCAAATAGGAAATTTAGGCATCAATTATAGTATAAAACTTACCGAACAATAATTTGTCCAAACTCTTATTGGGGAGGTATTCGTACACAAGCAGCTTCTCGCCCTCTTCCAAGCAACAACCCACCAATCTCACCAGGTTTCTATGCTGAAGCTTTGCTATGAAAACCACCTCATTTTTCATCTCCAATATCCCCTGCCCTGAGCTCCTTGATAGCCTTTTTACTGCTATTTCCTGCCCGCCTCGTAGAACCCCCTGCTCAAAATTAAATCAAAGAAAGCCTTAATCATTCTGTAAGAGCATATGTATGACCAAGGAAATCAGCCAGGATCATACCATATAAACGGGTCCAAATCCACCTTCTCCCAGCCTATTAGCTTCTGAAAAATTATTTGTTGCGGATCTAATAGTAGCTAGATCAAGCGACATTATTGCAGCACTGCTTAAATCGTCATTTTCTCCACCCCCTAAAAAATTAGAAAGGATAAAGATTAATTGCTGCTAATGATTATAATAAGTCCATTTACACATAAGAGGAGGATAAATAAAACATTACTGGGTGACCACACTATTGGCTTCTTCCTTCTTCGTCTTATTAAGAAAATAAAGATTGCGGAGAGAAACAAGAACGCAACTGCTCCAGTGGTCCCAGCAATAATAATATTTTTTGTTTTATTGCTTCTTCGACCTGCAAAGCAATTGATGGAACTGCATAAAATACTGATTAATTTCATGGGGAAGAAAGATGATATAAAGCTGAAAATTTAATTAATTGTAAAATGCTTTTTATAAATTTTGAAGAACACGTCCTGGTAAGGCTTGCAGAATTAGCTATATTACATGCATGATACTTAAAATTTCGACTTTGGTAACAAAGAACAATATTGTCACAAAAACTAAGAATTAGAGAAATAATCCTTAATCAGGATGTGATAAATCATGAACAAATTATGATAGCCAAAGGAATTCTATGTATAAAGCTAGATTAAACATATCTTAAAAACCGATTACCAAAAAGAGTAGATCTTCATTTCGTATAAAAAAGTGAAATCTAATATAAGCTGCAAATTAAACGCTAACAATTCTGTTTTAGAATAGATTTTATTTTCTGAACAGATTCGAAGTACTAACAATTCTGTTTGAAGTAAACGATCAGGATCGATCAACTCACCCGTCCCACTGTCGATCTTAGTACTATCCCCGCCATCGGCAAAGGGCGACGGAGTTGGCGTTGACGTCACCATCGGCCGCGGAAAGAACATATAAGTCTCGAACCTGACGGTGCAGCTCACAGTTTCCACCTCAGCTCCAACCTTCGTCATGACGAGCACCCGCATAGCCCAATTGAGACATTGCAAGCAATCGGTGCTAGAGAGGTCCCTCGTGCACCACGCCATTCCGTACACATCCTTCTGCGTGGAGCTGTTTGCGGCAAATCTCGACTCGGCCATGGCCGCCGCGTTGGAGACGTCCTGCATCAGCCGCTCCACCCGGCCGGAAAATACTTCAGGATGAGATGGGTTCTCCACATCGTATCTCCCCTCAAGAGGGGTCAGCATTGGGATTCCAAAGAAGCGATTTTCAGAGTAGCGGAGGAGACAGTAGTCGTTGCGAATGGCGGCGGACTTGTTGAGGCCGCAGACGCCAGCAATAAGAGTGGAAGATGCGTGGGATAGGCAGGTAGAACAAAGATCTTTGGAAATATCGGGACGGCACTGCGCGAGGCCAAAAATCTGAGAGGAGGAGGAGGAGTTGCCGGCAGCGGCGGTGGTGTAGAGAGTTGGTGAGTTGGGGGCGGAGATGGTGAAGTCCTCGAGGATGCGATGGAGGTTGGAAGAGTATGGGCTTGAAGAGTTATAGTTGCCACCAAAGCAATAGGTGAGGAGGGTGGTGCTCTGTGAAGAAGCTTTGGTTGAGAGAAAAAAGATGATTTGCAGAGCGGAGAGGACGGAGAGGAGTGACTGCATGGCGGGTTATGGCGACGTGGATGTACCAAGTTGCAACTTAATGTACTCCTTCACCAACGAGATATTTTTTTGGTTTTATTTTTTTAAATCTTTTCACATCACATCGAAAATATCATAATCTAAAATTTAAAAAAAAAATACAACATATATACAAATTGAATTTTAATGATTAGATATGTAAAAACATAAGAATTGAGTGGTATGTTAAATCTTTCTTTTTTTTCTTTAATTCCATTATGTTAAATTTCTTATGATTAAAACATTTCTAATTATTTAAATTCATCTCAATATTTTGTGTGTGTGTGTGTTGTGTGTCTGGAGGAGTTGTGTGTGTGGGTGTGTACATGATCATTTGATAATAAAAAATTAGCATAAAAATAAATTTAATTAAAATGAAATTAGATTTTATGTAAATTTTGTGGCACTGTAGTTCTTAAATCAAAATATATCTTAAACTTATATAAGGAATGTTGAATGTTTTTTTATTATGTTCTAATGGATTGAATTTGATATGATATTTTTCTTTCTTTTTTTTTTTTTTGGGAAATAAAATTATAATTTTAACTTAATTTCTACACAATCAATAATATCTCTAGGTCATGAGTTATGAGTTAGTCTTATAACCCATACCGGCGTAATAGTAAAGTATGCGGTCGATGATTAGTAATCTGAAAAGAGAATCATCATTGTTTTTGGCTCATGTCCCAATGGGTCTACTCAAATGACTTATCTCTATTGTCATGCACATATCACCAATACTTTAGTTTCTCATTTCCATAAAGGTATTGACTAAGATTGAGCAATCTGACCTATGAAATTCTCAAGAATCTTCTAGCCATCTAGCAATACCTAATGGTCATTAAGCCAAGAACGTCGAGATATTGTGCAATATTAAGTAATTCACACAATCAACTGTTCACACAGTCTTCATTTGTTGTATGAATAATTTTTGTACACACATAATAGTTACACCTAAGAGTAATTACTTTATCTCAATAGCCAATTCCACTTCAGTCGCATATCAAATCATTCATGAATAGTTAACTATCATCATTAAAATATAAAACTATAAAACTAATTGCACTTATTATTACTAAGAGATCCTAAATCTAATAAATCTAACTAGCCTGCCTAATTGAACATCTATATCGTCGATTCAAACTTTTATTTATATAAGTTGCATCACCCTATGAAGGGTTTTTTGATTCTTAAGGTATTGAAGTAATGAGCAACCATCAAGATATTAAAATTTATAATAAGTAAAAGAGGGTAATATAAATATAGTGTATCACTTCTTTTTCCTTCTTGTAACACGTCATACATCATATAGTTCTACCCAATTTGACAACTTAAAATTGAACTCTCTTTCTTTGCTGTAGCGAAATAAGTTTCATTCATTGACTTATTTTGTTGTAGCTTCACTACAATAAAGTATGCTAACTAAATAATTTTATTAATGAACTCATTTAACATATAAGAAACACGTAGGCTAATTTTTTAACATTAATAGCATTGGCAACCTTATTGAAATATACATATTTTTTACTTCAATGAAAAGAACTAAATGATCAATCAACTTATCAATAAAAATTTCTATTATCAAAAAGTGAAGGGGAATCCTCATAACAAAGGGATTTGTTTATCATAGTGGCTTAATTTGTTGAGCTATGTAGAAAGATAGATGCTTTGCCATAATTTTTCTTCTATTTATTTGCACTTATGCCCACTGTGTCAAATGATAACACAATTTTTAAGGTTTAATATAACCTAAGAGTTTGTCATGATTGCCTATGATGAGATAATTAGTCAGGTTGTCATAAGTAACGACTAAAAAACACACGAACACTATAGTCCTGCATATGAAAATTCATAACTAAAGCCTAACCCTACTTCTAAGCAAGCATCTATAAATAGTTAAATATCCAAATATTAAGTGATGGTCATATAATACATAGCTAAGAGTATTCCCATGGGATCTTGACAGGGTCACCAAAATTGGCCCCATTCATAACATTTGAGAGAGTTAACAACTGTCACACTTAAGACAAACATTAACTCAATGCTAAGCTTAGAACTCTTCTATGAGATCTAGTGGTAATAAGATAATTCACATCTCTTGTTTAGTCAAGCCAATAGGTGGTGCTCATTTTCCTATTGCTACCACTGGTCAAAGAAGAGTTTTACTAAATTCTTGCTATTAATGTGCTGACTCATGAACCTATACTTATATGAAAAGGAATGTAAACACATTAGGATAAAGTGAGCTACATAGTGCATGTCAATGTACAATATGCATAAATCATATGCCTTGAGGACTAAATTCCAAACACACTAGCACATATTTTGCATTACAATGAAAAAATGCAAATGCTACATATACAACATATAACAAAGTTTCATGAAGAAAATTAAATGATTCAGGTCATATGATCACACGCGGAGAGAAAATGTACAATTGAAAATATAGATCAATCAATGAGAGGAATACTACTATGATGCAATGGTAGTGTCACTATAGTGTCGCCCTTTTAAACTGCAAAAAAATGACATGATCCCATGCCTTTTGGATGCAGCACTATGGTTCCAAGCACTTTATTTCGTAGACCGGATGGTGAACTATGATGCTACACTACACCTAAATCATCCTAAAACTTCTATTATGTAGTGGGACACTAATGCCTTTTCAAATGCCATACTAGGTAGTTTTGGTGCTAAAAAAAATGAAGCTTGTAGTGGCTTAGCTGACAATTGTAAGCTCACTATAAGTCTTATTGACATACAAGATAATGCGAGGACCATCACCTTCATATTGGGGTGTAAAAATCACTATAGAAAAAAGCGACATACACGATGGCATAGCTGACGACTTATTGTGCATAGCAAATATCATTTTAATTTTCAACAACTTAGAGGCGGATACTTAATCCTTAACTCCTCTAATGGTATTACTAGTCCTTGAGTCGTCGCTTTTCAACAAAAAGAAAATTTGATGGTTTATTTATACATACCAATATTGTGAACTGTCAGTTACATTCTAAAATAAAATCAACGGTTACTTACTGTTACTTGGTTGTCAGATCCTTTATACCACCAAAAATCTACAATTTTCCTATCTCTCGTGACTCATTTTGTCTCCTGGTTTCATTTTAAATGGCTCTGCCCTCTTTCTGCTTCCTCCTCTCCTAATGGTACTCCTTCTCTCCCTGTGATGCTCCTCCTCTCCCATTAATGCTTCTCCTCTCCCGGTGACTTGCCTCCTCTCTTAGATCATAGCTTATAGAGACCATCAAACCATTAGTTAAGGTATTAATTGCTATATTCTTCATCTTCGATAGTTCCTTGGGTAATTAGAATGTTGTGGATGCGTAGGCAAGAGAAAGGGAGAATGTTAAGTTAGGTTTAGGTTTAGATAGGGTTGAGTGAAGGAGTTGTGGATGTGTGGGTGATCACTAGAAAATATATTAATAATTTCATACCGATTTTATATGAAATTGCACTTTAAAGAAAGGTATTTTCTTTGTTTTATTGCAGGAATGAAAATTTATAAGTACTGAAAGCAAAAAGCACAAAAGAAGCGGATTTAGAGCAAAAAGAACTCAATTTGATGAAAATTGAACTATCCTACTGACGGCGAGGAAAAGGACGCCGACGGCGAGTTTTTCCCTAAAGTTTTGAATATATTATAAGGAAATCACTGACGGTGAGATCGAGGTCGCCGACAGCGAGATCGGCGCAGTTTATCCATCTTTTAGAAGCCCACCGACGGCGAGATCGATCCCGCCGACGGCGAGACAGTTGAATTGAGCCAGATACATTGAACCTGGATACTTTTTGAAGAGGTGCTTAAGCAACCTCTAAAGATTTGAGTCCTCCTATAAATAGAGATGATTTCTGTCCCATTTGTGTTTCATTTGTGTGTCAATTGTGTGTTAATTAAGTGTCATTCTAGAGTTTTTTTAGTTTCTATATAGTGTGTTTAGCGTCTTGGAGAGTTTAATTAAGTGTGATGTACTGGAAGGAAGAGTCAAAGGAACTTGAGGAGTCCGCTTGGGAGAAGAAGTGAGATAAGTATAATTGTTATTGTTTGTTAAATTTAATGAAATCCATGCTTTGTGTTATTTTTCCCATGCTTTCTGAGTAGTTTCCTTAGTCTTTTTCCTTGTGGTTGAGATTATGTGAAGTGATGAATCAAAGTAATTGTGCCTAAAATTATTAAATATTGTGATAATCTTTTACTTAAAACTTAATTTACTTTCAATATGACCAATTGATTTGTTAACATATGTTGAATTATCAACTATAGTAAAGATTACATCCAAGATTCAGGGAAGTCAAAAGCCTTGGAAGGAGGGTGCAAATAAATAGGGAAATATTAACTATCGGGCGTAGAATTGAACATTTTAGTGTAAGAGACTAAAATATTCAATTCGGTCCTATTGTTTGAGAGCTGAAGTGTAGATGTTAGCCCTCAGGCTAGGGGAACATGGGAGCTCTGAAGTGGCAGCCGGTATCCTCCCAGCCTAGCCGCAGATTCAGTAATCAAACATAGGACTAGTCAATGTTCTTTGCACCTGGACCAAAGGGTAAAGAATAAGAATGCTCCTATTTGGCACAATACAAACTCTAAACTACTTAAATTCATCATTCACTTATTTCTCTCAACAAGGAGAAAGATTCTTTTCTAAATTAGAATTTTATATTTAAACCTTTTTTGAGCAATAGTTTTAGTATAAGTGTTCTTAATTTCCGTATACTAGATTAGTAAGTAAATCTACTTTAATTTGTCTTTAAAATTCTCTAACTTCCTTGTGGGATCGATATCTAGGACTCCATTAGAGCTCTATATTACTTGATAACGATACGTATACTTGCGTAGTATCCACAATATAAATCATAAATTCAATAATAGAATCATCAGTATATATATATATTCAGTGCGAGATCAAGTTGTTGCTGTCGTTGCTAATTTTCATATCATAGTTATAAGTATAAATATCGAAAAGTGGATTAAGTTTTTGGCGCCGTTGTCGTGGACGTAAAGTAATTATTAAGGTAATTAATAGAATTATTAAAATAATTACTAGAGTAACAGACAATTTTAAATATTACTTAAAAATTGTATGCGTAAATTTGGAAACGAAAATTTAATACCTTACGATTCAGAATTAGAGTGCACAATTAAAATTCAAAAAACAAAGAAAAGAAATTATAAATTTAACACAAATGACAAATAATCCAGAAATTGAAAATATAAACAAACAAAGACCATTAAGAGATTATGCCAACCCTACATTAGATGTAATTCACCTAACTATTCAAAACCCTGATGTAGCTGCTAACTCATTCGAACTTAAACCTGCAATTATCCAAATGGTACAGAATAATCAATTTAGTGGTTCACCTAATGAAGATCCTAATTTACATCTCGCTAGTTTTTTGGAACTATGTGTTACTTTCAAATATGAAGGAGTATCTAATGATGTTATTAGACTTAGGCTTTTTCCTTTTTCTTTAAGGGATAAGACTAAGATGTGGTAAAATTCATTAGGACTCTGGATCTATTAAAACTTGGGGAGAATTATCACAAAAATTTCTATCCAAATATTTTCCTCCTTCGAAAACTGCAAAACTTAGAAATGATATAACATCTTTTCATCAGTTTGATGGAGAATCCATATATGAAGCTTGAGAGAGATTTAAAGAACTTATTAGGAAATGCCCACATCATGCATTACCAGATTGGGTAATTATACAAACTTTTTACAATGGATTAGTAGGATCTCTTAGATCAATCATTGATGCTGCTACTGGAGGTTCATTAATGTCAAAACCATTTGATGAAGCCTATGCGTTAATCGAAGAAATGACTACTAATAATTTTCAATGGCCTGCTGAAAGAATAAATCCTCAAAAGATAGCCATTGTTCATGAAAATGATGCAATATCTATGTTAGCTTCTCAAATTGCTGTTATATCAAAGAAATTAGATCATTTTGGAATGAATTATTCTCCTACTATGTTAGAAGAAAACTCATCTGGACAAATTATAGATTCTCAATCTCCTTATGAAACTATAAATGCTATTAATAATAGACCCAATAATCCTTATGCAAATTATTATAATCCTGGTTGGAAGAATCATCCAAATTTTAATTGGAATAACAATACAACTAATCAACAATGGATGAACAACTCTATAGGAAATCCACCTAATCAAGGAAATATGAATTATAAACCTTCTTATCCACCTGGATTTAATAACACTCAATTTAAAGATAAGAAGTTATCTATAGAATAATTAATATTAAGTATGGTCAGCATTTGCAAAATCAAGGAAATTAATTACAAATTCAAGGAAATCAATTACAAAATCAAGGAACATCAATTAAAAATATTGAAACTCAACTCGGACATATCGCTACCGCGCTTAACAATAGAATTCCTGAAACTTTTCCTAGTAATGTGGAAATAAATCCTAAAGACCAAGGAAAAGAACAAATTAAAGCGATACAATTACGAAGTGGAAAAGAGTTAGAAACTAAAATTCGAAAGAAACGAAAGTAAAAATGAGGAAGTGGAAATCGAAAAGAAAAGGATCAGCAAGATCAAAACTTAGAATATTCATTGATCCCTATGAAAATATCTATAGAAAAACCACCACCACCATTTTGCTCAACTACTAAAGCAACATAAAAAAAGATAAGCAATTTGCTAAATTCCTTGAAATTTTAAAAAAATTAATAGTAAATATTCCTTTTGTAGAAGCATTAGAACAAATGCCAAATTATGTAAAATTTATGAAAGATATTTTAAATAAAAAGAGAAAATTCACAGATAATGAAACTGTTGCACTTAGCGAAGAGTGTAGTGCAATTATTCAGAAAAAGCTTCCTCAAAAATTAAAAGATCCTGGTAGTTTCACTATACCTTGCGCTATTGGAGAAAAATTTTATGGAAAAGCTTTGTGTGACTTAGGAGCAAGCATCAATCTAATGCCTCAATCAATTTTTAAAAGATTAGCTTTAGGAGAAATTTCATCTACTTCAGTAACTCTTCAGTTAGCTGATCGTTCTGTGACTTATCCTAAGGAAGTTATTGAAGATGTGTTAGTAAAAGTGGATAAATTTATCTTCCCAATAGATTTTTTTGTTTTAGATATGGAAGAAGATAAAAAAATTCCCATAATATTAGGAATACACTTTTTAGCCACTGGAAAAGCTATGATTGATGTTCAGAAAGGAGAATTGACTATGAAAGTAAACGATCAAAAAGTAAATTTTAACATAGCAAAATCAATGAAATATCCTGCTTTAGAAAAAGAAGATGAATGTTTTTGAATGGAAATACTTGAACATTTGCAAAATGAATATTTTAAAGAATATTATGAAGAAAAGTTAGAAAAAGAAAATACTGAATTAATTGAAGAAGCAGATAATGAAAAACTGGATTATATACATGAAAAAATTTGAAATGTTGGATAATACTGAAAAACTGAAAAGAATATAGTTCCGTCAATTATTAGACCTCATGAACTCGAATTAAAAATTTTACCTAATCATTTAAAATATGCTTATTTAGGTAACCATTCAACCCTACCAGTTATTATATCGGCTGAATTGAATGAATCACAAGAACAAAAACTGTTATACACATTAAAAAAATATAAGAAAACTTTTGGTTGGACATTAGCAGATATTAAAGGAATTAGTCCTTCAATCTGTATGCACAAAATTATTTTAGATAATGAACATAAGCCAAGACTAGATTCTCAAAGGAGATTAAACCCAATAATGAAAGAAGTAGTCAAGAAAGAAATATTAAAATGGTTAAATAATGTATTATATATCCTATTTCAGATAGTGCTTGGGGAAGCCCAATTCACTGTGTTCCTAAGAAAGGAGGAGTGACCTTTAAAGCTAATGAAAATAATGATTTAATACCTATAAGACAAGTTACTGGATGGCGTATATGTATAGACTATAGAAAATTAAATGCAGCCACCAGGAAAGACCACTTCCCATTACCATTTCTAGACCAAATGTTGGATAAATTAGTTGGACATAAATATTTATATTTTTTAGATGGATATACCGGTTATCATCAATACCTATTGCTCCTGAGGATCAACAGAAAACTACATTTACTAGTTCATATGGAACATTTACTTTTCGAAGAATGCCTTTTGGATTATGTAATGCACCTGCAACATTCCAGAGAAGTATGATGTCTATATTTAGTAAATTAATTGATGATGGAATAGAAGTATTTATTGATGATTTCTCTGTATTTGGAACATCATTTGACGCATGCTTGAATCATCTTGAAAAAGTATTAGAGGTATGCGAGAAAACTAACTTAGTTCTAAATTGGGAGGAATGTCAATTTATGGTTGCAGGAGGAATTGTATTAGGGCATCAAAATTTCGGAAAAGGGCATGAAAGTAGACCCTGCAAAAATTCAAGTTATAGCTAAATTACCACCTCCAACTACAATAAAAGGGGTAAAAAGTTTTCTTGGACATGCTGGATTCTACAGGCACTACATAAAAGATTTTTCAAAAATTACTAAACCTCTATGCCAACTTTTAGAAAAGGATAAGAAATTTGAATTCCTAACTGAATGCCTAAATGCTTTTGAATTATTAAAAGATAAATTAATCACAACGCCTATAATAGTTTCACCTGATTGGGAGAAACCATTTGAACTTATATGTGATGTTAGTGATTATGCTATAGGAGCAGTACTTGGGCAAAGATATGATAAAATTTTCAAAGTTATATACTATGCTAGTAAAACTCTTAATAATGCTTGAAATGAATTTTACGATTCTATCGAAAAAGAGCTATTAGCAATTGTTTATGCTTTTGATAAATTTAGGCCTTATCTAATTGGAACTAAATGTATTGTGCATACTGATCACTCTGCTATTAAATATCTAATGTAAAAGAAAGATTCCGAACTAAGATTAATTAGATGGATAATACTAATGCAAGAATTTGATTTTGAAATCATTAACAAAAAGGGAAATGATAATCAAATTGAAGATCATTTATCAAGGCTATAATATAATGAATTATCTGACACTGATATTGAAATTACTGATAGTTTTCCTGACGAACAACTATATAATATAAGTGAATGGAAAATAGCTTGGTATGCTGACATAGTAAATTATATTGTAAGTGATATTTTACCACCTATGTTAACTTTGCAACAAAAAAAATTCATTCATGATGCTAAAACATATTTTTGGGATGAACCATATTTATATAAGCAATGTAAGGATCTTATAATTAGAAGATGCGTGCCTTATGAAGAAACATAACAAATCATTCAGAAATGTCATGATTCTGATTTTGGAGGATATTTTGGAACAGATAAAACTGCTAATAAAATTTTACAATCTGAATTTTATTGGCCTACTCTTTTCAGAGATGTTTATAGATATATCATAACTTACGACAGATGCCAACGAGTAGGTAATATATCTAAAATAAATGAAATGCTTCTAAATTTTATAATAGAAGTTGAGATTTTTGATGTTTGGGGATTAGATTCTATGGGACCATTTGTTCCTTCATTTGGAAACTCATATATATTAGTTGTTGTTGATTATGTTTCTAAATGGATTGAAGCACAAGTTTTACCTCGATGTGACGCTAAGAGTGTTTCAAAGTTTCTAATGAAAAATATTTTTACTAGATTTGGAATGTCGAGAGTGACTATCACTGACGGAGGATCTCATTTTAGAAATAAATATATTCACAAATTAGTAAAAAAAATTAACATTATTCATAAGATATCAACTGCTTATCATCCACAAACCAGTGGATTAGCTGAAGCTTCTAATCGAGAAACTAAATGTATTTTAGAAAAGACTGTAAACCCTAATAGATTGGATTGGTCTATAAGACTAGACACTGCATTATGGGCATACATGACTGCTTATAAAACTCCGATTGGAATGACTCCTTACAGGCTTATTTATGGAAAGACTTGTCACTTACTAGTTGAATTAGAACATAAAGCTTATTGGGCAATTAAAGAATTTAATTACAATCTGAAAGAAGCTGGTGAGAAGAGATTATTGCAATTGAATGAATTAGATGAATTAAGAAATGAATCTTATCATAATGATAGAATTTATAAAGAAAAAATGAAATTATGGAATGATCGGAAGATTAACCTGAAGAATTTTGAGCCAGGACAAGAAGTTTTGCTTTATAATACAAGATTGAAATTATTTCCTGGGAAATTGAAATCTCGATGGTTAGGGCCTTTCACTATAACTCAAATATTTTCATACGGAACTATAGAAATTGAAGATAAAAAAAATGGGCATAGATTTAAAGTAAAAGGACACAGATTAAAACCTTATTTTGAAGGGAGGAGACCAAATTTTAAAGAGGTTTTAATGCTCGATCTAACCCGATTACTAACTAAATTAGGTCGGTCGACGACGTTAAACCAAGCGCTTTATGGGAGGCAACCCATAGTAGTTATTAATTATGATCTATTTATTAATGTTATTGAAAATTAAAGTATAGAATAAATTCTACTACTCATTTTACTTTTTAAAATCATCACAAATTTGAATCTATACGAAGAAATCAAAAAATATTCAGATTGGAGCGAAATTGGGCAAATTTACCTAATCTCGCCGACGGCGAGATCGATCCCGCCGACAGCGAGATCGGCGCGCCCAAATTCAGTTTAAATATATTAACTAGCTCACCGACGGCGAGATAGTTGAAAAATGGTTTTTGTGAGTTATTTTGCGGTTTTAGGCGGTTCTAAGGCCATTTCTCTATATAAAACGTTCAGAACTTCATATTTACACTATCTTCTTCCTTAGAAACGATTAGAGCCCCTCCAAAACAATCTATTATGGCCCCCAATCCACTAGAAACCACAAAATCTGGAGTTTTTAATCGAAGGAAATTCGTCAGTTCTGAGGCTCAGTGGCTATTCAACAAGGTTTTGATGAAGAAGCGACTGATTAAAGAAAAAGGATTTGTAAACAGAAGAGCGGAGAACTCAACGACAACAATTGAAGAAATGATTGTTCAGGGACGTTGGGAGGTATTCTGCTATACAACATCTGCTGTAGTCATTCCAGTAGTCAAGGAATTCTACTCTAATCCGCATGCGATCCATAATGGAAGAGTTTACATAAGAGGCAGATGGGTAACTTTCACTTCTTCTAAAATCAATGAATTATACTCGATTGAAAATACCCCTGTTTGCCAGTATTCAAATTTTGTTCCTACAAGATACAACATAAATGAGATCTACAGATATCTGACCGATGAACCTGACGATTGGGAATTACGAGAAGACGGGTACGTTAGTTTTTCTGCATCACTTCTTAACCCCATCTCAAAGCATTGGCATTTCTTTATTTCATCGAAGCTATTACCCACTATGAGGGTAAACAAAGTCTCGAAGGAATGCGCAATTTTAAATTACTGTATTCAATCTGGATTACCTATCGATGTTGGATCTATCATTGTGAATTCTGCATTAGGATTAATTGTGAATGGGTCGATTCATGGACTTGGACACCCATCAACTATATTTTCTTTATGTAGTCAATACCAAGTTTCCTACGAAGCTTGGGAAAAAGTGTTATTGCTTTGGAAACCACTAGATCCGACAGATATGTTTCCTACATTGGATCACAATGATGATATAACAATTATTTCTGATCAAGCATCTCAAAACAATCCTTTAATCAGGCCCCTGACTAATAGAACTAACCTGATTCTAAGGAAAATTAAAGGATTGGAGAAGGAACTACAGAATGTGATGAATTCTATTGATAATATCTCTGACTTATTCGATCACATCGATTGGAGAATGAAAGAGCACTTTGACCATTCAGGACATCTGGAGGCAAGTTTCATACGACTGTTGAGACAGAAGGGATGGATTGAAGAAGACTCTACAGAAGAATTCCCCTTCAGGCCTTTCTACAATCTATTTGTGCATCGACGTTCTATTGGGAACATCAGAGAAGTGATCAGTTCAGATTCCGATGAGTAGTAGAAATTTCTATTCATATTATATGTATGTGTGTTGATTTGAATTTAGTTTTTGATATAATTTGGATTTTACGTAGATAATATCAGTTTAGGTGAGATTGTATGTTGTTTGTTTAGTCTCAGCATTTAGAGTATTGTGGTGTGGATTGCAATGCTGAGTTAGATGTGTTTTATTTAATTTGCTAAGTCAATTGTTAGTTTTGTGGTATTTGAAGTTTATAAGTTCATGGATTTCATTTATAAAAGTTATATTGTTTGTGTTGTATAAACCTTATATGAGTTAGTAGAGTATCTAATCTTAGAAAATATATCAAATTAAGTGACCGAACATTAGAAAAAGGCTTAATTAAATTGAACATAATTGAAAATATAAAATTTTTTAAAAATTCAGAAATCCCACTGACGGCGAGATCGACCCCACCGACGGTGAGATTTTCCCGAAACTTTGGCCTTGGTAAATTATTTAGCTCGCTGACGGCGAGAAATTTCTCGCCGACAGCGAGATCTCGAAATGTACTATATTTTGACTTGTCAACCGACACTATTCATCATCCCCTTCCTCAAAACTTCGAAAAACCAACCTAGGGCTTGATAGATCTGAGATTTGGAGCAATTTCAACACATTTTCATGCAGAATTTCATCTTACCTTGGTAAGAGCTTCACTCATATGTAAAAATTTTTGATTTTCACCATGAATTTCTTCTGCATTGAGGAATTTGGAAAATTTTTGAAATGTGAAGAAAAGACTTGGAAACAATTCAAGGAATTTGATTTAGATTGATTTTAATAACTATTAGAAGCCATCTTAGTAATATTTAGAGGTTTAGTTAAGATTTTTTGTGAATTTCATAGATCAAAAAATGGCTCCACGACAAAAGAGAAGAATGGATTACGACGAAACTCGATTTGTGAATGCAAGGGCACAATCAAGATATTTTCACAACATTCAAGCCAGAAAATGCATTCAGGATCGAGTTTTCAAAAATCCTGGAGGAGAAGTAGAGCGAATAATAAAAGAAAGAGGATGAGAAAACTTCGTTACATAACCAACGAGTACGTTGTGGAAGTAGTAAAAAAATTCTATGCCAATCTGACTGCGATCGAAGATGCACCAATCAAGGTGAGAGGATTTTTGGTGGATTTCAGTGCTTCAAGGATTAATTCTTTTTATGAAATACGTGACTTATACACTAGTGAGTACGATACCTTTGGAACTATGGAAAGACCACTGGAAGAAGTGATCAACTTTCTCACTGACGGGAAAGGCGTTTGGAAGATTAAGCAACGTGAAAAGGTAAACTTTCCTCTCTCAATGTTGAATGCATTATCTAAAGCATGGCACTATTTTATTTGTTCTACCTTGTTACCCACCTATCACCATAGTGAGGTAACAAGAGATAGAGCGGTTCTGAATTTCTATATTTAGAACCAAGGAAGTATTAATGTGAAAAGTATAATTTATAAGAATATATTAGCCACTGCAAGAAGTGAGAGTGGAGGAGGACTATGACACCACAGTTCGATTTTGCACTCGCCAATTATCCGGAGTTGAAGCAAGAGATGATGAGGAAAGGGTGGAGCCAATGAAACCCATTACTCCGGCTAATATAAAAAAATATGAATCCCACGAAGGATGGAGATCTGGGACTAGGAGCTATGTACCTTGTTCGAGTAGAGATATTCCCTCTACCAGTTATGACCCTCCTTCCTATAATACACCCACCCTTCATGATTTGATGAATGAGATGACTCTACAGCGGAAAAGTTTTGAGAAAATAGAAGAAAAATTGGAACACATTGATCAGAGAATTGGAGGCTTAGAGAGAAGACATGATTATGACAGCGAGTATCTCCAGAGACATTCAGAATAAGAGAATAAAAATATAGTTTTAGTACGATGCTGAAAATCATTATAGGAGAGGAGAGCTCGATGTTGTATTTCTTGAGTGCCCCCGATATACTCATTACCAGCCTAATGCACCTACTGATCAAGGAAACGACGATATAATTTGGGACTTTGATGCGGAAGATTAGATTCTATGTTTATTTGTTTAGTTTTGATGTTAAGATTGATTGTATGTTTTTCTTAAAACTTTAGTATTAATGTTTAGTTTATGAACTTGATTATGATGTGGTGTAGATCTTTTTAAACATTATTGTTAAAATTATATAGTTTTTAAATTTTTAATGTTTTCAGATTGCTATTGTAATCTTTGATTGAAATTAGTAAATGTATGTGGATGTAGTGTAATATGTTAGTATAAAATGTGGTAGTATTGTGTTAAACATCTTTACCCAGTACTTTCTTTAAAATTATGTATGTAGAAAGTTATTAATAGTACATGTAATTAAGTAATGAAAATGCCTGCAGAACTTCAAAAAGAAGAAATATCTAAAGCTCGAAGGTATGATTTAAAATTACAGTTTATTTCCTTTGCACCCTATATAAATAGATAGAAAAATTTAAGTTTGGGGGAGGGAAATCACAAATTTAATTATTAAATTGTTCTCAATTTATATTTTCAAAAATTATTATAAAATGATTTTCTGTAATAATTTTAATTCAGTAAACTAGAATTAATTTATTTAATTATTATAGAAAGTTAAAAGAAATACTTTTAATTATTAACTAATTTTATAGATTAAGATATTTAGTATAAGAGAATAAAAATATAGTTAACTATTTATAGTAAAAAAAACTATATTTTCAAATATAAAATTCTTAGGTATTTAGTTGAAAAAGAAAAGATTGAAACTCAATGAAGTAAAAACTTTAAAATACATATAAGAGAAGTAAATGTTTTCAGTTTCAAATTTAGGAAGAGGAAAATGAAGTTCAAAATTATTAACAGGCTAACCAAAAATAGTAATCCTCACTTAAAAAAGCAAAGAAAAAAGGGAGTGAAAATCAATCCAGAAAGAAAAGAAAAAGAAAAAAAAGAAAAAAAAAATATATATATATATATATATAAAGTGAGAAGAAGCTTGAGGAGACGTCTTATCAAAAATTGGCTTCATTTGAATCAACCTAAAGGGTAAACTTCAATTACATTTCTGAACTTATATATATATGGATTAGTATTTTATTAAGTAGTACTTTCATGAAATTGCTATCATCTAAATATCTTAAGTAATTTAATATTGAAAAGTATAGTCATTCTTGAAATAAATAGAAGACTATAAATCTTAAACTTGAGAACTAAATAGCCTTATATCTATAAAATTAATTTAATTATCTAAAAATATTTCTAAAAAACTTTACTATAATACTTATTTAAATCTAATTCATAGTATTTCTGAATTAAAAGTTTTATTACAAATAATCATTACTTTTATGTAGTATTTAAATTACTTGAGGACAAGTAATAGTTAAGTTTGGGGGAATTTGATCATTAGAAAATATATTAAGAATTTCATACCAATTTTATATGAAATTGCACTTTAAAGAAATGTATTTTCTTTGTTTTATTGTAGGAATGAAGATTTATAAGTACTGAAAGTAAAATGCACAAAAGAAGCAGATTTTGAGCAAAAAGAACTCAATTTGATGAAAATTGAACTATCCCGCCGACAACGAGGAAAAGACCGCCGATGGCGAGTTTTTCCCGAAAGTTTTGAATATATTATAAGGAACTCGCTGTTAGCGAGATCGAGGTCGCCGATAGTGAGATCAGCGCAGTTTATCCATCTTCTAGAAGCCCGCCGACGGCGAGATTGACCCTGCCGACGACGAGACAGTTGAATTGAGCCAGATACATTGAACCTGGATGCTTTTTGAAGAGGTGCTTAAGAAACCTTTGAAGATTTGACTCATTCTATAAATAGAGACGATTTCTGTCCCATTTGTATGTCATTTGTGTGTCATTTGTGTGTTAATTAAGTGTCATTCTAGAGTTTTTTTAGTTTCTATATAGTGTGTTTAGCGTCTTGGAGAGTTTAATTAAGTGTGCTGTACTGGAAGGAAGAGTCAAAGGAACTTCAAGGAGTCTGCTTGGGGAGAAGAACTGAGATAAGTATATTTGTTATTGTTTGTTAATTTTAATGAAATTCATGCTTTATGTTATTTTTCCCATGCTTTCTGAGTAGTTTCCTTAGTCTTTTTCCTTGTAGTTGAGATTATGTGAAGTGACAAATCAAAGTAACTGTGTCTAAAATTATTAAATATTGTGATAATCTTTTACTTAAAACTTAATTTACTTTCAATCTGGCCAATTGATTTGTTAACATATGTTGAATTATCAACTATAGTAAAGATTACATCAAGATTCAGGGAAGTCAAAAGTCTTGAAAGGAGGGTGCAAATAAATAGGGAAATATTAACTATCGGGCGTAGAATTGAATATTTTAGTGTGACAGAATAAATATTCAATTCGGTCCTATTGTTTGAGAGCTGAAGTGTAGATGTTAGCCCTCAGGCGAGGGGAACGTGGGAGCTCTGAAGTGGTAGCCGGTATCCTCCCAACCTAGCCGCAGATTCGATAATCAAACATTGGACTAGTCAATGTTCTTTGCACTTGGACCAAAGGGTAAAGAATAGGAATGCTCCTATTTGGCACAATACAAACTCTAAACTACTTAAATTCATCATTCACTTAATTCTCTCAATAAGGAGAAAGATGTTTTTTTAAATTAGAATTTTATATTCTAACCTTTTTTTAGCAATAGTTTTAGTATAAGTGTTCTTAATTTCCGTATACTAGATTAGTAAGTAAATCTACTTTAATTTGTCTTTAAAATTCTCTAACTTCCTTGTGGGGTTGATATCTAGGACTCCATTAGAGCTCTATATTACTTGATAAAGATACGTATACTTGCGTAGTATCGACAATATAAATCATAAATTCAATAACAAAATCATCAGTATATATGTATATATATTCAGTGCGGGATCAAGTTGTTAGTGTCGTTACTAATTTTCATATCATAGTTGTAAGTATAAATATCGAAAAGTGGATCAGTGGGTAAGGGTTTTGGCTAGTGTTAATCATAATATGGTAATAGATTTACAGTTGGATTTAACCTGGTTTTATGCTAAATCTTGTTAGATGTTCATTTTGGACAAAATAAAGCCTCGGATTGGAAATATCCAGATTTTATAGATTTCGATCATAAATCATAGAATTACTAAATCCCACAAATTTGTGGATTAACGGGATAGAGATATTTATATTTACCTGCATGTATGCAGAATTTTCCAAACAGTTTTAATGGACTTACCAAATTTATGAGATTTCATTGTTTGAAAGTTTTCAAAGATTAAACCATTTAGGATTTAGAAAATTTGGAGTTACGAGATTTACTAAATTCTAATAACTCGAACATAATCTTTTGTCAAATATCACCTTAGAAAGATGAAAGTGGTTGAGTGAGAATAAGAGGATTCAGATTGAGTGGGAGATGAGAGGAATTTGAGTGAATCTTAGATGTCGTAGAAAGGGTACGAAAGGTCGAGTGAGTATAAATTATTTGGTTTCATTTGAGGTGAATGAGAGGGAATGGTGATAGACAGGTGATGATTAAGGTTAGTTTTGACCTAACTTTTGTGAGGATCATTTATAAATCATCTTGAGAAAGGAAGTCTACCAATATTGACCTCTTAAACCTTACCAACGTTCACTAAACCCTAATTTCTAAGGTAAACCCCAAATGAAGTCTTTTTAACCCAAATCTTAATAACATCTTAAGATGATCAAATCAGCAATGAGAAACCCTGATCTGATCAACTCTTGACCAAAGTCAACCCTTGACCTAAATGATTAACTTTGGTCAAAATGGTCAATTCAAGACTTAATGACCACCACATTGACCAAACTGGTCAAACCTTAAATTAAATGGTTAACTTTAGTCAAAATGGTCAATTCATGACCCAATGGCCACCATATTGACCAAACTGGTCAACCCTATCGGCATATTTATAGGTTGAGTGTTGTATTTAAAAAAAAAGGGTCGCTTACAAAAGTTTTTGGTGAATTTTTTTTAGATTTTAAATTTAATTTAAATATATATATACATAGTTTGAAAAAGTAACATTTGAATTTTGAAAAATAAATTTATTTTTTTAAGTTTGAAAATTTTTAAGATATGAAATCAAACTGATCTCACATCCCAAATAGTTTATATAAACAAGTACCGCATCACAAACCCTCTATCAATCCCGAAGAATAGACACACTGTTTGATGATGGGGCTCGATTAAATAAACTAGAAGATTTGTGACATCCATTTGGTCTGCGAACCAATTTTATAAGCCAACAAGTTCCCCTGCTTAATATAAAGGGATTAAGCAGGGTTTATATTATATGGATTCTTAAAGTTCCCTATAAGGGCAAGCCCCTATAGTTAATTACATCTTAAATGACAGGAGTCACTTAAGAAAACTCTCGATAATGATCAGTGGTTTCGCTTTCAAGAATTTCAAAGTTTAAGATTTCAAAGGATTGGAATTTGGAAATTTCAGTAGGGAATAGATCAAATTTGGAACAATTACTTTGAGAGTCCAAAGGAAGAGAAGTAGGGGATGTCACAGACCCGAAAGCGAACTTCGGTGACTTCCCGACTATTCTATTGTTTGGCTTCAATTTGAGATTTTATTAATGTTTCAATCCTGCCAGTTTTAGTTAATTAGGACTTATATTTATATGACATAATCATACAAATAGACTCGAAGATGTGAGGTTTTATATCGTACCAAATGACTACCTCGGAGTCCTAAGACGAGTTAGGGCTTAATTTGCATAATATGATTATGCAAAATCCTAACAAAAAGTTAAGGATTTATGTTGCACTAGGCAAACTTTCTCGAAATCATATGGCTTGGTTATTTAATTCTAAAAAAAGGTTAAGTTGTGAAGACCCAAGTTTTGCTGTTGAAGATGGTCGTGCTGCCCACCGTGCTCCAAGCTCCTTGTTGTTGTAGAGGTTTGGATTTAGAAGTGACAATCAAGAGATGAGAGAAGTGTTTTGGTTTAGAGAGGTTGAAAAGTGAGATGACTTAATGTTTTAATTAAAACAAATCTTAAAGTTAATTAAGCAGAACCGATTAAGATCCTATGGTTCCGTCATCCCGGTACCGCTATGTTCATCAGATTCACTTAGTCAAAATGAATTTGCTAAACTCAACTGAATGAGTTCCACACTTTCATTTAGACTGTGGGAAATCTAGTTAGCAACACGTGAGTTACATCATCCGAGGGATTCCCGATCATCCAATGAGACGTTTTAATTTTAGTTGTAATTGCAGTTTTATTTTGTTGGTGATTAAATTTTGAGTTGTTTAAACATGCTGGGTTCGATCATTTTCATGTATTTATAAGTACAGGAAAGTAAGACATTGAATAAATTGCTGAATGTAAATTGCAATAAACTTAAATGTATACTTGATGGGCACTCCCGTTATTTTCACCTCCACTTAAAACACATGTTAAGGCATTTATATATTTGCAACAAGTACATAGGTAAAGCTAAGGGAAGTTTCTAGTTATCTACCAAAATCCTAATCATATTGCTAATAAATTTTTATGACGTCTAGGTTATTGTGTTTTGTTAGGGATGATTTTCTTCATCAAAGAACAATGAAATCTCAATGTTCTTTCAAACTATCCCATCAAGTTAGAGAAGTGCTCGGAACTGAATTCTGAACATCTTCCTAAATACTTTAGGGATTATTTTGAGTTCAGTTAGTTTCATTGTGGTGATGAATCACTCATCCGGGTTACTTTAACGTTCGGATTTTATTTGACTCTTACTCAGTAAACTTGGATGTTTGATTATCCTGTGAGTAAGGTGACAGTTTCATTTGATGCTTCATTTAAGAGTTACAATAATGAAAGCCTTTAGGGGCAAGTTGGTTCATTAAAAAATTTAACCATTCTTAATTGATGTTTGAGTTAATGGTTTAAAGTGATTTAGTTTAGTTATAAGGTTTTAGTTGGTCTTTTTAAATGTTTTAATTGTTTCAAATTATTTTAAGTTGGAAAAGTATCTTTTGGTTCAGTTAAGTTTTAATGACTTGAGCTTGTTGTAACTTAATTATGATGTTTTTTTAATTAACTTTTAATTGGTTTAATTTTAATGCCTTGATTATGAATTGTTTTTAAATTGACCTTAATATTTCACTTTTGTTTCAGTCTTAGTTATGGTCGATTTCAAATTAGTTTTAATACTTTAAGTTATCTTAATTTGATCTTTAAATCATCTTTCCTTAACTTAAGTATTTTTAAGCTTTCAATTTAATTATAAAATTTCAAGATTATTCTCTTCTTTTTTAATTTCAAACATTATTTGTCACAATTTCATTTAATAAAAGTTAGGTGATGTTTGATCAATTCATTGATTAGGGATTGAATTTCAAAGAATTAGAATCTTTCTATATTAAATCCCTTAACCCTGATAATTCATTCCTTAATTAACTTCTAAAGTTTAATGATTTAATTAATTAAGACTTCTCTTTTAAATGTTCAAGGTGATTAATGGATTTTTACCCCTTAACTACTTTAGTTTCAATCATCCAAATGAAATGTTATGATCAAATATTTTACCCCTCCCTCTGATTAAGCCTAAACATTAATTAAGGTTAAAGCCTTTTTAATTACCCTAATGCCCTCTTAAACTTGTTCATCTCATAACTCATCAAATTAAGCTCAAATGAACTTAAAATTTTTGTGTCACCTCACTCACATGAGATAAAATTTGGAAGTTTAGGTGTTAGATTTGTAAGTACATATAAATTGAGTGGCATGTAGGTAAATCATCCACAAGACAAATAGTAATGCAGGCATTCAAAGTTTCAAATATGACCAAAATTTTCTTTCCAAAACAACTAAGATGTTTACAAAACTACCAAGAGATATTTACGTGCATAATACCACACAATTTATTTATTTACATAATAATACCTAAACTTTTAATTTTAACATTTATACCACGCAAAATTTTCACATCATAACGAAGATACTATTTTTTTTTTTACTTCAATAAAAAAAATAATAAAATAAAAGTGAAATACACCCTTTCATGCATGGATTAGATAGCATGTATGTAAAATATAAAATTTAAATGTTAAACATGTAAATACATAACAATTGTGTAGCATGCATGTAAATGTCCAAAAATAATAATAAGTTAATAAAGCAGTATGTCAAATTGGCAAGCAAATTTCTCCCTTGCAAGAGAAGAGATCAATCAAAGCATATATAGTAAAGTATCTCAACTCTAAGAATCAGTTGATTCAAAATTTTAACTTTTGAAAGAATAAAGAAGAGGAACTCAAAAAATAAATTAAAAGACACGACTACTAAAGAGAAATACTCTTTGTAAATTACAAATGGTTGGAGAATAGTTCATCAATGGGCTTGACTTAACTTTCACCACAACTAAGTATTGATCCCAACGTGCATATCAATTATTTGTGGTCGACTGAACTTTCACCATCATTTGAGGCTCACATTCTTTATTTTAAATTCAATCATTAAGCCGAAATCTATGCCACAAATAAATTTATAATGAAGAATTTCACGATATAAAACTCATAAATGTGAATGTATAAATGAAATTCGGTATGAGCGGAATTATACCTTTACGAAGAATAATCCGACTTAGCCATCACGCTCGCTAGACTTCCCTTTGTATAGTTTCGTGGGCGTTGCTAAGATAAAAAAAAAAAAACGAGCCCGGACTTATCTAGCTACATGCTTCGAGATGTCGGTGTCCCGTCTGCGCACCAACGTACCTCGTAAGGAACATAAAGAAAGTGGTATGAAGTAGAGTTTGGATGTTATGTAAGAAAATAAGAGTTGGGTGGTGGGTACTTAAATCCTCATCAATATAATTTCTCTTTTAAATTTGAATAAACCCACAAGCCCATCTTCCTCTCCTAATTTTACCCAAATCCATAATATGTGAAGTGTCTTGCTGAATAAATTATAGTTTTGTAATTCAGTTGAATAAAAAAAATTGCCTGAGAAACTGTTTTGAAAATATTAAAGCTTAATATAAACAACTGAAATTCTAAGCTTGTTTCGATCATCAACATACAGTGCAACTAAAAGCAGGAAAGTATAAAAAATAAATAACTAAATAAAAATTTACAGCCCTGTGAAGATTCCCGTCAATTCGACTCCGAAAAATCAAATAGTGTGGAAATTAATTGGGGAAGAAAGTATCATCCACCCAAGTGAATGAATACATGAGAAAGATAGGGGCTCGATCATCACCCAAAAGGATAAAAAATCATAATCCTCTCTCAACAAATCTTCTTGCCCGATCATCTGGAGCAATTAAAAGTGATTCCAAAAGAATGATTCAGGCAAGGTAATCAAGTATATCTTGGAGCGAAGCCTTACCCAAGATTATTATTATTATTATTTTCTAAGGCTCGTTCAACCTCTGTCGACCAAAGAGAGGAGAAAGGGAAGACTTACCTCACTCAAGGCTTTTTTCTGAATCCAGAAAGCCTCAAAGAAAAATTTCCGGTAGTGGAAATTAAATTTTGCCCACAGCACCTTCAAGGACCTCAAGCACACACAAAATAAACCAAGAAGGGAAGATCCAACAGAATTTTGACAGCACCTCCCCTTCCACCAAGATTTTGGCCAGCCCCTTCTTCCCTCCCCCCAAGTGGGGTTTTATAGCCAATGAGGAGGAGAACAAGTTACCTTCACTTACCTAGGCGGTGAGCCGATGCTGACGGCGACAAAAGAAAGAAGCGACAAACGTCGCAACAGAGAACGTGGAGGTAGGGTGAGCAGTTGGAAGCTTTGGGCCAGGGCACGCGTACGAGGAAGGGGGACCAAAGCCGAAGCTTCGCGAGGAGTAGAGCGGCGAGGAAAGGAGTAGGGGGCTCGGTCGGTTAGAGCAAAGCTCTGGGTTGGTGTCGCGAATAGGGGCGGAAAAGGCATGAGGCGTGAGGGAGAGTTAGGGATTTAGTTGTTTTCTTTTTTTAATTTTAAAGTAATATTTTATTCAAATTCTGTCGATTTGAACAAAATACGACCCCACACGAAATCATATCAATGTTAGTGTCCTTCATAGGTAATTTCGACGTTCCAGATGCATCGGTGCGGTCCGTTTCGTCATCCGGGATCGTTTGGACAACCTCGTCGACGATCGGGTCGAAAACGCATAGAATTCAAGTTTTGTCAAAATTTTGATTCATGATCGAACGTTGGTGGCGGTTGGAAAATTTAAAATGTGGTATCGGTGGGGGTGTCATATCATCGCCATCCATTTCTGTATCATGTTAATGTCAAGGAGTCGCCATTTAATATTAGCCTAGTTTTATTCATATAAATCCCATAAAGGATTTAGAGAATTTTTAGGACTAATAGTAGAAAAGGATGTTTATGATAATTCTTATATGAGGATATTCTAGAATAACATATTCTAGAATTTTCATATTAAGAAAATCATGGTAAACTAGAGATTTCTATTTCGGGTTCTTTTAAATCTCCTATAGAGGTAAGCCTCTATAGTTAATTACATCTTAAACAAATTTTAATTGTTTAAAAAAACTTCTGATTAATGTTAATCATTTGTTTTCTAAGAATTTATTTTAAGGAGAGATGTACCCAGTATCACTCCCGAATGCCGTTATATCATGTTATTGAATACTTTAGGTATTATGTCTAACCTAAATGTTCTGATTTTGTTATCAATGTTGTTGATTTGTTGAAAAATTTCAGGTTATATGTCTAACCTAAAAGTTTTGATTTTGTTTTTGTTGTCAATGTCGTTGTTTTGTTGAAAAGTTTCAGGTTATGTGTCTAACATAAAAGTCTTGGTTTTGTTTTTGTTGTCAAAAGTTTCAGGTTATATGTCTAACCTAAAAAAAAAGTTTTGGTTTTGCTTTTATTGTCAAAAGTTTTAGGTTATATGTCTAACCTAAAAGTTTTGGTTTTGTTTTTGTTCGCCTATAACGTCGTCCTGTATAACAGAGTTAGTACATCCTATAACATGTAAAGAAAATCTAAGCGAAATTTCTTGTTTTCACCCTGCAAAGAAAACATTGTCAGAATCATCACAGAATATTTGGATATGTCTTGGATGTCAGTTTATGTCGAATTATTTTGAAATGTCAATTTTTTTGATGATTATGTCAATTTTGGTTTAAAATGTTGAATTTATATCTTAATATTAAATTATGAATTAACTTGAGTTCATGTTTGTCTGAACTATAAGTTAAAAAGGTTTGAAATTAGACCCAATATTGATTGAATTAACTTGGGTTCATGTCTGGTTGAACCTAAGTTAGATTCAATGTTGATTGAATCTATTTAACTTGAGTTCATGTCTGTCTGAACTTAAGTTAAAAGATTTGAAATTAGATTCAATATTGAGTGAATTAACTTGGATTCGTGTCTGGTTGAACCTAAGTTAGATTCAATGTTGATTGAATCTATTTAACTTAAGTTCATGTCTGTCTTAACTTAAGTTAAAATATTCGAAATTAGATTTAATATTGATTGAATTGACTTGGGTTCATGTCTGGTTGAACCTAAGTTTGATTCAATGTTGATTGAATCTATTTAACTTGAGTTATTGTCTGTCTGAACTTAAGTTAAAAGATTTAAAATTAGATTCAATATTGATTGAATTGACTTGGGTTCATGTCTGGTTGAACCTAAGTTAGATTCAATGTTGATTGAATCTATTTAACTTGAGTTCATGTCTATGTCGAACTTAAGTTAAAAGATTAGAAATTAGATTCGATATTGTTTGAATTGACTTGGGTTCATGTCTGGTTGAACCTAAGTTAGATTCAATATTGATTGAATCTATTTAATTTGAGTTTAAGCATATCTGAACTTAAGTTAGAAGGTTTTATTCAAAATAGATTTAATTAAGTTTTAAGTCTTGTTTAAATAGGAGTTAAAGGTTAATCAAGTCTAATAAATTAGACTCAATTAGATTTGCAGACCATCTAAGTCCCTTTTAGATAAGACTTAAGTTTTAATTAAGTCTATTTAAAGTTAGACCTAGACTTAGGATTGAACTTAAGTCGGGTTTTAGTTTAGATTCAAGTTAGGTTGAGCCTAAGGCTTAGGTTAGACTTAGGTTTATATCGTGTTAAACCTAAGTATGGTTTGACTTAAGTCTAATATGGGTTAGACTTAAGTTGGGTTTTTGGGTTAGGTTCATGTCAGGTTGAACCTAAGTTTAGTTTGACTTGAGTCTAATGTGGGTTAAGTTAAAATTTGATTTGAGTTTAAGTTAGGTTGAATTCAAGTTTAGTTCAGTTCAGGTTAGGTTCAATATGGGTTGAACCAAAGGTTTTAGGTTAAGTTAGGTTCAATGTGGGTTGAACCTAAAGCTTAGGTTAACTTGAGTTTAAGTTAGGTTGGACTCAAGTTAGGTTAGGCTTAGGTTAGGTTCAATGGGGATTGAACCTAAGGTTTAGGTTAACTTGAGTTCAAGTTAGGTTGGACTCAAGTTAGGTCAGGCTTAAGTTAGGTTCAATGTGGATTGAACCTAAGGTTTAGGTTAACTTGAGTTCAAGCTAGATTGGACTCAAGTTAGGTTAGGTTTAAATTAGGTTCAATGTGGGTTGAACCTAAGGTTTGGGCTAACTTGAGTTCAAATTAGGTTGGACTCAAGTTAGGTTATGTTTAGGTTAGGTTCAATATGGGTTGAGCCTAAGGTTTAGGATAACTTGAGTTCAAGTTAGGTTGGACTCAAGTTAGGTTATGTTTAGGTTTAGGTTATGTTGGACTTAGAATAAAAAGTTGGATTTGGGCCTGATTAAACCTTAGTTGATTAAGGTTTAATAATTAATTAAGTCTAATGTAGTAAACTTAATTAGGATTTGTGTTTGATTAAACCTTAGTTAGTTAAGGTCTAATGGTTTAATTAGGTCTAATGGTTTAGACCTAATTAGGGTTTAAGTTTGATTAAATCTTAGTTAGTTAAGGTCTAATGGTTTAATTAGGTCTAATGATTTAGACCTAATTAGGGTTTAAGTTTGATTAAACGTTAGTTAGTTAAGGTCTAATAGTTTAATTAGGTATGATGATTTAGACCTAATTAGGGTTTAAGTTTGATTAAACCTTAGTTAGTTAAGGTCTAATGGTTAAATTAGGTCTGATGATTTAGACCTAATTAGGGTTTAAATTTGATTAAACCTTAGTTAGTTAAGGTCTAATGGTTTAATTAGGTCTGATGATTTAGACCTAATTAGGGTTTATGTTTGATTAAATCTTAGTTAGTTAAGGTCTAAAGGTTTAATTAGGTCTGATGATTTAGACCTAATTAGGGTTTATGTTTGATTAAACCTTAGTTAGTTAAGGTCTAATGGTTTAATTAGGTCTAACAATTTAGACCTACTTAGGGTTTAAGTTTCATTAAACCTTAGTTAGTTAAGGTCTAATGGTTTAATTAGGTCTGATGATTTAGACCTAATTAGGGTTTAAGTTTGATTAAACTTTAGTTAGTTAAGGTCTAATGGTTTAATTAGGTCTGATGATTTAGACCTAATTAGGGTTTAAGTTTGATTAAACCTTAGTTATTTAAGGTCTAATGGTTTAATTAGGTCTAATGATTTAGACCTAATTAGGGTTTAAGTTTGATTAAACCTTAGTTAGTTAACGTCTAATGGTTTAATTAGGTCTAATGATTTAGACCTAATTAGGGTTTAAGTTTGATTAAACCTTAGTTAGTTAAGGTCTAATGGTTTACTTAGGTATAATGATTTAGGCCTAATTAGGGTTTAAGTTTAATTAATGTGTAAGGAGATTAATTAAGTTTTAATGTGTCTTTAAGATTTGATTTTTATATTAAACCTAATTTAATTAAGGTTTAATTAAGTTTATTATGTCTTTAAACTTAATTAATAAGTTTAATTTTGATTAATTAAGTTTAATATGTCATTAAACATAATTAAGATTTAATTTTTATATTAAATCTAATTTAAGTAAGGTTTAATGAGTTAATTAAGTTTATTATATCTTTAAACTTAATTAATAAGTTTAATTTCGATTAATGAATTTTAATATGTCTTTAAACTTAATTAAGATTTAATTTTTATATTAAACCTAATTTAAGTAAGGTTTAATGAGTTAATTAAGTTTATTATATCTTTAAACTTAATTAAAAAGTTTAATTTCGATTAATTAAGTTTAATATGTCTTTAAACTTAATTAATATTTAATTTTTATATTAAACCTAATTTAAGAAAGGTTTAATGAGTTAATTAAGTTTATTATATCTTTAAACTTAATTAAAAAGTTTAATTTTGATTAATTAAGTTTAATATGTCTTTAAACTTAATTAATCTTTAATTTTTATATTAAACCTAATTTAAGTAAGATTTAATGAGTTAATTAAGTTCATTATATCTTTAAAATTAATTAAAAATTTTTATTTTGATTAATTAAGTTTAATATGTCTTTAAACTTAATTAAGATTTAATTTTAATATTAAACCTAATTTAAGTAAGGTTTAAAGAGTTAATTAAGTTTATTATATTTTTAAACTTAATTAAAAAGTTTAATTTTTATTAATTAAGTTTAATATGTCTTTAAACTTAATTAAGATTTAATTTTTATATTAAACCTAATTTAAGTAAGGTTTAATGAGTTAATTAAGTTTATTATATCTTTAAACTTAATTAAAAAATTTATCTTTGATTAATTAAGTTTAATAAATCTTTAAACTTAATTAATATTTAATTTTTATATTAAACCTAATTTAAGTATGGTTTAATGGGTTTAATTATTATTTTAAATTTAGTTAAGTCCAATTTGGTCATTTTAGACTTAAGTGAAGTTTCTTATTAGTCTATCATAGACTAGAACCATTTTCAAACTTTGATTGTTGATGAAAATAGGTTAAATTTTTAAAGGGTTATTTTTGGGATTAAAATTATTTAATTAATAAAGGATTTTAACCCTAAATTTCAAAATACCATTCAAAATGATTTTTATGACTTAGAAATAATATTCTTAGGGTTATTGTCTGTTGCCCTATCATTTCTAGCCATTAGCATTTTTATTTTCCTTAATTTTCAATTTTTATAATTATTATTTGAAATAATTGTAAAGAAACTTGAAAATTAAAGAAAAGTGTCCTAAGCATGTTTTATGTCCTTGGAAAAATTATGGAAGGTCCCTAAGAACATAAAGATAAATGCCTCCAAGTTTCATAATTTTTTGATTTATAAATAATTTTTAATAATTAAAATACTCCATAGAGTATTTAATTAATTAAAAATTAAATACTGAGAATAAAATTATGATTTTGGTCTCATAATTTTCTCCTCTTCAAGAGCTTTCCAGAGGTATTTTTATTTTATTTTTATGACCTCTGGATAAAAAGATATGAATATTTGAAGTTTTTAAGGATTTAATGCATTTTTTATTAAATCCCGCCGCCAAACTCACCACCGTTCGACGCGTGTCCTCGTACGCATCGAACGAGCGGGAGGATCCGCTGCGGGCGGCCGAACAGCGGACACCGCGGGGGAGAGATCAGCACCGTCCATTCCTAAAGCGCGGGATCGGACGGCGGAGAAAATTCGGCCAAAAATCCGAAAATTCTCGAACCATTAAACTTCAAACATCAATATCTCACTCATTTCGTGATGAAATTGAGTGATTTTTTTTAAATTATCATCTGGATGAGAAGTATCCATCCATACGGTGATGATACACTTCTGGACTAGTATAACACATAATATGTCGAAAATACGATTTATTTTGTAAAGAAAAATTCCATACCTTTGCCACAAGCAAATCAAGCTAGATCAGACCTTATGGTTGCATTCTAGGACTCCAATAGAAGGTTATTGCTGCAACAATTTGATCCAGAAGTCGGGCTTGGGGAGAAATTTTGAAGAAGTACCTAATTTGGGGCTGTTTTTGAAATTTGGTCAAATTAGCTCAAATAAGCTCAAACTATGGCTTGGATTTGATCCTAAAAGATTGTTGGGACTCTTAGGAAGACTTTTTATGTTGGGAGCAGGTGGATTTGGGCAGCCTATAGTTCTCCCTAATTTTTTTTCTTCTTCTTGCTAGGTTAGGCCATGAGGTCATATTTATAGCAAGGGGAGGTTATGGCTTAACTTAGGATGTTCTAGGGGAGTAGTTACCTCCTCTATCAGCCCATTGGGTGAAGGAATTGGCTGAAGATAGGCATTGATGCTTCTCCCTAAGTTTTCCATGATGAATTTCATTGCTTTGGCGCTCACCCATTGGTTCATGCAAGAGGTGTTTTGTGAGTTGTCCTTGCACCTCCTAATGAGCTTACACATCATCTCTTAAGCTTGGCAAATGGTGACACACAAGCTCATCCCTCATCATTGCTTCTAACCATGGTAAGGGGGGTTTCATTCATGGTTTTCCTTCCATTAGGTGGCTTGGGAGGTAGGAGGTGAGGCCTCATGTTGGCTGGCCACCTCATGACCAAATGAAGCTTAGGGTGAAGGAGAGAGTGACATCTCACCCCTTGCATCATGATGGGTATTAACCCATGGCTAAGTGGTCTTAATGTGGGCTTAATTATGTGTTAATTAAGCCTTAAGATGAATTTAGCCTCATTAATTATGAGAAGGCTATATGTCATTTCATTTCTTTTTAATTTCCCATTTTAATTAATTATTTTATTAATTAAAATTGTTGAAAATATTTTATTAATCAATTTATTAGTTGAAAATAATTTCAATTTAATTAATTGATTAATTTTATCATTTTTGTCATTTTATGATTTTAATTTAATTTTCATTTTAATTAATTATGTCATTTAATTAAAATATTGAAAATTAAATCATTAATCATTTTAATTAATCAAAATAATTTTGAAATTAATTATTTGATTAATTTTGTTGTTTTAATTTCATTTTTATCTATTTTAATCAAAATAGATAGGTCTTGACCAATTTTGACCAAGGTTGACCCAAGTCAGCCCAAATTGATCAATTTAATTTTAAAATGTCCAGTACTTGTGATTTTGTCATTGTGGGGCTTTAAATATGTCATTGGGTGAAAGGGTTGACTTATGGGTCAACAAGATTGCTCATAAGGTCTGGTTTGACCATTTTGACCATAGTTGACTTTTTAGGTCATAAGGTTGACCTATGGGGTCAACAGGGTAAGTCATTAGGTCTGGTTTGACCAATTTGACCAAAGTTGACTTTTTAGGTCATAAGGTTGACCTATGGGGTTAACAGGGTAGGTCATTAGGTCTGGTTTGACCAATTTGACCAAAGTTGACTTTTAAGGTCATAAGGTTGACCTATGGGGTCAACAAGGTAGGTCATTAGGTCCAGTTTGACCAATTTGACCAAAGTTGACTTTTTAGGTCAAAAGGGTGACCTATGGGGTCAACATGGTAGGTCGATGAGTCCGGTTTGACCAATTTGACCAAAGTTGACTTTTTAGGCCATAAGGTTGACCTATGGGGTCAACAGGGAAGGTCATTAGGTCTGGTTTGACCAATTTGACCAAAGTTGACTTTTTAGGTCATAAGGTTGACCATGGGGTCAACAGGGTAGGTCATTAGGTCTTGTTTGACCAATTTGACCAAAGTTGACTTTTTAGGTCATAAGGTTGACCTATGGGGTCAACAGGGTAGGTCATTAGATCCGGTTCGACCAATTTGACTAAAGTTGACTTTTTAGGTCATAAGGTTGACCTATGGGGTCAACAGTGTAGGTCATTTGGTCTGGTTTGACCAATTTGACCAAAGTTGACCTTTTAGGTCATAAGGTTGACATATGGGGTCAACAGGGTAGGTCATTAGGTCTGGTTTGACCAATTTGTCCAAAGTTGACTTTTTAGGTCAAAAGGTTGACCTATGGGGTCAAGAGGGTTGGTCATTAGGTCAGGTTTGACCAATTTGACCAAAGTTGACTTTTTAGGTCATAAGGTTGACCTATGAGTTCAACATGGTAGGTCATTAGGTCTGGTTTGACCAGTTTGACCAGTTTGACCAAAGTTGATTTTTTAGGTCATAAGGTTGACCTATGGGGTCAACAGGGTAGGTCATTAGGTATGGTTTGACTAATTTGACCAAGTTGACTTTTTAGGTCATAAGGTTGGTTTGTGGGGTCAACAGGGTAGGTCATTAGGTTTGGTTTAACCATTTTGACCAATGTTGACTCTTTAGGTTATAAGGTTATTAACTCATTGTAAAATGAGGTCAACAAAAGGGCCCCCAATATGTGTAGAATACTATATATGTATTCTGCACATATTGGCGTTGACCGAAGTGGTCTAAGAGATGTCGCATAATGATCAGGAGAGGAGTGAATGTCATATCGCTCATAGAGGATGTCAGATCTCTTGTTTGTCGGTTTTAAGAAGAGATTTACTTCTTGTATTTGAAAAGAGATTTACTGGGAGGGAAAATGGATGTCATATTTCATTTTTCAAAATGTTGGTGTCGATATTTTGATAAAGGAATGCCGTGATTTCCGTGTCAGGAAAGGACGTATATCCTATAACCGGAGAGAGAAAATAGATGTCATTTTCTATTTTCCTGAAAATATCAATGTCAATATTTGGTTAGAGGAAAGCCGTAATTTCCTTATCAGGAAAGGACTTATATCCAATAACCGGATAGAGAAAATAGATGTCATTTTCTATTTCTCAAAAATGTCAATGTCAAGATTTGGTTAGAGGAAAGTCGTGATTTCTGTATCAGGAAAGGACTTATATCCAATAACCGGAGAGAAAATAGATGTCATTTTCTATTTTCCTGAAAATGTCAATGTCAATATTTGGTTAGAGGAAAGCCGTAATTTCCTTATCAGGAAAGGACTTATATCCAATAATCGGATAGAGAAAATAGATGTCATTTTCTATTTCTCAAAAATGTCAACGTCAAGATTTGGTTAGAGGAAAGTCGTAATTTTCGTATCAGGAAAGGACTTATATCCAATAACCGGAGAGAGAAAATAAATGTCATTTTCTATTTTCCTCAAAATGTCAATGTGAAGATTTAGTTAAAGGAAAGTTGTGATTTCCGTATCAGGAAAGGACTTATATCCAATAACCGGAGAGAGAAAATAGATGTCATTTTCTATTTTCCTCAAAATGTCAATGTCAAGATTTGGTTAAAGGAAAGTTGTGATTTTCGTATAAGGAAAGGACTTATATCCAATAACCGGAGAGAGAAAATAGATGTCATTTTCTATTTTCCTCAAAATGTCAATGTCAAGATTTGGTTAGAGGAAAGTCGTGATTTCTGTATCAGGAAAAGACTTATATCCAATAACCAGAGAGAAAATAGATGTCATTTTCTATTTTCCTGAAAATGTCAATGTCAATATTTGGTTAGATGAAAGCCGTAATTTCCTTATCAGGAAAGGACTTATATCCAATAATCGGAGAGAGAAAATATATGTCATTTTCTATTTTCCTCAAAATGTCAATGTCAAGATTTGTTTAGAGGAAAGTCGTGATTTCCGTATTAGGAAAGGACTTATATCTAATAACCGGAGAGAGAAAATAGATGTCATTTTCTATTTTCCTCAAAATGTCAATGTCAAGATTTGGTTAAAGGAAAGTCGTGATTTCCGTATCAGGAAAGGACTTATATCCAATAACCAGAGAGAGAAAATAGATGTCATTTTCTATTTTCCTCAAAATGTCAATGTCAAGATTTGGTTAGAGGAAAGTCGTGGTTTCCGTATCAGGATAGGACTTATATCCAATAACCGGAGAGAGAAAATAGATGTCATTTTCTATTTTCCTCAAAATGTCAATGTCAAGATTTTGTTAAAGGAAAGTCGTAATTTTCACATCAGGAAAGAGCTTATATCCAATAACCGAAGAGAGAAAATAGATGTCATTTTCTATTTTCCTCAAAATGTTGATGTCAAGATTTGGTTAAAGGAAAGTAGTATTTTCCGCATCGGGAAAAAACTTATATCCAATAACCAAAGAGAGTGGAGAACTCACTAATATTTTTTGTGGGAATACCCGCTGGGGTTTTGACCTATATAGGTCGAAAGTTAATTCTCATGTTTGATTATCATAAATTATTCATTTTGTCATTTTTTGATTTCAGGACCTGTCGACATATCATAGACAATGGAGATATATTTTTCTTCAACACTTCATTTTATTTCTATAAAAAGTCACCAGTACATACTTATTGCAAACAAAAGCTTACAATACATACATATGTACATATCATATAGCACGCTGCAACAAACTACTGATATTTTACATGTCAACAGCTACTGATATGCCACACATCGACAACTATAGATATATTATATGTCAAGAGTTCTTCATATCATGTCATAGATTTGGAGATTATCAGATCGTCCATAAACGTCCTACACTCCAAAACATCATTCGTCGAACATGTTTCAGGTGTTCAGACATTTATGGGATCACAGCAGTTCCAAAGGCTTTAGTCCTCCGAGCTCTGGTATTGGTTGATATCCATCTGTTCGTTTGTCAGGTTTCATTCGTCGCAAGGTGATGGAGATTCGTGGCTTGTTAACACTGTGTATGCAGTGTTTTACAAAATCTGCACCGTTCCCTTGGAACAGAAGAACTGATCCTCAGGTTAAATGGAAGCGGCATGTCCCTTCAAATTCTCTGGGTCCCAAGATTTGTATCTCTCTTCCGAATATCACGGAGCAACGATTCATTAAAGACATAGTACAAAATGGTCTTTCAAAATCATGACTGTCGATGTGAGGAGAGATACAATCCCCTTTATCATACATATTAATGATGCAGCTATCGGGAACACAATCCCCAGGTATGATCCCCCAAGTAACAAGTCGTCTGATAATTTGGATTATCACAACGGGTAAAGGGTCAACTTATTCATGTTGTAGAATCCCAGGAAGATTTTCTTTTCTGTCTCTTGCATAGTTATAGCAACATCCGTATTGAATGGTTTGCCTACCCTTACCGCGAATCCATTTACTAGGTTCAAAATAGGTCCTCCTTCGAAGGCGTCCGACTCTACCCCGATCTCGGCTTCTATGATGTGGTTGATGATAGCGACTTGTTCGGTTTCATCAAATATTCCGGTAAAAAGTTTAAGACCATACAGAATATTTATTGTTCTTTTATTCACATATTTATATTGTTCGAAGGTTCTCCACTCAATGGCGCGAATTCGTCGTATCTCTTCCTCCGAGTGATTTTTTTTGTCTGATACTCTTAAACATTGAGCAGGTGTTACAAATGGTGGAGTGATGACTGCTTTGCCATCCTCTTTTTCTGTAAGGTCTAGATTTGTCGTTTCCGATATTATTTCCTCAAACAGAGTATTGATAGTTCGCGATTTTAACTGACTCATATCTTCCATGTCTTGTTTCTCTTGTAATTGTTTTTGTCATTTTAGTCGTTTATTGCGATTTCGTCTTTGCGATACGGTGAATCCCGTCGTCGGACTTTTGGTTCCCGATGTTGATGCTCCTTGTACCGGGCGATCATGAATTCCGCTTCATCCGAGCTATCACCGATTGTGAAGTCATATTCTTCGGGTTGTCGGAGTTTGAATTCTATCAAAGGTGTTTGCGGATTAACTTCACTGTGATTCACCAGATAAAGTAATGATCCATGATATATGGATTCAACCTGCAACAGGTCAAAATCAAAGTGAACTCTGGTCTCGCGTCTATATGTCGACGGTCCAAGGCAAAAGTCATATTATTTCGGAATGAGAAAAATAATCTGTGTTCAGGCATTTTTCCTGAAAATATCAAGACAGAATATCATTTTAGATTTTCAAATATTTGTTAACAAATGAAAAAGATATCACAAAACATCAAAGATGATTTTTTGAAAAGGAGATTTTATTGTCCCAATTTATAAATAAGTCTATTCGTTTCTTTTTTTTTATGTCGCGTAGTATTTCTTTAGAAAACGCCCATTGATTGGAGGTAGGATTCTTTCTCCTTGACAATCCACCAATTGGTAGGATCCTCCGGAATATGTCTTTTCAATTACATATGGACCTTCCCATATCGGTTCGAATTTGCCACCTATTTTTCGATGAGCTAGTATAGGTCTTCGAAGAACTAAAACTAATTCACCGATTCGAAAGGTTCTAGAGCGAACTAGTTTGTCGTGAGCTCGTATCATTTTTGCTTGATACAGTTCGAGATTTTGTTGAGCTTGCAGACGTTTACCCTCTAAATTTTCAAGTTCTTCAAGTCGGAACTTGACATTTTCTTCTTCAGTTATTTTATCAGTTATTGCGATTCTGAGAGAAGGAATTTGGACTTCCAGAGGCAAAATGGCTTCAGAACCATATACCAAAGCAAATGGTGTAGACCGTGTTGGAGTTCGGTATGTAGTTCTATAAGCCCATAAAGCTTCTATTAGTCGTTCATGCCACTGTCTCGGGCTATTACTTAATGTCTTTTTCAAGATTTGATCCAACGTTTTATTGAAAGCTTAAGCTAATCCATTGGCCTTAGGGTAATAGATTGTGGAATATCTCTAGTCATTCCCATGTCTCTGGATAAAGTGATTCATTTTTTGTGTTTTTGAAGGCCAATCCATTGTCTGATATGACTCTTCGAGGAATCCCAAATCTATAAACGATATGTGTTTTAAAGAAGTGGAGAACTTATTTTTCCATGACTTCTCAAAGGGGTATTGCTTCTGCCCATTTAGAAAAATAGTCAGTAGCTGCCAGAATAAATTTATGGCCCTTGGAAGATGGAGGATCTATAGGGCCCACTATGTCAGTACCCTAACATTCAAATGGCCATGATGCAATGATTGGATGTAGGACATTTGGAGGTTGATGTAAAACTACTCCATGTATTTGACATTGATGACATTTCTTTGCAATGTCAAGACGGTCGGTCATCATTGTTGTCAATAATAACCCAATATTTTTATTTTCATTTTCATTTTGGGCCCGGATTGATGTTCACCACATAAACCTGAATGAACTTCCTTAACAATCTCTCGAGCTTCAATTTGGTTTAAACATCTTAACCACATTTGATCAAAAGATCGTTTATAAAGGACCTCATTTATTAGAGCATATGATAATGCTCTTTGCTTATTTTGATTGGCAATAGAACTATTTTCAGGCAATTTTCCAGTTTCTAAATATTGGATGATTGGTTGTCGCCAATCATCCTTCTCGTCACTTATTGTCATGATCATATTTTCACCAATTTTATGCAAATTATCCATATCAATTTAAGAAAGAACTTGTCGTCCTTTTATAGAAATAGGTATGTCATCTTCTTCTGGACACGCAAATTCCTTTGCAAGTTTTGCCAGAGCATCCGCTAGAGAGTTATCTCGTCTCAGAATTAAGAAAAATGTTACATCAGGAATTTGTTGAAGTAATTTCAGAGTGTAACGAGAATATTGTTCAAGTCGTGGTTTCAAAATTTTGTATTTGCAGAAATTTGATCGATAATTAACTGGGAATCTCCGTAGATATCAATATTCTTAATTTCCATTAATATTATCAATTCTAGACCGGTTATGAGAGCTTCATATTCAGCTTCATTATTCGTGCATGGTTCTGTCAAATGATAGGAAAAGGGCGTCATCATTTTGTTTGGAGTAATGAAAATTAATCCTACTCCGGCTTTGACTGATATGATTGTATGTTTATCTTTGTCTTTCCACGCAGATGATGCTCCGTCAGTAGAGTTCCCATCGTTGCATGTTAGAATTTTTTACTTCTGATATTTGTTCATCAGGTAGATCGTCATTAAGGAGTGATCCCGCTGGAATTGGCTGTGCCGCTAAGAAATCTGCTAGGATTTGTCCTTTAATAGCACATAACAGTATAAATGTTATGTCGAATTGTAACAAGATCATTGCCCATCTTGCTAATCTCCCAGAAAGTGTCAATCATGTTATTAAATATTGTAACGGGTTAACTCTTGAAATAAGAGTTACCTTATGAGAAAGCATATAATGTCTTAGCTTTTGAACTGCGAAGATCAAGGCTAAACAATGCTTCTCAATTGTTGGATATTTTATTTCCGTTGGAACTAAACAACGACTCAAGTAGTATAACGCATTTTCTTTTCCTTCATCATTTACTTGTGCTAGTAAAGCTCCAAGTGAATTGTCCAATGCCGCGGTGTAAAGGATTAAAGGTCTTCCTAATACGAAGTCGCTAAGACAGGAAGGGTTGTTAGATATTGTTTAATGTCTTCGAAAGCATGCTGTGATTTTTCATCCCACACAAATTTGACATCCTTTCTAGTAAGGGCAGTAAGGGGTTGACATCTACCCGATAGATTGGAAATAAAACGTCGTATATATGCTAATTTTCCTTAAAAGGATCTCAATTGAGTTAGATTTTTAGGAGGGGCATATTTAGGATAGCTTCAATTTTGAGAGGATCAATTTCTATCCCACGATGTCGAACTATAAATCCTAAAAATTTTCCTGAAGTGACACCAAAGACGCACTTTAATGGATTCATTTTAAGATTATTGTTGACCTCATTTTTGATGAGGTCTTCTCTTCTTCTTTTTAGTACTTAGGATCTAGCCTTAGGCTTTTCCTTTGACTATCTTAGAGGACTAGAATTGGGACCCACCACTTAGAGATCCAAACCACTTCTTAACTCCCTGCAAACTCCACAAACTTGACTGTAGACCCCTAATCACCTAGAGGGTTGAAATAAAATGTGGAAGTTTAAAGGATGGGTTCCCATAGGACTCTTTGGCCTTAGGACTGCCCTGGGTGGCCTGGTCTGGTGAAGGGGCTGACTTACACACACACTACACTCATACGCTACACTTTCACACACCTCCTAAAACCACACCCATACCTAACTTGACCTCCTGACTCATGTAGGTGATTCACATGGATGGTCCTTAACCCCTAAGCCCTCGCGCGAGGGTTAGGAACAACATAGTGAATTCCTCAAATGAGTCCCTTCATGGCTCATGTGGACTTGATGTGGCTTCATGGCTCAACCAAAATGATTTTATTCCACTTATATTCACCCAATCTTCATTTTTCCAAATTTTCAATTTTTGACCCTTAGGACCCTACACCCGCCTAACCTACCCAAAGCCCTTGAAATTACCCAAATTTTTCAAAATTTCCAAATCACCCAAAATTCCCAAAAATCAATCCCAAACATTTCCACATCACTCAAATTGATCATCCATACCCAAAAATACCAAAAATTCCAAAAATACCTCCCAATACCCTCCAAATACCCAAAATACCCCTCTTGACCCAAAAATCCAAAAATTCAGAAAATTCCCAGAAAATTCCATAAAATCCCAAATATTCCTAATTTCATTTTTTTCAACTACACCATGGGCCAATTTTGTCAATTTACCCTACTTTTGTTAAAACCCCCAATTTGACCCATTTTAACCCTAAGTGAACACAATGTCAAACCCAACCTACCCAATTGACCCAAATTCTGGTCCAATTCAATTTTAAACTTCAATTCATCATTCCCAACACCAATCTAGACCAAATCCAAGTCCAATTTGATTGACATTTGGATCCAATTTCACTTTTGGCCTTAAAGCCCAATTTGGACCCATGACCCAAACCTAACCCAAACTCACCCAATTCAACTCCAATTAACCCCAAATCTTTTCTAAATATTCCTTCGCATCCACACAAGCAAAAAACTAACATGATTTGACCAAAATTTAGACCCAAACCCCACTCAAATTCAACCCAAAGCTAAAAGGCCCAATTTTGACCTAAACCCAAACCTAACCCAAATGAGCCCAAACCCCAAAATCAAAGCCCAACCAAAGTCAAAACCTCTTTGAAACACTCCCATAAACATTTCTCAACATTAATTTTACATCAATTTCAATCCTAGCCCAACATTGGCCCAACTTGGCCCACTTTGACCTATATTGGCCCATTCACCAAAAGAGCCCAAATTCAACCCAATTCAAACCCAAATCACCCCCAATTTGCTTCAAGTCACTCATGACACATCCATGAGCTAAACCCAACAATTATTTGGCCCAACCTCTTTACAAAATTCACATCCATAAACTCATTTTTAAACTTAAAGGCCCATTCCTTAAACCATTTTACAAGCTCATCTTTTACCACATCCAAAGGCCCAAAATTGGTCCCAAAGCCCATATGACATTTCCCCTCATCATACTTTCAATTAAACTCAATACCTAAGTCCTAAATTCATCATCAAATCATCCCAAATCAAGCCATATGCCAATTCCCATTAAAATACCAAAATTTTTCTTAAACCCTTTTTCATGAAATTGACTCCACTTTCCCTAAGCCAAAGGTGAGCCATGAAGCCATGCATGAGCCACATGTGAGCCATGAGAGCCTTGGACACTCCACCATGCCATATTGGGTAAGAAGAGGGAGGGCTTTTCTTAATCCCTAAAGCTCATTAGCCTTAATCATGATTCACCTAAACTTAAATTTAATCCAAATATATTTGGATGGAGACTTCTCCATGCCAAACCAGCTGATCCCTTTGATCCCCCACAGCATCCAAAGCCACCTTGAGGGGTGCACCAAGCCCAAATGGGTGGATTGACCCATTTAGACTCAAAACTAGCCATGCCCCATTCTACTTTGGATCAAAGCCTTTACACATGGAAATTGCCAATTGCTTGCACCAAGTCCCAGCCCTGACCCACCTGACCTTGAGGGTGACCCATGCCTGGCCGGCCAGCCACCAGGTCACCGGAAAACACCATGGCCGAGAGCTCACATGTGAGCCAACTTTGGAATTCTCCCTTGCTGAGCTGCCCCATCCCCAGTGGCCATTATAGCTGTTCTTCTCTTGCCAAGAGCAGCTGATCCCAAGCCCTAACTCTCCCGGGAGGCCCTCCACCCTCTCCTATTTAAACACCACCCCTTCTCGGCCATGAGAGGTGCTGAAACAAACCTTAAGGAAACTCGCCAAAATTATTCCGTACTACTCCCCATACATAGAGCATTTGATCCCCACCGAAATCCCCTTGCCATTTCCTTTCGCGAGCTCAATTTCGCAGTTGAAATCCAAGCCCAAAATCGGGACACTTCTCCACGAGTGAGCCAATCCCCAAATTGATTGGTCCTACACCTTCACCGGACCAAGAGAAGGTGTCCACCGAAAAAGCCCCATCTCCAGAGCCACTCAGCTTGCTCCGACCTCCAAGCTTTGTGATCGAGCTGTGGTCAAAATCCTATCTAGGCAATTCACTAGACCAGGAGACTTCATCTGGAGCTTACTGGATCCAATCGAAGGTGAAACAACCCTCAGATCGAAGCCACACTTCTCTGAGCAAAGGTATGGCCTCACTCTTCTTCCCGAGCTTCTGAACATTCTCCATTTTTATTCAATAAATTTCATCCCACATAAACCGTATGGATGTGTTCGTCTTCTCAAGATGAATCCATAGAGCATAAGAACACGAAAATCCATCGAGTATCGAGTGAGATATTAGGGATTTAGTGTGGACGGCTCTCGGGTGAGGACGCTCGGGGACGATGAACGGATGCCGTCCATTTAATACACGCGCGGACGGACGGCTCACATGGCGTCGGACCAGGAGATGGTACGTGAACCGCGGGACCCGGAGCGCTGAGTCAGATGGTGGCGTCGAATGGGGGCGCGACACGTGGCGTTTCGGAGCTGCCGAGGTTGACGCGGCGCCGCGTGGATAAATAGAAAATTAGGGTATTTTTCTATTTATTTAATTCTCTAAACTTCAAAAATCTATAACTTTATGTAGAAAATTCAGAAAAATAAAATAAAAATACCCTCTTACTCAGTGAGCAGAGGAGAATAATGTGGAAAAGAAATTATATAATTTCATCAAGTATTTTATTTTTAATGATTTATTTCCCTTCTGCATTGTTTTAATTCTCCATGCATATAGGAAATTCACCATGGCATGAGACCATAGGGCTTTTGAAGCCTCTGAATTTGGGAACATTCCCCGAATTTTCCAATGTCGAGGCCATCCCTATGAGAAGTTATTGATTTTTCAAATTCATGTTACTCGTTTCGAGTATTTTAATTCCAATAATTAGCATGTTGTGAAATAAATTCTAGGAAAATTTGGTGATGTCCCTTATAACCAGAGGACCCTAGGAAAAATAGGTTTTGAGTTAGTTCATTTAAAATAAACCTAATTGGCTTAAACACCCAAAATAGATCCCTAATTAATTAGAACTAACCATACATCAAACTGACTTGAAATCAATTCTCCATTAACCTTTAGGATCAGAGGAACCCACCATAAAAATTTGAAGTCAATTGGACTTGGTTAGCCCTACTAAATGGGTTGATTAAGCCATTTAGTCAATTTGAACTTTAAAAATTCATAACTTTCAAAATACCTTTCAAAAATTCACCAAATTGGTTTTGGAGCCTCTCTGATATTAGGGGAATTTAAGAAAATTAAAATTTCAATTTTCTAAAAAAGTTGATTTTTAATATTATTTTAATATTTTTAATAATTAAAAAATAATAAAAATCACAAAAATAATAAAATTCACCAAAATGTCACATTTTGAATTTTAATCACTTAGGAATAAACCCCATATTTTTCTTAGGTCTATTTAATGAGATATTAAATTTTAAAGCCCTAGGGAAATTTTAAAATTAAAAAAATGTATTTTCTAGTATTTTCACTAAAATAATTATAATAAATCAAAGAAAAATCAGAAAATTGCAAAAATTGATTCTCTGATTTCCTTGATATCAGAGAGATTTTTGAAAAATATAAAATTCATTTTTCAACCTTTATTTTATTTTTAAATTAATTAACACTCCAAAACTTAAAATAATTATAATAAAAATAATATAACTCAAAAAATCACCAAAATTGGTCCAAGTGGTCCTCTGGTCATTAGGAATGTCCCCTAATTTTCTTAAGGATAGAAACTTTCCCTTGGTCATGTTATTAAATTTTCCTTGGAAATCTCTATTTTCTACCAAAAATAATTATATAAATAAATAAAATACAGAAAAATCACATTTTCTCCTCTCATGTCTTTATTGACATATGAGTGAAGTCACATAAAAATTTCAAGTTCATTTAAGCTCAATTTAGTGAGTTATGAAATTATTAAGCTTAAAGGGCAAAGTGGTAATTAAAATTTTAACCCTTAATTAAAACTTTAGGTTTAATAAAATTAACAAGTAAAATATTTGATCTTAATCTGATTTGGATGATTGAAATTTAAATAATTAAAGGGTAGAGACCCATTAAAAAATTTAAAATAATTAAAATAAACCTTAATTAGATAATTGATTAAATTTGGGAAGAATAATAAAATTGGAATTATTAAAATAGGGATATTGTTAGAAGAGATTTATTCTTTAATTTAAAAATCCCTAAATTAATCATCTCATTAATATTTAATTCTTAATTAAAATGATAACTCAAACTTAAAATATTAAAAGACTTAATCATTAAACTAAAGTTAAATTATTAAACTCTTTTAAAATTTCAATTAAAGTTAAAAAATAAAATTAAATTAAAAATTAAATTAAATTAAATTAAATTAAATTAAATCAAACTAAATTAAAATTAAATCAAATTAAATTAAATTAAAGATTAATTAAATTAAATTAAATTAAATTAAATTAAATTAAATCAAATTTAAATTAAATTAAATCAAACAAATTAAATTAAATTAAATTAAATTAAATTAAATTAAATTAGACTAAATTAACTTAAATTAAATTAAATTAAAACATATTAAATTAAATTAAATTAAATTAAATTAAATCAAATTAAATTAAAATTAAATCAAATTAAATTAAATTAAAGGAAATTAAATCAAATTAAATTAAATTAATTTAATATCAAACCAAACTAAATCGAATTAAATTAAATTAAATTAAAATTAAAGCTAAATCAAATTAAATTAAAGTTAAAGTAAATTGAATTAAATAACATCACCTAAAATAGAAAGAAATTAAATATAAAGTAACTTGAACACTATTCCAAATTTAAACCCATTAATTGAAATTAAATTAAATCACAAACCATTTGAACACCAATTTACCCTCGAAAGCTTTAGTTGTCATAACTCCTAAACAGAATATTAAATGAAATGTTACTTCACTTATAGGATATTCAAATGTCCTAGTTCACTGAGCAAGATAACAACAAAACTTAACTAAACCTCGGACGATTAATTCATTTGTGTAATTGAATTCATTTCGACTTAAAACAATCCTAGAAATATTGAAAAGATGTTTAAGATTTGCCTTAAGCACTTCCTCGATATGATAGGATGTTCATAAGAACAATTGAACTTAATTGTTCTTTGATGAAGAAAATCATCTTCAAACCAAAACACAAGGAACCTAGACGTCATAGGAAATGACTAACTATATGATTAGGAACTCGGTAGAAAACCATAACCCTTCCCTTACCTTTACCTAGAACTTGCTTAAATATCCTAATTGTGTTTTAAGTGCAGCTTGGGATGACGGGAAGACTCTCAAGGTACGCTTTTATTTTATTGCAATTTACTTTCTTGCAATTTACATTATTGCAATTTATTTAACCGCATTGCACTTACTTTTCTTGCATGATAAACAACTGTTGCATGAAAACCCACACCATTAGGATAGTCCCTAAAACTGAAACCAAAATTAAACTAAAAGTCATTGCAAGATAAAATTCATCGCCACAACATTTCAAAATATAAAACAACTCAAAATTTAATCACAAACAGAACACAAAACTACAATTACAACTAAATTAAAACGTCCTGTTGGATGATCGGGAATACCTCGATGATGTAACCTACGTGTTGCTAACGGGATTTCCCACGGTCTTATTGAAAGTGTGGAACTCATTTAGTTGAGTTTAGCAAATTCATCTGGACTAAGTGAATACGATAAAAATAATGATGCCGGAAGGATGGAACCGTGGGATCTTAACCGGTGTCGTTATAATCAACTTTAAGATTTATTTTAATTAAAACACAAAAAACACTTGGAAATTAAGATTTTCTCTAAGCCAAAACACTTTTCTCACCTCCTGATTTATGACTTCTAAAACTAAACCTTTGCAACAACAAGGAGCTTGGAGCATAGTGGGCGACACGGCCATCATCGTCGCAAGAAACTCGAATCTACATCAAGAAAACTGTCTTAGAACTAAACAACAAAGCCATAGGATTTCTAGGTAGTTTGCTCTAGTGTAACATAAATCCTCAACCTTTTGTTAGGCATTTGCATTGCAAATTAAGCCCTAACCGGTCTTAGGATTCCGAGGTAGTCGTCCGATACGACATAAACCCTCACATCTTCGAGGCTATTCGTATGATTCTATCATATAAATATAAGCCCTAATTAATTAAAATTGACAAAATCAAAACATTAAATAGACATTAGGACTTTCCTAAATTCAAGCCAAACAATAGGATAGTCAGGAAATTACCGAAGTTCGCTTCGAATCCTTAATTTCTCCTACTTTTCTTCCTTTGAATTCTCAAAACAAAATGTTCCAAATTTGATCCATTCCCTATTGAAATTCCAAAATTCAATCTTTTGAAAACTTAAACTTTGAAATTCTCGAGAGCGAACTATCGATTATTATCGAGAGTTTTCTTAGGTGATTCCCGTCACTTAAGATGTAATTAACTATAGGGGCTTGCCCTTATAGGGAATTTTAAAGAACCCGAGTAATATAAACCCTCGTTTAATGTTTTCATATTAAACAGGGAATTTGTCGGCTTATAAAATTGGTTCGCGACCAAACGGATGTCACAAATCTTCTAGTTTATTTAATCGAGCCCCATCATTAAGCAGTGTGTCTATCCTTAGGGATAGATACACAGCTTGTGATGTGGTGCTCGTTTATATAAACTATTTGGGATGTGAGATCGGTTTGATTTCATATCTTAAGACCTTCAAATTTAAAAATTATTTTTAAAATCAAATACTACTTTTCAAATTATTTATTTAAATTAAAAATTCGCCGACAACTTCTGTTAGGCGACCCCTTTTCAAAATAAAACACACAACCCGAAAATATGCCGACAACTTCTGGAGACTCCGCTAGGGACAATTCCTCTCTCCATTTTAATCAGATAATTCTGCTTTCAAAAATCGGTAGTGTATCCATGTCCTTAATGGGTCAAACTACCCTTCTTTCCGTTGGGATGCTATGTTCATTTCTACCTTGAACAAGTGTAGCCAACATTCTCTCAGATTTAGGAGCCACTGTTTAAACACCCCTAAACAGAGAGGTTCCGAGATCCTTTTACCTCATTTTCGAGGTGGGGTGGACCCCCAATAGGTGTTAATTTAGGAGTGATCCTTCGAGTTGAGAAGTCTTGCATAAGACTTTCTTTTCCTTTCCAACTCTGAATCGGATTCCTTACCTTCTTTACACCTTTGAACTTTCCGTTCTAAATAAACAAACCCTCTAATGAATGATTCTTTTAACACATAATTCCTTCTTATAAATACATGAACAAGAATGAGTTCGGACTCTTTTCAATTCCTTTCTTTTCGTCCCGATGAGAAGAAGCATAACTCGGGACCGACAATCAGAATCTACCCTGCAGAAATGGAAGCCCCAAAGCTGATTTTCTCCTTCACCATTGGACTGGACTTCGCTGTTTACAAGGATGAGCTGCCCGACAATGGGATCATCAGATTTGGACAAGGATTTGAGAACACAAATGTCAAGATCATCGACGTCTCCCTTTCCGCACTGACAAACAAAGTATCTGAAGCTGAGAAGCCGTCGATCGAGTTCAACCTCAGTCAACCCGAGAGTTTCCGCCCCCGCAAAAGATCCCGATCGAGAGGAGTACCGCCGTCCGGCAGAGGACCGTTCTTGCTACCCCCACTGGTCTAGTTGTTTCGCACCTACCCCGGCTTCTCCCAAATTAAAGGGGTAGGAAATCCAGAACTATGGTGAACCTGTTACCGTGGAGGGTACAGACTTTCCTGTGAGACCTTCTGTTTTTGAAATCAGGTCCAGCTCAAGAATTCCATCACTAACAAGGACCCAAAGAAGGAACAAAAGTAGGAAGATTGCCAGGAAGGCCAGAGCTACTGAAGTCGCTTTCCTGGAGGAAATCCCAGAAATCCCTGAGTATACACCACTACCTGAATACATACCATTGCCTGAAGATACACCCTTTTTGGAAGGAAGCAGATTCCATCCCCTTTCTGCCGCAGCTGACGAGGAAAATGTCCGCAGGATTGTTTCTACATTACCTCGACCAGCATACTACGATGACAACAGAAAGAAAAGGGCTAGGATCACGCCATTTGCCCGACTACAGACTGTGATCGAGAAGCTAGCAAAGAAAGAGAAATGTCCCGTATCGGAGATTCTACGAAGGATAGGGCGGGTGCCAGTCAAATCCCGTCTTGGGCCCCGAGTAGAACCCGCCATCGTTACGGAAAAGCCAAATAAAAGGATGAAGGCTAGTCCGCCCGTCGTCGTTTCAGGATTACGGATTAGGGAGGATACCACCTTCCAAGCATTTGGCCGACGCACCATCCGGTCCTGCGACCTTCGCCGCTAGAAGGATGGTATGGCGTCCCACTACTGGACAACCGAGATCGAAACAACGACTTGAGAAGGAAAGTCTCGTCAGGAGACTTGAATCTGAAGAAAGTGCTACTGCAATAAAGGGGACTCGCGAGAAGGGAACCCGGCAGCTATCACACGACAACTGTGAAGATGCATAGAAAAGACCGCTAGAGGACGCTATGGAAAAGTTGAGGACTAATATTCGACGACTAGCAAAAGAAAGAGAAGAGAAATTCGGAGACGAGATTGATTCATCGGAATTCATGGACGATGAGTATGCAGAAATCAACATGGTCGAAACACGAGCTTCGTCAGCTTCACAAGGTGCTCCTGCAGACGCAGAAAGAGAGGAGCTGGAAGTGATGAGAAGACAGCTTCAAGAGAAAGACGATACGATCGCCCAAATGGCGAAGAGGATGGAAGAGATGGCTATAGCCCTAGCCACTCTCTAGAGTCAAGTACAACCCCAAAGAGAGACACCCCCAGAGGTCATTCACATTGCAGACGGAGGAAAGGAGATTACATCCGTCAACGGGGATGATCAGCTAAAGAAGGATACAACACAAAGCATGATTCCGTAAAAGATATCAAGAGCTTGGTGGAACAGACAGAGCGAGAAGCCTTAGCACAATCAAAGAGCGAGGCATCCATTCGGACGGGTAGACCTTACCCGGAAGAATTCGACGCCGTCCAATACCCAAAAGGCTTCGTACCACCTCTCGTTCAAGACCTTTGATGGAACCGGAATCCCCGACAAGATGTTGCACACTTTCGTGCCGATTGTTGCAATGTCGGCGGGAGCGATGTATTACTCTTCCGACGGCTTGTCGCGGCATCGTCGGTGGATCGCCTTTGATTGGTATGCGGAATTACCAAATGGTTCGGTGAAGACGTTCTCGTAACTAGAAAACCTCTTCATCAAGCGATTCGCCGGAGCTCAGCACCACATCACTATAGGTGATTTAGTGGTAGAGAAGCAGAAGCCGAACGAAATTTTGGTGGATTACATACTTCGATGGAGGAACTTAAGCATGAAGTGCGAACCACAACTACAAGAACAACATGCAGTTGGCATCTTACTTAAAAGCATTCACGGCCCGATAGCACTTCTCCTCAAAGGATTCACTATTAAGACTTTCGAGAAGTTGTTGCAAGGCCGGGAGCTTGCAAGAGGAGGCGAAGCAATTAAGTTTCGCCGACAAGACAGACAAGCAAAAGCCTGTGAAGACTTTTGAAAAGAAATCCGGGATCATTGCAGTAGTCGACAAAGGCAAGCAACCGATACAAATATCGTCCGAACGGCCACAGCAACCTCAACAGAATTATCAACAACCCCGACCCAGCTATCAGTCATCTCCACAGTATGAACAACCGCCTCGTCCACAACATTCAAGAATGAAGCAGTGCCGAAAATGTTCCGTAGTCTGATGAAAACTCCAGATTTCCAGCTGCCAGAGCCTAAGAGACCGGAGGAAGTCAACAAGAAAAGTGATCCCAACTTTTGCCCTTATCACCAGATGCTTGGACACAAGATAGAAGATTGCATTACCTTCAAAAGTTGGCTCAATGACAACCTTCGGAAAGGGAATATAACAATCCCGAAGGAGTACATGAAGGAAGCCCGTAAAGGAGGTTCCGTCAATGTTGTCTCAACTGATCCCATCATTCCGATAGATCCCTATACGACTGACGATGGATGGACTACCGATTGGACAAGGTCTTCGAAAAAGATTTTAGACAGCATCCAAACCGCTTCGGTGCGAGCTTCAATTCAGAGTTCGAAACCTGCCAAGACGGCACTATCACTTGCGATAGGAGAACCACCTCAACAGGAGAAGATTGAAGAGAAGAAGAAAATCGACGAAGAAGAGAGGACCGAGGCTCCTAAGGCTAGACTAGGGGCCGCTTATCCTAGGATAGTTGTTTCGATTCGGGGAAAAATCCCTCGAACCTCCGACTCGTATGATTATCTCGCTCACTTCGGTGGGATCATATAATGATAAGGGTGATGGCGTTGGCTACGTTTTGACTGTTTCTAACGATTACGTAACTAGCGACAATCCGGACATCGATTTCGATACCAACGACAATTCTCAAATCATACACAATCTCGACGATCACAATGACAAAGAAGACATCCATCAAGGAGGCTACGAGAGTTCAACAAGCAACGAATCTATCTGCGAGTTTCGAGGAGCTCCAGTCACAATAGAATTAGAGCCTTCAGACTCTGAAGCTAATCCGGAAGAACCTGTCATTCCGATTCAGAAGGAGACATCAATAAACTCAACACTAGATTCAGAAGAAATTACAGAAGTCAACTTAAGAAGTGGAAGAGTTCTACCTCCGAGAATGGGTCCAAAGGACAAAGGAAAGCAGGTGGTTGTTCAAGAAGGACCAACCCAGGCAGAAGAAATACCCATTCGAGAAGAAGCCGAGACACATGAAAATAAAGTGGACTACAACGTGCTAGCTCATCTTAGGAAACTACCAGCCAAACTGAGCATCTACGATGCTCTCATCTTATCAAAGGAGCTGAGAGAAGCTCTGATCAAGGCCTTACTTGATCCAGAAATTTGCTTAGCTCAAATGGCCGGAGATTCCTTAGATGAGGTTTGCTCGTTAAAGGAACAACGAGGTGTTACCTTCACGGACAATGACCTACTACTTGGGACAGCAGATCACAACCGACCGTTGTACATTTCAGTTACAATTGGGAAGTTTACACTCTCCAGAGTATTGGTGGATCCAGGAGCATCAATCAATATAATGAGTCTTCGAACACTAGCATACTTGGAAATTGATGCTCGCGAGCTCGAAGCCGACAAAATGTTATTAAGAGGATTCAACCAGAAAGGAGAAAGAGCCCTCGGGTCAATAACGCTACTAATGAAGACGGTGACTTAGCAAAGACAACCGCAAAATTTCACATAATTGATTCGAAACGTCGTTCAACGCTCTACTCAGGCCGACCATGGATACATGAAAACAGGATGGTACCATCATCTCTACATCAGTGCATCAAATACTACGATGGAGGAGAACAATGCATCAAAGGTGACTTACAACCATTCTCCGTACATGAGATTGGAATCCATGAAGATGCAGCTTATTATGCACCTCCGAAGAAAACAATCTTCTCCAGAGATACCATAACGAATGAAGTAAAGGAAGTTCGGGAAGACGAAGAACCTGAAGTTCTAGTCCAACAGTCACTCACCACTCCCTTACGGCGAGATGGTGAAGGTTTCTCCACAACTCGCATCCGAGGTCGAGGCCGGGACGAGGTCGTGGTAGAGACGTTAGGACAGTTGGACAGAGGAAACCAGCCATCAATGTTGATTGGGAAGACAGTTCTGAAGAAGAAAAAGAAATCAAGCAAGAAGGAGCAACAATAAGTCGGAAGAAGCCGCAATTCAAGATCTCCCTCGAAGATGAAAAGAATGAAGAATACAAATCAATGTACGAGAAGATTAACCACTATGTACATACTATGACCCTAACCCCGATCCATTCTAATAAGATCGAGGGTATGGTGGCCAAAGAGGTACGTAGCGGCGGTGCAAAGCCAATCAAATTCTACCGTGGTGCTTCTTCCTCCAAGACTGAAAATAATGTACAATTTGAAGATGTCACTTCATCAGAATTAATGGAATTACCTTTTGAGTGGTACTCTCCCTGTGTTTAAAATTTAATTCAGCGTGGTTTCTTACCTCGACAATGGACAAAAGGTCAATCACAACATTTTGAAAAATTATGGAATAACTCCGGTTGTCTACCCAATTCAAAGCATGGACTCGGATTTGGCACAGTAGGATCAGTTGACGATACTGAATTTTGCTTGGTTGTCACTTGCGAATCTAATGAAAACTGCATGGAAACTACAGACGAACTCGAAGATTTACAAATTGGAGACGCTCCACCGAATTTGAAGAAGAGATTAAATCTACAATAGATGAGCTAACGGAAGTTAACTTAGGTACTGGCGAAGAGCCTAGACCTACCTTTGTTAGCTCCTTACTCAATAGAGAAGACTCCGAAGTAATAATCAAGTTATTAATGGAATTTAAAGACTGTTTTGCTTGGAACTACGATGAGATGCCAGGTTTATCTCCAGAGGTCGCAGTCCATAAGTTAGGAGTGGATCCTACTTCGTCCCGACCGGACAAGGTCCCGGAAGAATGCGTCTAGAAATCGAACAACAAGTCATAGCCGAAGTTAAAAAGCTAATAGACGCCAAATTTGTCCATGAAGAACAATACCCGACTTGGTTAGCCAATGTGGTGCCGATCGAAAGAAGAATGGTCAGATCAGAATTTGTGTGGACTTCAGAGATTTAAACAAGGAATGTCCAAAGGAAGAATTCCCTCTACCGATCCCGGAACTAATGATCGACATTTCTTCGACACATGAGATATTTTCATTCATGGATGGATCTTCAGGATACAACCAGATAAAAATGGCTCCAGAAGATGAAAAGCTTACAGCATTCAGAACGCCGATCGGAGTATATTGCTACATAGTGATGCCATTTGGACTGAAGAACGCAGGAGCAACATACCAGAGAACGATGACAAGAATTTTTGATGATCTCATCCACAATCAAGTCGAATGCTACGTGGACGATGTGGTCATCAAAAGCAAAGTAAAGGAGAACCACCTGTATGATTTGAGAATTGTTTTCGAACGATTAAGGCAATTTAATCTTAAGATGAATCCCTTAAAATGCGCCTTCGGCGTCACCTCCGGGAAATTCTTAGGATTCGTTGTCCGACATCGTGGAATTGAAATCGACCCGGAAAAGATTAAAGCTATCTTAGAAATGCCGCCTCCCAAAACCTTAAAATAACTACGATCTTTTCAAGGGAAGTCGGCATATCTTAGACGCTTTATCTCAAACTTGTCGGGTAGGTGTCGGCCTTTCTCGGCACTAGTTAAAAAGGACGCCAAATTTATTTGGGAAGAGAAATGCCGTAAGGCCTTCGAGGACATTAAACAATATTTAATGACACCTCTCGTCTTAGCGGCCCCGGCCTCGGGTAGACCGCCGATACTTTACACCGCGGCTTTAAACGACTCTCTCGGAGCCCCGTTAGCCTGTGTCAATGATGAGGGTAAAGAAAATGCTCTTTACTACTTAAGCCGTCGTTTACTTCCGATGGAAATAAGGTATCCCGCAATTGAAAAGCATTGTTTGGCCCTGATCTTCGCCGCTCAAAAGCTCAGGCACTACATGCTTTCTCATAAGGTCAACTCGATCTCGAAATTTAATCCATTGCAATACTTGATGACTCGTCCAACACTTTCCGACAGACTTGCCAGATGGTCAATGATATTATTACAATTCGATATAACTTTCGTGCCTCTTCGTGCCGTAAAGGGACAAGTCTTAGCAGACTTCCTCGCATCACACCCTTTGCCGGCAGAATCTCCTCTCAATGACGACTTTCCAGATGAACAAATAATGAGCCTAGGAGACCCTGATGATCGACGTTGGGAATTATATTTCGAAGGAGCATCTTCAGCACACAAAGACGAAGAATCGCAAGTGATAGTGCCCGGTAAGGCAGGAATCGGGCTAATATTTATAACACCGGAGCGGGGGATGTTAAGATACTCCTACCACTTGACAGAACCGTGTACAAACAATGAAGCAGAATACGAAGCCCTCATAACGGGACTGGAATTAACTATTCAAATGGGGATAATAGACATCAACATCTACGGGGATTCGCAATTGATCATTCAACAGATCACCGGACAGTACAGAATTTAAAGCCAAGACTCGAGCAATATTTCCAGTATGCCATACAGTTGTTGGAACAAATCCCAAATGTGACGATCTACAAAATTCCTAGAAAAGAAAATGCTTTAGCAGATGCTTTAGCCCGTCTCGCAAAAGAATTTGCTCGTTTGCAAGATGAATCGGTGGAAGTGTCGGTTCACGGATGTCAAGTCCTATCACGGCTCGACATAGACACAATACACAAATCGAGAAAAGAAAGAGAATCGACTGCAACAAGTGACGTGAAAACACGTAAGATTGGCAACGACCATTAATAGATTACTCCGCAAACAGGAAAACTACCGGACGATAGGTCGCTAGCCCATCGGATCAAGAAAAGAACTCTGTCTTACGCATTAATAAACGATACGTTATACAGAAGGTCTTTTGATCAAATGTAGCTAAGGTGCCTAAGCGGGTCCGAGGCCCGTGAAATTGTTAAAGAGGTGCATTCAGGACTCTGTGGCGCTCACCAGTCGGGTCCGAAGATGAAAATGAAAATTAAAAGACTAGGGTACTATTGGCCCTCGATGATGACCGACTGCATGAAAATCGCCAAGAGCTGTCACCAATGCCAAGTGCACGGAGTGGTTCTACACCAACCTCCAAATGTGCTACATCCGACAATTGCGTCGTGGCCATTTGAATGTTGGGGCACAGATATAGTGGGTCCGATAGAACCACCATCTTCAAAAGGACATCGCTTCATTCTTGCGGCTACGGATTACTTTTCCAAGTGGGCAGAGGCGGCTCCACTTAGAGAAGTGAAAGCACACCACGTGCTACGCTTTTCAAGAACCAAGTTGTCTACCGTTTCGAAGTGCCGCGCGAGATTATCTCGGATAATGGGTCAGCATTCGAAGCACGCAAATCAACAATTTTGTCGTGAGACACGGAATCGACTGGCGATACTCAACAATTTACTACCCAAGAGCAAACGGCCTCGCTGAGGCTTTTAATAAAACTCTCGTTCAATTCTTAAAGAAAACTTTGGACGATAATAAGAGAAATTGGCACGAGAAGTTGTTAGAAGCCTTATGGGCCTACCGGACAACCTCCAGAACTCCTACTCAAGCTACACCTTACGCTCTGGTGTATGGGTCCGAGGCGGTGTTACCTTTAGAGGTTCGGCTTCCTTCACTCGAATTGCAGCTTGCAAACAAGATCACGACGGAAGAGAATGCCAAATTACGGCTAGAAGAATTAGAAAGCCCGGAAGGGAAAAGACTTGCAGCACAATGAATTTAGAACTATACCAAGCTAAGATGGTTCAAGCCCATGACAAACTGGTCCGCCCAAGAACCTTCAAAGTTGGTGACTTAGTTCTCGTTCTCAAGAGACCTATTCTTGCACACCGCAAGATAGGAGGAAAATTTGAACCCACTTGGGAAGGGCCGTTTGTGGTTGAAGCAAGTATACTCGGGAGGTTCCTACCAGCTAGTGAATTGTCAGGGAGAACGACATATGCTTCTGATTAACGGACGATACTTGAAAAAGTATTACGCTACCTGATGTTTCGAAGGAATGAATTCTTCATCCCAAAGAAACACGGGCGAAGTAATTACTTATGATCGGGTTCGAACCCAAAAATAATAAAATGTGCTAAGATAAATAAAATCATGATAATAAAGTTTTCCTTGTTTTCTTTTCCAAATCAAAATCTCTTCCCTGATCTTACCCATTTCATTCCTGTTAAGTTTTAAAATATAAGAGTAATAAAAAAATGTCTTTAATAAACATTTTCTTAATGTTCTTGTTCTTAGTACAGCCCCTGATCCTTTTCCTTGTCTTTTCGCAGGAAATGTCGAACGGGCGGTTGGTCCCGAACTTTAGAAATGACGTAAGCCTTGCACTCGATGAAAAGAGGGTGAAAGATGGAGCGATAATCGAGATTGACTCGGATTTCGCACCGACAGGCCTACGATACGAGGAAAGTGACTGGGTCCCGCTGATCGAGAAGAACCGCCCGGACGGACAGATGATGAAAGTGGATGGCCCAAGCCACCAATCCAAGCAGAAGAAAAGAAAGGCAAACACCGAAGAAGATAAGAAAATGAAGTCCGTAGTCGCTACGGCAGAGGGCGAGCTTGTCGCCGCCGCGCCCACAGAGATTCAAGAAGTTCGAAGAGCTACTCTTACAACGAACGCAACGAAGAAATAAGAATCACCGTATCCATAAGATGTTAACAAAGCTAGTCGCGGACCGCGCGTGACGAGACAGCGATGCTACGCCGCACGTACACTTCAAGGACACCGGTTCACCAGAACCCGAAGAAAGGAGGCCAGCTCCTAGGATAACGAAAGGACCAGTGGAAATCTCAAAAGACCGGAAGAAAGAAGGCTACCACGCCACCGGATAGAAACACCGGCAATGCATGACCTTGTTGCGTAAGCAACCCCGGGGATGTCCCGACGTACATCATCCCCGAGGAGCCGAGGTATGCAGGAGAACGTGAAGGGATTGAACCGTATATCCCACAATATGTCACTGGGCCTCGCCATCCGCAGATTATTCCGGAATACGAGCCGGAGAGAATGCGAATGTCGAAAAGAAAACCTTTGAATACTTCGAGAGAATTAGAGGCAGAAGGATCAATATACTAGAGGGCCTCGAGCTACATACAGTCGTATTCTCAGAGTATGAACAACAGCAAATCGTGGATTATATCTGGGATTTGAAAAGAATGGGCCGAGCGGGCCGCCTAAGGGAAAATACCTACTCAGAACCCCGGAGATGGATGCCAGGGAAAGGAAGAATCACAATACAATGTGGATGATGTTACAACTTTGTGGAAGACAGAAGGAAACCCTCCGGAATACTCCGTCATGGCCAAGTGGATCCGATGCCACTAGTCATCAAGAGAATGGTAAAGAGATTGATAACATGGAGGGTACCGCGGCGGATTGCATACCCAATAGCTGCATTATTAACATCTACAAGCAGTGGTGATCGCATACCCCCACACATAGATCACCACAACTTTGTCGACCTTTCGCACGCTCTCTTTCCCGAATGAGTGTAACATCATGTTCGGATCCGACCTCCGGATAGCGAGCCCGAGTGAGTTCCGAGGGCCAGTGAAGATACCATTACCGGTAGGTTCCGTCATGATACCGAAGGGCAACGGAGCGGATATCGCTAAGCATTGCATACTGGGAGTACCGATGAAGCGGATCTCGGTTACTTTCGAAGGATGGACGACAAGAAGACACCTTACCATTTCCAACCGTGACCGGAGCTAGAGAGCCTCCGGCCTTACGAGCTGTGAGTTACATGGAAAATATCACACCTCCAATGTACATCCATACGGCATCCTTGCCAAGGATGGTTTGGAAGGTGATGTTATTGACCATGTACCCCACTATTCAGACATGGATTTTTGACAGATGCTTTTTTTTTGGATGGATCGACGAAGATCATACATAGTCCGTTTTGAGTTTACATGGTTTGTATGAAATATATTCCAGATCAAGTTATATGATGTATCTTCGACATGATTGGAATGAAAGTGACCATGTCACATTTTTTTTGCCTTCACCTCTTTTGTGCAAATTGATCAGGAAACGCCATTAAAGTTAAATGAACTTCGAACAAAGAACAGAGAAGAAATAAAAAAAGAGGATAAAAGAAAACTTTCCTTAAAAAAAAAATCTAAAAATGTCGAATACCAAATCCACATGAACACAAAATAAACAACAAAAAACGGGATAGTTAAAGGACAAACAAAACAAATTTAAAGCTCAAATTGAATTCCAATTTAAACCCATCTTCTCAAACCCTCCAATCCTTCTTCAAATCGAGATCTATTCTAGACCTCCCTTGAAAACCCCCTCTCGGGATGATTTCAGAATCACGAAGAATTTTCAATTTGATCCGGATGGCATGGGTTTGTACCCTTCGCCAAGTAATCAGACTTTGATTGATTCTCATGGGATATGAAACACTTTAATATCTCATTTTGATCTCCCGCTAAATCCAAATCTCCACAGTAAATTTCAATTCAAAATTTCCGAGACTCGGTACCTAAATTCAGTTCTCATTCCGAGATCGATACCTAAATTTCGATTCTCATCCGAATTGATACCTAAATTTCAATTCAAAATTTCCGAGACTGGTACCTAAATTCCAGTTCTCACTCCGAGATCGATACCTAAATTTCGATTCTCATCCGAATTGATACCTAAATTTCAATTCAAAATTTCCGAGATCGGTACCTAAATTCCAGCTTCTCATTCCGAGATCAATACCTAAATTTCGATTCTTGTCCGAATTGATACCTAAATTTCAATTCAAAATTTCCGAGACTCGGTACCTAAATTCCGCTTCTCATTCCGAGATCGATACCTAAATTTCGATTCTCATCCGAATTGATACCTAAATTTCAATTCAAAATTTCCGAGACTGGTACCTAAATTCCAGTTCTCACTCCGAGATCGATACCTAAATTTCGATTCTCATCCGAATTGATACCTAAATTTCAATTCAAAATTTCCGTGACTGGTACCTAAATTCCAGTTCTCATTTCAAGATCGATACCTAAATTTTGATTCTCATCCGAATTGATACCTAAATTTCAATTCAAAATTTCCGAGACTGGTACCTAAATTCCAGTTCTCATTCCGAGATCGATACCTAAATTTCGATTCTCATCTGAATTGATACCTAAATTTCAATTCTCATCCCTTTCGAGATCAGTACCTAAATTCTGATTCTCATCCTTTTCAATCGACACTTAAACCCCGATTCTCACTCCGAGGCTGGTACCTAAATTCCAGTTTTCTTTGCAATCCCGAGATTGGAACCTAGGTTTCAGTTCTCGTTTCAAATCTAAATTTTCTCAAATTAATTTTAAATCAAACTGAAATCTAAATTAAAAATCAAAATCTAAAAACTACACATCCGAACTTAAATTGAAACAAAATGAAATCTAAATCGAAATTCCCCCAGATCATGTGATTTGGAATTCACCTCCTTTTCCTTTCCCCGCCGAGAGTTCGAGAATCTCCGGCTTCGCAGATATACTTGACACTACCAAGCGGAAACTCTTCTACTTCGTCCTAAGTTTGTCACTTGGACATCCGCGTTGGTTTTGTCGATCGCTTCGGCCAACACCAATACGCGCGGTGTGCTCCGTCGACTCACCACACCTATTGGGGGTCCATTTGTTGACCTCATTTTTGATGAGGTCTTCTTCTTCTTTTTAGTACTTAGGATCTAGCCTTAGGCTTTTCCTTTGACTATCTTAGAGGACTAGAATTGGGACCCACCACTTAGAGATCCAAACCACTTCTTAACTCCCTGCAAACTCCACAAACTTGACTGTAGACCCCTAATCACCTAAAGGGTTGAAATCAAATGTGGAAGTTTAAAGGATGGGTTCCCATAGGACTCTTTGGCCTTAGGATCGCCTCAGGTGGCCCGGTCTCAGTGAAGGGGCTGACTTACACACACACTACACTCATACACTACACTTTCACACACCTCCTAAAACCACACCCATACCTAACTTGACCTCCCGACTCATGTAGGTGATTCACATGGATGGTCCTTAACCCCTAAGCCCTCGCGCAAGAGGTTATGAACAACATAGTGAATGCCTCAAATGAGTCCCTTCATGGTTCATGTGGACTTGATGTGGCTTCATGGCTCAACCAAAATGATTTTATTCCACTTATATTCACCCAATCTTCATTTTTCCAAATTTTCAATTTTTGACCCCTGGGACCCTACACCCGCCTAACCTACCCAAAGCCCTTGAAATTACCCAAATTTTTCAAAATTTCCAAATCACCCAAAATTCCCCAAAATCAATCCCAAACATTTCCACATCACTCAAATTGATCATCCATACCCAAAAATACCAAAAATTCCAAAAATACCTCCCAATACCCTCCAAATACCCAAAATACCCCTCTTGACCCAAAAAATCCAAAAATTCAGAAAATTCCCAGAAAATTCCAAAAAATCCCAAATATTCCCAATTTCATTTTTTTCAACTACACCATTAGCCAATTTTGTCAATTTACCCTATTTTTGTCAAAACCCCCAATTTGACCCATTTTAACCCTAAGTGAACCCAATGTCAAACCAAACCTACCCAATTGACCCAAATTCTGGTCCAATTCAATTCTAAACTTCAACTCAACATTCCCAACACCAATCTAGACCAAATCCAAGTCCAATTTGATTGACATTTGGATCCAATTTCACTTTTGGCCTTAAAGCCCAATTTGGACCCATGACCCAAACCTAACCCAAACTCACCCAATTCAACTCCAATTAACCCCAAATCTTTTCTAAATCTTCCTTAGCATCCCCACAAGCAAAATACTAACATGATTTGCCCAAAATTTATACCCAAACCCCACTCAAATTCAACCCAAAGCTAAAAGGCCCAATTTTGACCTAAACCCAAACCTAACCCAAATGAGCCCAAACCCCAAAATCAAAGCCCAACCAAATTCAAAACCTCTTTGAAACACTCCCATAAACATTTCGCAACATTAATTTTACATCAATTTCAACCCTAGCCAAACATTGGCCCAACTTGGCCCACTTTGACCTATATTGGCCCATTCACCAAAAGAGCCCAAAGTCAACCCAATTCAAACCCAAATCACCCCCAATTTGCTTCAAGTCACTCATGACACATCCATGAGCTAAACCCAACAATTATTTGGCCCAAAATCTTTACAAAATTCCCATCCATAAACTCATTTTTCAACTTAAAGGCCCATTCCTTAAACCATTTTGAAAGCCCATCTTTTACCACATCCAAAGGCCCAAAATTGGTCCCAAAGCCCATATGACATTTCCCCTCATCATACTTTCAATTAAACTCAATACCTAAGTCCTAAATTCATCATCAAATCATCCCAAATCAAGCCATATGCCAATTCCCATTAAAATACCAAAATTTTTCTTAAACCCTTTTTCATGAAATTGACTCCACTTTCCCTAAGCCAAAGGTGAGCCATGAAGCCATGCATGAGCCACAGGTGAGCCATGAGAGCCTTGGACACTCCACCATGCCATATTGGGTAAGAAGAGGGAGGGTTTTCCTTAATCCCTAAAGCTCATTAGCCTTAATCATGATTCAACTAAACTTAAATTTAATACAAATATATTTGGATGGAGACTTCTCCATGCCAAACCAGCTGATCCCTTTGATCCCCCACAGCATCCAAAGCCACCTTGAGGGGTGCACCAAGCCCAAATGGGTGGATTGACCCATTTAGACTCAAAACTAGCCATGCCCCATTCTACTTTGGATCAAAGCCTTTACACATGGCAATTGCCAATTGCTTGCACCAAGTCCCGCCCCGACCCACCCGACCTTGAGGGTGACCCATGCCCGGCCGGCCAGCCACCGAGTCGCCGGAAAACACCATGGCCGAGAGCTCACATGTGAGCCAACTTTGGAATTCTCCCTTGCCGAGCCGCCCCATCCCCAGGTGGCCATTGTAGTCGTTCTTCTCTTGCCAAGAGCAGCTCGATCCCAAGCCCTAACTCTCCCGGGAGGCCCTCCACCCTCTCCTATCTAAACACCACCCCTTCTCGGCCATGAGAGGTGCTCGAAACAAACCTTAAGGAAACTCGCCAAAATTGTTCCGGACTACTCCCCATACATAGAGCATTTGATCCCCACTGAAATCCCCCTGCCATTTCCTCTCCGCGAGCTCGATTTCGAGTTGAAATCCAAGCCCAAAACCAGGACACTTCTCCACAGTGAGCCAATCCCCAAATTGATTGGTCCTACACCTTCACCGGACCAAGAGAAGGTGTCCACCAGCAAAAGCCCCATCTCCGAGGCCACCCGGCTTGCTCCGGCCCTCCAAGCTTTGTGATCGGCCGTGGTCAAAATCCTACCTAGGCAATTCACCGGACCAGGAGACTTCATCTAGAGCTTGCTGGGATCCAATCGAAGGTTAAACAACCCTCAGATCGAAGCCACACTTCTCTGAGCAAAGGTATGGCCTCACTCTTCTTCTCGAGCTTCTGAACATTCTCCATTTTTATTGAGTAAATTTCATCCCACATAAACCATATGGATGTGTTCGTCTTCTCAAGACGAATCCATAGAGCATAAGAACACGAAAATCCATCAAGTATCGAGTGAGATATTAGGGATTTAGTGTCGACGGCTCTCGGGTGAGGACGCTCGGGGACGATGAACGGATGCCGTCCATTTAATACACGGGCGGACGGACGGCTCAGATGGCGTCGGACCAGGAGATGGTACGTGAACCGCGGGACCCGGAGCGCTGAGTCAGATGGCGGCTTCGGCGTTTCGGAGCTGCCGAGGTTGACGCGGTGCCGCGTGGATAAATAGAAAATTAGGGTATTTTTCTATTTATTTAATTCCCTAAACTTCAAAAATCCATAACTTTGTGTAGAAAATTCGGAAAAATAAAATAAAAATACCCTCTCGCTCGGTGAACGGAGGAGAATAATGTGGAAAAGAAATTATTTAATTTCATCAAGTATTTTATTTTTAATGATTTATTTCCCTTCTGCATTGTTTTAATTCTCCATGCATATAGGAAATTCACCATGGCATGAGACCATAGGGCTTTTGAAGCCTCCGAATTTGGGAACATTCCTCGAATTTTCCAAAGTCGAGGCCATCCCTATGAGAAGTTATTGATTTTTCAAATTCATGTTACTGTTTTGAGTATTTTAATTCCAATAATTAGCATGTTGTGAAATAAATTCTAGGAAAATTTGGTGATGTCCCTTATGACCAGAGAACCTTAGGAAAAATAGGTTTTGAGTTAGTTCATTTAAAATAACCCTAATTGGCTTAAACACCCAAAATAGATCCTTAATTAATTAGAACTAACCATACATCAAACTGACTTGAAATCAATTCTCCATTGACCTTTAGGATCAGAGGAACCCACCATAAAAATTTGAAGTCAATTGGACTTGGTTAGCCCTACTAAATGGGTTGATTAAGTCATTTAGTCAATTTGAACTTTAAAAATTCATAACTTTCAAAATACCTTTCAAAAATTCACCAAATTGGTTTTGGAGCCTCTCTGATATTAGGGGAATTTAAAAAAATTAAAATTTCAATTTTCTAAAAAAGTTGATTTTTAATATTATTTTAATATTTTTAATAATTAAAAAATAATAAAAATCACAAAAATAATAAAATTCACCAAAATGTCACATTTTGAATTTTAGTCACTTAGGAACAAACCCCATATTTTTCTTAGGTTTATTTAATGAGATATTAAATTTTAAAGCCCTAGGGTAATTTTAAAATTAAAAAAATGTATTTTCTAGCACTTTCACTAAAATAATTATAATAAATCAAAGAAAAATCAGAAAATTGCAAAAATTGATTCTCTGATTTCCTTGATATCAGAGAGATTTTTTGAAAAATATTAAATTCATTTTTTAACCTTTATTTTATTTTTAAATTAATTAACACTCCAAAACTTAAAATAATTATAATAAAAATAATATAACTCAAAAAATCACCAAAATTGGTCCAAGTGGTCCTCTGGTCATTAGGAATGTCCCCTAATTTTCTTAAAGACAGAAACTTTCCCTTGGTTATGTTATTAAATTTTCCTTGGAAATCTCTATTTTCTACCAAAAATAATTATATAAATAAATTAAATACAGAAAAATCACATTTTCTTTTCTCATGTCTTTATTGACATATGAGTGAAGTCACATAAAAATTTCAAGTTCATTTAAGCTCAATTTAGTGAGTTATGAAATTATTAAACTTAAAGGGCAAAGTGGTAATTAAAATTTTAACCCTTAATTAAAACTTTAGGTTTAATAAAATTAACAAGTAAAATATTTTATCTTAATCTGATTTGGATGATTGAAATTTAAATAATTAAAGGGTAGAGACCCATTAAACAATTTAAAATAATTAAAATAAACCTTAATTAAATAATTGATCAAATTAAATTAAATTAAAGATTAATTAAATTAAATTAAATTAAATTAAATTAAATTAAATCAAATTTAAATTAAATTAAATCAAACAAATTAAATTAAATTAAATTAAATTAAATTAAATTAGACTAAATTAAATTAAATTAAATTAAATTAAAACATATTAAATTAAATTAAATTAAATTAAATTAAATCAAATTAAATTAAAATTAAATCAAATTAAATTAAATTAAAGGAAATTAAATCAAATTAAACTAAATTAATTTAATATCAAACCAAACTAAATTGAATTAAATTAAATTAAATTAAAATTAAAGCTAAATCAAATTAAATTAAAGTTAAAGTAAATTGAATTAAATAACATCACCTAAAATAGAAAGAAATTAAATATAAAGTAACTTGAACACTATTCCAAATTTAAACCCATTAATTGAAATTAAATTAAATCACAAACCATTTGAACACCAATTTACCCTCGAAAGCTTTAGTTGTCATAACTCCTAAACGGAATATTAAATGAAATGTTACTTCACTTATAGGATATTCAAATGTCCTAGTTCACTGAGTAAGATAACAACAAAACTTAACTAAACCTCGGACGATTAATTCATTTGTGTAATTGAATTCATTAGGACTTAAAACAATCCTAGAAATATTGAAAAGATGTTTAAGATTTGCCTTAAGCACTTCCTCGATATGATAGGATGTTCATAAGAACAATTGAACTTAATTGTTCTTTGATGAAGAAAATCATCTTCAGAACCAAAACACAAGGAACCTAGACGTCATAGGAAATGACTAGCTATAGGATTAGGAACTTGGTAGAAAACCATAACCCTTCCCTTAGCTTTACCTAGGAACTTGCTTAAATATCCTAATTGTGTTTTAAGTGCAGCTTGGGATGACGGGAAGACCCTCCAGGTACGCTTTTATTTTATTGCAATTTACTTTCTTGCAATTTACTTTATTGCAATTTATCTAACCGCATTGCACTTACTTTTCTTGCATGATAAACAACTGTTGCATGAAAATCCACACCTTTAGGATAGTCCCTAAAACTGAAACCAAAATTAAACTAAAAGTCATTGCAAGATAAAATTCACCGCCACAACATTTCAAAATATAAAATAACTCAAAATTTAATCACAAACAGAACACAAAACTATAATTACAACTAAATTAAAACGTCCTGTTGGATGATCGGGAATACCTCGGAGATGTAACCTACGTGTTGCTAACGGGATTTCCCACGGTCTAAATGAAAGTGTGGAACTCATTCGAGTTGAGTTTAGCAAATTCATCCGGACTAAGTGAATCCGATAAAAATAATGATGCCGGAAGGATGGAACCGTGGGATCTTAACCGGTGTCGTTATAATCAACTTTAAGATTTGTTTTAATTAAAACACAAAAAACACTTGGAAATTAAGATTTTCTCTAAACCAAAACACTTTTCTCACCTCCTGATTTATGACTTCTAAAACCTGCAACAACAAGGAGCTTGGAGCATAGTGGGCAGCACGGCCATCGTCGTCAGCAAAACTTGAATCTTCATCAACAAAACTGTCTTAGAACTAAACAACAAAGCCATAGGATTTCTAGGTAGTTTGCCTAGTGTAACATAAATCCTCAACCTTTTGTTAGGCATTTGCATTGCAAATTAAGCCCTAACTGGTCTTAGGATTCTGAGGTAGTCGTCTGATATGACATAAACCCTCACATCTTCGAGGCTATTTGTATGATTCTATCATATAAATATAAGCCCTAATTAATTAAAATTGACAAAATCAAAACATTAAATAGACATTAGGACTTTCCTAAATTCAAGCCAAACAATAGGATAGTCGGGAAATTACCGAAGTTCGCTTCGAATCCGTAATTTCTCCTACTTTTCTTCCTTTGAATTCTCAAAACAAAATGTTCCAAATTTGATCCATTCCCTATTGAAATTTCAAAATTCAATCCTTTGAAAATTAAACTTTGAAATTCCTGATAGCAGAATTACTGATTATTATCGAGAGTTTTCTTAGGTGATTCCCGTCACTTAAGATGTAATTAACTATAGGGGCTTGCCCTTATAGGGAATTTTAAAGAACCTGTGTAATATAAACCCCGTTTAATGTTTTCATATTAAACGAGGGAATTTGTCGGCTTATAAAATTGGTTCACGTACCAAACAGATGTCACAAATCTTCTAGTTTATTTAATCGAGCCCCACTATTAGCGAGTGTGTCTATCCTTAGGGATAGATACACAGCTTGTGATGTGGTGCTCGTTTATATAAACTATTTGGGATGTGAGATCGGTTTGATTTCATATCTTAAGACCTTCAAATTTAAAAATTATTTTTAAAATTAAATACTACTTTTCAAATTATTTATTTAAATTAAAAATTCGCCGACAACTTCTGTTAGGCGACCCCTTTTCAAAATAAAACACACAACCTGAAAATATGCCGACAATTATATCGTCGTAGTCGTTCAAAAACAATTCTGAAATCGTATATATGATCGTCTTTTTGTTTACTATTGACAACCAGATCGTCGACATAACATTTAACTTGATTATGTATTAGTTCATAAAAAATCCGTGTCATGGCTCTTTAATAGGTTGCACCGGCATTTTTTAATCCAAATGGCATAACCTTATAACAATATATGCCCATAGGTGTTCGAAAAGCTGTATTTACTTCATCTTCCGAAAACATTTTTATTTGGTTATATCCTGATGATCCATCCATGAAAGAAAATATTGCATATTTTGATGCAATATCAACCATTAATTCAGGAATTGGTAAAGGAAATTCATCTTTTGGACATGCTTTGTTCAAGTCTCTGTAGTCTATGCAGACTCTTATTTGCCCATTTTTCTTTTTAACTGGCACCACATTGGCTAGCCATGTTGGATAGTTTTCTTCTTGTATGAAGTCAGCCTCTATCAATTTCTTGACTTCCTCAATGAATTGTTGCTCTATTTCGACACGCATCCTTCTTGGAGCTTGTTTACTGGGTTTATGATTTGGTCTATCCCAAGTTTATGGACTGCGACTTCTGGAGATAAACCTGGCATTTCGTCATAAGTCCAAGCAAAACAGTCTTTATATTGCATCTACAATTGAGTTAAGTCTTTTATTTTCTCATCATTAAGGAATGAACTAATAAAAGTCGGTTTTGGATTTTCATTAGTTCCTAAATTTATTTCTTTTAGTTCTTCAATTGTCGATTTAATTTCTTCTTCGAACTCCGGGGGAGCATTTTCAAATGGAAGATCAGGTAATGTTTCGGAATCACATTCTTCTGTGACAGTCAAACAAAATTATGTATCATCTAATGGTCCCAAAATTCCAAATCCAACACCTTTTTTAGAGTTAGAATTTCGTTTAATATCATTCCACATTTGTTCAATGAAATGCGGTTGTTTTAAAGACCATTGTTTGAGCATTAAACTATTTTGAATGAATTTTCATGCCCAAGGAGAATACAACTCAAAAGGAATTTTCATTGATTGTGGAAGATTTTTATCTTCTATTTTTACATCATTTTTAGTACAAGAAGAAGTAGAGCCAAGTCTGAACTTAATTGGTTTTTTTTCATCATTATATACTTCTTTGACTATTAGATTCTCAGTCTTAGCAGTGGAGATTGGAGTTAGAGTCATAGAATGTATATAATGATTGATTTTATCATACATAGATTCAAATTGTTTCTCTTTATCTTCCTCTTCTAGAGATATTTTGAATTGGGGTTCCTTTGCAACCACAGATGTCTTTTCTTCTTCAGAATCCAGGTGGATTTTGAACTTCAGTGGTTTCTTCATTGTGACAATTAGATCTTCTCTCCTTCGTCCTCGTTCTCGGCCTCGACCTCGAGCGCGAGTCTGATGGAAATTAGTCTCTTTTGTCTTTATTGAAGAAAAGTCCTTTTCATTTATTTTCTTTTCTTTGTACTTTTCTTCCATATTTATCATTGTCTCTTTGGAATATATTGTTTTATTTATAGGAGCATAATATGCTGCATCTTCATGTATACCGATTTCATGGATTGAAAACGGTTGTAGATCTCCTATAATACGAAATTCTTGTCCTTTTCGTAAATATTTGATACATTGATGTAATGAAGAGGGTACCATTTTATATTCATGGAGCCATGGTCTGCCAAATAAGGCATTAAAAGAGGTGTCTGAATCAATAATATGAAATTTTGCTGTTGTTGCCAAGTCGGCTATTTTTAAGAGCAATGTTATTGATCCAAGAGCTCGTTCTCCTTGCTGATTGAATCCTCGCAACATCATTGTATATCTTGATAGTTGAGAGGCATCAATGTCTAAGTATGCAAGAGTTCTCAGATTCATAATGTTGATTTAAGCACACAGGTCAATAAGAACTCTCGAAAGTATCGTGTCATTGATGTTTACTGTAATATATAGTGGACAATTGTGTTCAGTTGTTCCAATCAACAGGTCATTGTCAGAGAAGGTAATCTTTGTTGATTCCTCTAATGAGTAAGCTTCGTTTTGGGTAGTATTATCAAGTTGAGTTAAGCAAATATCAGGGTCCGAAAGGGCCTTGATTAATGATTCTCTCATTTCTTTGGAAAGTATGAGAGCGTCATAGATGCTTAATTTTGCAGGTAATTTTCTCAAATGGGCCAGTACATTATAATCCACCTTATTGTGAAGATCATCCTTATTTCCTTCAGAAGTTCGGGGATATATTGGAGGAATGATCTTATCTGGTGTAATTATTTGTTTTTCTTTTTCTTGTGGAATCATCCTAGGAGGTAAGATTTTTCCACTTCTCAAGTTAATTTCAACTATTTCTTCAGGTTGATTATCCGGTTCATTTGTTTCTGAATCCGAAGATTCCAATTTTATAGAAATCAAAATTCCTTATAATTGAAGCGTAGCAATGTCATCTTCATTTTTGTCACTGTCGGATTTCTCATTTTCATTTTCATTATTTTTTTGTCTTTAGATTGATCATATACGATTTGATTATTGTTTATAGGGTTAGAATTCAAATGGTCATTCTCAGAAGCATCATCCAGGATAGATAAAACGTACACAAAACTAGGATTGTTATTATTCATGCTAAAAAGAAAGTCATACAAAGTTATTGGCTTGAGGACTTTTCGTCCTTCGGCCGACATAACTATCCTAGTACAAGAGTGAAATGAACTAGATGTACAAAAGGAGTTGCAGCTCCTATGTCTGGAAGACCTCTAATCTTTTCCATTTTCTTGATTTTCTTTTTCTTTTCTTTCTTGGGAGATTTTGTAACTTGGTATTTAGCGAAGATTTCTTCAGAAATGCTATCCTTATTTTTAGGATTAAGTTCCTCCATCGAAATCATATTGACTGATCCCTTTTCAGGTTCTTTCAAGTATTCTTTCGGGATGACTATATTTTCATCTTTGAAATTACGCTCTAACCAGTCTTTGAAGACAAAACATTCTTCAATTTTATGTCCGAGCATCCTGTGATAAGGGCAATAATTAGGATTGTTCTTCATGTCAATTTCTACTGGCCTCTTAGCTTCTGGTAGCTTAAATTCAGGTATTTTAAGCAAGCTACGAAATATTTTGCTGACGGCCTCTGTTTTAAATGAATATACTTTATTCATTCTTTGAGCCATTGTTTTCTTTTCAGTTGATACTGGGATTGGTTGTTGAAGTTGTAATTGAGGTGACGTCTGTGATGTCGAAGGATTTTGTCATTGCTTCTTTTGCTCCGGTTGGATTTGCATCACCTGTTTGCCTTTTTTCGCAATATTCCCGTGTTTCTTTTCAAAAGTTTTGATAGTTTTTGTCTTTTCAGTTTTCTCCATTACACTCATCTGCTTAACCTCTTCCTGAAGATTGGCAGCTTTACTGAGTAATTTTTCTAAAGTTTTTATCGTAAATCCTTTAAGCATAAAAGCTATAGGACCATGGATATTTTTAAGCAATATTCCAACAGCATGTTGTTCTTGTAACTGTGGCTCACATTTCATGCTGAGATTTCTCCAGCGTAAAATATAATCTACCAAGGTTTCTCTTGGTTTTTGTTTCTCTACCACCAAATCACCAACAGTGGTATGATGTTGAGCTCCTGCAAAGCGTTGAATAAAAAGGCTTTCATGCTCTATAAAGGTTTTGACAGATCCATTGGGAAGTTCTGCATACCAGTCGAAGGCAACTCCCGTGAGACTGTTAACAAATTGTCGAAATAGGAGAGCATCATTTCCTCCAGCATCACAGCAGCTTGCTCTAAAATGTGCCAGATGTTGTCGGAGATTTCCCGTTCCATCGAACATTTTAAAGATAGGAGGAACAAAGACCTTAGGATATTGAACAGAATCATATTCCTCTGGGTATGGCCTACCCTTTGGAGTTAATGATCCAGTTTTTGCCTGAGCCATCATTTCTTTAATTTTCTGTTCCACTATTTTTGTAATATGTTTTTCTGGAGTTTCGTTATGAGGAGAATTCTTTCTCTTTCGAGTGCTTTCCACAACATCCATTAGTTCTTCTCTGCTTTCAAGAATGTGAATAGCCTCCGGTCTAATGATTTCAATAGCTGGAGAAGGGTCCGCTGGTGGTTTTTGCAAAGTCACTACCAGTTCTTCCATTCTTTGTTCAAGATGACTTATTTGTTCATCTCGTTGTCGTATCACCTCTCACAATTCCTCTTCATTTGATTCTCGTGCTAAGGAAGTAGATCGGGTTTCTACCATGTTAATACTGGCAACATTCTCATTGGAACTGTCAGAAGTATTTTTCCTTTATTGTCCTGAAAGTTGTTTAATATCTTCTTTTAATTTCTTTAATCTATCTTGAAATGATTTTGTAGAATGTTTTCTGCAAATCTCTTCTTGTGAACTATTTGCAGGAGTGTTGGTGGTATTAGAATTCCTTTCAGATGATTTTGGCCTCCATACATTATTTTTAAGTATAGGGCGGGAACTCTCAGGTGGTGTATCATATCCGGTATAAGGACAATTTGCTTTTTGTAGCATTTGGACTAAGTCCGTCATTTTAGCAGTTGTATCCTCTGCTTCTGACATTAATTTTTCATATCGAGTTTTGTCATTGGTGACCACTACATCTTTTATTCTAGGGCCCAATCGAAATTTTACTGGCACTCGAACACAATGTTTATCAGTTGGAAATTGATAATCAGTTACTTGATAATCAGATTTTTCCATTTCTAAAATTCTCCTTTTCATGGTGTTGGAGACTGTACAGCCCATTTTATCTAATAACTTAGATAATGAACATTTTTTTTTCGTGCTAATCTCTTAAACACTGAATGTACAGCACGAAATGGAGGAGATCTTTTAGGTTGAAAGGAATTGTCAGTGTATTCAACAGGAATTGGAATATATTGTTTTTCCTCTAAAAAGGAAGGATTTCCAAAAATATTCTGTTGAAATTCAGGTGTTTCAAAATTATCATTTTCGTTCCACCTTTTATTTCTTTTAAATGAAGGAGTTCTATGAAAGTTCCTCGAAGAAGATCCGGTTTCATACATAGATGATGGTGGAACATCAACTTCCTCGTAAACTTGTTTTCCTTTCTTATCACTCTGTCTTTTCATTTCTTCAAGGATGTAAGGTTCTTCAGGTGTATATTCGAGTAAATTGTCTGTAAAATTCAGAAAGTCTTCATAAGGTTGCAAGTCAAATTCTTGAAAAGATTGAGTATCCGTTTGATATGGATTATCTAATATGAATTTCGTTTCACTAAATAATCCATAATCATTGTGATAAAAAGGAGGATTTTCCTCTATTGGTATGTCAAAGTCTTGAAAGTAAGAAAAGATCGAATTCAGAGAATCCATTGCTATTTTTCTGTAATTTCAAGAAAAGTGAATATTATTGACTTATCTATAAACTGGGAACTTTTTATTTTCAAAATTTTGAAATGAAAACAAATGATAACAAAAGATGAGAAGAAAGATTCTCCCGAGCGGAGTCGCCACTCTCTTGGTGGCGGTTGGAAAATTTAAAATGTGGTATCGGTGAGGGTGTCATATCATCGCCATCCATTTCTGTATCATGTCAATGTCAAGGAGTCGCCATCTAATATTAGCCTAGTTTTATTCATATAAATCCCATGAAGGATTTAGAGAATTTTTAGGACTAATATTAGAAAAGGATGTTTATGATAATTCTTATATGAGGATATTCTAGAATTTTCATATTAAGAAAATTATGGTAAACCAGAGATTTCTATTTCGGGTTCTTTTAAATCTCCTATAGAGGTAAGCCTCTATAGTTAATTACATCTTAAAAAATTTTCAATTGTTTAAGAAAACTTCTGATTAATGTTAATCATTTGTTTTCTAAGAATTTATTTTAAGGAGAGTTGTACCCACTATCAGTCCTGAATGTCGTTATATCATGTTATTGAATACTTTAGGTATTATGTCTAACCTAAAGGTTCTGGTTTTGTTGTCAATGTTGTTGATTTGTTGAAAAATTTCAGGTTATATGTCTAACCTAAAAGTTTTGATTTTGTTTTTGTTGTCAATGTCGTTGTTTTGTTGAAAAGTTTCAGGTTATGTATCTAACCTAAAAGTCTTGATTTTTTTTTTGTTGTCAAAAGTTTCAGGTTATATGTCTAACCTAAAAAAAAGTTTTGCTTTTGCTTTTGTTGTCAAAAGTTTCAGGTTATATGTCTAACCTAAAAGTTTTGGTTTTCTTTTTGTTCGCCTAGAACGTCGTCCTGCAAAACATAATTAGTACATCCTATAACATGTAAAGAAAATCTAAACGAAATTTCTTGTTTTCACCTGCAAAGAAAACATTGTCAGAATCATCACAGAATATTTGGATATGTCTTGGATGTCAGTTTATGTCGAATTATTTTGAAATGTCAATTTTTTTGTTGATTATGTCAATTTCGGTTTAAAATGTTGAATTTATATCTTGATCTTAAATTATGAATTAACTTGAGTTCATGTTTTTCTGAACTCTAAGTTAAAAAGGTTTGAAATTAGACCCAATATTGATTGAATTAACTTGGGTTCATGTCTTGTTGAACCTAAGTTAGATTGAATGTTGATTGAATTTATTTAACTTGAGTTCATGTCTGTCTGAACTTAAGTTAAAAGATTTGAAATTAGAGTCAATATTGATTGAATTAACTTGGATTTGTGTCTGGTTGTACCTAAGTTAGATTCAATGTTGATTGAATCTATTTAACTTGAGTTCATGTCTGTCTGAACTTAAGTTAAAAGATTCAAAATTAGATTTAATATTGATTGAATTGACTTGGGTTCATGTCTGGTTGAACCTAAGTTAGATTCAATGTTGATTGAATCTATTTAACTTGAGTTCATGTCTGTCTGAACTTAAGTTAAAAGATTTGAAATTAGATTCAATATTGATTGATTTGACTTGGGTTCATGACTGGTTGAACCTAAGTTAGATTCAATGTTGATTGAATCTATTTAACTTGAGTTCATGTCTGTCTCAACTTAAGTTAAAAGATTTGAAATTAGATTCAATATTGATTGAATTGACTTGGGTTCATGTCTGGTTGAACCTAAGTTAGATTCAATGTTGATTGAATCTATTTAATTTGAGTTCATGCATATCTGAACTTAAGTTAAAAGGTTTGGTTCAGAATATATTTAATTAAGTTTTAAGACTTGTTTAAATAGGACTTAAAGGTTAATCAAGTCTAATAAATTAGACTCAATTAGATTTGTAGACCATCTAAGTCCCTTTTAGATAAGACTTAAGTTTTAATTAAGTCTATTTAAAGTTAGACCTAGGCTTAGGATTGAAGTTAAGTCGGGTTTTAGTTTAGATTCAAGTTAGGTTGAGCCTAAGGCTTAGGTTAGACTTAGGTTTATATCGTGTTAAACCTAAGTGTGGTTTGAGTTAAATCTAATATGGGTTAGACTTAAGTTGGGTTTTTGGGTTAGGTTCATGTCAGGTTGAACCTAAGTTTGGTTTGACTTTAGTCTAATGTGGGGTTAAGTTAAAATTTGATTTGAGTTTAAGTTAGGTTGAATTCAAGTTTAGTTCAGTTCAGGTTAGGTTCAATATGGGTTGAACCTAAGGTTTTAGGTTAAGTTAGGTTCAATGTGGGTTGAACCTAAAGCTTAGGTTAACTTGAGTTCAAGTTATGTTGGACTCAAGTTAGGTTATGTTTAGGTTAGGTTCAATGGGCGTTAAACCTAAGGTTTAGGTAAACTTGAGTTCAAGTTAGGTTGGACTCAAGTTAGGTCAGGCTTAAGTTAGGTTCAATGTGGGTTGAACCTAAGGTTTAGGTTAACTTGAGTTCAAGCTAGATTGGACTCAAGTTAGGTTAGGTTTAAATTAGGTTCAATGTGGGTTGAACCAAAGGTTTGGGCTAACTTGAGTTCAAATTAAGTTGGACTCAAGTTAGGTTATGTTTAGGTTAGGTTCAATATGGGTTGAACCTAAGGTTTAGGATAACTTGAGTTCAAGTTAGGTTGGACTCAAGTTAGGTTATGTTTAGGATTAGGTTATGTTGGACTTGGAATAAAAAGTTGGATTTGGGTCTGATTAAACCTTACTTGATTAAGGTTTAATAATTAATTAAGTCTAATGTAGTAGACTTAATTAGGATTTGTGTTTGATTAAACCTTAGTTAGTTAAGGTCTAATGGTTTAGACCTAATTAGGGTTTAAGTTTGATTATACCTTAGTTAGTTAAGGTCAAAAGGTTTAATTAGGTCTAATGATTTAGACCTAATTAGGGTTTAAGTTTGATTAAACCTTAGTTTGTTAAGGTCTAATGGTTTAATTAGGTCTAATGATTTAGACCTAATTAGGCTTTAAGTTTGATTAAACCTTAGTTAGTTAAGGTATAATGGTTTAATTAGGTTTAATGATTTAGACCTAATTAGCGTTTAAGTTTAATTAAACCTTAGTTAGTTAAGGTCTAATGGTTTAATTTGGTCTGATGATTTAGACTTAATTAGGGTTTAAGTTTCATTAAACCTTAGTTAGTTAAGGTCTAATGTTTTAGACCTAATTAGGGTTTAAATTTGATTAAACCTTAGTTACTTAAGGTCTAATGGTTTAATTAGGTCTGATGATTTAGACATAATTATGGTTTAAGTTTGATTAAACCTTAGTTAGTTAAGGTCTAATGGTTTAATTAGGTCTGATGATTTAGACCTAATTAGGGTTTAAGTTTGATTAACCTTAGTTAGTTAAGGTCTAAGGGTTTAATTAGGTCTAATGATTTAGACCTAATTAGGGTTTAAGTTTGATTAAACCTTAGTTAGTTAAGGTCTAATGGTTTAATTAGGTCTGATGATTTAGACCTAATTAAGGTTTAAGTTTGATTAAAACTTAGTTAGTTAAGGTCTAATTGTTTAATTAGGTCTGATGATCTAGACCTAATAAGGGTTTAAGTTTGACTAAACCTTAGTTAGTTAAGGTCTAATGGTTTAATTAGGTCTGATGATTTAGACCTAATTAGGGTTTAAGTTTGATTAAACCTTAGTTAGTTAAGGTCTAATGGTTTAATTAGGTCTAATGATTTAGACCTAATTAGAGCTTAAGTTTGATTAAACCTTAGTTAGTTAAGGTCTAATGGTTTAATTAGGTCTAATAATTTAGGCCTAATTAGGGTTTAAGTTTAATTAATGTGTAAGGAGATTAATTAAGTTTTAATGTGTCTTTAAGATTTGAATTTTATATTAAACCTAATATAATTAAGGTTTAATTAAGTTTATTATGACTTTAAACTTAATTAATAAGTTTAATTTTGATTAATTAAGTTTAATATGTCTTTAAACTTAATTAAGATTTAATTTTTATATTAAACCTAATTTAAGTAACGTTTAATGAGTTAATTAAGTTTATTATATCTTTAAACTTAATTATTAAGTTTAATTTTGATTAATTAAGTTTAATATGTCTTTAAACTTAATTAAGATTTAATTTTTATATTAAACCTAATTTAAGTAAGGTTTAATGAGTTAATTAAGTTTATTATATCTTTAAACTTAATTAAAAAGTTTAATTTTGATTAATTAAGTTTAATATATCTTTAAACGTAATTAAGATTTAATTTTTATATTAAACCTAATTTAAGTAAGGTTTAATGAGTTAATTAAGTTTATTATATCTTTAAACTTAATTAAAAAGTTTTATTTTGATTAATTAAGTTTAATATGTCTTTAAACTTAATTAAGATTTAATTTTTATATTAAACCTAATTTAAGTAAGGTTTAATGAGTTAATAAAGTTTATTATATCTTTAAACTTAATTAAAAAGTTTAATTTTGATTAATTAAGTTTAATATGTCTTTAAACTTACTTAAGATTTAATTTTTATATTAAACCTAATTTAAGTAAGGTTTAATGAGTTAATTAAGTTTATTATATCTTTAAACTTAATTAAAAAGTTTAATTTTGATTAATTAAGTTTAATATGTCTTTAAACTTACTTAATATTTAATTTTTATATTAAACCTAATTTAAGTAAGGTTTAAAGAGTTAATTATGTTTATTATATCTTTAAACTTAGTTAAAAAATTAATTTTGATTAATTAAGTTTAATATGTCTTTAAACTTAATTAATATTTAATTTTTATGTTAAACCTAATTTAAGTAAGGTTTAATGAGTTAATTAAGTTTATTATATCTTTAAACTTAATTAAAAAGTTTAATTTTGATTAATTAAGTTTAATATGTCTTTAAACTTAATTAAGATTTAATTTTTATATTAAACCTAATTTAAGTAAGGTTTAATGAGTTAATTAAGTTTATTATATCTTTAAACTTAATTAAAAAGTTTAATTTTGATTAATTAAGTTTAATATGTCTTTAAACTTACTTAATATTTAATTTTTATATTAAACCTAATTTAAGTAAGGTTTAATGAGTTAATTATGTTTATTATATCTTTAAACTTAATAAAAAGTTTAATTTTGATTAATTAAGTTTAATATGTCTTCAAACTTAATTAATATTTAATTTTTATATTAAACCTAATTTAAGTAAGGTTTAATGAGTTAATTAAGTTTATTATATCTTTAAACTTAATTAAAAAGTTTAATTTTGATTAATTAAGTTTAATATGTCTTTAAACTTAATTAAGATTTAATTTTTATATTAAACCTAATTTAAGTAAGGTTTAATGAGTTAATTAAGTTTATTATATCTTTAAACTTAATTAAAAAGTATAATTTTGATTAATTAAGTTTAATATGTCTTTAAACTTAATTAATATTTAATTTTTATATTAAACCTAATTTAAGTGAGGTTTAATGATTTAATTAAGTTTATTATATCTTTAAACTTAATTAAAAAGTTTAATTTTGATTAATTTAGTTTAATATGACTTTAAACTTAATTAATATTTACTTTTTATATTAAACCTAATTTAAGTGAGGTTTAATGGGTTTAATTATTTTTTAAAATTTAGTTAAGTCCAATTTGGTCATTTTAGACTTAAGTGAAGTTTCTCATTAGTCTATCATAGACTAGAACCATTTTCAAACTTTGATTGTTGATGAAAATAGGTTAAATTTATAAAGGGTTATTTTTAGGATTAAAATTATTTAATTAATAAAGGATTTTAACCCTAAATTTCAAAATACCATTCAAAATGATTTTTATGACTTAGAAATAATATTCTTAGGGTTATTGTCTGTTGCCTTATCATTTCTAGCCATTTGCATTTTTATTTTCCTTAATTTTCAATTTTTATAATTACTATTTGAAATAATTGTAAAGAAACTTGAAAATTAAAGAAAAGTGTCCTAAGCATGTTTTCTGTCCTTGGAAAAATTATGGATGGTCCCTAAGAAAATAAAGATAAATGACTCCAAGTTTCATAATTTTTTTATTTATAAATAATTTTTAATAATTAAAATACTCCAGAGAGTATTTAATTAATTAAAAATTAAATACCTAGAATAAAATTATGATTTTAGTCTCATAATTTTCTCCTCTTCAAGAGCTTTCTAGAGGTATTTTTATTTTATTTTTATGACCTCTCGATAAAAAGATATGAATATTTGAAGTTTTTAAGGATTTAATGCATTTTTTATTAAATCTCGCCGCCAAACTCACTTCCGTTCGACGCTTGTCCTCGTACGAGTCAAACGAGCGGGAGGATCAGCTGCGGGCGGCCGAACAGCGAACACCGCGGGGGAGAGATCAGCGCCGTCCATTCCTAAAGCGTGTGATCGGACGGCGGAGAAAATTCGGCCAAAAATCTGAAAATTCTCCAACCATTAAACTTCAAACATCAATATCTCACTCATTTCTTGATGAAATTGAGTGATTTTTTTTAAAATGATCATCTGGATGAGAAGTATCCATCCATACGGTGATGATACACTTCTGGACTAGTATAACACATAATATGTCGAAAATACGATTTATTTTGTAAAGAAAAATTCCATACCTTTGGTACAAGCAAATCAAACTAGATCAGACCTTATGGTTGCCTCCTGGGACTCCAATAGAAGGTTATTGTTGCAACAACTTGATCTAGAAGTCGGGCTTGGGGAGGAATTTTGAAGAAGTACCTAATTTGGGGCTGTTTTTGAAATTTGGTCAAATTGGCTCAAATAGGCTCAAACTATGGCTTGGATTTGATCCTAAAAGATTGTTAGGACTCTTAGGAAGACTTTTTATGTTGGGAGCATGTGGATTTGGGTAGCCTATAGTTCTCCCTAATTTTTTTTCTTCTTCTTGCTAGGTTCGGCCATGGGGTCCTATTTATAGCAAGGGGAGGTTATGGCTTAACTTAGGATATTCTAGGGGAGTAGTTACCTCCTCTATCAGCCCATTGGATGAAGGAATTGGCTGAAGATAGGCATTGATGCTTCTCCCTAAGTTTTCCATGATGAATCTCATTGCTTTGGCTCTCACCCATTGGTTCATGCAAGAGGTATTTTGTGAGCTGTCCTTGCACCTCCTAATGAGCTTACACATCATCTCTTAAGCTTGGCAAATGGTGACACACAAGGTCATCCCTCATCATTGCTTCTAACCATGGTAAGGGGGGGTTTCATGCATGGTTTTCCTTCCATTGGGTGGCTTGGTAGGTGGGAGGTGAGGCCTCATGTTGGCCTGCCACCTCATGACCAAATGAAGCTTAGGGTGAAGGAGAGAGTGACACCTCACCCCATGCATCATGATGGGTATTATCCCATGGCAAAGTGGTCTTAATGTGGGCTTAATTATGTGTTAATTAAGCCTTAAGATGAATTTAGCCTAATTAATTATGAGAAGGCTATATGTCATTTCATCTCTTTTTAATTTCCCATTTTAATTAATTATCTTATTAATTAAAATGTTTGGAAAATATTTTATTAATCAATTTATTAATTGAAAATAATTTCAATTTAATTAATTGATTAATTTTATCATTTTTGTCATTTTATGATTTTAATTTAATTTTCATTTTAATTAATTATGTCATTTAATTAAAATATTGAAAATTAAATCATTAATCATTTTAATTAATCAAAATAATTTTGAAATTAATTATTTGATTAATTTTGTTGTTTTTATTTCATTTTTATCTATTTTAATCAAAATAGATAGGTGTTGACCAATTTTGACCTGGGTTGATCCAAGTCAGCAAATATTAATCAATTTAATTTTAAAATGTCCAGTACTTATGATTTTGTTATTGTGGGGGTTTAAATGTGTCATTGGGTGAAAGGGTTGACTTATGGGTCAACAGGATTGGTCATTAGGTTTGGTTTACCATTTTGACAATAGTTGACTTTTTAGGTCATAAGGTTGACCTATGGGGTCAACAGGGTAGGTCATTAGGTCTGGTTTGACCAATTTGACCAAAGTTGACTTTTTAGGTCATAAGGTTGACCTATGAGGTCAACAGGGTAGGTCATTAGGTCTGGTTTGACCAATTTGACCAAAGTTGACTTTTTAGGTCATAAGGTTGACCTATGGGGTCAACAGGGTAGGTCATTAGGTCTGGTTTGACCAATTTGACCAAAGTTGACTTTTTTGGTCAAAAGGGTGACCTATGGGGTCAACAGGGTAGGTCAGTAGGTATGGTTTGACCAATTTGACTAAAGTTGACTTTTAGGTCATAAGGTTGACCAATGGGGTCAACAGGGTAGGTCATTAGGTCTAGTTTGACCAATTTGACCAAAGTTGACTTTTTAGGTCAAAAGGTTGACCTATGGGGTCAACAGGGTAGGTCATTAGGTCTGGTTTGACCAATTTGACCAAAGTTGACTTTTTAGATCATAAGGTTGACCTATGGGGTCAATAGGGTAGGTCATTAGGTCTAGTTTGACTAATTTGACCAAAGTTGACTTTTTAGGTCATAAGGTTGACCTATAGGGCCAACAGGGTAGGTCATTAGGTCTAGTTTGACCAATTTGATCAAAGTTGACTTTTTAGGTCATAAGGTTAACTTATGGGGTCAACAGGGTAGGTCATTAGGTCTGGTTTGACCAATTTTACCAAAGTTGACTTTTTAGGTCATAAGGTTGACCTATGGGGTCAACAGGGTAGGTCATTAGGTCTGGTTTGACCAATTTGACCAAAGTTGACTTTTTAGGTCATAAGGTTGACCTATGGGGTCAACAGGGTAGGTCATTAGGTCTGGTTTGACCAGTTTGACCAAAGTTGACTTTTAGGTCATAAGGTTGACCTATAGGGCCAACATGGTAGGTCATTAGGTCTGGTTTGACCAGTTTGACCAAAGTTGACTTTTTAGGTCATAAGATTGACCTATGGGGTCAACAGGGTAGGTCATTAGGTCTGGTTTGACCAATTTGACCAAAGTTGACTTTTTAGGTCATAAGGTTGACCTATAGGGTCAACAGGGTTGGTCATTAGGTCTGGTTTGACCATTTTTACCAACGTTGACTCTTTAGGTCATAAGGTTATTGACTCATTGTAAAATGAGATCAACAAACGTTTTGAAAAATAATTTTAATTTCGATTAATTATGAAGCAAATAAATGTTCGATTGATGTGAATTTTGATGTTTAAACGTGTTGACGATCCGAATTGCAAAATTCGTGCGTGCGTGCGGTGCGAACCATGCACGAGGTGACCCTAAGGCTTAATGACCTTTTGGGGACTCATTTTGAGCTCCGTCGTGTTAGTTTCGACCTTCTAAATATTAGAGGTCGGAAACCATACGAGTAGAATTTCAAAATGAGTAAAGAGTAGGTTTGAGCTTCTAAAACAAGGTGGGTCCCATCTCTAGTCTTCTAGGATAGTCAAGGAGAAGTCCTATGGCTAGATCCTAAGCATTAAGAGGAAGGAAAAGATCTCACCAAAAATGAGGTCAACAAATGGACCCCCAATAAGTGTGGTGTGCTAACCAAGCACACCGCACGTATTGACGTTGACCGAAGTGATCAAAAAAACCAAAACAGAAGTATAAGTGACACACTTAGAACAAAGCGTAGAAAACTTCCATTGGGGAGTATTAGGTAAATCTTCAAGACTGAAGATTCCAGAACTCTCGCTAGGGAAAAATGAGGTGAATTTCAAATCACAAGATTTCAAGAGATTGGATTTTAGATTCGTTTCATTTTTTATTTCAAGTTTTAATTTTGAGTTTGAATTTTGATTTGATCAGAGTTTTGATTTAAATTTGATTTGAGATTGATTTCAAGATTGATTCCGTGGAAATTCTGGATTTTGAAATGAGAATTGGTGCCTAGGTTCCAACCTCGGGATTTGAAGAGAACTAGAATTTAGGCTCTAGCTTCTTGAGAGTTGGAAGTTAGGCTCCAGTCTCGGAAATTTGAAAGAGAACTAGAATTTAGGCTCTAGCCTCAAGAAGAGAGCTAGAAGTTAGGCTCCAGCCTCGGAAATTTGAAAGAGAACTAGAAGTTAGGCTCTAGCCTCAGGAAGAGAGCTGGAAGTTAGGCTCCAGCCTCGGAAATTTGAAAGAGAACTAGAATTTAGGCTCTAGTCTCAAGAAGAGAGCTGGAAGTTAGGCTCCAGCCTCGACAATTTGAAAGAGAACTAGAATTTGGGCTCTAGCCTCAATAAGGGAGCTGGAAGTTTGGCTCTGATACACCTAAAATATATCGTATTTTTTATGCACATTTGTATACCTATTTTTGATAATATTGCACTTTAATAGAAGGTATTTTGTGTTTTTCTTGCAGGTATGATGAAAATGAGTGATTATGATGAAAGGAGTAAAATTGGATCAAACTTGGAGCAAAAAAAAATGAAAAATGTAAATTTGGGCACTGGGGCTAAGCGCCGCTGGGCCAGCGCTTAGCCGCCACAGTTAAAAATTGAGATTAACTTGAATTTGGCGCCATTTTCAAAGGGGATGGGATGCAACTCTTGGTGGTAACTTCCATAACTTCCTTTGGGCGGCAAGTTTGAATGAAGGGGTGCATTCTTTGGTGGATACATCGAATCTGAACACAGTTTGAAGAGACACCAAGGCACCTTTTGGTTTAAGTTAAAAAGAGAATCTTAGGAAAGATTAAGGGGCTCTTCCATTGCATTTTGAAGAGAGTTTTTACAAATTTTTTATTGTATTCCATTAGGAGTAGGAGTAGAGAGTAGAAAAGAGAAAATGGTAGGATTAAAGCCTTCTTCTTCCCACTTCTTTTCTTTATTTTAGTTTAGTTTTTATTGAAGTCTGAAGTTTGTTTCTGATTCATCGGAGTTGGGAGACTTGCTCTGAGGAGTAGTTTAGTGAAGACTCAAAGTTTCAGAGGAACTTCCTGAGTCCTGTGGAGAGATTTTTTAGATAAGTATTTACTTTTGTTCTTACATTTAATTTTTAATTAATACTTGTTGTGTTTGTTGTTTTTATTATGGTTTTTAATTCCAAATCAATGTGTTTTTGTATTTTCTCAATGCATTCTGAGTGGTTTACATTATCTTTTTCTTTCTTAAATGAAGAAGTAAGTAATTTACGAAGAATTGTTGTGGAATGTATATGTGTTTAAAGTTGGAAGAAGTTGTGAAGATTGATTCTATAAACTTTATTTACTTCTTAATTTGGCCTGTTAAGATGTAAAATTTGTGGTGAGATTATGTAAGATCCAATGCGGTATTGTCTCAAAAAAGTTAGTAAGAATCACATGTAATTATATGGGCGAAAATTGTAGATCATATAATTGAATGCAATATATTAGAAGATGTTTTAAAGGGGAGTAAAATTAGAGGATTTTTAGTGTGACAGGCTAAAAGCCCCTAATTTGGTTTGAATTTTTGAATTTTGTAATGAGAAGTTAGTCCTAAGTGGAGGGAAATGAGGGAACTCTATAGTGAGAGCTGGAATCTTCCTTGCCTAATCATGTTCAAAATGATAAAATTTCAAATTAACCAATGTTCTTTATAAAACCAAGTAAGGGTAAAGAATACATTTGCTTATATTTATCACAACAAATTTAAATACTTCCACAACAATACTTTCATAATCTACTTTATAATGGAAAGAAAAAGATATTCTAGTTAATAGTGTTTTTTATACCGTGTTTATAGTTATTATCATTTTAATTTCCTATTTGACTTTTATAAGAAAATTTATAGAGTGAAATCAACTATCAAACTTTACAAAATCAAAACATACTTTTAAAAGCCAATTAAAAAAGTAAAAAAGATAATTTTCTTATTTCTTTAAAGATTTTTCACTTTCCCTGTGGGTTCGATATCTCGGTGCTTAATCAGAAAGTCATATATTATTTGATAAACAATATGTATACTTGCGTAGTATCCACATTATAAATCAAAATCATAAGCATATATATATCCGGCGGGATCAAGTTTCTGTCGCCATTGCGAATTTTCATATCATATTTGTAAGTATAAATATCATGCGGAGTCAAGTTTTTGGCGCCGTTGCCGGGGAAAGAAATTAATTAAAATTACATTTTAAAGAAAATTTAGAAATTTTAAACTTTTACTTTTCTTTGTTTTGTTAAAGTGTCGTGTTTTGTTTTGTTTATTGTTGTATGCATAGTTCAGGTTCTGAGGGACTTGTGTCTTACAATTCTGAATTAGAAAGAACTATCAGAAAAATAAAAAAAATTTAAAATACAGAAAAAGATAAAAATATTCAAGAAATCACAAATCATCAAGATCAAAATATTGGCATCCATCAAGTATTAAGACCTTTAAGAGATTATATTAACCCTATAGTGGTGAACTTCGTGGTAGTATTCAAAGCCCTAGTTGCAAATTCTTTTGAGCTTAAACCTGCTATTATCCAAATGGTGTCTAATAATCAGTTTGGGGGAGCAACAACTGAAGATCCTAATTTGCATCTTGCTAATTTTCTAGAGTTTTGTGCTACTTTTAAATATGATGGTGTTTCAGATGATGCTATTAGACTTAGACTTTTTCATTTCTCACTAAGGGATAAAACTAAAATATGGTTACATTCGTTAAGCACTCTGGATCAATTAGAACTTGGGGTGAATCGTCACAAAATTTCCTTGCTAAATATTTTCCACCATCTAAGACTGCTAAGTTGAGAAATGATATTACATCTTTTTGTCAGTTTAAAGGGGAATCAATATACGAAGCATGAGAAAGATTTAAATATCTCCTCAGGAAATGTCCACATCATTCGATTCCAGATTAGTTAATAATTCAAACTTTTTATAATGGATTAGTTGGATCTCTTAGATCGATCATCGATGCTGCTACTGGTGGATCATTAATGTCTAAATCATTTTCTGATGCTTATGTTTTAATTGAAGAAATGATTACTAATAATTTTCAATGGCCTTTTGAAAGGTTAAATCCTAAAAAGGTAGCCAGTGTTTTTGAAAATGATGCTTTTACAATGTTAGCAAATCAAGTTGCTGCTATTTCAAGGAAAATAGACCAATTTGGGATGAATTTTTCTCAGCCACATTCCATGATTGAAGAAAATTCATTAGGCCAAATAGTTGATTCTTATTCTTCACTAGAAATTGCGAATGCTATAATTAAGCCTAATAACCCATATTCCAATTATTATAACCAAGGTTAGAAGAATAATCCAAATTTTAACTGGAATACCAATAATCAGGGTGGTGTTAATCAACAATGGGGGAATTACCAAGTAAAACCATTGGGGAATTAGAACAACCAAGAAAATAATAATAATAATAGATTAACTTATCCTTCAGGTTATAACAATGCTTTACAATTAAAGGAGAAGAAGTTGTCTATTGAAGAAGTGGTGTCACATATGGGAAATCAATTACAAATTCAAGGAGAAACCATCAGAAATATTGAAAATTAGTTGGGACAAATTGCAAATGCCTTAAGTAATACTTCCCAAGGAATGCTTCCAAGTAATACTGAAGTAAATCCAAGAGAAAAGAATAAAGAACAAGTAAAAGCAATTCAACTTAGAAGTGGAAGAGAATTGGAAGATAGAGTTCAAAAAGAAACAGAGGTAGAGAAAAAAGAGATTGAAGAATCAAAAGAGGACGCTCCGAAAGGTTTGCAAAGACTTGTTTCTCCACCTAAGGTTGATTTAGAAAACCCACCACCTTCATTTCCTCAGAGAATTCATCAACAAAAGTTGGATAAGCAATTTTCAAAATTCTTGGAGATATTTAAGAAACTTACTATTAATATTCCATTTTCTGAAGCCTTAGAACAAATGCTAAGCTATGCAAAATTTATGAAGGATATTCTTAACAAGAAAAGAAAGTTTGAAGATAACGAGACTGTTGCACTTAGTGAGGAGTGCAGTGCAATAATTCAGAAAAAGCTTCCTGAAAAGCTTAAAGATCCTGGTAGTTTCACAATTCCATGTGCAATCAGAGACAGATTCTATGGAAAAGCTATATGTGATTTGGGTGCAAGCATTAACCTTATGCCTCTATCAATATTCTAAAGGTTGGGACTAGGAAAAATAACCCCAACTACTGTAACTCTGCAATTAGCAGATCGTTTGATCACATATCCTAAAGGAGTTATAAAAGATGTTTTGGTTAAAGTGGATCATTTTATTTTTCCTGTTGATTTCATTGTGTTAGATATGGAGGAAGATAAAGAGATACCTATAATTTTAGGAAGACCATTCCTAGCTACAGGCCGAGCAATGATAGATGTGCAAAAAGGGGAATTAACGATGAGGGTTAATGATCAGACTGTTTCATTTAATATTTCAAAATCGATGAAATGTCCTGCTAGAGGTAAAGAAGATGAATGTTATAGGATGGATGTTATCAAATATTTAAGTGAATGTCATTTTAAATCAACTTATGAAGAGAAATTTGAAAGACAAGAATTGGAACATAAGCAAGAAGAGGAGTTACTTAATTCTGAAGATTTTCAAGAGGAAGATTTAAAGTATGTTCGTGAAAGTTTTGAATTGTTGGATTTGACTGAAAAAGATGAATCTTATGGTCCATCAATTAAAAAACCTCCTGAACTTGAGTTAAAAATGCTTCCTGATAATTTGAAGTATGTTTTTCTAAGTGAATCCTCAACCTTGCTAGTTATAATACCTCTCAATTAACTAAAAAAGAAGAAGAGAGTTTGCTTAAAATTTTGAAGAAGCACAAGAAAGCCTTTGGATGGACAATTGCTGATATTAAAGGAATCAGTCCTTCAATTTGTATGCACAGAATTCTTATGGAAGATAATTGCAAACCGCGGGCTGATCCCCAAAGGAGATTAAATCCTATTATGGAAGACGTTGTTAAGAAAGAAATTTTAAAATGGTTGGATGCTAGAATTATCTACCCTATTTTAGATAGTGCGTGGGTTAGTCCTATTCACTGTGTTCCTAAGAAAGGAGGAGTGACTGTGATTGTTAATGAAAAGAATGAAATATACCAACAAGACAAGTTACAGGGTAGCGAATATGCATTGATTATAGAAAATTAAATCTTGCCACAAGGAAAGATCACTTTCCATTCCCATTTCTGGATCAAATGTTGAATAGGCTGGCTGGGCATAAATACTTTTATTTTCTGGATGGATATACTGGTTACCACCAAATTTAAATTGCTTCTGAGGATCAAGAGAAAACTACGTTTACCAGTCCTTATGGTACGTCTGCTTTTAGAAGAATGCCCTTTGGTTTTTGTAATGCTCCTGCTACATTTCAGAGATGTATGATGGCTATTTTTTGTGATTTAATTGAAAAAAGGATTGAAGTTCTTATGGATGACTTTTCAGTGTTTGGAATATCGTTTGAATCATGTTTAGAACATTTATCTATGGTTCTAAAATGCTGTGAAGAAACTAATTTGGTCCTTAACTGGGAAAAACGCCAATTTATGGTAGCAAGAGGAATTGTTTTGGGACATCAGATTTCATAAAAAGGTTTGGAGGTATATCCTGCAAAAGTTCAATTTATATCTAATTTACCTTGCCCAACCAATGTAAGGGGAATTAGAAGTTTATTAGGACATGCTGGATTCTATAGACGTTACATCAAAGACTTTTCAAAGAATACAAAATCTTTATGCCGTTTACTGGAAAAGGATGCAATTTTTAATTTTGATGATGATTGCCTCAAAGCCTTTGAAACATTAAAAGAAAAATTAATCACTGTACCTGTAATAATTTCACCAAATTAGAAAAAACCTTTTGAATTAATGTGTGATGCTAGTGATTTTGCTATAGGTGCTGTTTTGGGTCAGAAATATGATAAGATTTTCAAAGTTATTTATTATGATAGTAAAACTTTTAATGAAGCTCAAATAAATTATAGCACTACTGAGAAAGATTTATTAGCTATAGTATTTGCCTTTGATAAATTTTGATCATATTTAATTGAAACTAAATGTGTTGTGCATACTGATCATTCTGCTATAAAATACTTAATCAAGAAAAAAGATGTAATACCAAGACTGATAAGATGGATTCTTCTTTTGCAAGAATTTGACTTTGAGATAGTAGATATAAAGGGTTCTAAAAATCAAATTGCTGATCATTTGTCCAGGATTGAAATTGAAAAATCTCTCTGTGATGTTTAAGAAATTAATGAACATTTTCTTGATAAAAAATTATTCATTGTTAATGAGTAGCGTGTTCCGTGGTATGCAGACATAGTAAATTTTATTGTTAGTGATATTATACTCTATGGTTTGACATATCAAGAAAAGAAGAAATTTCTATTTGATGTTAAGACTTATTTTTGGGATGACCAATTTTTATTTAAACAAGGAAAGGATCTTATAATTCGAATATGTGTACCTTTGGAAGGGACTTATGAAATTATTCAAAAATGTCATGATTCTGATTATGGGGGACATTTTCGAAGTGATAAAACTGCATAGAAAATCTTACAGTCTGGATTTTATTGGCCTAAAATTTTTAAGGATGTGGATGCTTATACTAAAAATTATGATAGATGTCAGCATGTAAGCAATATTTCTAGGAGAAATGAGATGCCCCTCAATTATATGTTGGAAGTTGAAATATTTGATGTTTGGGGATTAGATTTTATGAGACCATTTACACCATCTTTCATAAATGTTTATATTTTGATGGCAGTAGTCTATGTTTCCAAATGGATTAAAGCTATTGTTTTACCTTGATGTGATGCTCAAAGTGTTGTAAAGTTTTTGATAAATAATATATTTTGTAGATTTGGAATACCAAGAATAATCATAACTGATGGGGGAAGTCATTTTAGAAATGCAATTATTAGAAAGTTAGCAAAGAAATATCATATTAATCATCGCATTACTTCTGTTTATCATCCTTAGACAAGTGGTTTGGTCGAATTATCCAATCTTGAAAGTAAAAGAAAATTGGAAAAGAGTGTTAATCCAAATAGGAAGGATTGGTCAATCACACTGGATTATGCTTTGTGGTCCTTGACCCAGATCCGTAAATGACGCAGTAATATTCGCTTCTAAAAGAGAGCCAAAAGCTTTGACTTAATTTATAAATAGCGGCTAGTGTATAAAATTAATATAATTTAGAAAATATTTTTACACACTAGGGGTACTACGCAAGTATACATATCATTTCAAGTAATATAGGGTTTTTAAACAAAGACCCCAGTATCGATCCCACAGGGAAGATTTATAGAAATAAATTTTCTATAAAGTGGAAGTGAAATAAAATAGTAAAAATATTCTTATTTTATCTTTTAATTTGATTATAAATTACTATTTAATTTACTAGATGCTAATAAACAAAACAATAATAAAATAATGATTTTATGAATTCTATATAAAATAAACAACTTTCTTTCCTTCAATTAATCTGAGATTTCTAAGATAATTTAATATTCGTTGGAGAATTTAATTTATGGTATTGTGCCAAATAGAAGCATTCCTATTCTTTACCCTTTGATCCAGGCACAAAGAACATTGACTAATTCTACGAATAGGTCCGGATGTATTGTTAGTAGAATCGGTTAATCTAGGCTCACACTTCTAGATGTCCAAGGGTGGCTATGGTCGGCCCTACTAGTGACCCTTTCCTAGTCTATAAATCAAATCATAAGAATTTAGTCTGTCACTCTAAAAACTTATCAATTCTATGCCCTTTAAATATTATCTTCCTATTTATTTACACTTCACCATGAATAGCCCGCTCATGGCCTACGACTACCCAAGGATTCATGTGACATTTACAAGTTAAGAGTTCTTCTCCTTCAAGGTTTCAAAACTCTTCGACAAGCTTTTAACAATTCAAACGACCAATTTAAAAAGCAAAGTAAGATCGAGTATTAATGTCATCACAATGTTTTGAAATTATTTTGAATTTTAATTCTCCATCGAATCTTTATATTATCTTGTCTATCTCTTCATAATTGAAGTAAGAAAGTAACTAACTACTCAGAACACATTGAAAATAAATAACAAAACATGATAATTAAACTTTGAATCAAATGTAAAAATATACTTATCTCAAATATTTCTTCTACAGATCTTCTGATTCCTACTGATTCCACAGTGGAATGAACTCTAGATGCAATAAATTGAAAATAAACTCACTAAACTAAACAAAAGTGGCCCTAAATTTCTCTCTCTAATTCTCTCTCTAAGGATGAATGATCCTGAAGTAGATAAGAGAAAGGGGTACAATGGGAGGGGCACTTTTTCTGAAGAAATGAACCCCTATTTATAGGCTTCAAGGGTTGCCTTGAGGCACCTCTTCAAAACATGTCCACATTCAATGAATCTTCTAGAAGGTCGGTCTGGTGCCTAGGCGCCGGAATCTGGCACCTAGGCACCGGACACCGCGTCCAGTTCTTTGCACCTCTTCACTTTGGCTCGCACCTCTTCACGATTAAAACCGTTTTGGAGCATCCAAATGCAATGTATCACATGTCTTATTATCAAAGAACAACTGCCAGCCTTCTAGAATGTCCAATAACCGTTCACTCAGTCAAAATAACTGATCAAACTTTGTCAAAAACTTGACAGTTTTCATATCGAGTCTGGCGCTTAGGCGCTAGGCCATATTTTTTTTACACTTTTGGTATTTTGCTCCATTTTTGCTCCTTTTTGCTCCTTATTCCTTCTTAGACCTTTTTACATTACCTACATCCAAAAACACAAAAAATACCTTTCATTAAAGCATAATATCCTTAGAAATTAATAAGAATTAAGACATAAGGCTAATTTTTGGAAAAGCTTGTCATTTACCTATTGAACTTGAGCATAAAGCATTTTGGGCTATTAAAGAGTTCAATTTTAATTTGAAAGATGTTGCTGAGAAGAGATTATTGTAATTAAATGAGCCTGAAGAGATAAGGAATGAATCTTATGAAAGTGCTAAGATTTATAAGGAAAAGATGAAGTTATGGCATGATCGGAAGATTATAACTAAAAATCTTGTGTCAGGACAGAAATTTTTGCTATATAATGCTAGATTGAGAATTTTTTCTGGAAAACTTAAGTCTAGGTGGATGTGTCCTTTTATTGTGATGAAAATTTATTCCTATAGAGATGTGGATATTCAAGATCCTAAGACTGGAAAAATATTTAAAGTTAATGGAAATAGACTTAATCCATATTTTTCAGACGAGGAATCTAAGTTTGATGAGAATCTGATGTTGGGTCACTCAAAATGAGTTCCGAGTTTGTCAGGCTGAAGACGTTAAACCAAGCATTTTGTTGGAGGCAACCCATAATTATCGGTGTGCTTTGCTTTATGTTTGTTTTGTGTGTTTTGTTTGGTTTGTATTTATATTTTTAGAGGTAGTAATTTGGTGTTTTTAAACTAAATAGAGTTTATTTGACCTTATTTGATAACTTAGAGGAGTCAGAATGAATATTTGGACATTTGGAAGACCTGTGCTAAATTGAGCACTGGCGGCTAAGCACCGCCTAGTTGGCGCTCAGGCGCCGGAGTTACAAAAAACGTGAAAAATGAGATTCTAGAAGCCTAGATTTTGGGGAAGAGGTTTTCGAAGTTATTTTGGAGTTTTAAAATGTCTTGGGGCAGTTTTAGCACTTCCCAAGTCTATAAAAAGAACCTGATTTAAGAGAAACATTTGCCCTAAGTCCTATTTTCATTTCTAAATCTTAAGAAGAGTATTTTGAGTACATCATGTCTTCCTGGGAGAATGAGATTAAGAAGAAGCAAGATTCTAACAAGATTAAGTTCATTAGTGACAATGCTAAAGAGTTATTCAATGGATTTCTCGCTGTTAGTATTCAATGGATTGCAGAATTGATTGCAAAAATTGAAGCCCGAGAGACTTCAATAGAAGCAAAGCTCCATGAAACTAACTTACATTTGGAGCACATGGGATGGCAACTCAAGATGTAATTCAATCATTCAAGATACGTGGAAGAAGCGGATAAGGCGATGTTTTTGAAGAACAAATGGATTGAAGAAAAAGATATAAGAATGAATAATTATCGCCCGTTCTATCAGATTTATATTCCGGAAGGGTCAAATGAGAATAATAGTGGTCTGACCCACGCTAAATATATGCGTACTAAAAATTCAATCCCCTACAACGGTGGAAAAAACTTGAACCGTAATCCGCTGATGACAAATATAATAATTAATGCTTTCAAAAATATGTAATAGATAATAATAGCGGCTAGTGTATATAAATATAATTTTATCGAAAATATTTTACACACTAGGGGTACTATGCAAGTATACGTATCGTATCAAGTAATATAGGGCTTTGAAACAAAGACTGCAGTATTGTGAGTTATGGATTTTTAAATATTTTAGTTTTATTTTTAAGTATTTCTTTTATAGTTATAAATTTGATATTTTTAATTTACTAGATGCAATAATAAAGCAGTAATGAAATGATTGATGTAAATAGCAAAAATAAAACAACTTTCTTCCTTTCAATTAATCCAAGATTTTCTAAAATAATGATAATATTCGTGGAGAATATAAATTTATGGTATTGTGCCAAGTAGAAGCATTCATATTATTTATCCTTTGATCCAGGTGTAAAGAACATTGGCTAGCCTATAGATCAGGTCCGTAAGTATTGTTAGTAGAATGGGTTAATCTAGGCTCACACTACTAGATGTCCAAGGTGGCTATGGTCGGCCCTACTAGTGACCCTTTCCTTCTCTATAAACCAAATCACAAGAATTTAGTCTGTCACTCTAAAAACTTATCAATTCTACGCTCATTATATAATATCTTCCTATTTATTTGAACTTCACCTTGAATAACCCGCACAAGGCCTTCGACTACCTAAGGATTCAAGTGATATCTACTAGTTAACAATTCATCTCCTTCTAGGTATCAAAACGTTTCAACAGATTTTAACAATTTAAATGGCCAATTTAAATAGTAAATTAAGATCCGGTATTAATATCATCACAATGTTTTAAAATATAAATAGTTTTTAATTCTCCAACGAATTTTATATTATCTTATTTTTCTTTTCATAATTGAAAGGAGAAAGTAAACTAACTACTCAGAATACATTGAATTTAAACAATAAAACATGATAATGAAACTTTGAATAAGTTTACAAATACTTATCTCAAGTGTTTCTCCTACAGAACCTCTGAATTCTTCTGAATCCAAAGCAAATAAACTTTAAAAGCACCAACTCTTTAAACTCTCAATACAAACTCTAAAAAAAATAACAAACTAATTTATGAAGGATAGTAAAATGTGGCCCTAAAGTATCTTTCTAATTCTCTCTCTAGATGAGGCTCTAGATAGGGGGGCAATTTTTCTGAAGGAGTACCCTCCTATTTATAGGCTTTAATGGTTGCCTCAAGGCACCTCTTCAAAATGTGTCCACATTCAATGAATCTGCTAGAAGGTGTGTCTGGAGCGTAGGCGCCGGACTCTGTGTCTAGTTCTTCGCACGCCTTCACTTTGGATTGCACCTCTTCGCGATTAAAACCATTTCCAAGCTTCCAAATACATTGTATCACATGTCCTATAAACCGAGAACAAGTGCCGGTCTTAGAAGGTCCAATAACCGCTAACACCGTTAAAATAACGATCCAAAAGTCGTCGAAAATCTTGACAGATCCCATATCGACCTGGCGCTTAGGCGCCAGATTCTGGCGCCTTGGCACCAGACCAATAATTTTGACAATTTTGCATTTTTGCTCCATTTTTGCTCCATTTTTGCTCCTTTTTGCTCATTTTTGCTCCTTTTTAACTTTTTTTCTTCCTAAACATTTTTCCATCACCTATATCCAAAAACACAGAAATACCTTTCATTAAAGCATAATATTCTTAAAAATTTGATAAAAATCAAGGCATAAAAATGAGAATTTTTTCATGGATCAAAATCCCCCAAACTTAAATGTTACTTGTCCTCAAGTAACCCTTTTTACTATATAAAAACTATAACATTTGGAATGAAAGATAAATATTTAAGACTCCTTGTAATTTTTGATCTTATAAAGGCTTTAGTAAATCATTAACCAAATTTCACTTACTAAGTTTAATTTTAAGAATTTAAAGAATATTCAACTACCAAATCATAAGACTTCAAAATTTTTTCATTCATTTCAAAAATAATAGACATTTATTATATTAAGATCACATAGATTATTTACAAGAAAAATATTTTCATGAAAAATCCTTTCTAAATAAAGATTCATGCATAAAAATTAAGTAAAGTATGTAACTAGTTTTCTACATATAAGATAATTCAAGTGAAGCCAATTTTTGATTAGATGTATCCTCAAGCTTCTCCTCTTTTTTTTTGTTCTTTTTTTTTCACAGTGAGGATTACTGTATCTAGATAGCCTGTTAATGATTTTGAACTTCACTATCCTTAACTTATATTTTCAAACTTTTACATTTTCACTTAATTATTATAACATGAATAGAATTTCAAAAAGACTTTCAATCTTTTCTTCTTCAAGTTATAATTTTTGATTTCTTAATACTTCTAAAATTCAATTATTTCTATTATGAATAGAAAAATGTCTTAATCTTATTCTTCTTTAAGTTAAATAATTCTATTCTTTAAATCAATCAAAGTTATTAAAATTTTGGTTAAGTTCACTAAATTATTTATAATTTCAAAAATTTAAGTGATCTTAAATAGATTCTTCATTCCTTATGTTATGTTAAAAGATTTTTTTTAGAAAATATTAGTTTATTAATGAAAAATAAGATTTAAATTTGCATTTATTTTCCCTTCCCCCAAACATAAGTTTTGGTATATCATAAAAAAATAAAGTATGAGAGAAAGAAAAGTATAACTTAAAAAGGAATTTTATAAGCATATAAAAAAAATTCTAGAAAGAAATATAATTTACTTCTACACATGTTTTTTATGAATATTACAGAAATAATGAAGCATATAAAAGTAAGCAGGCTCAAATTTTTCTTTTTTTAAAAAAAAATTATATAGCAGTAGTTGAATTAAATAACTATATTACTAACAGAAATAGAATAACATTACTAACTATTCTAGAATACTAAGCAGTAGGCTGAAACAAAAATAAATACAAATTCATTCAAATTTTCAGTCTGCAACTAAATATCTAAAACAATCTCAACATCAAACAATTCATACAAAGTCTCATAAACAAATATAAACTAGTAAACAATAAACAACAATTAGTACTAGCAAACAAAAACTAAACTAACAATAGACTTTGTACATCTCAGAGGTAAATAAAGCTACTAATCACTGTCTGTAGCCTCGTCATCGTCATCACCAAAAGAAAACTCCACATCCTTAGGATCAACATATGGTGAAAATCTAGGACAGGTGGGAAACTGAATATCATGCTCACCCTTCAAGAATCTAATTAAAGACTCTGAATACTCAGCATCATACTCACTATTCCTCTGGGTGAAATCAAATAGGTGATCAATTTTCTTATCCATAGTATCAATTATGCAGTGAGTTAGAAATAACTCATTCTGCTGTTCCAGAAATTGATCATGCATCGATTCCCAAAAACTAGACGGTGGATCAGCAATAGAAGTAGAAAGTCTGGAAGTAGAAGCTCTACCTGGAGTAGGTGCAGAAGTAGAAGGGGTTGTAGATCTCTTTCCACGAAGACCATCATAGATACTAACACTCTCCTGCCCAATTGGCTTGGTAGACTTCAGCTTCTCCTCAGAAATATCAGCAGTGACTCCATTTTTCACACATAATGTATAAATCAGAGATGGGAATCCTAGTCCTACAGAAGTACCGGATCTAGCGATGAGACTCACGTAATCATAAATAATACTGCCGACATCTATCGGCTTCCTCTCCGAAATGCGTAGTTTAAGATAGCTCGATATCTAGTCACTTCGCTCAGGTGGTTGGAAGGTATAAGTCTTGCAGAAATAAAGTAATGACATGCCTTTGAAATACCATTTAACTTATAAGATTTGAAATTTAACCGTTTATCATTCTGGATCTTCCAAGCTCCAGTGTCGTCAGTTAAATAAGCAATAATCATCTCAAGATCTCCCTCAGATGGAGATAATCCAGAATAGTGGCACTCGATGGTAGGTGGCAGTCCATAAAAAACATTGATCCTTTCCAGAGTAAATCCTACTCCAACACCTCTGATGAAGACTTCGTAGTTTTCCGCATCAAAAAATTTAGCATAAAATTCGCACACGACTGGAATAACAACAACAGCGGTGAAATAACAGAATCGTTGCCAGCTGTGCACAACGATCGTGTTCTCGATCATTTCAACGGGATTGTAAAAGCATCGCTCTGAGATAAATTTTCTGGACGTCGCAAATTCGTGATATCAAAAATGCGCTGCCGCAGTCGCGAGCTTGCTACAGTCAAAATTTTCTCGTGCCTTTTCTCGCTTAGATTTCCATGCCATCTAAACATGAAAGAAAACACAAATAAATTAAGGAATCAAAGATTTAAACTCTTTTTAAGCTTAAGAAAATTAAAATGAGTTTAAAAATTCATGGAGAAACACTACAAATCAAAATTTTTCTCAAAATTTCGGTTTTTAGCCAAAAATAGGAAAAACTATGGTGAAAATAAAAAATAAATGGATTAGAGTGTAGATCTGACATTAAGATGAAGAAATCAAGTGATTTCAGGCTCAAAATTTTGATGTTTTGACCTCAAAATGGATTTAGAAGGCGGGTTTTCGTGAAAAAGAGGAAGGGGATGAAGCTTAGGCGTCAACAATAGCTACTGGGGGTTTAAATGGTGATTTTCGGGTAAACAGGCCGAACCGGCGCCTAGGCGCCGAATTCTGGTGCCTAGGCGCCTGACTCGCCTTTCCAAAAAATTACTTTAAAAATTTTATTTTCCACCTGTCGACATATTTTTAGATTGAGTGTTGTATTTTGAAAAGGAGGTCGCCTACAGAAGTTGTCGGCGAATTTTTAATTTAATTTAAATATATAATTTGAAAGCAGTATTTGATTTTTGAAAATAATTTTAAGTTTGAAAATTTTAAGATATGAAAAATCAAACCGATCTCACATCCCAAATAGTTTATATAAACGAGCATCACCTCACAAACCGTGTATCTATCCCGAAGAATAGACGCACTGCTTGACGATGGGGCTCGATTAAATAAACTAAAAGATTTGTGACATCCGTTTGGTCTGCGAACCAATTTTATAAGCCGACAAGTTCCCCTGCTTAATATAAATGAATTAAGCATGGTTTATTACCTAGGTTCTTAAAGTTCCCTATAAAGCAAGCCCTTATAGTTAATTACATCTTAAATGACGAGAATCATTTAAGAAAACTCTCAATAATGATCAGTGGTTTTGCTCTCAAGAATTTCAAAGTTTAAGATTTTCAGAGGATTGGATTTTAGGAAATTTCAATAGGGATTGGATCAGATTTGGAACAGTTTATTTTAAGAGTCATAAGGAAGAAAAGTAGGAGAAGCTGAGGATCCAAGAAGAATCTTGGCAACTTCCCAAACTATCCTATTGTTTGGCTTCAATTATGAAAAATTATTTAATGTTTCAATCTTGCCAATTTTAATTAATTAGGACTTATTTTTACATGATATAATCACACAAATAGCCTCGAAGATGTGAGGGTTTATGTTGTACCAAACGACTACCTTGGAATCCTAATACTGCTTAGGGCTTAATTTACATGACATGATCATGCAAATGCCTAACAAAAAGTTGAGGATTTATGTTGCACTAGGCAAACTACCTCGAAGTCCTATGGCTTGGTTATTTAATTCTAAGAAAGTTTTCGTTGAAGTAGACCCGAGTTTTGCTGATGACGATGGCCGTGCTGCCCACTGTGCTCCAAGCTCCTTGTTGTTGCAGAGGTTTTAGTTTTAGAAAATGATAATCAAGAGATGAGAAAAGTGTTTTGGTTTAGAAATCTTAAAGTCCAAATATTTTTAATATTTTAATTAAAACAATTCTTAAAGTTGTTTAAACAGAACTGATTAAGATCCCACGGTCCCGTCATCCCGGCACCGTTATTTTTGTCGAATTCACTTAGTCCAGATGAATTTGCTAAACTCAACTGAATGAGTTCCACACTTTCATTTAGACTGTGGGAAATCCCGTAAGCAACACGTGGGTTACATCATCCGAGGTATTTCCGATCATTCAACGAGACGTTTTAATTTAGTTGCAATTGTAGTTTTGTTGTTCTATTTGTGATTAAATTTTGAGTTGTTTTATATTTTGGAATGTTGTGGTGGAGAATTTTATCTTGTGGTAACCTTTTAATTTAGTTTTGGTTTCAATTTTGTGACTACCCTAAAGGTTTTAGTTTTCACGCAACAATCTTGTTTAACATGCAAGAAAAAGTAAAGTACAGTGCCTGTAAGTAATTTGCAATAAAACAAATTGCAATAAAATAAAAGCGTACCTGGAGGGTCTTCCCGTCATCCCAATCTGCACTTAAAACATATATTAAGGCATTTAAATATTTATAGCAAGTACCTAGGTAAGGCTAATGGGAGGGTTTTGGTTGTCTACCAAAGTCCTAATCCTATTGCTAGTCATCTCCTATGACGTCTAGGTTCTTGTATTTTATTTAAGGATGATTTTCTTCATCAAAGAACAATTAAATTCAATTGTTCTTCTAAAACATCTCATCATATTGAGAAAGTGCTTAGGACGAGTCCTAAACATCTTTTCAATATTTCGAGATTATTTTGAGTCCAAGTAAATTTAGTTGCATGTGTGAATTAATCATCCGAAGTTTAGTTAAGCTTTATCTCTTACTCGAGTGAACTTGGGCATTTGATTACCTGATGAATGAAGTAACATCTCACTTAATACTCCATTTAAGAGTTATAGTAATTAAAGCCTTTAGGGGCAAATTGGTTTGTTGAGAATTTTAATCATTCTTAATTTGAAGTTTGAGTTAAAGGTTTAAAGTGATTTAGTTTAATTATGTGGTTTTAATTAATAATTTTAAGTTTGGAATAGTGTTCAAATTATTTTTGGTTTAAATCTTTATACTTCAAATGATCTTAATATTTTAAATTTGTTTTACTTTTATTATTGAATGGTGTTAATTTAATATAATTTAAATTTAATTTAACTGAATTTAACTTAATTTAATTTAATTGAAATATTTTTAATTTAACTTAATTGTTAAAATGTTAATTTAATTTTAATTTTAATTTAATTTAATTGTTAAATCACTTAACATTTTGAGCTTTTCTTTAATTTAAGGGTTATATTTATTTTTTAATTTTTAATTTACTTAGTTTGGATTATCATTTTAATCTTAATTAAGAGTTAAATATTATTGAAGTGATTTATTTAGGGATTTTTTTTACTAAAGAATCAATATTCTCTCAAGTTATATCCTTATTTTTAATAATTCAAATTTTCATTAATCTTCCAAAATTTAAATTGTTTAAATAATTAAAGTTTCATTTTGGTTTATTAAAAGTGATTAATGGGTTCCTACCCTTTTAATTTCCCAAAGTTTCAATCATCCAAGAAAGATAAAATCAAATATTTTACCCTCCATTCTAATTAAACCTAAAATTTTAATAAAGGGGTTTAAATTCTTTAATTACCTTTATGCCCTTTTAGGCTTATTTATTTCATAACTCACTAAATTGAGCTCAAATGAACTTGAAATTTTTATGTCATTTCACTCATATGTCAATTAAGACATTAGAGGAGAAAATGTGATTTTTTTGAATTTAATTTATTTATATAATTATTTTTAATTGAAAATAGGGATTTTCAATGGAAATTCAACAACATGACCAATGAAAGGTTTCTGCCCTTAAAAAAATTATGAGATGTTCCTAATTACTAGAGGACCCCTTGGACCAATTTTGGTGATTTTTTGAATTATATTTTATTTATTATAATTATTTTTAGTTTTAGAGTGTTAAATAATTATAAAATAAAATTAAAGTTGAAAAACATATTTTATATTTTTCTTAAATCTATCTGACCTCAAGGACTTCAGTGAAACAAATTTTACAATTTTCTGATTTTTCTTCGATTTAAAAGGTTGGAAAATATAATTTTTAAAATTAAAAATTGTTTTGAGCTTTTAAAATTCAACATCTTAACTTAGAGACTTAGGAAAAATATTTGGTTGGTTTCTAAGTGATTAGGAGTTAAAATGTGACATTTTTATGATTTTTATTATTTTTATGATTTTTATTATTTTTAAATTATTAAAATATTAAATATATTATTAAAAATGAAAAATTTTAGAAAATTCCAATTTTAATTTTTATAGACTCCTCCGATATCAAAGAGCCCACAAAACCAATTTGGTAAATTTTTGAAATTTATTTTTAGAGTTATGAATTTTTAAAGTTTAATTTTGATCATGTGACCTAATTAATCTATTTAGTGGAGTTAAACATTTCCAATTGGCTTCAAATTTTTATGCAATATCTCTCTAATACTAAAGATCAGTGGAGAATTGTTTTCAAGTTATTTTGATGTGTGGTTAACTCAAATTAATTAAAATTTAGTTTTGAGTATTTAGGACAATTAGGGTTATTATTATTGAATTAACTCAAACCATAATTATCCTAGGGTCCTCTGGTCCTAAGAAACTTCCCCAAAGTTTTCTGGAATTTATTGAACAATATGCTAATTATTGGAATTAAAATACCAAAAATAGTGACATAAACTTGAAGAATACATAACTTTCTATAGAGATGGCCACTGACCTTGAAAAATTCAGGGAATGTTCCCAAGATCAGAGGCTTCAAGAGCCCTATGGTCTCATGCCATGGTCAATTTTCTATGTAAATAGAGAATCAAAATACTGAAATGAGTAAATAATTAATTAAAAATAAAATACTCATCAAAATAACTTAATTTCTTTTCCACGTTATTCTCCTCTATTCACTGAGCAAGAGGGTATTTTTAGTTTATTTTTATGATTTTTCTACACAAAGATATGGATTTTCTAAGTTTTGGGTATTTAAATAAATAAAAAAATCCATATTTTTCTACTTATCCACGCGGCGCCGACTCATCCTCGGCAGCTCCGAAAGCCCATGCGTCGCGCTCCCATTCGATGTCGTCATCTGACTCAGCGCTCCAGGGGCCCGCGGTTCATGTAACGTTCTTCGATCCAGCACAATCTGGGCCGTCTACTTGATACACGGTCGATCGGACGACTCCTGGTCATCGTCTACGACTGGTGTGCACCCGTGACCATTCACACTAAAACCCTAAGAACTCTCTCATTTCTCAATGAATTTTTGTATTCTTATGCTCTATGGATTCGTCTTGAAGAGACGGAAACATCCATATGGTTTACATGCTATGAAATTAAGTAAATCAAAATGGAGAATCACTGGAAGCTTGGGAGGAAGGAATGATCCATACCTTTGCTCTGAGAAGTGTAGCTTCAATCAGAGAGTTGTGTCACCTTCTATTACACCCAAGGAAGCTCCAGATGAAGTCTTTGGTTCTGAGGAATTGTCTAGGTATGAAAGTGTCCACAGCTGATTTCAAATCTTGGAGGTTAGAGCAACTGGGTGGCCTGGAGAGGGGGCTTTCACTGGGGAACTCCTTCTCTTGGTCCTGTGCAGGTGTGGGTGAGTTTAATTTGGATTTGGTAGAGGTTATAGAGATGTCCTGGTTCTGGGCTGTGAATTAGGCTTCAAAATTGAGCTCAATCAATGGGGTTTAGGGCAGGAGAGCATTAGGGATCAATTGCTTTAGGTGAGGAGAAGGTCCTGTAGCAATTTTGGCAGAGTTTTTTTTAGGTCTGGTTCATCATCCTCTTTGGCCGAGAGGGTGGTGGGTTTAAATAGGCATGGCTGGAGGGGGGAGTTGAGGCTTGGGATCAGCTGCTCTAGTCAAGGGAAGAACAGCCATGATGTCTAATAGGGTTGGGACAACTCAGCAAGGAAGAATTGAATTTTTAAACCAAATGGGTGCTCTCGGCCTGGTGTTTTCCGGTGACTGTGGTGGCTGGTCGGCCAGGGTCAGGTCACCCTCAAGGTCAGGGAGGTCAAGGCTGGGGTTTAGTGCAGTCAATGGGCCATGGACATGTGTAAAGGAGTTTGATTTAAATGGAATGGGAGAAGGCTCATTTTGGCTTGGTTTGGTTCAACTCATGTATTTGGGTTAGGTTCACCCCCCATGATCTGATTTGGGTTGAAGGGGATCAGTTGGGTCAGCTAGGAAGAGGTGGTGAAGTCCCCATCCAAGGTGATGTGGCTAATTTTAGTTTAGAGTGTAGCATGAATGAGGTTAAAAATGTTTAGTGAAGGTTTAAGAAAGAGCCCCCTCTTCTTGCCATTAATGGCTTGGTGAGGTGTCAAAGCTCTCATGGCTTCATATGGCTTGTAAATGGCTTCATTTAGCTTGCTCATGGCTTGGGAAAGGTTGGCTTATTTTCATAGGAATGGGTTTTGGGATTTTCGATGAGTTTAAGGGAAATTGGCATGAGGCTTGATTTGGATTTATTTGATGATTGATTTAGAACTTAGATCAACTAAAGGTATGATGAGAAGAAATTGTCATGTGGGCTTTGGAGCTAATTTTGGGCTTTTGGATTTGGTGAAAATGGGCTTTTAGGTTGGTTTAAGAAAGTGGGCCCTTAGGTTTGAAAACAAATTGGTGGATGGAAATTTTGTGAAGGATTTGTCCAAACAAATGTTGGGTTTAGTTTAGGGATGTGTCATAAACATTTTAGAAAAGGTTTGGTGTCATTTAGAGTGGAATTGGATTTAATTTGGGCTTTTTTTGGTAAAGGGGCCAAAGTGGGTCAAATTGGGCTAACTTGGGCTAAGGTTGGGCTAAGGTTGGATTTGATGTAAAATTAATGTTGAGAAATGCTTATGGGAGTGTCACAAAGAGTTTTCAACTTTGGTTGGGCTTTGATTTTGGGATTTGGGCTCATTTGAGTTAGGTTTGGGTTTAGGCCAAAAATGGAGATTTTGGTTTTGGGTTAGGAATGGGTGGAGTTTAGGTTCAAATTTGGGTTAAGTCTTGTTAGTGTTTTTCTTTTGGGGATATTAGGAAGGTTTAGGAAAAGATTTGGGGCTAATTGGAGTTGAATTGGGTTGGTTTGGGCTAAGTTTAGGTCATGGGCCAAAATTGGGCTTTAAGCTTCAAATTGGAATTGGATCCAAATGTCAATCAAATCGGGCTTAGATTTGGTCTAAATTGATATTGGGGATATTTAATTGAAGTTTAGAATTGAATTGGGTCAAAGTTGATGTCGATTGGGTTAATATGGTTTGACATTGGGCTTATTTAGGTTAAAAATGGATTAAATTGGGGGTTTTAATAACAAAGGGTTAAATTGACAAAATTGGCCTATGGTGTAGTTAAAAAAAATTAAATTGGGAATATTTGGGATTTTTTGGAATTTTCTGGAAATTTTTGGAATTTATGGAATTTTTTATTAAGAAGGGCATTTTGGGTATTTGGAGGGTATTGGGGGGTATTTTTGGAAATTTTAGTATATTTGGCCATGGTGGATCAATTTGAGTGGGGGGAAATGTTGAGGATTAACTTTTATGAATTTTGAGAATTGGGTGATTTTGCAAATTTTGGGCAATTTCAAGGGCATGTGGTAGGTTTGGTGAGTTTAGGGTCCTAGGGGTAAAAAATTGAAATTTTGGAAAAATGAAGATTGATTAGATGTGAGTGAAATGGGGCCATTTTGGTTAAGCCATGAAGCCATATTAAGCCTATATGATCCATGAGAGGACTCATTTGAGGCATTTACTATGTTGTTCATAACCCTCTTAGCCAATGGCCTAGGGGTTAAGGTCCATCCATATGAATTACCTACATGAGTCAGGAAGTCAAGCTAGATATAAATGGTTTTAGGATTTGGAATGTGTGTGATAGTGTAATGTGTGTAGGTCAACTCTCACCAGACCAGGCCACCCAGGGTAGTCCTAAGGCCAAAGAGTCCTATAGGGAACCCATCCTTTAAACCTCCACATTTGATCTTAACCCTCCAAGTGACTTGGGGGTTTACAATCAAACTTATGGGGTTTGCAAGGAGTTAAGAGGTGTTCAAATTTCTAAGTGGTGGGTTCCATTTCTAGTCCTCTAAGATAGTCAAAGGGAGAACCTAAGGCTAGATCCTAAGTACTAAGGAGAGAGAAGAGAAAAGACCTCATCAAAAATGAGGTCAACACCACCAAAATTCATAAATTAAACTTCTAATTACTCATATAAGAGTATTGCTTCAGTTTCCATCTTCCAAAATATTTTCCAAAAATTTTAAAAATTAAAAACTAAATCCACCAATTAAACACAAGTTTAAATCAAACTCTTCTAATTCCATTCATGATTTTCCATTTCGGGCTCAATACAATTCAGATTAGTATCATAACATGATTCAAGTTCTAACAACGATCAAATAACACAAATTTGAAAGCAAATACAACACACATTGAACATGAAAGCAAACACACAAAAAAACACAATCGATTCACTAAATCGATACAACGACACACTAGATAAATCACAATCTCACCACATCACTATCTAATTCCCATTATCTTCGCAAGGAAAACTATTCAGCCCACTTGGAAAGAATGCTAACTCCCTCGGAAAATCCGTAGCCGTTTTCTCGTCGATCCAATTATTCTTTGCATACATCTCCACTTGAGCATCTTGATAAGCTTCTAGATGATCAAATTGAAGTTTCGCCTGCCATTCTAGATGTTCAATTTGATGAAACATCTCATGAAGGCGATCTCCAATGCTTTTAAATTTTGCTTCAAACTTATCTAGACGATTAGAAATTTTCTCCAAACTTACAACAATGAAACCATTGAAGTAGGGTTCAGGATCATTTGAGACCTTATCTCTAGCCTCTTCTCCAAGATTTCTCCTCTCCATTTCATCAAAAATCCTTTCTAATCTCTCAAGAATGGAGTGTATGGGTCGAAATATTGATTGCATAGAGAATTGGGGACAAAGATAGGGTAATTTATAAGAGAAAATGGTGTGAAAAACTGAAGATTTTCGGTTTTGACACGATCCAGTAACTGTGGCGCTTAGGCGCCAAATCTGGCGCTTAGGCGTCGGACCCATCGACACTTAGTTTACTCTGGCGCTTAGGCGCCAAATCTGGCGCCTAGGCGCCGGAACCATGTTCGACTCCGTTTCGCCTAACGTCAAATTTCAAAGTTTCATTCTCCAAAAAATAGGTAATTTAGAATGGTAAGATCAATATAGACTCAGTAACACAAATTATAAGCAATCATAATGAAGGTTAACTTGATGTTCTTTTTACTCATATATGAAATAGAGCGATCCAATGTCTAAGCTTTATATAAATCGAGATAATTTTCGGCTTAAGTCAATAAAGGCTTGTTAGCTTCAAATTTTCTAAAGTAATATAAAATTAAACAAGACCGAGGCATAACCTTACATTAAAAATGTAAAAACACACAAAACAACGAATAACTATAGGTTGCCTCCCACAAAAAGCTTGGTTTAACGTCGTCAGCCCGACCTAATTAAGTTTTTAATCACGGAGACTCAACTCATAAGCCTTTTTATAAATCCTTTTAATATCTCTCAAATAAGGCTTCAGTCTTAATCCATTAACTATAAAAAAATTTCCCGTTTTGGGATCTTTAATATCCACAGCTCCATAATGGTATACTTTTTCAATTATATAAAGTATTATCCTTTTTTATCTTAATTTTCTAGGGAAAAGTCTTAAACGAGTATTAAATAATAATACTTCTTATCCAGGCTCAAATATTTTTCCTGAAATCTTTTTATTATGTAATATTTTCATTTTCTCTTTATAAATCCTTGCATTTTCATATGATTCATTTCTTATTTCATCCATCTCATTTAATTGCAATAATCGTTTTTTCTCCTGCAGTATTCAAATCAAAATTAAACTCTTTTATCACCCAATCAGCTTTATGTTCAAGTTCAACAGATAAATGACAATGTTTACCATAAACTAACCGGTAAGGTGACATTCCGATTGGTGTCTTACAAGCTGTTCTATAAGCCCATAATGCAGAATCAAGTCTGTCAACCCAATCAGTTCTTTTAGGATTAACAGTCTTCTCTAAAATTCTTTCAATTTCTCTGTTTGATACTTCAGCCATTCCACTTGTTTGTGGGTGATATGTAGTTGCAATTCTGTGTTTGATTCCAAATTTTTCCAATAATGATTGAATTCTTATATTTCTAAAATGACTTCCATCATCTGTGATAATTACCTTAGGCATTCCAAATCTTGAAAAAATCATCTTCTTTAAAAATTTTGAAACACTTTTGGAATTACAGCTAGGTAAAGCTACAGCTTCAATCCACTTTGAAACGTAATCAACCGCTAATAAAATATAAATCTTTCCAGATGATGGTACAAATGGTCCCATAAAGTCTAAACCCCATATATTGAAAATTTCAACTTCCAATATATAGTTTAAAGGCATTTCATCTTTCTTGGATATATTTCCCATCTTTTGACATTGATCACATGTTTTAACATAATGTCTCACATCTTTAAATAAGGTAGGCCAATAAAATCCTGAATTTAAAATTTTAAATGCAGTTTTATCTACTCCAAAGTGTCCTCCAAATTTGGAATCATGACATTTTTGAATAATAGCATAAGTTTCTTCATAAGGTACGCATCTACGAATTACATAATCTCTTCTTAATTTAAATAAATGAGGATCTTCCCAAATATAAGATTTAGCATCATTTTTAAATTTCTTAATAAATTTGTTATCCAATCCAGAAGGTAAAATATTGCTAACTAAATAGTTAACTATACTGCATATCAAGGTGTTTGGCATCCTTGAATAACATACAAATGTTCATCAAGAAATTTCTCATTTATATTTTCTTCAGTAATAACATCATTCTTAATTCTAGATAAATGATCGACGAATTTGGTTGTCCGTTCCTTTTCTATCCACTATTTGAAAATCAAATTCTTGTAGAAGTAAAACCCATCTTATCGATCTAGGTTTAGCATCTTTTTTCAACATTAAATATTTAATAACGGAATGATCAGTATGAACTATGCATTTGGTACCAAGAAGATAAGGTCTAAATTTATCAAAGGCATATACTATAGCTAAAAGCTCTTTCTCAATAGTAGTATAATTTCTTTGAGTTTTAGTAAGAGTTTTACTAGCATAATATATAACTTTGAAAATTTTCTCATATTTTTGTCCCAATACAGCTCCAATTGCAAAATCACTTGCATCGCACATTAATTCAAAAGGTTTATTCCAATTAGGTGCAATAATTATAGGTGCAATTATTAATTTTTCTTTTAAAATATTGAAAGCATTAACACGAGTCTTCATTAAATTCAAATTTAGCTTTTTTTCCAATAAATGACAAAGAGGTTTAGCAATTTTAGAAAAATCCTTTATATATCTTCTATAAAATCCAAGCATGACCCGAAAACTTCTCACATCGATAATGAGTAGTAGGGAGTTGCAGTTCAAGCAATAATTTTTACTTTTGCTTGATCAACTTCCATCCCTTTTGTGAAACTTTGTGACCGGGTACAATGCCTTCGTGACCATAAATTGACATTTTTCCCGGTTAAGAACTAAATTTGTTTCTTCACATCTTTTCGAACTTTGGAAATATTTTCCAAACAAGACTCAAAAGAAGTTCCAAAAGCCGAAAAATCGTCCATGAATACTTCAATTCCTTTGTCAATCAAATCACAAAATATTGACATCATACATCTTTGAAAAGTTGCAGGTGCATTACATAAACCAAAAGACATTCTTCTAAAAGCAAATGTTCCATAAGGACTTGTAAATGTTGTTTTCTCTTGGTCCTTAGGAGCGATAAGTAATTGATGATAACCAGAATATCCATCCGGAAAACAGAAATATGAGTGTCCAGCTAATTTGTCAAGCATTTGATCCAAGAAAGGTAAAGGAAAATGATCCTTTCTAGTGGTGTCATTTAACTTCTGATAATCAATGCAAATTCGCCATCCAGTAACTTGTCTTGTAAGAATTAGTTCATTTTTATCATTTACAGCGACAGTTACTCCTCCTTTCTTCGGAACACAATGAATAGGACTTACCCATTTGCTATCCGAAATAGGATAAATAATTCCAGCATCTAATCATTTTAAACTTTCTTTTTTAACAACCTCTTTCATGATATGATTTAATCTTTTTTGCGGTTCAATAGTAGGTTTAAAATTTTCTTCCATTAAAATTCTATGCAAACAAATGGAAGGGCTTATTCCTCTTATATCAGCAATAGTCCAACCAAAAGCTTTCTTATAATTTTTTAACACTTCTATTAATTTTTCTTCTTGATCTAAACTTAGCTCAGAAGAAATAATAACAAGTAAAGTTAATGAATTTCCAAGAAATGCATACTTTAAATGTGAAGGTAACATTTTTAATTCTAGTTCAGAGGCTTTTTTAATTGAGGTAAAAGTATATAATTTTGAGTTATATCTAAAGTTTCCCAGTTATCTTTAATATAATGAGTTTCTTTAAATAATTCTTCTTCTTTTAGTTCTTCATTTTCATCAGTTAAAAATTCAATTTCTTCTTCAGGAATGATTTTACATTTTTCTCGATAGTGTTTTTCAATTATAAATTCAAAAATATCTATTCGATAGCATTTTTCTTTGTCAGGGTACTTCATCGATTTAAGAACATTGAATTTAATCTCTTGATCATTAACTCTCATTGTTAATTCTCCTTTTTGCACATCAATCATAGCTCGTCCGGTAGCTAGAAAAGGTCTCTCTAAAATAATTGGTATTTCTTTATCTTCTTCCATATCAAGTACAATGAAATCCACAGGGAAGATAAATTTATCTACTTTAACAAGTACATCCTCTATAATTCATTTAGGGTAAGTGATAGATCTATCACCTAACTGAAGGGTTACAGTGGTGGGAGTAATCTCTCCTAAACTCAACCTTCGATAAATAGAAAATGGCATGAGATTAATAATTGCTCCTAAATCACATAAAGCTTTTCCACAAAATTTTTCTCCAATAGCACAAGGTATAGTAAAACTTCCAGGATCTTTAAGTTTCTGAGGTAATTTCTTTTGAATTATTGCACTACATTCTTCACTTAATGCAACAGCTTTTAAAGGCTTCAAATTTTCATTTCTTACTTAATATATCCTTCATAAATTTTGCATAAGTTGGCATCTGTTCCAAAGCTTCAGCAAAAAGTATGTTTATAGTAAGTTTCTTAAAAATTTCAAAGAACTTAGAAAATTGATGATCAAGCTTCTGCTATTTTAATCTTTGAGGAAAAGGTGGTGGTGGTTTTTCAACTTCCACATTAAAAGAAATATTAGTTTGATCTTGATTAGGAGAAGGAGTTTCTTTAGGTTTTTCAATCTCTTCAACCTCAATCTCTTTTTCAAATTCATTCTGCATTCTTTCTTTTAATTTCTTTCCACTTCTAAGTTGTACAGCTTTAACATGTTCATGTTCTTTTCCATTTTCTTTTGGATTAATTTCAATATTACTAGGAAGTGTTCCTGGAGGTCTGTAATTAATTAAATTAGCGATTTGTCCCATTTGATTCTCAATATTACGAATAACAGTATTTTGATTTTGTAATTGATTACTCATTTGTAAAATTAATTCTTCTATTTATAAATTTTTCTGTTGATTATTAAATCCAGGTGGTTTATAATTTGAATTTACTTGATTATTCCAATTTCCAGTTGGATGGGATTGATTATTACCCCATTGTAGTTGTTGATTATTCCAGTTAAAATTAGGGTGATTTTTCCATCCAGGATTATAATAATTTGAATATAGATTATTTTTACTAGCAATAGCTTGTAAAGTTTCAATAGTTTGAGAATCTTCAATATTAGATAAGTTTTTATGTGATATGTTGATGGCATAATTATCTAATTTCCTAGATATTGCAGCTACTTGTGAAGCTAAGATAGAAAAGGCTTCGTTATCTTGAATACTTGATATTCATTTAGGATTAATCCTTTCAGAAGGCCATTGAAAATTATTGTTAGTCATTTCTTCAATTAAAGTATAAGCTTCTTCAAATGATTTAAACATTAAAGAACCTCCAGCAGCAGCATCAATAATTGATTTTAGTGATTCAATTAAACCATTATAAAATGTTTGAATAATTAACCAATCAGGTAAAGCATGATGAGGACATTTTCTTAATAGTTCATTAAATCTTTCCCAAGTTTCATAAATTGTCTCCCTGTCAAATTGACTAAATGAAGTAATATCATTTCTTAATTTAGTAGTTTTAGAAGGAGGAAAATATTTAGCAAGGAATTTTTGTGCCATTTCAGCCCATGTTTTAATAGAACCTGTTGCTAATGAGTTCAACCACATCTTTGCTTTATCTCTTAAAGAAAAAGGAAGGAGTCTAAGTCTAATAGCATCATCAGAAACATTGTTATATTTAAAGGTAGCACAAAGTTCTAAAAAACTAGCAAGGTGTAAATTTGGATTCTCATTTGGTGTTCCTCCAAATTAATTATTTTGAACCATTTGAATGGTAGATGGTTTAAGCTCAAAAGTATTAGCATCTACAGTAGGTATTTGAATACTACTATGAAGTTCATCAACCGTAGGGTTAGCATAATCCCTTAATGGTTTGTAAACATTTTGTTCATTAATTTCAATTGGATTTTGTAAATTGTTATGTAAATTAGCCATCTCTTGGATTTTTTGAGTTTGTTTTCCTTTTTTAATTCTTTTAACAGCTTCTTTCTAATTCGGAATCTAAAGGTAATAATCCTTCGGATCCAACACTATGCATAAAAAGTAAATTAGCAAGAAATAAAATCTCTACTTATTAGTAAAAAAAAAAATTTATTTTTAAATATATTTTTTTATTATTTTTTTGGTATTTTATATTTTTAAAAATAAAAGAAAATGAATAAAATAAAATAAGAATATTTAAAATCAAAAAATTTTCCTCCACTACTCCCCGGGCAACCGCGCCAAAAACTTGACCCATGCTAAATATATGCGTACTAAAAATTCAATTCCCGACAATGGTGCCATAAACTTGACCGGTAATCCGCTGATGAAAAATATAATAATTAATGCTTTCAAATATATGTAATAGATAATAATAGCGGCTAGTGTATATAAACATAATTTTATTGAAAATATTTTACACACTAGGGGTACTACGCAAGTATACGTATCATATCAAGTAATATAGGGCTTTGAAACAAAGACACCAGTATTTATCCCACGAGGAGTGAGTTATGGATTTTTAAATATTTTAATTTTATTTTTAAGTATTTCTTTTATAGTTATAAATTTTATATTTTTAATTTACTCTATGCAATAATAAAGCAGTAATGAAATGGTTGATGTAAATAGCAATAAGAAAACAACTTTCTTCCTTTCAATTAATCCAAGATTTTTTAAGATAATGATAATATTCGTGGAGAATATAAATTTATGATATTGTGCCAAATAGAATAATTCATATTCTTTACCCTTTGATTCAGGTGTAAAGAACATTGGCTAGCCTATAGATCAGGTCCGGATGTATTGTTAGTAGAATGGGTTAATCTTGGCTCACACTACTAGATGTCCAAGGGTGGCTATGGTCGGCCCTACTAGTGACCCTTTCCTTCTCTATAAACCAAATCACAAGAATTTAGTCTGTCACTCTAAAAACTTATCAACTCTATGCTCATTATATAATATCTTCCTATTTATTTGCACTTCACCTTGAATAACCTGCACAAGGCCTTCGACTACTCAAGGATTCATGTGATATCTACTAGTTAAGAATTCATCTCCTTCTAGGTATCAAAACCCTTCAACAGATTTTAACAATTTAAATGGTCAATCTAAATAGTAAATTAAGATCCAGTATTAATATCATCACAATGTTTTAAAATATAAATAGTTTTAATTCTCCAACGAATTTTATTTTATCTTATTTATCTTTTCATAATTGAAAGGAGAAAGTAAACTAACTACTCAGAATACATTGTATTTAAACAACAAAACATGATAATGAAACTTTGAATAAAATTACAAATACTTATCTCAAGAGTTTCTCCTACTGAACCACTGAATTCTTCTGACTCCAAAGCAAATAAACTTCAAAAGCACCAACTCTTTAAACTCTAAATAAAATAAATAACTAATTTATGAAGGATAGTAAAATGTGGCCCTAAAGTATCTCTCTAATGCTCTCTCTAGATGGGGCTCTAGATATTGGGCATTTTTTCTGAAGGAGTACCCTTCTATTTATATGCTTCAAGGGTTGCCTCATGGCACCTCTTCAAAATGTGTCCACATTCAATGAATCTTCTAGAAGGTGTGTCTGGCGCCTAGGCACCGGACTCTGCGTCCAGTTCTTCGCACCTCTTCACTTTGGATCGCACCTCTTCGTGATTAAAACCGTTTCCAAGTGTCCAAATACATTGTATCACATGTCCTATAAACCAGGAACAACTGCCAGTCTTCTAGAAGGTCCAATAATCGCTAACACTATCAAAATAACCGTCCAAAAGTCGTCAAAAATCTTGACAGATCCCCTATTGACCTGGCGCTTAGGCGCTTATTCTAGCGCCTTGGCGCCGGACCAAAAATTTTGACAATTTTGCATTTTGGCTCCATGTTTTGCTCCTTTTTGCTTCTTTTTGCTCCTTTTTCACTTTTTTTCCTTGAATATTTTCCCATCACCTATATCCAAAAACACAAACATACCTTTCATTAAAGCATAATATCCTTAAAAATTTGATAAAAATCAAGGCACAAAAATGGGTATTTTTTTCATGGATCATGGTCCTAGATATAATCTGCCTAATGGGGAGTGGAATTAAGTGTGCTTTGTTCTTATATTTTTTGTGTTATTAAGTGTGCTTTGCTCTTATATGTTTAGTGTTCTTATGTGTTTTGTTTGGTGTGTTTAGTGTTTATGTTTGAGTTTTAATTACGCCTTATGATGTGATAGTTACATCCTAGAGATGTAAACTTATCAGTTTGAGATTAAGTCTCTTGTATTTAGAAAATTTCATCATATGTATGTGGATAGAAATTATAGGATTGTATTAAGTGCTATGTTTGTTTTAATGAATACAAGTTTGTGTTTGTGTGAAATTTGTTTGGAATCGATGAATATTAAACATTTGAATTGGAATATTGGAAGATTTATGGGAAGAGATAATTATTTTAAAGAGATTATGGGTGATTAACGAAGTAGTTTAAAGCATATACCTTAATTGTAAAAATCAAGGTATTGGCGGCTAAGCGCCAGATTTCTCGGCTAAGCGCCGAAGGGTTCGCGCTTAGGCGCCAGTTCGCGAAAACTGGTTCCCAGCAGTTTAAAACCCGTGAATCGCCATTTTAGCTCCACTGTTCATCTTCAACCCATCGTTTTCACTCGAGAGAGAGTCTAGGGCATCCTTGATTTGGACCATTTAAGAGCCGATCTCAACAAAAATTTGTAAATTTGGATTCCTTGAGGTAAGAGCACTACTCCTAAGTAAAAATTTTTTGATTTTCACCATGTATTTTGAGTACATTTTGGAAAATCTTAAAATCACTATTCATGGTGAAAATTTAAGGAAAAACTTAAGAAATTGCTTGGATTTAGTGGAAACATCTTTTGGAAGATAATTTATCAAGTTTAGTTTGATTTTGGAATTTATAATAAATGTTTCGTGAATTTTAAGAGATGACTCGAAAGTCAAAAAATGCGAGAGGAAAGATGAAGTTTGATTCCAACAAATTTATTAGTGCGAGGGCTGAGGAACGATACGTTGGTGCATTGCAGTCACGTAAATTGATTCCTGAGAGAGTGTTCAGTAAGCCAGGAGAAGTAATTGAAGATATGATTGCTAGGAGGAACTGGGAGAACTACAGTTGCTTCTCCACTGTTATTCTTGTTGTTTCTATTGTTAGAGAATTCTATGCAAATTTGCCTGCATCAGAAGAGAATTTGGTGATGGTTGGGGGGCAAGATGTGAACTTTTCTTCTGGGGTAATTAACACTTTCTATCAACTGCCTCCTGCTATGTTTTGTTTTTATTCTCATGGAGAGAGATGAGATAATAGGATTTTTGACTGATGGAAGAGGATTATGGAAAATAACAAATGATAGAAGAGTAAATTTTCCTGCTTCCAAATTAAATGCCACTTCTAAGGCATGACATTATTTTATCTCTTCTAAACCGTTGCCTTGAAGTCATACTAGAGAAGTGACAAGGGAAAGAGTTGTTTTGAACCATTGCATTCAACAAGGGAAGCCTATAGATATTGGAACAATCATTTATGATTATATTGTGAATTGTGCCAGATCTACCACTACTGTAGGTATGGGATTTTCTTCCCTGATTCATTCATTATGTGAACGGTCTGAAGTGAAATTTGAAACCTGGGAAGAGGTACTTCAGCCTTTGAGACCAATCACTAGTGTAAATGTTGGAGCTTACAATCGTACATTCGTAATTTGGCTGGAGAGGAGGATTTGGTAGAGCTTACTGCGCTTCGCTACATCTACTTCTCGTGCTACTACTTCGACGTACTTCATCATCTATCGATTCACGTACTATTTTATTAAGAAAAATTTTGAAGAAAGTGAATCTTACTCGAGAGCATATGAAAGATATGCATGGTAAGATGGATAATGTGGAGAGATATATTGTAAAATGTAATGAGTATGAGGAGAATTATGAGCATTATTTGGATAGACTGATTAGAGGTGATCAGAGTGCTGAGATGTCCCCACATCCATTCTAAATACCTTATGTGCCATCCAAGGATTGGAACGAGCAGGATGATGATGATGATGAGGATGAAGAGTAGATGTATGTTGTTTGTTTTAGTTGTTGTAATGTTGTGCTGTGTTATTGTGTACTTTGTTTAGTATTTTGTTTGATGATTGTGTTGTGATGTGAACTCTGATAGTATGCAGATTGTAGTTGTACTATTTATCTGTTATGCATTTTCAGATGTATTGTTGTTGGATTGATGTTTTATATGTTGCTTTGAGTGTAACGTGTGTGGTAGTAAATGTTTTAATGTGTATGTTGTACTAGAGTTTTTTTTAGGGTGTACTTTAATTCTAAAATTGTTAGGAGATTAGAGAACACTATAGAAACTACTATTTAGGAAAATGCATGCTTAAAAACTTTACAAAAATCTACCACTACCATTTGCTATCTAGTATCAGTGTGATTTCAGTTGGTGTGTATTTGCTTTAAAAACCTCCACTACTGTTGAAGTCTTTTGAAATTTTTACTTTTCTTGTTATAAAAAGAAAATGTTTTGAAAAACTGAATTTGATTTCATTTTACTCTTGTTGTTTATATTGTTATACTTGCATATTTAGGATATTTAAATTCCTGCAAGCATGTTATGTTAGTCTTTAATTCTCTCCCATGTATCATTTCTTATACCTAAATATTTTATCCTAACTAAAAATTAAAGTTTGGGTGGGAATTATTAAAAAAAACAAAAAAAATTTTCAAAAACCTAAAATTTTATTTGTTCTCAAGAATACTTAAAATAAATCTTATTTCTTGATTAAGAACAATTATGTATATGAAGTTATATTAGGGGAACAAATATTTTGAATATAAAAATGAATAAAAGAATTTAGTTGAAAATTTATAGTAATCATGAAAAACTTAAAGTTAAAATTTTCTTCGTGAAGAGATGCTAAATATAGATATCTATCTTTAGTAAGAAATTTATATATTTTTGGATAAATAGAAGATTTGACTTTTATTCCTCAAAGCTTAAATTTCTCTTATTGAGGATTCATTTTCAAATACTATTACTATGATTTTTATGTGAAAGATATATATCTGACCTTTATTTTAAATGGAAGGGTGGAATTCAAAATCATTAAAGGTCTATCCAGATACAATAATCCTTGCCTTAGAAAAAGAAAAAAATAGAAAAAGAAAAAGAAAAAAAGAAAAAGAAAAAGAAAAAGTGAAAAACATAATGTAAAAAGGGAGGAGAAGCTTCGAGGACTTAAGGGCCTAATCAAAAATTGGTTCCATACCTAAAGTTTAACATATAAGTTCAGAGAAAATCTAAAGCTTAATGTTATAATATAGTAAGTAAAATTATTTTCAAAAAAAGATATTTAAGTGAGAAAAATAAGATGTCTGAATCCTATATTTTGAAGAATCTACAAATATTTCTGAATTAGATAGAGACTTATATTTGTCATTTTTCTTCCCTTAAGAACTTTCTAAACTTTAAGTTGGTCTTAATTACTGAAATTTTTTCTAAATTGGACTATTCCATTTCTAGAACAAAATATTGTTATCTTCCTAAGAAACCCATTACATAATTTGCATGTTAAAATTTTTTTATGAGATCAATTGTCACTTGAGGACAAGTAACATTTTAAGTTTGGGGGATTTTGATACACCTAAAATATATAGTATTTTTTATGCTCATTTTTATACCTATTTTTGATGATATTGCACTTTAATGGAAGGTATTTTGTGTTTTTCTTGCAGGTATGATGAAAATGAGTGATTATTATGAAAGGAGTAAAATTGGATCAAATTTGGAGCAAAACAAAATGAAAAATAAAAATTTAGGCACTAGCGGCTAAGCGCCGCAAGGCCGGCGCTTAGACGCCATAGTTAAAAATCGAGATTAACTTGAATTTGATGCCATTTTTAAAGGGGATGGGATGCAACTCTTGGTGGTAACTTAAATAATTTCCTTTGGGCTGCAAGTTTGAATGAAGGGGTGCATTCTTTTGTGGATACATCGAATCTGGACACATTTTGAAGAGACACCAAGGCACCTTTTAGTTTAATTTAAAAAGAGAGTCTTAGGAAAGATTAAGAGGCTCTTCCATTGCATTTTGAAGAGAGCTTTTATGGAGTTTTTATTGTATTTCATTAGAAGTAGGAGTAGAGAGTAGAAAAGAGAAAAGGGTAGGATTGAAGCCTTCTTCTTTCCACTTCTTTTCTTTCCTTTACTTTAGTTTTTATTGAAGTTTGAAGTATGTTTCTGAGTCATCAAAGTTGGGAGACTTGCTTTGAGGAGTAGCTTAGTGAAGAGTCAAAGTTTCAGAGGAACTTCCCGAGTCTTGTGGAGAGGATTTTCAGATAAGTATTTACTTTTATTCTTACATTTAGTTTTTAATTAATACTTGTTGTGTTTGTTGTTTTTCTTATGGTTTTTAATTCCAATTCAATGTGTTTTTGTATTTTCTCAATTCATTATGAGTAGTTTACTTTTTCCTTTTCTTTCTTAAATGAAGAAGTAGGTCATTCATGAAGAATTGTTGTGGAATGTATATGTGTTTAAAGTTAGAAGAAGTTGTGAATATTGATTCTATAAACTTTATTTACTTCTTAATTTAGCCTGTTAAGATGTAAAATTTGTGGTGAGATTATGTAAGATCCAATGCGGTATTGTCTCATAAAAGTTAGTAAGAATCACATGCAATTATATGAGTGAAAATTGTAGTTCATATAATTGAATGTAATATATTAGAAGTTGTTTTAAAGGGGAGTAAAATTAGATGATTTTTAGTGTGAAAGACTAAAATCCCCTAATTTGGTTTGAAGTTTTGAATTTTGTTTTAAGAAGTTAGCCCTCAGGTGGAGGGAAATGAGGGAACTCTAGAGTGAGAGCTGATATCTTTCCTGCCTAAGCATGTTTAAAATGATAAAATTTCAAATTAACCAATGTTCTTTATAGAACCAAGTAAGGGTAAAGAATACATTTGCTTCTATTTATCACAACAAATTTAAATACTTCCACAACAATATTTTCATAATTATTACTACTTTATAAAGGAAAGAAAAAGATATTCTAGTTAATAGTGTTTTTCATACAGTGTTTACAGTTATTATCATTTTAATTTCTTGTTTGACTTTTATAAGAAAATTTATAGTGTGAAATCAATTATCAAACTTTTCAAAATCAAAACATACTTTCAAAAGCCAATTAAAAAATAAAAAGATAATTTTCTTATTTCTTTAAAGTTTTTTCACTTTCCCTGTGGGTTCGATATCTCGGGGCTTAATCAGAAAGTCCTATATTACTTGATAAACGATACGTATACTTGCGTAGTATCCACATTATAAATCAAAATCATAAGCATATATATATCCGAGTGATCAACTTTTTGTCGTCGTTGTCAATTTTCATATCATATTTGTAAGTATAAATATCATGCGAGTCAAGTTTTTGGTGCCGTTGTCAGAGAAATTAATTAAAATTACATTTTAAAGAAAATTAAGAAATTTTAACTTTTTACTTTTCTTTGTTTTTGTTAGTGTATTGTGTTTTGTTTTGTTTTATTGTTGTATGCGTAGTTCAAGTTCTGAGGACTTGTGCCTTACGATTCTGAATTAGAAAGAACTATCAGAAAGATCAAAAAATTAAAAATACAGAAAAAGATAAAAATATTCAAGAAATGGCAAATCATCAAGATCAAAATGTTGGCATCCATCAAGAATTAAGACCTTTAAGAGATTATGTTAACCCTACAGTGGATGAACTTCGTGGTAGTATTCAAAACCCTGTAATACCTGCAAATTCTTTTGAGCTTAAACCTGCTATTATCCAAATGGTGCATAGTAATCAGTTTGGGGGAGCAACAACTGAAGATCCTAATTTGTATCTTGCTAATTTTCTAGAGTTGTGTGCTACTTTTAAATATGATGGTGTTTCGGATAATGCTATTAGACTTAGACTTTTTTCTTTCTCACTAAGGGATAAAGCTAAAATATGGTTACATTCGTTAGCACCTGGATCAATAAAACAAGCGGTGAACGGTCACAAAAATTCCTTGCTAAATATTTTCCACCATCTAAGACTGCTAAGTTGGGAAATGATATTACATCTTCTTATCAGTTTGAAGGGGAATCAATATACGAAAATTGTGAAAGATTTAAAGATTTCCACAGGAAATGTCCACATCATTCGATACCAGATTGATTAATAATTCAAACTTTTTATAACAGATTAGCTGGATCTCTTAGATCAATCATCGATGGTGCTGGTGGTGGATCAATAATGTCTAAACCATTTTCCGATGCTTATGCTTTAATTGAAGAAATGGCTACTAATAATTTTTAATGGCCTTTCGAAAGGTTAAATCATAAAAAGGTAGCCGATGTTTTTGAAAATGATGCTTTTACAATGTCAGCAAATCAAGTTGTCTGTTGTTTCAAGGAAGATAGACCAATTTGGGATGAATTTTTCTCAGCCACATTCCATGATTGAAGAAAATTCATTAGGCCAAATGGTTGATTCTTATTCTTCACCAGAAACTGTGAATGTTATAATTAAGCCTAATAACCCATATTCCAATTCTTATAACCTGTGTTGGAAGAATCATCCAAATTTTAACCTGGAATACCAATAATCAGGGTGGTGTTAATCAACAATGGGAGAACCACCAACTAAACCCATTAGGGAATTGGAACAACCAAGGAAATAATAATAAAAATATATTAACTTATCCTTCAGGTTATAATAATGCTTTACAATTAAAGGAGAAGAAGTTGTCTATTGATGAAGTGGTGTCACATATGGGAAATCAATTACAAATTCAAGGAGCAACCATCAGAAATATTGAAAATCAATTGGGACAATTTGCAAATGCCTTAAGTAATAGATCCCAAGGAATGCTTCCAAGTAATACTGAAGTAAATCAAAGAGAAAAGAATAAAGAACAAGTAAAAGCAATTCAACTGAGAAGTGGAAAAGAATTTGAAGATAAAGTTCAAAAAGAAACTGAAGTAGAGAAAGAAGAGATTGAAGAACCAAAATAGGACGCTCTGAAAGGTTTGGAAAGACCTGTTTCTCAACCTAAGGTTGATTTAAAATCCCTACCTCCATTTCCTCAGAGACTTCGTCAACAAAAGTTGGATAAGCAATTTTCAAAATTCTTGGAGATATTTAAGAAGCTTACTATTAATATTCCATTTGTTGAAGCCTTAGAACAAATGCCAAGCTATGCAAAATTTATGAAGGATATTCTTAACAAGAAAAGGAAGTTTGAAGATAACGAGACTGTTGCACTTAGTGAGGAGTGCAGTGCAATAATTCAGAAAAAGCTTCCTAAAAAGCTTAAAGATCTCGGTAGTTTCACAATTTCATGTGCAATCGGAGACAGATTCTATGGAAAAGCTTTATGTGATTTGGGTGCAAGCATTAACCTTATGCCTCTATCAATATTCAAAAGACTGAGACTAGGAGAAATAACCCCAACTACTGTAACTCTGTAATTAGCAGATCGTTCGATCACATATCCTAAAGGAGTTATAGAAGATGTTTTGGTTAAAGTGGATCATTTTATTTTTCCTATTGATTTCATTGTGTTAGATATGGAGGAAGATAAAGAGTTACCTCTAATTTTAGGAAGACCTTTCCTAGCTACAGGCTGAGCCATGATAGATATGCAAAAAGGGGAATTAATGATGAGGGTTAAAGATCAAACTGTTACATTTAATATTTCAAAATCGATGAAATATCCTGCTAGAGGTAAAGAAGATGAATGTTATAGGATGGATGTTATCAAATATTTAAGTGAATGTAATTTCAAATCAACTTATGAAGAGAAATTTCAAAGAGAAGAATTGGAACATAAACAAGAAGAGGAGTTACTTAATTTTGAAGATTTTCAAGAGGAAGATTTAAAGTATGTTCGTGAAAGTTTTGAATTGTTGGATTTGACTGAAAAAGATGAATCTTATGGTCCATCAATTGAAAAACCTCCTGAACTTGAGTTAAAAATGCTTCCTGATAATTTGAAGTATGTTTTTCTAGGTGAATCCTCAACCTCGCCGGTTATAATTTCCTCTCAATTAACCGAAAAAGAAGAGAGAGTTTGCTTGAAATTTTGAAGAAGCACAAGAAAGCCTTTGGATGGACAATTGCCGATATTAAAGGAATCAATCCTTCAATTTGTATGCACATAATTCTTATGGAAGATAATTGCAAACCGCGGGCTAATCTCAAAAGGAGATTAAATTCTATCATGAATGACGCTAATGATACCAACAAAAGGAGATGAAAAGAATGAAATGATACCAACAAGACAAGTTACAGGGTGGTGAATATGCATTGATTATAGAAAATTAAACATTACCACAAGGAAAGATCATTTTCCACTCCCTTTTCTAGATCAAATGTTGGATAGACTGGCTGGGCATAAATACTTTTGTTTTCTGGATGGATATACTGGTTACCACCAAATTCAAATTGCTCCTGAGGATCAAGAGAAAACTAGTTTTACAAGTCCTTATGGTACGTTTGCTTTTAGAAGAATGCCCATTAGTTTATGTAATGCCCCTGCTACATTTCAGAGATGTATGATGGCTATTTTTTGTGATTTAATTGAAAAAGGGATTGAAGTTTTTATTGATGACTTTTCAGTGTTTGGAATTTCATTTAAATCATATTTAGAACATATATCTAAAGTTCTAAAACGCTGTGAAGAAACTAATTTGGTCCTTAAATGGGAAAAATGCCAATTTATGGTAGCAGGAGGAATTGTTTTGGGACATCGGATTTCAGAAAAAGATTTGGAGGTAGATCCTGCAAAAATTCAAGTTATATCTAATTTACCTTGCCCAACCAATGTAAGGGGAATTAGAAGTTTTTTAAGACATGCTGGATTCTACAAACGTTACATCAAAGATTTTTCAAAGATTACAAAACCTTTATGTCGTTTACTGGAAAAGAATGCAATTTTTAATTTTGATGATGACTGCCATAAAGCCTTTGAAACATTAAAAGAAAAATTAATCACTGCACCTGTAATAATTTCACCAAATTGGGAAAAACCTTTTGAATTAATGTGTGATGCTAGTGATTATGCTATTGGTGTTGTTTTGGGTCGAAATATGATAAAATTTTTAAAGTAATTTATTATGCTAGTAAAACTCTTAATGAAGATCAAATTAATTATACCACTACTGAGAAAGAGTTATTAGCTATAGTATTTGCCTTTGATAAATTTTGGTCATATTTAATTGGAACTAAATGTGTTGTGCATACTGATCATTCTGCTATCAAATACTTAATGAAGAAAAATGATGCAAAACTGAGACTTATAAGATGGATTCTTCTTTTGCAAGAATTTGATTTTGAGATAGTAGATAGGAAGGGTTCTGATAATCAAATTGATGATCATTTGTCCAAGCTTGAAATTGAAAAATCTTTCTGTGATATTGAAGAAATTAATGAATATTTTCCTGATGAAAAACTCGTTCACTGTTAAAGAATCGAGTGTTCCATGGTATGCAGACATAGTAAACTTTATTGTTAGTAATATTATACCCTATGGTTTGACATATCATGAAAAGCAGAAATTTATGTCTGATGCTAAGACTTATTTTTGGGATGCCATTTTTATATAAACAATGAAAGGATCTTTTAATTCGAAGATGTGTACCTTTGGAAGAGACTTATGAAATTATTCAAAACTGTCATGATTCTGATTATTGGGGACATTTTAGAAGTGATAAAACTGCATATAAAATATTACAATCAGAATTTTATTGGCCTGCAATATTTAAGGATGTGAATGTTTATATTAAAAATTGTGATAGATGTCAGCGTGTAGGCAATATTTCTAGAAGAAATGAGATGCCACTCAATTATATGTTGGAAGTTGAAATATTTGATGTTTGGGGATTAGATTTTATGGGACCATTTACACCATCTTTTGAAAATGTTTATATTTTGATAGCAGTAGACTATGTTTCCAAATGGATTGAAGCTATTACTTTACCTTGATGTGATGCTCAAAGTGTTGCAAAGTTTTTAGAAAAGAATATATTTTGCAGATTTGGAATACCAAGAGTAATCATAACTGATGGGGAAGTCATTTTAGAAATGCGATTATTGGGAAGTTAGCAAAGAAATAACATATTAATCATCGCATTGCTATCGCTTATCATCCGTGAGATAAGTGGTTTGGTTGAATTATCCAATTGTGAAATTAAAAGAATATTGGAAAAAGCTGTTAATCCAAATAGAAAGGATTGGTTAATTAAACTGGATTATGCTTTGTGGGCCTATAGGACTGCTTACAGAACATCTATAGGAATGTCCCCATATAGGCTGATTTTTGGAAAAGCTTGTCATTTACCTTTTGAACTTGAGCATAAGGCTTATTGGGCTATTAAAGAGTTCAATTATAATTTGAAAGATGTTGTTGAAAAGAGATTATTGCAATTGAATGAACTTGAAGAAATAAGGAATGAATCTTATGAAAATGGTAAGATTTATAAGGAAAAGATGAAGTTATGGCATGATCGGAAGATTCTTACTAAAAATATTGTACCAGGACAACAAGTTTTGTTGTATAGTGCTAGATTGAGAATATTTTCTGGAAAACTTAAGTCCAGGTGGATGGGTCCATTCATTGTGATAAAATTGTATTCTTATGGAGCTGTAGATATTCAAGATCGTAAGATGGGAAAAATATTTAAAGTTAACGGACATAGACTTAAACCATATTTTTCAGTCAATAAATCTAAATTTGATGAGAATTTAATGTTGGGTCACTCAGAATGTGTTCTGGGTATGTCAGACTGAAGACGTTAAAATAAGCGCTTTGTGGAGGCAACCCATATTTATCGGTGTGTTTGCTTTATGTTTGTTTTGTGTGTTTTGTTTGCTTTGTTTGGTTTGTTTTTATGTTTTTAGTGGTAGTAATTTGGAGTTTTTAAACTTAAGTGGAGTTTATTTGACCTTAATTGATGATTTGGAAAAGTCAGAATGAGAATTTGGACACTTAGCGGACCTATGCTAAATTGTAGTCGGCGGCTAAGCGCCGACTAGTAGGCGCTTAGGCGCCACAGTTATAAAAAATGTGAAAAATGTGAATTTAGAGCCTAGATCGTGGGGGAGAAGTTGTGGGGGTTATTTAGGAGATTCTAAACGTGTTGGAGAATATTCTAGCATCTCTCAAGTCTATAAAAAGGTCCTCACTTAAGGAAAACACTTGCCCCAAGTCCTATTTTCATTTCTGAAATCTAAGAAGAGAATTTTGAGCACCATGTCTTCCTGGGAGAACAAGATGAAGAAGAAGCAAGATTCTGATAAAAGTAAGTTCATTAGTGATAGTGCTAAGGAGTTATTTAATGGATATCTCGCTGTCAGCATTCAAGGTATTGCAGAGATTATTGCAAAAATTGAAGCCCAAGTGACTTCAATGAAAGCAAAGATCAATGATATTACTTTACATCTGGATCACATGGGATGGCAACTCAAGATGCAATTCAATCATTCAAGGTATGTTGAAGAAATAGATAAGGCAATGTTTGTGAAGAACAAATAGATTGAAGAAGATGATGTAAGAATGAACAATGATCACCCGTTCTATCAAATTTATATTCCTGAAGGGTCAAATGAGAATAATAGTGGTCCTGGTTATATTCCGCCTAATGGAGAATGAAATTAAAAGTGTTTTGTTTCTATTTGTTTAGTGTCTTATGTGTTATGTTAGTGTTCTTGTGAGTTCATGTTTGGTGTGTTTAATGTTTTTATATATGTCTGATGATGTGATGGGTACATCTTAGAGATGTACACTTATCAGTTTAAGATTATAGTGTCTTGTATTTTGAGAATTTTATCCTTTATGTTTGGATAAAAATTCTAGTATTGTATTGAATGTTATGTTTGTTTTAATATAAGTTTTGTGTTTTTGTGAAATTTGGTGGAATCATTGGTTATTTAACTTTGATTTGGAGTATTAGAAGATTTGTGGGGAGAATTAATTATTGTGGACTAAATAAGGGCAATTAACAAAGTGATTTAGTGCATATACCTTAATTATAAAAATTTGGGTATTGGCGGCTAAGCGCCAAAGTGCGGCGCTTACGCACCATATTTCGCGGCTAAGCGCCGATAGTTCATGCTTAGGCGCCAGTTCGCGAAAATTGATTCCCGAAAGTTAAAAACACGAAAATTGTCATTTTCAACCGCCCCATCGTCTTCAACCTTTGCTTTGCCGCGAAAGAGGAGCCTATGGTATCATATTGTGGATCATTTAAGAGCCGATCTAAACAAAAATTGTTAGATTTGGATTCCTTTAGGTAAGAGCACTACTCCTAAGTAAAATTTTTTTATTTTCACTATGTATTTTGAGTACATTTTGGAAGATCTTAAAATCACTATTCATGGTGAAATTTTGAGGAAAAGCTTGATAAATTGCTTGGATTTAGTGAAAATATTTTTTGGAAGATAATTTAGCAAGTTTTGTTTGAATTTAAAATTTATGGAGAATTTTTCGTGAATTTTTAGAGATGGCTCCAAAGTCAAAGCATGCACAAGAAAAGACGAAGTTTGATTCTGACAAATTTGTTAGTTTGAGAGCTGAGGAACGATACGTCGATACATTGCAATTACGTAAGTTGATTCCTGAGCGAGTGTTTAGTAAGCCAGGAGAGGTGATTAAAGATATGATTGCAAGAAGAAACTGGCAGAATTACTGTTGCTTCTCCGCTGTTGCTGTTCTTTCTGTGGTAAGAGAATTTTATGCAAATTTACCTGCTGTAGAGGAAAATCAGGTGATGGTTAGGAGGCATGAAGTAAACTTTTCTTCGGGTGCAATCAATACCTTTTATGGACTACCTCCTGACATGTTCTTTTTTTATTCTAACTATCATCCTTCGGAAGAAGAATTAGATGAGATTATGGAGTTTCTGACTGATGGAAGAGGATTATGGAAAATTACAAATGATAGAAGAGTGAACTTTCCTGCTTCCAAATTGAATGTCATTTATAAGGCATGACATTATTTTATCTCATCTAAGTTGTTACCTTCAAGTCATACCGGTGAAGTGATGAGAGAAAGAGCGGTGTTGAACCATTGTATTCAGCATGGGAAGCCTATTGATATTAGAAGCATAATTTTTTATTATGTTTTGAACTGTGCTAGATCAACCATGACTGCAGGTATGGGATTTCCTTCCTTGATTCATTCACAATGTGAAAGATCTAGAGTGAAATTTGAAACCTGGGAAGAGGTACTTCAGCCATTGAGACCAATTACCAGTGTAAACGTTGGTGCTTACACTGTACATTCAGAGTTTGGTTGGAGAGGAGGATTTGGTAGGGCTTCTATCGCTTCTACTTGCGTTCATCGCTTCTCGTGCTACTACTTCACGTGCTTCATCATCTACTGATTCACAGACTGATTTATTAAAAAAGATTTTGCAAAAAAGTGAGTCTTCTCGAGAGCATGTGAGAGATATGGATGGTAAGCTGGATAATGTTGAGAGATATATTGTAAAACATGATGAATATGAGGAGAATTATCAGCAATATTTGGATAGACCGATTAGAGGAGATCGAGTGTCGAGATGCCACCTCATCCATTCTATATACCTTATGTGTCATCCAGAGATTGGAACGAGCAAGATGATGATGATGATGAGGATGAAGAGTAGATGCATGTTGTTTGTTTTAGTTGTTGTATTGATGTGTTGTGTCACTGTGTAGTTTATCTAGTATTTTATTTGATGATTTTGTTGTGATGTGAACCTTGATAGTATGCAGATTGTAGTTGTACTGTTTATCTGTTATGCATATTCAGGTATTATTGTTGTTTTATTGTTGATTTATATGTTGTTGTGTGGTAGTGTGTAATAGTAAATGTTTTTATTTGTATGTTATGTCAGAGTTTTTAGTAGTATGTATTTTTAATTTCAAAAACTGTTAGGAAATTATAAACCACTATTAGAAATTTCTACTTAGGAAAACTACATGTTTAATATCCTTCAAATTCCACTATCATCTGTTATATGTATCACTGTGTTATTTTAGTTGGTGTGTATTTGCTTTGAAAACCTCCACTACTGTAGAAGTCTTCTGAAATTTTTACTTTTCTTATTACTATAAAAAAAAGAAGAAAAATATTTTGAAAAACTAAATTTGGTTTCATTTTACTCATGTATTTAAATTGTTATACTTGCATATTAGGATATTAAAAATTCCTGCAATCATGATATGTCAGTTTTTATTTCTCATCCATGTATCATTTCTTATGATTAAATGTTTTATCTTAATTAAAAATTTAAAGTTTGGGTGGGATTTTAAAAACAAAGATTTGCAAAAACCTAAAATTTTATTTGATTCTCAAGAATACTTAAAAATAAATCTTATTTTTGATTGAGAACAATTATGTACATAAAATTATATTAGGGGAACAAAATTTTGAATATAGAAATGAATAAAAGAATTTAGTTAAAATTTATAGTAATCATAAAAACTTAAAGTTAAAATTTTCTTAATGAAGAAGTGTTAAATAAAGTTAAACTATCTTTAGTAAGAAGTTTTGTATTTTTGGATAAATAGAAGATTTGACTTTTGTTCTTCAAAGCTTAAATTTCTTTTATTGAAGAGTAATTTTCAAATACTATTATTATAATTTTTAAGTGAAAGATGTATATCTGATCTTTATTTTAAATGGAAGGATGGAATTCAAAATCATTAAAGGTCTATCCAGATATTGTAATCCTTGCCTTATAAAAAAAATTTAAAAAAAGAAGTGAAAAATATAGTATATGAAAAGGGAGGAGAAGCTTGAGGATTTAAGAGCCTAATCAAAAATTGGTTTCATGCCTAAAGTTTAAGATTAAGTTCAGAGAAAATCTAATGCTTAAGATTATAATATAGTAAGTAAAATTATTTTTCAAATAAATATTTTTAAGTGAGAAAAATAAATGTTTGAATCCTATATTTTGAAAAATCTACAAATATTTCTGAAATAGATGAGACTTATATTTATCATTTTCTTTTACATAAGAACTTTCTAAACTTTAAGTTGGTTTTAATTACTGAAATTTTTACTAAATTGGACTATTCCATTTCTAGAACAAAATTTTGTTATCTTCCTAAGAAACTCATTACATAATTTGCATGCTAAAATGTTCTATGAGAATAACTGTCACTTGAGGACAAGTAACATTTTAAGTTTGGGGAATTTTGATACACCTAAAATATATAGTATTTTTATGCACATTTTTATACCTATTTTTAATGATATTGCACTTTAAAAGAAAGTATTTTTTGTTTTTCTTGCAGGTATGATGAAAATGGATGGTCATGATGAAAGGAGCAAAATTGGATCACAATTTGGAGCAAAAAATTGAAAAATAAAAAATTTGGCACTGGCGGCTAAGCGCCGCTGAGCCGGCGCTTAGCCGCCACAGTTAAAAATAGAGATTCAAATGGATTTGGCGCCAATTTCAAAGGGGATGGGATGCAACTCTTGGTGGTAACGTCCATAACTTCCTTTGGGTGGCAAGTTTGAATGAAGGGGTGCGTTCCTTGGTAGATACATCGAATATGGACACATTTTGAAGAGACACCAAGACACCTTTTGGTTTACTATTTAAAGAGAGTCTTAGGAAAGATTTAGAGGAGGCAATTTGAGGAGACTCTTCCACTGCATTTTGAAGAGTACTTCCATTGTTCTTCTACTGCATTTTAAACGTTTTTATTTAGAGTAGGAGTAGAGAGTAGAAAGGAGAAAAAGATCAGAGTGAAGTATTCTTCTTCCCACTTCTTTTCTTTCTTTTAGTTTAATTTTTATTGAAGTCTGAAGTCTGTATTCTGAGTCATCGGAGTTGGGAGACTTGCTCTGAGGAGTAGTTTAGCGAAGAGTCAAAGTTTCAGAGGAACTTCCTTAGTCTTGTGAAGAGGATTTTCAGATAAGTGTTTACTTTTATTTAGTTTATTAATACTTACTTTCGTTTATTATTTTTCTTATCGTTGTTTTTAATTTCAAATCAATGTGTTTTTATATTTTCTCAATGCATTCTGAGTAGTTTACTTTATATTTTTCTTTATTAAATGGAGAAGTAATTAATTTAAAGAGAATTGTTGTGGAAAGTATAAGTGTTTAAAAGTTGGAAGAAGTTGTGAAGATTGATTCTAAAAACTTTGTTTACTTCTTAATTTGACATGTTAAGTTGTAAAATTTCTTGAGATTATGTAAGATCCAATGCGGTATTATCTCATAAAAGTTAGTAAGAATCACATGAAATTATATGGGTGAGAACTGTAGTCCATATAATTGAATGTAATATTAGAAGATATTTTTATAAAAGGGAGTAAAATTAGAGGATTTTAAAGTGACAGGCTAAAACCTCCTAATTTGGTTTGAAGTTTTAAGTTTTGTTATGGGAAGTTAGCCCTGGGTGGTGGAAATCGAGGGAACTCTAGAGTGAGAGACCGGTATCTTCCCTGCCTAACCATGTTCAAAATAATATAAATTTCAAATTAACCTATGTTCTTTATAGAACCAAGTAAGGGTAAAGAACACATTTGCTTCTATCCGTCATAACAAAAATTTGAATACTTCCACAACAATACTTTAAAAATTATTACTACTTCATGAAAAGAAAGAGAAAGATATTCTAGTTAATAGTATTTTACATCATTGTTATTATTTATTATAATTTTAATTTCTTGCTTAACAATTTATTAAGGAAATTTCAAAAGACAAATCAATTTTTAAAACTTTTCAAAATCAAGACATACTTTTTCGATAACAATTAAAGAAAGTAAAAGAAATAATTTCTCTGATTCCTTTAAGGATTTCACATTTTCTCTGTGGGTTCGATATCACGGGGCTTAATCAGAAAGTCATATATTACTTGATAAACGATACGTATACTTGCATAGTATCTCATATTATAAAATCATTATTTTCATATCTTAAATCATCAGCGCATTTATCCAGCGAAACCAAGCTTCTGGCATCCGTTGCACTTATATCTATCGGGGATCAAACCGTAAACAAAAAGAGACAATAAATGCTTTCATTTAGGATTGTCAATACAAATAAAGAAGCGGTAAGTTTAAGGGAAGAGACTTTTGAGGTCGTCCTTGCTCCAGGTCTAAGGTACCTCATTCCCTGCGTGGGTCCTTAACTCTTACATTCCTCGTTGCATGAGCTCCTCTATGTTTTCTTTGGTGCATTATGTATTGGCTACTTCTCTCTGATGACTCTTTGCTCTTTTTGATCGTTGTACTCTTCTTATTGTCGATCAAGACTCCACACTCGCCGCACCTTTTAGAATATTGAATCCAAAACAGTTTGAGAAACACCTTTGAGGAATAAAGCACAAAAAAGAGGAAGAGAGCATAGAAATTTGTAATGAACAGAAAAATCGTGTAACCCTTATTCACGAAACCCTTATTTATAGGAATGAGGTTTGTAAGATTACATTATGTACCCCTAATAAAATAGGTACAACAATTATTATTTGGGTTAACACATAATTTATAGGGACGGGGGCCAGAGATGGCATCCGACAAGGTAGGTTTAGGTGCCTGTACTGCATTTTAAGTTGGATGGCCACACAATAAGAGCCCGAGTGAATGACCATCCGGGTCATTACCCGAGCGACTCTGGTCGAAAGTTGGGTCAGGAGGTCCCGACGGACTGCTCGAGATCCGAACATTTTTCATCGTTCACAAGACTTAGTTAAGGAATGCTAACGGATTCATTCGCGCAAAGTTTTGTGCCAGTGAACTTTGGGAGGGTGGCTGAATTTCATCTTCTTCGGACTATTTTTCTACCGGCCTACAAATACTGGCCGAATAAATATGAGCCCATGAGCTAACCCCAGTGGGTCCCGGACTATCTACTCAATCAGCAATCAAATTTCTTTAAGATTCATGCTGACATATTCTTTATGTACAAGTTTATAAGATGTGACCTTGAGAGTTTTAAATTTTATTAAGTGTTCATAATGAGTATTTGGAAAGTTCTGTTTCGCTTTTGAGCTTTTAGGTTCACGGTTATGTCGTCTGAATGTAAGAAATCATTCACTTATTAACACCAGTCATTACCATAGAATGACAATTCACTTGCATACCACATTGGCTCAAGTAAGAAATTATTCACTTCTTAGAAACAAGTAGATGGGGTATAAGCTCGCAACGTCCTCTCAATGAAAAAAGAAAGATTGAGAAACAAAACACACACACACACACAAATGAACTAAAAGCAATGACAAGCTATCCAGCTTCATAATTATTTTGAGAAAAAAAAACCCATAAATACTGCTTTAAACATTTCAAATTTTCTCCAAAAGACCAGAGCCGAGGCCACAACACTACGAAATATTTAAATGATGGAAAATAAGTGAGAGATAAATGATTTACTCCATTTGATAAAATATTTAAAATTAAATAATACTTAATTTCCTTATATACGCTTTGCAACAACTCAAAACACAATTTCATTGAGCTTTTTAATGGTATGGTGTGACTTACCTATCGTTGTGTCGTTGTTGTGCACCCTATGAATACTTGATCATGAGTGCGCTTAAAAGCTTCTGTCAAAAACAATCATAATAAAAGGTGCCATAATATTGAAGCTTCATATTGATTTTATCTACGGGATCTTATAATAAGTAGTCCCAAAGAGTAAATATGTGGGAAACAATGAAATCAAAAGGTTTGAAGCTTTCAAGAAGCTAAAACCATATACAATTAAAAAACGTTGCACTAGAAAATTGAAGAGAAAAAAATCACAAGTAAAGACAGTATGAAAAGGCTTATAAACATATTAAGGGATCAAAATAGTTAATGAACCTCCTCCGTCTTGATTCGTCCTTCAATCAAGTTGAGTACAACCATCTTCAACTGATATGAAAACAGCTACCGAGCATTCACATCAGTAATTGTAACAGAATTTGAAGACACTGATCTCAACTGCTCATTCTCAAATATGCTGCCTCCAACGTAAATCGGGGGCATCATCGGAGCTGGAATTGTGGTCGAGTGGGAACTAATCATCAACATTACTGAAGCCATGCTCGGCCGCAGAAATGAGTCATCCTGCACGCAGAGTAGTCCAATGTGCAAGCATCTTAGTACTTGTTGAGGCCAATATTCATGTCCAAGACATTGATCAACAACTTGCAATGCCGTCCCCTGATTCCAGAACTTCCAAACCTGAAGAAGAGTACAGTAGTTACAACTATGATCCAGGAAATCAGTTTCTTATTAAACGCGTGAAATTACAAATTTTTATATAATATAAATAACAATTGAATTGAAAATGATAGCAGCATTCACTGATTTAACATGACTCAAGTTTTTTCGACATTTAGTCCACACACTACCTGTAATAGTATCAAAATTGACTCCACAATTACTACTGATATGATGGGACTGCTATGCGAAAGAAATTCACACCAACAAGCAAACACAGAGATTTACGTTCTTCGGCATTAAATTGATTCGTCTATGTCGACAGAGAATGAGATTACACTAGCACCGAATGGGAGAGAAAAAAAGTTAGGAGTTGTAGCTTATACTTCTCACCATATATTTCTCATAAGCCCTAAGTTCCTTTTATAGAGGAGGACTAGCCAAAAGTAAATAAAGCTAAAAGATAAAATTACCACTAATTTAAAATAAGGCATAAATACAACAGAGACAGCTTGTAACTTACAATACTTTGATGTCTTAAATTTTGTTCGAGCAAAGCTCAAAAGTTGGCGGTATCTAACAGAGTTAGTAATATGAGATTAAGCATATTTTTTATCCGTGATGTTTGACAAATAAAATGCTTAAGTGGAAGTGATGGTCGATGTTTGAGCTCTTTTATTAGAGAGAGATTTGCTAACATATTTTAAAATACCAAGTTTAATCTTATATTAGATAGTTGAAGAGATATTCTTACATAGCTAAGAAGGTCGAGGTGATGACCTAAATGCGTGAAAACGCCATTCTTCCTGCCGGTGATAATCTCTAGAATCAGCACCCCGTAGCTAAACACATCTGATTTAGTAGAGAGGATACCATGCATTGCATATTCTGGTGCCATGTAACCACTTAAAAAATAATTGAATTGTCAGCTTCTATAATTCGCAAGACAGGATATTTCTTAGGAAAATTTACATACATACCACCCAATTCTTACGCATTTGATCTAACACTCAAACATTAATATTTACACTCATAGTATCTTAGTGCCATAAACCTATTCTATTTAAGAAGAAAAATGATGATGGTATTTTTAATATGATGGTAAAGATTTGAGTGATATGCATGTAAATATGAATATTTTGGTGTTAGATATGAAAATACAAAAGAATTGAGGGGTATATATGTAAATACATAATACTTACTATGTTCCGGCAATTCGATTTGTGTTTTGCTCTGATTGATCAATCTGGAAAAGCCTTGCGAGGCCAAAATCTGATATTTTAGGAGTCATGGTGTCGTCAAGCAATATGTTGCTTGCTTTAAGATCCCGATGAATGATTTTGAGACGCGAATCTTCATGAAGATAAAGAAGGCCTCGCCCAATACCTTCTATGATCTTGTATCTGGTTCCCCAATCCAACCGCGTTCCCTCTGCAGGGTCTGTAAATTCAATTAATGCAGAGGAAGGCGTTATTTTAATTTTATGGAATGCATAAAAACCAAAACTCATTAAGCGATGAAACCATATATTCTGTTGAATTTATGCAGAAAACTATCCAAAATTCATTTTCTGAAAGAGAGAGGGGAAAGATAGGCATACCAAATAAGTATTTGTCAAGGCTCCTCTTAGGCAGATATTCATAGACAAGCATTTTTTCATTTTGCTCCAAGCAAAAACCAAACAATCTCACAAGGTTCCTATGCTGAAGCTTGGCAACCAGAACAGCCTCAGTTTTCCATTCTACTAATCCTTGTGTTGAAGTCCTTGAAAGTCGTTTTACAGCAATCTGTTGTCCATCTTCCAGTAAACCCTGGATTAAGATTTAACCAAATAATTTATTTCAATGTGTTGCTCAGAAATTTTATCATAGTTTAATTTGTATTAAATGAATCAACCAGCGCCTGGAAACAAAAGCTTAAAAAAAAAAAAAAAATCTACCTTATAAACTGGTCCAAATCCACCTTCTCCAAGCTTATTTTCTTCTGAGAAATCATTTGTCGCTTTGATAATTGTATCCAAATCAAATAACAGAGATTCAGTGCTCCTCATTTTCTTCAATATAGGGTGGCCTGAAGCAATTTTCTCTATCAATAGACTACCAAAGAGCTTCTTTCTGTAAATATTATTAACGAATTCGGCTTGTAAAATAAAATTATTATTACCGGTTGGCAGTCTTTTTGAGGGTTTCTTTCTCCAAAATGCAAAATATGAGGATAAAAACAGCAACGCCAAGGCAAAAGCAACAGGAAGGGCGATGGTAAGCACCGTTTTTACTGTGTTGTTTCCTTTCCCTGGACACAATGGAACATTAGTAGAAACAATCAATTCTGACTTCATAAGGGTACTGCATGCCATGATAAATAGTGTCATCTTTGTTAAGAAATAAATATAATAAACAAAATTATTTTTCAACATGAACTCTATTTCAATATGATTAATAACATTATTTTCTTCACTTAACAATCTCATACATAATAGTCTAAATTTTTCATATTATAGCTTAGTGAATATATTTGAAATATATCTCTGTATGGCACCAACTTGTCATCAATTGCAAAGGCTGATTGAGACTTTACAATACCTTAATATGTTAGAGAAAAACTTGTTTAAGATTTACCCTATTATTATATTATTTCTTTACTTTGATTCCTTCCTTATCATAATTTCGATCTATGCATTAAAAGCTCTAACTTGATATAAATTTTATTTCGCATTGATTTATATAATCATCAGCGACAAATTTCACAACAGCCTCCACTTTTATGGTATATATCATGTTTTTATTATAATTCTTGCTTTCATGGGATGTTAACTTAATTATTAAATTTAACATATCACCATTTGACATTGCATTCTACAACCCATAAAGATATACCTTACTCACATTTCAGACAACTAACATACATCTATTAATCTTAAACAAATTACATCACTAGAGAATATTTATTTGACTTAGTATTGACTCCAACCTATAATATAATTATACCAAGATACAGCTTTAGTTTTGTGATCCCAAAACCTGCAATCTTACAAAAAGCTCAATATCATGTGTAAACAAAGCCAAAATAAGTTGGACTATATATAGAAAATTTATCAACATTAGAAGATATTTAATTAAAAGGGTTGAGCCTGAAACTCACTATTCTTTGCATCTATTATTTTCTACCACCAAATGAGTATCTTCAACTTAATAACTAAACATTTGTAATTGTACATCCGTTTGTTGGTTTGATTATATGATCATCTTTTTTTTTTTATTCTCTTCATCAACAGAAAATAGTTCATTTTATATGTTTTTTTCTCTTTCACTAGAAGTAGTAAAGTTTTTTAATATAAATTGAGATATAATCTTATCATGCTTGGATACTAACCCACATATCGGATCACCTTCAAATCCTTAATAAACATAAATTGATTTCAAGAATCACCACTTTTGAAATAAGTGAGTTCCTAACAACCTTTAAACTTATCATATTACAACCGTTTAATATGAAATCACAAAAGTGCTAGTAAGATGGAGGAAAATATAATATGAAATCTCTAAAGTTCTTGTAATATGGAGGTAAGGAGTACGCTAATAATAAATTGATACTTCATATATTAATATCCATCAAATCACAAATGACACTTTCATGTAATTAAAGTAATTAAAAAAAACTTTTGCTTTTGATGCAATTTTTTTAAGTTGTCATTTATAAACAAGGACTCCAATTAAGCTACAATCCTTCTACTGCTATTATCTCAAAGAAAATAATGAGAGAAATAATGACAAATTGGATCACCATCACATTGTTTGTATTTGGTTATGGATTCTAATCTATGACTTAAATATCCTTATAAGTATCTATAAGTAATATAACCTAAGAGCTCCTTATATATATCTAAGGATAGATATTTATCTAAGAAGATAATTTTAAGTCAATCTTAAGTAAATAGAGACTTTTGTATCCAATCAAGTATACTCCATTACTCACCACACAAGAGTTTATAATCATTAATGACTTTTATGCTCTCATTATGTCCGTAATTTTAAAATATTATTTTGTAGCAAACTAAATTAGCAATGGAGTTATATCGTAATTATTATTTTTTAATGATTTCATATGACAATAAATTTGCATGATTAGTGTAGATGTGCCACATTCGTAAAGGCTTGAGATCATTAAGAATTATCATAAAGATGTCTGATATGATATTGGACTTTTGTGAGTTGAAGTTAAGCTTAAATTTATCACTCTTACTAAAACTATTGTGAAGATGGATATATAATTTGATTTAAATTTATGATAAAAAAATTTTACACAAATTTTATTTTTGATTAATCATTATCATTTTTTTTATAAGACTAAAGTAAATTATTTTGAAATTTGAGAATATTTTCATATTTAATATTTCATTTGCATGAGATTCATTGTTAACATAATCATCACAGAGGTATTTAAATATATTCATTTTATTGCTTTGAATTTTGTAGACTTTGCCCACTCGTAGAAAGTCGATTTTGTGATTTGCATGAGATTTAATTTTTTTTTAAAACTAATTGTGTTATGAACCTTACTGACTTTACCTATTACAATTACAGACTTGAGTTTGCAAGTTAAATTAATTATTGGACATTTTAAAATATTTTTTTAATTAAAGAGCTTGAAGGTTGCATGTAAAGAGAGGATAAAAACAATTTTCTAGATTTTATGGATAAGTATTCAATTATGAAATTTGCTTGATTAGAGGAAGCTCTTTTGATTGTTTTTGTAAGAGTTGAACAAGGGGTGAAAGTATTTATCAACTTTAATCCTAGGGACACTATGGACCTCACTTTTGTAAGAGTTCAAGACCATGGTTCCTTAATCAGTAACCCCTAGTTGGCTTTCTTTACCATAGTGAATGGCCAACTCATTTCCAAGACCAAAAATTTTTTAGTTCAAATAAGTTCAAACTAAAAACTACCTATTTAATGTAGTTAATAAATCAATAGCAAGTTCATAAAATCAAGAGAACCAAAATCTAGTTTTAGCTCAAGTAGGTACAAGTTGTTGATTGGTATCTTATAGAACCCTTAGACCTAATTAGCCTAAAATAATTTTTAAAACTCTAGATTCCTCCAAATGAGTTTAGAATTTTTTCTACAATCTCACTTATTTAATAGGTTTTGTAATCTTATATAATCAAGTCAACCTTGTTAAATTGTGGGACCTACAAAAGTCAACAATCATCTTTCATTAATATTTTAACACTTTTCAAATTCATATAGAGAGTATACTATGGATCCATTTTGATCTAAATTGAAGATACTATACTCTTCGTCAAGGTGGTCCATTAAAAGTTCATTTAGTAAAATTCTATCATAACCCTAATTTAATCCCACTTGGCTCCATATAAAACCAACTGCCTTAGAATATTATTTTAACACATCAAAATTCAACTAAATGATTTGTCAACCCTTTTTAACCAAATGATCTACTAAAGGTCCTTTGTGCCAAAATTTAAAAATCATTTTTAGAGAGTGAGGACTAATTAATGGTAAGTTATTTTAAGAATTCCTTGAATTCTACTTGATGTTCTCAATCCAAAATCCAAGCTTAAGTAACCCACTTAAGTCTTTGACCCATGATTACCCATTAAGCTAGTCTTAGGTTAAACCATTTCAAACTCAATTTAAATTAAACATAATTCTAGTAAATACCTCTTAAGGTTATTTCATTTAATTAAACTTATTTTTTCCTCAATTGTGGCCAATTTTATTTTAAATTAACATCCATCATAATATCCAAAAGCACAAAACAAATCAAACTAAAAGTTGATAAAAATTAAGAAATAGAAAGACATGTTTAAAACTATATGTACTAGATTATTTTCATTTTTTTAAAACATTTGATAGAATGATGAGAACAACTTACTTATTGGCGTTTTCCCCTCCTCATGAAGTTTAACAAAATCATCATGATATGATTCATAACTTATTCTATGATCAGAAAAGCATATAACTTATTTTAGAAATAAACAACTTTCATATATCTAAAAGTATGGCTTATATAAATGATAGTCACCCATTGCATGGGGTTTAAATGATAAAATGTAAAATAAAAATATGATATTAGATTACTGATTTTCCTTCCACACACACACACACGCGCGCGCGCGCACACACACACACACACACACAAACACACAAAATCTTTATATATGTCAGTCGTTATTATTATATTTTTTTATATACTAAACTCCAAACTAACTTAATTTCTTAACTAGAGATTTATAGTTTTATATCTCAACTTTGTAACAAACAAGATCATCATAAATGAGGTACTAAGCTAAAGGATATGGCCAAAATAGCAAATTTGGCATGGATAAATCGTTTAAAAATGAACCTAAAATGATGAGAACTAAGAATTTAATTGTAATATTATAGTGTTGAAGTAAACAATAAAATATTGCATAGCATTTTATTACTATAATATATCACTTGTGTAGAACAAGCTTTTAGCTAGCATGGATGTTAGTTTTGATTTTGCTAGTCTAATGAAAACCTTTGGCTCTAATCATGTCCGCATTATAGTTTTATTGAATCAGTCAATTGAAGGTCCTAAACCAAATTTCATCAAGAACATTTAATTGGGGTATGCTTGAAAATGTTAGCCAAAAGGATTACTAAGACCAAATCAACGGGTTGCAACGATCAAATCTTCTATGAAACACCTAATGAACCCAAATGAAAATTTAATTTGAACCAAACGATCCAATTTTGCTCAAATTGATCCAATGGTATCGAATGTGCTTAGAATTTTCCTGAGAATTGTTAGTTAACCTTGAAAGTTATGATTTAATTAGACAGATTGTATCGAACTAAAAGTTACTTGAATAAAGGAGAACTTAAATAAAAGATTAAATGTGATTGGACCAATCAATTTGATCGATTAATATGAAATTGGTCATAATAATCAAGTTATCTTTATAGGGTCAATTAAGGTAAAATGACATAATCAAGAGATGATTGAGATTGAATAGTTAATTGGATGCATTATTTATAGTAATTACATTAAATTGATCGATAATGTAAATATGGCCCATTTACATTAATAATAGAAAATGAGTTGATAAGTTAAATTAGGCTTGATGAAAAGTCAACGAACTCAATCCCTTATATAACTAATTAATTTAAAAACATTTTCAAGCGTTAATTGAGGCTTAATTTGGGTAAAACGATTAAGTAGGTCTTAATGCTTCGATACAATTAATTATTGCTAAGAGAATGAATTGACTTATTGAAGGGCTAGTTGGGATTAAGACATTCATGATTTACATATTGAAGTTATATCATGTCTTCTAGAATAATCGATTTGAAAAATTTGACTAAAATTGAAGGAATTTATCCTATTGGGGCAGATAAATTTAGGTTTAATAGAGTTAACTGGTCCAATTAAATCTACAAAAGAAAATGTTCTTGTCAGTTTATTAGGAACATTTTAAAAGCTATGCAGGTGATTGGCCTTGGGTTGTTTGTCAAATAAAAGGTATTGGCTCACATCAATCTAATTAGGTCATATATGTAATGCTAGAGTTTAAAGAGGCCTAGCCTACTTAATAATCAACTATGATTTTATCATTTAGGATTTCATGAACTAAATCCTATAAAAGAGGTAGGGCCAAGTGATAAAAGCATTTAGTTGAAATAATCAAATATTTCCAAGAGTTAAAAGGATATCGGGATAGCTGGATCATTGACCAAATTGCATCGCCATATATCAAACTCAATAAGCCTCATTATTAATTGCTTTACAATTATAAGTAATTTAAGTAATGCGAAGGAATTAAGTGTTTTCACAATCTATTGGTTTTATTGGGACCAATTGGGGTTAAGCTTAAAAAGTATTATACTCAAGGACTAAAAACAAATCTATTTGAAAATAAAATAATTGAATTCAAGATGATTTGAATGAGGAATAGGTTCATTCAAGAACTACTTCGATATCCAATAAAATCTATAACTGGCTAAAGTTAATTTCAATTCAACCTAAATTATGGTTGATATAAGATTGTTACCCAGGCTAACCTTAAAAAAACTCGAAAGATGGTTGGAATAAAAGAATTATATTAAAAAGGAATATTGGGAACACTTCTAAAACTATGCTAAACATCTAAGCAAACGAGTTGAATTATTTTAGTTCATGTAAATGAAGGATGAGGGAAGCAATCTAAGACTTATCTAAGGGGCAAATTAACCTCACATCAAAGTGTTGATTTTTTTACATTGAAACACCAAAGTTGTCTTAACACTTATCTATAAACAGGCGTGTAGTGTTTGATACACGTCGGGTTCAAACATGTGCCCGACACTTGTTAAACACGCCCACCGAAAATCTAATTTGAGAAAAAATAAAAAATAAAATCAAACACATCATAAGTAATAAAATTTAAATTTTGTAGATAGTAAGATATCTATCTATCTATCTATATATATATATATATATATATATATATATATATATATATATATATATATATATATATATATATATATATATATTGATTCTCATAATTTTTTATTTTAGTTAAACTTTGGTTATTTATTATATTTTATTGTACTTAGTATTTTTTTCATAATTTTTTTCCTACATTCAGGATATATGATAATATGATAATCGTTTTTGCACACACACGAACACATTCAAACATGTATGTATATATATGTCGTCTCATTGTGATTTATTGGTTGATAGAGTTTGCAAGCGCTCCTAAGGTCATACGTTCAATTCCATCTATGTGCTAGATAAAATTTACGGTCACATGATGTTGGTCGGGAGGCTGGTATATATAATAGTCTCTGACTAAAATATATATAGTTAAAACCTGGCGAAACTTGAGCGAAACATGAGATCGGAGATAATAAATTGAAGCAAGCCCAAATAAAATTAAGACAAGCAAATTTATTCTCGGTTTGGCCATCCTTACCATTAACACTGCCGGCATCCTCAACAGCAGCCCGTGACGGAGGCGTTGGCGATTGTTGCGGAGGCGGCGGTGGCGATAACGAAAAAAATGAAGTGGTCTCAAACCTCGTTATGCAGCTTACGGTCATTACCTGTCCTCCAACGTTGTTAACTGGAAGTTTCGCAGCCACCTGTTCAAGACATTGCTGACAGTCACTGCTTGATAGGTCTTGGGTACACCACGCCATTCCATAGAGGTCTCTGCTGTCAGAATAGTTAGCAACCCCAACTCCAAACCTCGAATCAGCCTCAGAAGCTTTTGGTGATATCTTAGTCATCAGATCGTTCACTGTCTGGTTAAAGACCGCCGGATTTGGGGCGTTATTCGGGTTCGTTAAATAGACCCACAGTGTTGTCTCAAGTATGGAGAAAAAGCGCCGGTCTGAGTAGCGGAGTACACAGTCATCAGCGCGGTAGGCTGCTGACTTGCGTAGAGGACAGCCGCCCTTGGGTTCTACTACAGCTGCGGCTAAGCTGTTGAGGCAGTCGATACATGTGGCCGCGGAGGCATCAGGGCGACACTGCGCGAGGCCGAATACCTGTGCATCTGGTGCACTTCCGATGTTGGCGGTAGAGTAAAATGAAGAGTTCCAGCTGGACGCGGTGAGTTTGGTTAGGAGGCTGCGGAGGTTGGATTCGTACGGACTTCCGGCGGTGAAGTTGGTGTCGCCGCAGTAGGTGAGAAGGATGTCCTCGGACCGAGTTCTGGAGCAGAGAAACACTAAAATTTGCAGGGAAATGAGTAGAGAGGTAGGAAGCGCCATGGCTGATGGTTAGAATCTTCCTCCTCCATGGAGCTACATAAACCGAAGGAAAATGCTTGTTGTGCAGTAGAAGGCGCGATGATCTACGCGTTAATTTCTGCGGAAATTTCTTTTGGAAAAGTTGGTACAGGCTCAAGTTTGTTAAAAAATTAGAGAACTTACGTGTGGACCGAAAACATGGCAACCACTGTTAGCCTCTAGAACCAATTGGCAAAATAACACATTTTAATGAGGACTTCGTTCTGCATTTGAATTGTAAGCTTCAATTGTAACCTAACAAGAATTTTCTGTCTCGAGAGCTAAATTGCCGTAGTTGAAGGCGATAGGTATCTTCTTTTCTTCTTTAATTTATTTCATCATAATTTTAATGGGCGGACCCCCGTGTAAGTGAGGATGCAATTGCCTCCAAGTTCTGCTTTAATCACACTTATGAAATGGTTGACTTGATTAAATTTGTATAATGCTACTTTATAAATCAAGATAATCCAAATAAGTTTATGAGTTAAAATTATTATTATTATTATTATTATTATTATTTTTCTATTCCATTCTTGAGATAGCCTTCACGAGTCATGCTCATAATTCGGTCAAAAAACGTAATTCTATTTGTTATGCCTTTTGATTTAAAGAGTAAGAATTGCTACTTTTCAACGTAGGACTAAACTTTATTATGTGTAAATAATAATTGTGATACCCACACACGAGACCACCAAAAACTTTCTCTGCCTGTTGTTTTATTTTTCAAAAATTTAAACGCGTTCCATTCAATTCCTATGTATTTACAAATTGAACACCTATACTACAATATTACAAACATATCATCTAAACTATGCATTAAAAGGTGTATTCTATTTTCTTAAAATTTAAAATAATAGTACCACAAAAGCTAAAATACTAGCATTCTTTATGTGATAAATTTGGGTGATATAAATATAAAAAATAAAGTTTAAATGTTAGACAAGAATCCTACGGTATGTATGTAAATGCTAGTTTATTAAAAAAAATAGTTTTGCATACTTCTAACGTATAATTAAAATTTTAAAAAAAAATCTGTTTTATTTGTGATATTTTAGCTAAAAAAAACAAAAAAATATGAGGTAAAATGATAATTAATTTGAATATGTAAATTTATTTTTTAATCGTTTGACATAAGATTATTTATTAGTTTTTTAAATAAATTTTTGGTAATTAGTAAAAAATTCATATAAAATTATAATTAATTTAATTTAACTTTTCAATTACAGATATCTATCTTAGAAACTTCTTACGAGGAAGTTTCATTTGTCTGTTTAGTGCATACTTGCCTGAAATAATCATGAAGACATTGTTTATGGAAAAATGACTATCTTGGCCCTGTTCTGTAAAACTGTTTATAAGATACTGTAACGACCACATTATTGAAACTTCAGAAGCAAAAATTCATTTCTAAACATTACAAAAAGTTTGGATGCAATAGTCACTTAACAGTAAGCTCCGAAAGTGCTAAATTTTTTTCTTTGAAATAATTACAGATATGCAACGCAATCTTATGTATTTACATGTGTAACATGTAAACTTTAATTTTTATGAAATTTTGCATACTATTTTGGAGGTCACGGGGAAGAGTTGGGTAGCATAAATGTAGTAAAGTTAATTTAAGCATTAGGTATGTAAATATATGAAATTAATTATTATTAAGGAATAAATTTAAGTGGTAGATATGCTTATATATGGAATTGATTAATATAATTGCAGATAGACATTTTACGACACAGTGAAATTTAAGAGAGAAAAAAAGAAGTTTAAAACAATTACAATGACTACTAATAAGATGATTACATTATTTTTAACATTAAGACAGAGTAGCTCTCGTACTAGACTTTCCTCAAGTGATGTTCTCCATTCTTCATCATTGTCATCAGGGGAATCTAGCGAACCGTCTACCCAACGGAATCATCGTCACCAGGGAAATCATCAAATTGCTTACCAAACACATGTATTCAAACCATATGAAATCATAACATGTATCATGTATTCATACCCAATATAGCAGCATAGCTTACTAAACACTAGAGAGCTGCTATAAAATCTAGAACTAAACAAAGCTATAAAACCTTACAGAGCTTTAGAATGTAGTGATGACCTGCTACAAAATCAGAAAATTTCAGAACAAAAATTCTCATAAGAATCCTGCTTAAATGCTACAAATGACAAAAATCAATTCGTGTAACCACAAATTCATCTTAAATGCTGCCCAATTCGTGTTACCACAAAGTTTGTAAGGCTTCTTTTGGAGTCCTGAAGATACAAAGAGGCGAAGAAATAAAATGAGAAATGGAAGCTACTACCACGGATGCATGAATGCCCAATTCGTGTTACCACAAAGCTTCTACCACTGATGCATGAATGCTACAGTTACATACGACTGCAAATGAATCGAGCATTCAATAAGATAATGAGAAAACAGAACTACCACATACAGACCATTAAACTAATAAGTTTTATTTTGAGGGAGTTCATGCCTCATTATTCCTTTGCAATCAATAAAAGATTTTTCAACAGCTCTATAGAAGAAAAGAAACGAAAACAGATTTCAACTTCGTCTTAAACCCACTAATAACTGTACACTTCAAAAACTGGAGATCAAATCTGCATTATACATCCATTTTACAGAGCTTACACCCTTGTATGAAAATATGGAGATCAACTTCGTCTCAAAGCATATGACATGCATAGAAGGCTTAAATATCCAATATTTCGTCAAAAAACGTAAATTCAATTATCAAAGAAATAAAAAATAATAATGATTTCTTGCAGTTTTTTAAGCTTGGATAAGATTTCATCAAATGCATATTCTGCTGTCTTTCACAGCCACCAACATTTTCTGCAGTTTTTTAATCTTAGATAAGATTTCATCAAGTGCAAGTGAGGTATGGATTGAATGTAACATTGAGCATCTTTTATGAAATATTTAAAATAAAGTTGCTTTTCCATTTATTACAAAAATTAAGGCAAGAATGTTTAAACGTATACAAAGAATGCGATAGAGGCAAAGGAACTTACATCTTAGCTAGCATCTAATGTTTACTGCTCAGTTGTATTATGAGATTGGGGTACTCATTTGCGAATCAAGACTATAGGGTTTCAAAAGTCTGATCTAGAAGTGATTTACATCAGGGACTTTAACTAAAATAATTGTGACAATAAATGACATGTAAGTTCTAATCTTATAAAGCACAACTTCTCCTACAAGGAAAAAGATATTACCTCATTATATTGATAATCTGAACTTGGAATAAAAAACTTTATATCAACCAGTCTATTGTTGTTTATAGTAGAATTGATGTTAGTTCAAGAGAACTAACTACATAATAGTAGATGGTCACATTTTAAGTATACATTAGCTTCAAGAAAAATCTTTCTCAAGGTAATCCTCTTAAGATTAAGATAATGAAAATATAAATGTCATCCATTATCAATCAATAAGAGGACCAGAATAATTTCTTCCTGGCCAGATAAAGAAGAGCAACTTTGAGCGCAAGTAACCATTGTCTCCCATTGTTGCCCGACATTCAAGTTACCTTTGCTTTAAGGAATATGATAGCAGAAGAAATGTAGGGTGAAGAGAAACAATAAATTGTCATATGCTTTGATATACTTGTGATGCAGATCAAGTAGCGAGAAGAGAAAAAAAAACATCCAAGGAATGCCAGTTAATGTTTCCGTCCAAGAAATTTTCATCCAAGGAATGGCAGTTAATGTTTCCAGGTTTCCAAAGTAGCCAATTGAATGCCTTCTATATTCATTGCATTTGAAGAGAGCAGATTTCCTTGGTAATGGAAACAATGGTTGCTTAAAATTTTAAGCCAACCTAAAGTGCCTCACTAGATATATGGTCTAGCATTAAGAAGATAATCTTACCTTAATATTTAGCACCTCCAACGACGGAAACACATAAACCTTGTCATTCTCGTACCATTTACAATCAAGCCGCTTTGCTTTGGCATGTTACAAAGGTACAACGACTTGAAAATGAGGAAGAGTTAGGTTAAGCATGGAAATAAACAATCATATGCTGTTGTACCTACTCTATCAAACCAATCCTCCAATACTTGTAATCCCTTAATATTTAGCATCTCTAACGATGGAAACACAGAAACCTTGCCATTCCCATGGAATTTACAATCAAAATACATCACCCAAAAGGAAATAAACAGTCATTTGTTTTTGTTCCTGTAGCGTAAACTCACGGATTCAGTTCTGGTCGAGGAAGAAGAACTCACGACTTTGGTCGAGGAAGGAGCCACTCACGGATCAAGCATTTCACAGGGGCGAAGAGAGCATGAAAACAAGGGAAGAAGATGAGTTTAGGATTACCTGCCACGTGCTTCCTGGATTCGGTCCTGGTTGAGAAAGTAGAACACGCGATGTCGGGAAGCGAGATGGCAAGACGGCACGGGAAGACACTAGGTTTGAGGGCTTCTTTGCACCAAAAACATGGGCAAATTGGAATATTTAGCGAGGCAAAGCTGGGGCCACAGGGTCGATCCCGCGACCCGCTTTAGCTTCCTTAGGCTTCGAAGCGGGGAGCCAAATGATAAAATATAGCGGCCTGATGCAGCAACACTGTAAAAAATCACCCCCAAACGGAGCCTTGGTTATAAGATTTGACTATTCTGTATCAATTAAAAAAAATAGGAAATTTACATATTTAACATGCAATTCCTATGTGTTTACATATCTCACACCTGAAGTTTCATATTTACACAGTACTTTGACGCTTTAGACTTGTGTATGAAAACGTGTATTTGACTTTTAAAAAATAGTAATAGCCATTTTTGGTGTGATATTACAGATTTTAGTGCTCTGTGTGTAAATATGAAACTCGTTCATTCATCCGAAGCCCTTCATCTTTTCGCAATTTTATTTCAAAAGATCCAACCTCCCAGTTCCCTGCAGTATCTGGAAGATACCATCTTATTTATCTTATGCATGCCTTCTGATAAGGTAATTACTATTTTCTTCATTTGATTTGTCCTTTAACCCAGGCTGTAGTCAAGTTATATGATGCATTGGACAAATGTGAAGAGATACTGAGCAAGCAGCGCTATATTTGCGGGAATGAGTTGATAGAAGCTGATATTCGTCTTTTTATAACTCTGAAGGTTTGATGAGGTAAAAATCTTCAACTCATAATAGGTTGCATAATTTCTTAATTGCAAGTGGTGACTAATTTTTTGGTTCTGCCTGTCCATCATATGCACGTCTTTTTTAATGCCATTTAATGAAGAGGTGTATGATGAAATTGGAGTTCTTGACTTGGAAAAAGCTGCCCACCGTTACACATGAACATTTCAAGAGTAACTTCCATATTTAATATGGCTTTAGGTTAGCACCATAGCTAGTACACATGCGACTCTGGCACAAGAATTGCGCAAGGTTAGCTTTCTTTGTCAAGCCTATAATCATTGAGTAAAAAGAAGTTCACAAAGTATAAATCTCCTTTCTTCTAGACTCAGCTTCCATAATCTAAATAGAAACACAATAAAAAATAGAAGGTAGGTAAATTTTGCTAGCATATATGAATCATCGTCCTCCATTGATTTATTTTGAGCGTGACATGAGTTGGTAATTCTTGTTTGCTGAAAAATCTGGGCATTCTATATTAGTCTCTTGCTTTTTCATCCTGTTTCCTCATAAAATTGCAAAAAGTTGAATAATTGTGTGCTATGTTGGTAAATGCTCTAAAATATCAGTCCGAGGAACTTATTCGAACATAGTTTTAACTGAAAGATAGTTTTATGTAAGAAGAATATATTGACTGAAAACATAACATACCGTTGGAATAGAAAATACAATCTGGATCAACACTGTTTGTATCTTTTTAGAGCATTCACATACATTTAACTCCTTGTCTATTTTATTTTTTTAAAGTTGAAATAGTGGTGTTTTTTTGTTGATGTACTATGAAAGATGGTTTTATAAATGTAAAAGTTAAATTTAGATGTTAAATATGGCAATACATAAGAGTTGCGTGGTATGTATGGAAATGCTCCTTTAGTTTTTTGTAATTTTAAATGTTTCACCCTAATGAACCATTGCTCTTTAAAAATATGCAAATTATGAGGAAACTAAATGAAAGTGAAGGATGAATTCATGTAACGTAAATGTTTGGAACCTGATTATCTAATTTTGAAAAAGTTGAATATTTTGGGTTGCTAATGTCTTGAAGTTTGACCTTCAAAAATGTTGCTTGGTTATTAACTGCTTATAGGAATGATTTTTTGGTCTTTAAATTATTGCTTGCTTGAATAATCATCTTGGCACCCGTTGAAATTATTCTATTTTATTTTTTTTGTTATCTGTGACTTTTCCTTTTCCTCTCAAAGTCTATTGACGTTCTTGATATAATATTTATGACATGAAGAAGTATTTGTTTGTTGTTCATATGCACTACACGCTTGGAAGTAATTGTTTCCATTTTGCTGCTTTTATGAAAGATGAGCTCCATAAATTCAGGGACGTCTCGAAGATTGTATGCTATTGCGGACTGGAGACTTCATTTTTGAGGTCATGTCAGGCTCACAGCTACGGTCAAAACTTTTATAGTTGCCTTTGGAGACTTGCAGAACAGTGTGACTTCTTCTGATGAGCCGACGGTCAAGTTGATTTCATTGCTAGAGGTGATCACGAATTGATAGCATCATTGGAGGACAATATAGGAGGAGACACCCATCTCCTTCATGTTAAAAACAACATCATCATTATTTTACTCATAATTTTATTAATTTTTTTTCTTTTTCCTAGCACTTTTTGTACTCACTACTAATTGATTAGTGTATCAGAACTTTTTTTGTGTTTTGAAATGAATTTTTGTTTCTGAAATATCATATATATTGGTGTCATATTTATGTTACAGAAAAAATTTACTAAACAAGGGCAGATTGGTTATTTTCTCAAAAACAGCTGCCCTATAGTTGTTTTCACACAGCTGCAGAAAACAAACAGTCAGCTTTCTTGCAGCAGCTTCCCTGCAGCAGCGCAGGTGAAGCTGAAAAGGTGAGAAGCTACAACTGCGCCAAACAAACTCTTAGTGGTTTCTGAGAGGCCATTGGCCCTGCCATGATTGTGATCTATATAAGTTCATATATACTTGGTCGATAACCTAAAGCCTCGTTTAAAGGTTGCTATCGGCGGAGGTTGCTGATAATCTTTATTGTGATAGCTTATAGCAAAGGTTGTAATCTAACCAAATGGAACCAAATATGTATTAAACTACCTAGTCTTACTATAAGTAAGTTTTGTTCAACCCATTGTCACTCCCCGCCATATTTTAGAAATTGACAATGCAAGCATGTGAAGGAAGATTCTAGAGGAGACCGGATTGAAAAGAGGCATCCAAGAGACTCTAGAAGATTCCAACATATTCCGGAGAAGGCTAGAAGAAAATGCTCCAAGGAAGAACACAAGAATAACCTAGAATGTTCTAGGTCATGCATGTAACATGAATAAGTGGAGAATACTCTAGAAGCTAGGATATTCTCATTTATTCTAGAATGTTTCCTTGGGGGGCTTGGAGGGGACTATAAATAGGGGACCCCATCCCTCATTTGTAACTAACCAAGCATTTGAATCAGAGCTTCAAGTATTCAAGTGTGAAGTGTTCCTCTCTCTACTCTTCTTCTTAAAGCATATTGTGCTTAAAAGTTCTAGCCTTGCGAGGTTTAGGCTGATTTACTGCTAAATGAGAGCGCTAACGCCACACGGGTGACTACAGAAAGGTTAGTCCGTGATAAGTTGTATTAGAGCTTGGTTTGAAGATATGACAAAGAGTGTTAGGGAGCACACAATGGATTTCAAAGCCAAAAACATGGAAACATCTCAACAAGGGTGAGGTCACCAAGAGGAAAGAGATCCCGCTACATCCAAGCTGCACGAGAGGTCAAGGAGATCATTCATAACCTTGATTCACGCCTTACTCGAGTGGAGGAGGCAATGAATGGTTTGGAGGGAATGTAGAGGATCTTGGCCAAAGGGTTGATGGACTTGAAGAGTAGGATGTCACCATCTGTTCAACGATTAGAGGTATGTTACTTCAACTTGATGAGACCTTAATGGGCTATATGGCTAAGTTTCATGAGAATTTGTTAGTAAAGCTCCAAGAGGAGCAAAGATCCTATGAGGATGAGATGAGCAGCGTGTGTGTTTCCTTGGAGGAGATGCTTGGAGAAATTTTGTTATGCAAGAGGCTACTAGTGACATCCACAAGCCATACTACTTTCGAAGGAAAGAATATCGAAGTTCCAAAAGCCATGAGTTTTGGAGGGGGTTGTGACATGAAGGAAGTAAACAACTTCCTATGGGGACTAGAGTAATACTTTGTTGCGATGAGGATTATAGATGAAGAGGCAAGAATACAATTCACAACCCTTTATCTCTCAGACATCGCTATGTTCTGATGGAGAAGAAGAAAATGAGATGTAGAGAAAGGTTTGTGCTCCATGTCCACTTTTAATGACTTCAAGAGAGAGCTAAAGAGGCAGTTTTACCCCAAGAATGTCGAGGATGAGGCTAGAGCCTGGTTGCGAAGGCTCAAGCAAGAGTTGATTTAGAAGTACATCAAGGAGTTTACAAGCTTGGTTCTTAAAATCCCCAATATGTCAGACAAGGACGCTCTATTCAACTTCATGGATGGGCTCCAACATTGGGCAAAGACCGAGCTAAGGAGACGAGGAGTGTAAGATCTTGACCCAGCCATCGCGACTGCTAAAAGCTTGGTTGATTATTCAAAGGAGTCTAGAAAGCATGAAGATAAGAAGAGTTGGGATGTCAAAAGTGGAGATGACAAGGGCAAACATAAGGAGGAGAAAATTTGTGAAGACCCCAACAAAGGAAAGGGACAAGGGGAAGAATAACAACAAGCCATATCAAAACCACTGCTTTCTTTGTGAAGGACCTCATTGGGCAAGGGATTGTCCTCATAAGAAGGCCCTTAACTCTCTCCTTGCAAGCCATAAGGAGGAAAGTGACAGGGAGAATGGCATGGAGGCACAAGTGGGAGCTTATCAACTGTTGAACAGGATGAAAGCTCCGATAAAACCCTAAGGTAAGGGGTTACTCTTTGTAGAGATAGCAATATGAGAGAAGACCACTAGAGCAACGATGGATATGGGTGCTTCCCACAACTTCATCTCTAAGGAGGAAGCAAGGAGGTTGGGGTTGCAGACGAATAAATGAGGAGGCTCCATTAAAGTCGTCAACTCAGCAAAGGAGCCAATCAATGGAATGATGAAGGGAGTCAAGACCAGTATTGGGGTATGGTTAGGTACTTTAGACTTCCTTGTCATCCCTTTGGATGATTACAAGGTTGTCCTGGGGATGAGCTTCTTGAAGCAAGCAAAAGCATTCCCAATGTCATTCGCCAATAGCCTATGCATCATGAAAGGAGGTCAAGCATGCTCAGTACCGCTTTTGAGGCTAAGCAAGCAAGGATCCAAAAAGCTACTGGAGATCGAGCTCAAGGAGGGTAATCCACAGGGCAATGGTAGTCACTTGGCAAGGGAAGCAGTGGAGACCCATGAAGACTTGCCAAGGAATGTGGTGGAGGTTCCTAAAGAACTATCACCAAGAAGGGATCAGAAGAGGCTGGAGCTAAAGATAGAGTTGTTAGCCAGGAAGACTTGCTGCATGACACCCCCTCTCCCATAACACTAAGAAGAAACCAAAGTCTGCCAAGTCTGGGTGCAAATTGAGGAGGCAGCTTCAAAGGTGTAGGGGGAGCGACAATGAGGACATGCAGGTTTAAGTAGAGGAGAGTGTCACGCCTGCCATATCCAAGAAATTGGCAATGCAAGCATGGGAAGGAAGATTCTAGATAAGACCGGATTGAAGAGAGGAATCCAAGAGATTTTAGAAGATTCCACCAAATTCCTGAGAAGGCTCGAAGGAAATGCTCCATGACTTAACTCAAGAATAACCTAGAATGTTTAGGGTTTAGGGTTTAGGGTTTAGGGTTTAGGGTACTCAAATTCAAATTCGACCTTCAAGATCTCAAATCAAATCTCAATCAAATTCTAACTCAATCTTCCAAATCTGAAATCCAATCCGTTCTACTCTCTCCCGCGGTCGATTCCATTGGCACGGAGCCATGAGGTTTTCGATTCGGATCTGATGGCGAGGAATTGTATCCAATCCAAACCAGCAACTTTCGATCAACTCTTTTGAATGGGATATGTAGCATCTACATATTCCCTCCTAATCTGTTTCTTTCCACAAAAAAATCTTTTACAACTTTCATGAAATCCTCGAAACACCAAAATTCCACACTTTTCAAATCAACACTACAAATCTTTGCAAAATCAATTACCATTCAAAATCAAATTCTTGGGGTTGAGGATTTTACATCCGATACTGCATTGCTTTAGGTTTTTTCCCTACTGCAATGAAATACATCAAAACCAAATTCTTGGGGTTGAGGATTTTACATCCGAGACTGCATTGCTTTAGGATTCTTTCCCTATCGCAATGAAATACATCAAAATCAAACTTTTGGGGTTGAGGATTTTACATCCAAGACTGCATTACTTTAGGATTCTTTCCCTATCATAATGAAATACATCAAAATCAAACTTTTGGGGTTGAGGATTTTACATCCGAGATCGCATTGCTTTAGGTTCTTTCCCTATCGCAATGAAATACATCAAAATCAAACTTTTGGGGCTGAGGATTTTACATCCGATACTGCATGGCTTTAGGTTCTTTCCCTACCGCAATGAAATACATCAAAATCAAACTTTTGGGGTTGAGGATTTTACATCCGAGACTGCATTGCTTTAGGTTCTTTCCCTATCGCAATGAAATACATCAAAATAAAACTTTTGGGATTGAGGATTTTACATCCGAGACTGCATTGCTTTAGGTTCTTTCCCTATCGCAATGAAATACATCAAAATAAAACTTTTGGTCCGAGACTGCATTGCTTTAGGTTCTTTCCCTACTGCAATGAAATACATCAAAATCAAATTCTTGGGGTTGAGGATTTTACATCCGAGACTGCATTGCTTTAGGTTCTTTCCCTATCGCAATGAAATACATCAAAATCAAATTCTTGGGGTTGAGGATTTTACATCGATACTCGCATTGCTCTAGGTTCTTTCCCTACTGCAATGAAATACATCAAAATCAAACTCTTGAGGTTAAGGATTTTACATCCAATACCGCATTGCTCTGAGATCTTTCCTCATTGTAATGGTTCAATCCAATCAATTCAATTTTCTTTTGAGGTTGAAGATGTTACATCTAAAACCACAAAATTCCAATTTTCATTTCAAGTTCAAATCCCTTCAAATTAATTTTAACAAAACTTCAATCTAAATTGAAACTCAAACTAAAATCTGAGCTCACACATCAAAATTTAAACTGAAACAAAATGAAATCTAAATCGAAATTCCCCCAGATCATGTGATTTGGGATTCACCTCCTTTTCCCTTTCCCCAGCAAGAGTTCAGGAATCTCCAGTCTCAGAGATATACTTGACACTCCCCAGCAGAAATTCTTTAATTTCATCCTAAGTTTGTCACTTGGACATCTGTGTTGGTTTTGTTGATCTTTTCGGTCAACGCCAATACGCGCGGTGTGCTTGGTTAGCACACCACACCTATCGGGGGTCCATTTGTTGACCTCATTTTTGATGAGGTCTTCTCTTCTTCTTTTTAGTACTTAGGATCTAGCCTTAGGCTTTTCCTTTGACTATCTTAGAGGATTAGAATTGAGACCCACCACTTAGAAATTCAAACCACTTCTTGACTCCCTGCAAACTCCACAAACTTGATTGTAGACCCCTAATCACCTAGAGGGTTGAAATCTAATGTGGAAGTTTAAAGGATGAGTTCCTATAGGACTCTTTGGCCTTAGGACTGCCCTGGGTGGCCTGGTCTGGTGGAGGGCTGACTTACACACACACTACACTCATACACTATACTTTCACACACCTCCTAAAACCACACCCATACCCAACTTGACCTCCTAACTCATGGAGGTGATTCACATGGATGGTCCTTAACCCCTAAGCCCTCGAGCAAGAGGGTTAGGAACAACATAGTGAATGCCTCAAATGAGTCCCTTCATGGCTCATGTGGGCTTGATATGGCTTCATGGCTCAACCAAAATGATTTCATTCCACTTACATTTACCCAATCTTCAATTTTCTAAATTTTCAATTTTTGACCTCCGGGACCCTACACCCGCCTAGCCTACCCAAAACCCTTGAAATTACCCAAAATTTTCAAAAAAAATTTCCAAATACCCAAAATTCCTCAAAACCAATCCCAAACATTCCCACATTACTCAAATTGATCATTCATAGCCAAAAATACCCAAAATTCCAAAAAATACCCCCAATACCCTCCAAATACCCAAAATGCCCCTCTTGACCCAAAAATCCAAAAATTCAGAAAATTCCCAGAAAATTCCAGAAAATCCCAAATATTCCCAATTTTATTTTGTTCAACTACACCATGGGCCAATTTTGTCAATTTACCCCACTTTTGTCAAAATCCCCAATTTGACCCATTTTAACCCAAAATGAACCCAATGTCAAACCAAACCTACCCAATTGACCCAAATTCTGGTCCAATTCAATTCTAAACTTCAATTTAACATCCCCAACACCAATCTAGACCAAATCCAAGCCCAATTTGATTGGAATTTGAATCCAATTTCACTTTTGACCTTAAAACCCAATTTGGACCCATGACCCAAACTTAGCCCAAACTAACCCAATTCAACTCCAATTAACCCCAAACCTTTTCTAAACCTTCCTTAACATCCCCACAAACAAAACACTAACATGATTTGCCCAAAATTTGGACCCAAACCCCACTCAAATTCAACCAAAAACTAAAAGGCCCAATTTTGACCTAAACTCAAACCTAACCCAAATAAGCCCAAACCCCAAAATCAAAACCCAACCAAAGTCAAAACCTCTTTGAAACACTCCCATAAACATTTCACAACATTAATTTTACATCAATTTCAAACCTAGCCAAACATTGGCCCAAGTTAGCCCAAGTTAACCCAATTTGGCCTACCATTGGCCACTTTACCAAAAAGGCACAAATCCAACCCCATTCAAACCCAAATCACTCCAAACTCATTTCAAATCACTCATGACATATCCCTAAACCAAACCCAACAATTATTTGGCCCAAACTTCTACAAAATTCTCATCCATGAATTCATTCTTAAACCTAAAGGCCCATCCCCTTTAACCTTCTTAAAAGCCCATCAAAAATGACTTCAAAAGGCCCAAAATTCATCCAAAGCCCACATGACACTTCCCCTCATCATCCATTTAATCAAAATCACCCCTAAGTTTCAAGATCATCATTAAACCAATCCAAATCAAGCCTTATGACAATTCTCCTTAAATCCATAAAAATTTCCAACACCCTTCCTCATGAAAGTTGACTAAACTTTTCCCAAGCCAAATGGAGCCATGAAGCCATGCATAAGCCACATGGGAGCCATGAGAGCCATGGAATCTACTATCCACCTCACCAAGCCATTAGTGGCAAGAGAGGGGATCTCTTTCCTAAACCTTTTTTAAACCCTTTTTACCTTAAACAAGATACACTCTAAACCATACTTTGCCACCTAATCCTTGATGTGGACTTCACTACCTTTGGTAGGTTGACTCACATGATCCTCCCAGCCCTAAACCAGAACTTGGAAGGGTGCACCAAACCCAAAATGGTGAGTTGACCCATTTGAACCCAAAGTGACCTTATCTCCATTCCATTTTAATTCAAGCCCTTTACACATGGCATTGGTCCATTGCCTACACAAAACTCCAACCCTGACCCACCTGAACCTGAGGGTGACCCATGCCAGCCGGCCAGCCGCCTGGATCGCCGGAAAACACCACACCCGAGAGCTCACATGTGAGCCAACATTGAAATTCTCCCTTGTCGAGCCGCCCCAAGTCCGATGCGTCGCCATGGCTATTCTTCCCTTGACCTAAGCGAGTCGATCCCAAGCCTTAAACCCCCCGGGAGGCCCTCCACCCTCTCCTATTTAAACCTCACCTCCTCTCGGCCATGAGAGGTGCTGAACCAGACCTTACTGAAACCCTGCCAAAATTGCTCCAGACCACTCTCCACACTTAGAGCAGTTGATCCCCAGTGACAATTTGCCATGATCCCCACCAACAGAGCCCAATTTCTCAGCCAAAATTTCACCCAAAAACAGGACATCTCCCAACTCTCCACCAAATTCAAATTAAACTCACCCACACCTGCACAAGGTCAAGAGAAGGAGTTCCCGGTGAAAGCCCCTCTCCGGGCCACCCATCCGTTCCGGACTCAAGCTTTGTAATCGAGCGTAGTCGAAATCATACCTGGAAAATTCACCAGCCCAAGGGACTTCATCTGAAGCTTGCTTGGACCCAATCGAAGGTGACACAACTCTCAAATCGTAGCTTCACTTCTCTGAGCAAAGGTATGGACTCACTCTTCTTCCCGAGATTATAGAGATTCTCTATTTAATTTGAGTCAATTTCAATACATGTTTACCGTATGGATGTGTTCGTCTCCTCAAGACGAATCCATAGAGTATAAGAACACGAAAATCCATTGAGAATCGAGTGAGAAATTAGGGTTAGAAGGTTGACGGTCACGGTGCACACCGGCCGTAGACGATGATTGGGAGCCGTCGGATCGAGCGTGTATCGAACGGACGGTCTGGATTGAGCCGGACAGCGAGATGGTACGTGAACCGCGGGGCCCTGGAGCGCTGAGTCGGATGGCGGCACCGAATCAGAAGACGACACGTGGCCTTTCGGAGCTGCCGAGGATGGCGTGGCGCCGCGTGGATAAGTAGGAAATTAGGGTATTTTTTATTTATTTAATTCCCTAAACTTCAAAAATGCATAACTTTGTGTAGGAAAATCGAAAAATAAAATAAAAATACCCTCTTGCTCAGTGAACAGAGGAGAATAATGTGGAAAAGAAATCATTTAATTTCACTAAGTATTTTATTTTTAATTATTTATTTACTCTCTGCACTATTTCAATTCTCCATGCATGTATACAATTCACCATGGCATGAGACCATAGGGCTTTTGAAGCCTCTGAATTTGGGAACATTCCCTGAATTTTCCAAAGTCAGAGGCCATCCCTATGAAGAGTTATTGATTTTTCAATTCTAGGTCATTATTCTGAGTATTTTAATTCTAATAATTAGCATGTTGTGAAATAAATTTTAGAAAAATTTGGTGATGTTTCTTATGACCAGAGGACCCTAGGAAAAATGGTTTTTGAGTTAACTCACTTGTAATAACCCTAATTGGCTTAAATAACCAAAATGGAGCTTTAATTAATTAGAGCTAATCATACATCAAATTTACTTGAAATCAATTCTCCACTGACCTTTAGGATTAGAGGAACCCACCATAAAAGTTTGAAGTCAATTGGACTTGGTTAGCCCTATCAAATGGGTTGATTAAGCCATTTAACCAAAATTAAACTTCAAAAATTCATAATTTTCAAAATACTTCTAAAAAATTCACCAAATTGGTTTTGGAGCCTCTCTGATATCAGGGGAATTTAAAAAAAAAATTAAAATTGTAATTTTCCAAAAAATTTGATTTTTTACATTATTTTAATATTTTAATAATTAAAAAATAATAAAAATCACAAAAATAATAAAATTCACCAAAATGTCACATTTTGAATTTTAATCATTTAGGAACAAACCACATATTTTTCTTAAGTCTCTATGATGAGATATTAAATTTTAAAGCCCTAAGGTAATTTTAAAATAAAAAAAAATGTATTTTCTAGCATTTCTACTAAAATAATTCTAATAAATCAAAGAAAAATAAAAAAATTATAAAAATTAGTTCTTTGGTTTCCTTGATATCAGAGAGATTTTTGAAAAATATAAAATTCATTTTTCAACCTTTATTTTATTTTTAAATTAATTAATACTCCAAAACTCAAAATAATTATAATAAAAATAATATAATTCAAAAAATCACCAAAATTGGTCTAAGTGGTCCTCTGGTCATTAGGAATGTCCCATAATTTTCTTAAAGATAGAAACTTTCCCTTGGTCATGTTATTAAATTTTCCTTGAAAATCCCTATTTTCCACCAAAAATAATTACATAAATAAATTAAGTACAGAAAAAATCATATTTTCTCCTCTAATGTCTTGATTGACATATGAGTGAAGTCACATAAAAATTTCAAATTCATTTAAGCTCAATTTAGTGAGTTATGAAATTAGTAAGTTCAAAGGGCAAAATGGTAATTAAAATTTTAACCTATAATTAAAAATTTTAAGTTTAATTAAAAGGGTAGGTAAAATATTTGATACTAAATTGATTTTGGATGTTTTAAAATTAGGTAATTAAAGGGTAGAAACCTACCAAATAATTTGAAAGTTATTAAAATTAACCTTAATTAAATAATTGTTTAAACTTGGAAGAATAATAAAAAAAATTGAATTATTAAAATAGGGTATTATTAGGAAGAAATTTATTCTTTAATCTAAGAATCCCTAAATTAATCACCTCAATAATATTTAATTCCTAATTAAAATGATAATCCAAATTCAAAATTTAAAATGCTAAAAGACTTAATCATTAAATTAAATTAAAATTAAAACATTTAAATTAAATCCTTTTAAAATTTCAATTAAATTAATACTTTAACAATTAAAATTAAATCATCCCTAAAGCATAAAAAAATAAAATATTAAATTAAAATTAAAAAAATTAAATTAAATTAAAATTTAAATTAAAATTAAAAATAAAACAAAATTAAAATTTAATTAAATTAAATTAAAATTTAAATTAAATTAAATTAAATTAAATTAAATTAAATTAAATTAAATTAAATTAAAATTTAAATTAAATTAAATTAAACTAAATTAAATCACATTAAATTAAATTAAATCAAAACATATTAAATTAAATTAAATTAAATAAAAAATAAAATCAAGTTAAAATAAATTAAAACTAAATTAAATAAATAAAATTAAATTAAAACTAAAACTAAACCAAATTAAATTAAATTAAAATTAAATTAAATTAAATTGAATTAAATATAACATCACTTAAGACATAAAGAATTCAAAAATAAATCTAAAACAACTTGAACACTATTCCAAACTTAAATCCATTAATTAAAATTATGTCGAATCACAAATCACTTGAACATCGATTTGCCCCAAAAGCTCTTGTTGTCATAACTCCTAAACAGAGTGTTAAGTGAAGTGTTACTTCATTCATAGGATATTCAAATGTCCTAGTTCACTGAGCAAGATAACAAAACTTAAACTCCTGGATGATTAATTCATTTTGTATAATTAAATTCTCTTGGACTTAAAACAATCCTAGAAGTATTGAAAAGATGTTTAAGATTCGTCTTAAGCACTTCCTCAATATGATATGATGTTTATAAGAACAATTGAACTTAATTGTTCTTTGATGAAGAAAATCATCCTCAAACCAAAACACAAGAACCTAGACGTCATAGGAGACGACTAGATCATGTGAGTAGGACCTTGGTAGAAAACCATAACCCTTCCCTTAGCTTTACCTAGGAACTTGCTTTAAATGATTAAATATCCTAAATTGTTTTTAAGTGTAGCTTGGAATGACGGGAAGACCCTCCAGGTACGCTTTTATTTTATTGCAATTTACCTTCTTGTAATTTACCTTATTGCAAATGCACTTACTTTTCTTCATGATAAACAACTGTTGCATGAAAACCCAAACCTTTAGGATAGTCCCTAAAATTGAAACCAAACTAAATTAAAAGTCATTGCAAGATAAAATTCACCGCCACAACATTTCAAAATATAAAATAATTCAAAATTTAATCACAAACAAGACAACAAAACTACAACTACAACTAAATTAAAACGTCTTGTTGGATGATCGGGAATACCTCGGATGATGTAACCTACGTGTTGCTAACGGGATTTCCCACGGTCTAAATGAAAGTGTGGAACTCATTTAGTTGAGTTTAGCAAATTCATCCTGACTAAGTGAATCCGATAAAAATAACGATGTCGGAAGGATGGAACCGTGGGATCTTAACCGGTGTTGTTATAATCAATTTTAAGATTTATTTTAATTAAAACATAAAAAGCACTTGGATTTTAAGATTTCTAAAACCAAACACTTCTCTTCTCTTTTGATTACAATCTTCTAAAACTAACCCTCTGCAACAACAAGGAGCTCGGAGCATGGTGGGCAAGCACGGCCATCGTCATCAAGCAAAACTCCGAGTCCACTTCACAGAAACTTTCTTAGAATTAAATAACCAAACCATAGGACTTTGAGGTAGTTTCCCTAGTGCAACATAAATCCTCAATCTTTTGTTAGGCATTTGCATTGCAAATTAAGCCCTAACCAGTCTTAGGATTCTGAGGTAGTCATCCGATACGACATAAACCCTCACATCTTCGAGGCTATTTGTGTGATCACATCATACAAATATAAGTCCTAATTGATTAAAAATTAGCAAGATCAAAACATTAAATAAATATTAGGACTTTCCTAAATTCAAGCCAAACAATAGGATAGTCGGGAAATTACCGAAGTTCACTTCGAATCTGTGATTTCTCCTACCTCTCTTCCTTTGAATTCCTAAAACAAAATGTTCCAAACTTGATCCATTCCCTATTGAAATTCTTAAATTCAATCCCTTGAAAACTTAAACTTTGAAATTCTTGAGAGCAGAACTACTGATCATTATCGAGAGTTTTCTTAAGTGATTCCCGTCACTTAAGATGTAATTAACTATAGGGCCTTGCCCTTATATGGAATTTTAAGAACCCAGGTAATATAAACCCTGCTTAATTCATTTATATTAAGCAGGGGAACTTGTCGGCTTATAAGATTGGTGCACAGACCAAACGGATGTCACAAATCTTCTAGTTTATTTAACAGAGCTCCATCGTCAAGCAGTGTGTCTGTTCTTCGGGATAGATACACAGTTTGTGATGCGGTGCTCGTTTATATAAACTATTTGGGATGTGAGATCAGTTTGATTTCATATCTTAAATTTTTTTTTAAAAAAATCATTTTCAAAATCAAAACACTACTTTCCAAATTATATATATATATATATGTAAATTAAATTTAAAATTCGCCGATAATTTCTGTAGGCGACTCCTTTTTTAAAACACAACACACATAACCTAAAAATAAGCCGTACAAAGAGAAGTTCCCTATAGGATGGTCAAGCCTTATGACTGACCCTAGTTGGTATGGAGCTAGCATGCACACAGTTGCACTTTACACTTACACTCACTACCTCACAACTCTAAAGCAAACATACCAAACTTCCTCACACTTGATCCCCCACTCTTTTGGAAACTCATGTGGGTGGTTCTTTAAGCCCTTGGCCTTAGGCTAGGGTTTGGGTTAGAACCAACAAATAGAGGATCCAAAGTGAGATTTCTCTTGGTCCATGGCTAAAACGGGTTACCATTCTCATTTATCTCCAAATTTACCAAAAAATTTCAACCTCCCCATACCCCTAAACTCTACCAAATTACAAAATTGCCCATAAAACCTAATTTTGACAAAAAACCCAAAATTACCTAAATTCCTAAAATCTCTCCAAAAATCATCCCAAAATATTCCTCACCACTTAAAATACCCAAAATACCTCAAATTTAGAGACATATTGGTGTTGACCAACAAAATCAGCACAACCAACACAAATGCCTGAGTTAGCATACTCAAAACAGAACGAAGAATTCAACAAGAAAATATTTGCTGGGGATTATTTGGGAGAAAACCTTCAAACCCGGTAACTCTCGCTGAGGAAAGCAGGTGGAACACCTTCATTATGGAGCTATGATTTTCAAGCTTCTAAATTCTAAAGGAGTTAAGCTCGATTTAATTTGATTTCAAAATTTGAATTGGGATTTAGAATTTGGATTTCAAATTTGAATTTGATTTGAATTTTATGGAATTTCATATTTGTGAAATTTTCACTTTGATTTGATTCTGAAAATTTTAATTCATGGGAGTCTTTGAGTTTATGTGAGTGCAGAGGGGAGAGTCGAAATTTAGGTACCGACCTCAAAAATGAGAATCATAATTTAGGTACAGATCTCGAAAGAAGGGAATCAGAATTTAAGTACTAATCCCGAAGGATGAGAACTTGAATTTAGGTACCATTCTGAAAAATGAGGATCGAAATTTAGGTATCGACCTCAAAAATGAGAATCAAAATTTATGTACCGATCTCGAAAAAAGGGAATCAGAAATTACGTACTGATATCGAAGGATGAGAAATGGAATTTAGATACCAATCTAAAAAATGAGGATTAGAATTTAGCTATCGACCTTGAAATATTATGAATGCGGACAATATCTCGAAAGGGGAGCAGAAATGTAGGGAAATTGAAGGAATCAGACAACAAAGCTCTAACCCTGGAATATCGTGGAAGGCGTAAAATATCACAGAAAGGATATGAAAATTTATTGAAATTAAAAGAATCAGATGACAAATCTCCGACCCTGGAATATCGTGGAAGGCGGAAAATATCTCGTAAATGATGCAGAAATTTAGGGAAATTGAAGGAATAAGATGACTGAGCTCCGACCCTGAAATATTGTGGAAGGTGGAAAATATCTCGAAAAGTAAGCAGAAATTTAGAAAAATTGAAAGAATCAGACGATCGTGCTCCGACTCTGAAATATTATGGAAGACGGAAAATACCTCAGAAAGGAAGAGAAAATTTAGAGAAATTGAAGGAATCAGATGAGAAAGCTTCGACCCTGGAATATCGTGGAAGGAAAAAAATACCTCGGAAGGAAGCGGAAATTTAGGAAAATTGAAGAAATCGGATGACTAAGCTTTGACCCTGAAATATCGTGGAAGGTAGAAAATATCTTAAAAAGGATGCAGAAATTTAGGGAAATTGAAACATTGAGAAGGAAAGCTCAGGAACTCAAATCCAGCTCAAAAAGCAGCAGAGTGTCACATTAGGAAGGAAAGCTCAGGGACTCACATCCAGCTTAATAAGTAACCGAGGGAATCAAAATTTTGATACTGATCTTAGAATTCATGCAGATGGAAAGAATTTATGGAAATTTATGGAGATTGTGGAAATTTGTGGTAATTCCAATGTAGTATTATGAAGGTTTTGAAATTCATGAGATAATATCACGTCATCATAGAAACTTATGGAAAGTCAAGAAATTTTCATATTTGTGGGAAGTAATGTTGTGCAAATGCAAACACAAGATTTGTGGGGTGTCGAGAATCGCAGAATTATGCAACAAGTGAAGGACTCGAGACCACAGAAGAGTTCACTTTCTTTTCTTTTCATCTTTTCTTTTTATCATTTCATTTTTTCTTTATTAAAAGAGTTTTCAAATTCAATTTTTTTCTTTCGTTTGTTTCTTTTCTTTTTCAATTTATTATTTATCTTTCAATTTTTTATTTATTTTTCAATTTATCTTTTGTATCATTTTTTGTTCGTTACAATTTGGGACCAACTTATGGTTTTGCGACTTTTCATCCATAGCGCAATTAGAAGTACAAAATGCAACGGAAGAAACTAGCTCTTTGTTGATCTGAAATTGAAAATGTAGTAAAACTGAAATCATATGATGCGAGGCATCCAAAACATTTGTAATACATCTGAACAAAACTGAAAAACACATCATGTGTTGTCTGATAGTGGAAAGTAGCAATTGTCTGTCTTCTGAGGTCACCCTGTTGTCGGCATATTTTTTTAGGTTGTGTGTTTTGAAAAGGGGTCGCCTACAAAAATTGTGCGGTGGATTTTAGATTTTAAATTTAATTTAAATATATATATATAATTTAAAAAATAGAGTTTGGTTTAAAAATGATTTTTAAGTTTTTAAAAATTTTAAGATTTAAAATCAAACTGATCTCACATCTCAAATAGTTTATATAAACGAGCGCCGCATCACAAACTGTGTATCTATCCCGAAGAATAAACACACTCGCTTCGACGATGGGGCTCGATTAAATAAACTAGAAGATTTGTGACATCCGTTTGGTCTCGCGAACCAATTTTATGAGTCGACAAGTTCCCCGCTTAATATAAAGAATTAAACGGGGTTTATATTACCCGGTTCTTAAAGTTCCCTATAAGGGCAAGCCCCTATAGTTAATTACATCTTAAATGACGGGAATCACTTAAGAAAACTCTCGATGATGATCAGTAGTTTTGCTCTCAAGAATTTCAAAGTTTAAGGTTTTAAATAAATTAGATTTTGGAAATTTCAAAAGGGATTAGCTCAAATTTGGAACAGTTTATTTTGAGAATCCAAAGGAAGAGAAGTAGGAGAAGCTGAGGATCCAAAAGGAATCTTGGCAACATCCCAAACTATCCTATTGTTTGGCTTCAATTTGAGAGAATTATTCAATGTTTCCATCCTGCCAATATTAATTAATTAGGACTTATATTTGTATGACATAATCATACAAACAGCCTAGAAGATGTGAGGGTTTATGTTGTACTAAACGACTACCTCAGAATCCTAAAACATGATTATGCAAATGCCTGACGAAGAAGTTGAGGATTTATATTGCACTAGACAAACTACCTCGCAGCCCTATGGTTTGGTTGTTTAATTCTAGGAATGCTTTAGCTGAAGTAGGTTCAAGTTTTGCTGATGACGATGGTCGTGCTGCCCACTATGCTCCAAGCTCCTTGTCGTTGCAGAGATTTAGTTTTAGAAGTCATAAATCAGGAGATGAGAGAAGTGTTTTGGTTTAGAAATCTTAAAATCCAAGTGTCTTTAATGTTTTAATTAAAACAAATCTTAAAGTTGTTTAAACAGAACCGATTAAGATCCCACGTGCTCCGTCATCCCGACACCGTTATTTTCATCGAATTCACTTAGTCCGGATGAATTTCGCTAAACTCAACTCGAATGAGTTCCACACTTTCATTTAGACCGTGGGAAGTCTCGTTAGCAACACGTGGGTTACATCATCCGAGGTATTCTCGATCATTCAACGAGACGTTTTAATTTAGTTGTAATTGTAGTTTTGTTGTTATGTTTGTGATTAAATTTTGAGTTGTTTTATATTTTGGAATGTTGTGGCGGTGATTTTTATCTTGCAATGACTTTTAATTTAGTTTTGGTTTCAGTTTAGGGACTATCCTAAAGGTTTTGGTTTTCATGCAACAGTTGCTTATCATGCAAGAAAAGTAAGTGCAATGCGGTTAAGTAAATTGCAAAAAAGTAAATAAAGTAAATTGCAATAAAATAAAGGCGTACCTGGAGGGTCTTCCCGTCATCCCAAGCTGCACTTAAAACATATATTAGAGCATTTAAACATTTAAAACAAATACCTAGGTAAAGCTAAGGGAAAGGTTTATGGTTTTCTACCAAGATCCTAATCCTATAGCTAGTCACTCCTATGACGTCTAGGTTCTGATGTTTTGGTTTAAGGATGATTTTCTTCATCAAAGAACAATTAAGTTCAATTGTTCTTATAAACATCTCATCATATTGAGGAAGTGCTTAAGACAAGTCTTAAAAACCTTTCCAATATTTCCGGAATTGTTTTAAGTCCAAGTAAACTTAATTATACAGGTGAATTAATCATCCAGGGGTTTAGTTAAGTGTTATTTTCTTGCTCAGTGAACTAGGACATTTGAATATCCTATAAGTGAAGTAACATTTCACTTAACATTCTATTTAGGAGTTATAGCAATGAAAGCTCTAAGGGCAAATTGATACTTTAATGATTGTTAAGGTTTGAATTAATGATTTAATTTTAATTTGATTATGAAAAATTAATTAATGATTCTAAGTTTGGAATAGTGTTCAAGTTATTTTAAATTTAATTTGGATTCTTTATGTCTTAAATGATGTTATATTTAATTTAATTTGATTTAATTTGACTTAATTTAATTTAATTTAATTTAATTTAATTTAGCTTTAATTTTATTTTAATTTAATTTAATTTAATTTAATTTAATTTGATTTTAATTTAATTTAATTTTAATTTTAAAATATGATTTAATTTAAGTGTTAAAGTACTAATTTGATTTAAATTTTGATTTAAATTAATTTAAATGTTTTAATTTTAATTCAATTTAATTATTAAGTCTTTTAATCTTTTGGATCTTAAGTTTGGATTATCATTTTAATTAAGCATTTAGTATTATTGAAATGATTAATTTAGGGATTTTTAAATTAAAGAACAAATATCTTCTTAATAATATCCCTATTTTAATAATTCCAATTTTCCATTAATCTTCCAAATTTAATTAAATACTTAATTAAAATTTAGTTTAATTATTTTTAAGATGTTTGTAGGTTTCTACCCTTTAGTTACCTATGTTTCAATCATCAAAAATCAATTTAGGATCAAATATTTTACCCACCCCTTTTCATTAAGCCGAAATTTTAATTAGGGGTTAAACTTTTAATTACCACTTTGCCCTTCAAGCTTAATAATTTCATAACTCACTAAATTGAGCTCAAATGAATGTAAAATTTTTATGTGACTTCACTCACATACCAATTAAGACATTAGAGGAGAAAATATGATTTTTCTGTATTTAATTTATTTATATAATTATTTTTTAGTGAAAAATAGTGATTTCCAAGGAAAATTCAATAACATGACCAAGGAAATGTTTTTGTCCTTAAGAAAATTATGGGACATTCCTAATTACTAGAGGACCACTTGGACAAATTTTGGTGATTTTTTGAATTTATTTTATTTATTAGAATTATTTTGAATTTTGGGGAATTAATTAATTTAAAAATAAAATAAAAGGTGAAAAATAGATTTTATATTTTTCAAAAATCTCTCTGACATCAAGGAAGTCAGAGAAGTAAATTTTATAATTTTTTGAATTTTTTTATAATTTATTAGAATTATTTTTAGTGGGAAAGCTAGAAAATACATTTTTTTAATTTAAAAAAACTGCCTTGGGGCTTTAAAATTCAATATCTTAACCTAGGGACTTAGGAAAAATATTTGGTTTATTCCTAAGTGATTAGGGGACAAAATGTGACATTTTGGTGATTTTTTTATGTTTTTATGATTTTTATTATTTTTAATTATTAAAATATTAATATAATGTTAAAAATTATCTTTTTTAGAAAATTGTGATTTTAATTTTATTAAATTCCCCTGATATCAGGGAGACTCCAAAACTATTTTTATGAATTTTTGAAAAGTATATTGTGAGTTATGAATTTTTAAAGTTGAATTTTGTTTATGTCTTAATCCACCCATTTAATGGGTCAAATCAAATTCAATTGGCTTCAAATTTTTATGTAAGGTTCTTCTAATCCTAGAGGACAGTGGAGAATTTCAATTTGATGTTTGATTAACCCTAATTAATTAAGGTTCAATTTTAGGTGTTTAGGCCAATTAGGGTTATCCCAAGTGAATTAACTCACAATATATTTTTCCTATGGTCCTCTGGTCATAATAAACATCACCAAATTTTTCTAGAATTTATTTCACAACATGCTAATTTTTGGAATTAAAATACTCAAAACAGTAACATGCAATTGAAAAATCCATAACTTTTCACAGAGATGGCCTCTGACCTTGGAAAATTCAGGGAATGTTCCCAAGTTCAGAGGCTTCAAAAACCTTATAGTCTCATGCCATGGTGAATTGTATACATGTATGGAGAATTGAAATAGTGCAGAGAGTAAATAATTAATTAAAAATAAAATACTTGATAAAATAATTTAATTTTTTCCACATTATTCTTCTCTGTTCACTGAGTAAGAGGGTATTTTTATTTTATTTTTAGGATTTTTCTACACAAAGATATGAATTTTCAAAGTTCTGGTAATTAAATAAATAAGAAAAATCCTAATATCCTACTTAAGTGACGCGGCACCGCGTCAACCTACGACGGCTCCGAAAGCACACGCGGCGCGCTCCCATTTGACGCCGCTTTCTGAGTCAGCTGCCACGCAGCCCGCTGTCTCGTTCCTTCCTTCGATCCGGCGAGATCCTGGTCGTCCAACCGATACACGCGCGATCCAATGGCTCTCGGTTATCTTCTGCGACTGGTGTGCACCCGTGACTGTAGACCTTCTAACCCTAATTTCTCACTCGATTCTCAATGGATTTCTATGTTCATATGCTCTATGAATTCGTCTTGAAGAGAAGAACACATCCATACGGTAAACATGCATTGAAATTGATTTAAATTAAATGGAGAATCTCTGGAAGCTCAGGAGGAAGAGTGAGTCCATACCTTTGCTCAGAGAAGTGAAGCTTCGATCTGAGAGTTGTGTCACGTTCGATTGGGTCCAAGCAAGCTCCAGATGAAGTCCCTTGGCCTGGTGAATTGTCTAGGTATGAAAGTGCCCACAACTGATTACAAAGCTTGGAGGTTGGAAGCAATGGCTGGCCTGGAGAGGGGGCTTTTGCTGGGAAACTTCTCCTCCTGGTCTGGTGAAGGTGTAGGACCAATCAATTTGGGGATTGGCTCACTGTGGTGAAGTGTCCTGGTTTTGGGCTTGAATTTTGAACTCAAAATTGAGCTCAGCTAGAGTGAATTGGGGCTGGAATCCAGTGGGGATCAAGTGCTCTATGTGTAGAGAGCGGTCTGGGATGATTTTGGCAGAGTTTCAGTAAGTTTTGGTTCAGCAACTCCCTTGGCCAAGAGGAGGTGGTGTTTAAATAGGAGAGGCTGGAGGGCCTCCCAGGGGGAGTTAAGGGTTGGGATCAGCTGCTCTGGTGAGGAGAAGAACAACTACAATGGCCATTCAGAGTGGGGCAGCTCAGCAAGGTGGAATTCTAAAATTTGGCTCCTCCCAAGGTCTCAGCCATGGTGTTTTCTGGCGGCTCAGGTGGCTGGCCGGCAGGCAAAAGTCACCCTCAAGTTCAGGTGGGTCAGGGCTGGGGTTTTGTGTAGGCAATGGACCAATGCCATGTGTAAAGGGCTTGAATTAAAATGGAATGGAGATAAGGCCACTTTGGGTTCAAATGGGTCAACCCACCATTTTGGGCTTGGTGCACCCTTCCAAGTTCTGGTTTTGGGCTGGGAGGATCATGTGAGTCAACCTACCAAAGGTAGTGAAGTCCACATCAAGGATTAGGTGGCAAAGTATGGTTTAGAGTGTATCATGTTTAAGGTAAAAAGGTTTAAAAAAGGTTTAAGAAAGAGATCCCCTCTCTTGCCATTAATGGCTTGGTGAGGTGGAAAGTAGATTCCATGGCTCTCATGGCTCCCATGTGGCTTATGCATGGCTTCATGGCTCCATTTGGCTTGGGAAAAGTTTAGTCAACTTTCATGAGGAAGGGTGTTGGAATTTTTGATGGATTTAAGGAGAATTGTCATAAGGCTTAATTTGAATTTATTTGGTGATAGATTAGGACTTTAGGAATGATTTTAAATCAAAGGGATGATGAGAGGAATTTCATGTGGGCTTTGTCATGGACTTTGGGCTTTTGAATTTGTCTTGGATGGGCTTTTTAGAAAGGTTTAAGAAAGTGGGCCTTGGGCTTTATGGATGGGAATTTTTGTAAAAGGTTGGGCCAAATAATTATTGGGTTTGGTTTAGGGATGTGTCATGAGTGATTTGAAATAAATTTGGGTTGGTTTGGGTTTGAATTGGGTTGAATTTGGGCTTCTTTGGTAAAGGGGCCAATGTAGGTCAAATTGGGCTAACTTGGGCCAATGTTGGGCTAAGGTTGAAATTGATGTAAAATTAATGTTGAAAAATGTTTGTGGGGGTGTTTCAAAGAGGTTTCAACTTTTGTTGGGTTTTGATTTTGGGGTTTGGGCCCATTTGGTTTAGGTTTGGGTGTAGGCCCATTTATGGGATTTTGGCTTTAGGGTGGATTTGGGTGAGGTTTGAGTCCAAATTTTGGGCAAATTATGTTAGTTTTTTGTTTGTGGAGATTTTAGGGAAGGTTTAGAAAAGATTTGGGGTCAATTGGAGCTGAATTGGGTTGGTTTGGGTCAAGTTTGGGTTGTGGGTCCAAATTGGGCTTTAAGCTTAAAAATGAAATTGGATTCAAATGTCAATCCAATTTGGCTTGGATTTGGTCTATAATATTTTAAATATTGAATTGAAGTTTAGAATTAAATTGGACCAAAATTGGGGTCAATTGGGTAGGTTTGGTTTGACATTGGGTTCACTTGGGTTTAAAATGGGTTAAATTGGGGGTTTTGACAAAAGTGGGGTAAATTGACAAAATCAGCCTCTAGTATAGTTGAACAAAATGAAATTGAGAATATTTGAGAATTTTTGGAATTTTTTTAGGAATTTTTGGAATTTTTTGATTTTTGGGTCAAGAGGGGCATTTTGGTAATTTGGAGGGTATTGAGGGTATTTTTGGAATTTTTTGTATTTTTAGTTGTAAATAATCAATTTGAGTGGTATGGAAATGTTGAGGATTGATTTTGAGGAATTTTGGGAAATTTAGGTGATTTTGGAAATTTTGAGTTATTCAGGGCTTTTGGTAGGTTAGGTGGGTTCGAGACCACGGGGGCCAAAAATTGAAATTTTGAAAAAACGAAGATTGGTCAAATGTAAGTGAATGGAATCATTTAGGTTGAGTCATGAAGCCATAATAAGCTCATATGAGCCATGAGAGGATTCATTTTGAGTATTCATTATGTTGTTCCTAACCCTCTTAGCCAAGGGCTTAGGGGTTAAGGACCATCCATATGAATCACCTGTACGAGTCAGGAGGTTAAGTAGGGTGTGGATGTGATCTTAGGAAAAGTGTGAGAGTGTAGTGCATAGGTGTAATGCATGTGAGTTTTGCCTTCACCAGACCAGGCCACCCAGGGTAGTCTTAAGGCCAAAGAGTCCTATAGGGAACTCATCCTTTAAACCTCCACATTTGACTTCAACCCTCTAGGTGATTAGGGGTTTACAATCAAGCTTGTAGAGTTTGCAAGGAGTTAAGAAATGGCTTGAATTTCTAAAGGGTGGGTCCCAATTCTAGTCCTCTAAGATAGTTAAAGGAAAAGCCTAAGGCTAGACCCTAAGTACTAAGGAGGGAAGAGAAGACCTCATCAAAAATGAGGTTAACACCTGTGAACAAGCTAACCTCCTAAGCTACACTCTGAGATAGAAGTCCCCTCACGTACGCTCAAACGTACGACTACGTCACTGCTCCGAGGGCTAAAGGCCCTCCAAGTATGGGTCTGGCTCATATCCAAATAGTGTCTTATCTTCATTTTTTAGGCAGAAAGTAATAGAAACTTGACACTGTGTTACTCAGGGTATGCAGTGATTTGACAAATCTGCTCCATTTCATTTCAATATTAGAACTGATCTAACCGGCAGTGGGATCTCGACATAACCTCTGAATTCTCCAAGTCCAACTATCTGAATTTCTTGTCCAAACAGGATGTTGTTTTCACTCATGAATGAGATCATTTTGAAAGGTCTCACAAAATCATGGTGATCAATATGGGGCGGATGCAGTCCCCCTCGTCAAAGATGTTAATTATGCAGCTATTGGGGATGCAGTCCTTTGGTAGTATGTGTCACTCAACCATCATTTTTATCATCTTCTTTTTTTTTGATGACATCTGATCCACTTCATCATTCTGTAAAATCCCTGAGGGATTTCCTTGTTGATCTTTCCCCTACACTCAGAGGGTCTATCAGACTTACTATGTCCGTGACCCAACACTCAAATGGCCACGATGCGATCGTGGAGTGTAGAAGATTTGGAGGTTGGTGCAAGACCACTCTATGCACTTGACATTGATGACATTTCTTCGCTGTGCCCATGCAGTCTGTTATCATCGTGGCTAACAGTATCCAAGTCGCTTGATTTCATTTTAATATTTGGCTCTGACTGGTGAGCTCTACACAATCCAGTGTGAACTTCCTTGACGATATTCTGCTCTTATGCTCTGCTTAGGCATCTCAGCCACATATGATCAAAATATCTTCTATATTGAACATTATCGATTAGAGCATATGACAAAGCCCTCTTCTGAATCTGATGTGTTGCTGACTTGCCTTCATGCAATCATCCTGTTTGCAAATATTCTGTTATTGGTTGACGCCAGTCTTCTGTATCATCTCTCATAGTAACAGTTACCTCCTCTTTTCCATGCTTGTATATATTGTTAAGGTCGAACTGCGACAAAACCTAACGTCCTTGTATTCTAACGTCTATGGAGTCTTCTTGTGGACATGCATATTCTTTGACAAGCTTTGCTAAAGCATCGGCTTGGGCATTGTCTGCTCGAGAAATCCTATAGAACGTCGCACTGGGAATCTGTTCTAGCAATTTCACCTTATATTGTGGTATTCTTTCAATCTCAGCTTCAGAATCTTATATTGTCTTGCCACTTGCTAAATGACGAGTTGCGAGTCGCCATAAATAGAAATATTCATTATTTCCATTAATATTGCTAATTCCAAACCGGTGATTAGTGCTTTGTATTCTGGTTCATTGTTGGTGCATGGCTTTGTCAAATTTTAGGAGAATCTTAACACTCTTTAATATGGTGTCACAAAGATCAGACCAATTCCTGCTTTGTTAGGTATTACAATTTGTAGTCCTTTGTCTCTTCAGGCTATGATGCTCCATCGAAGTACATTTCCCAATGTTTGTCACGTAACAGTTCCACTTGTAGTATCTATTCATCTGGTAGTTTGTCATTGAGCGGGGACCCAGCTGGCAGTGGGTGTGCTGCGAGAAAGTCTGTGATAATCTGCCCTTTAGCAGCGTGAAGGGGCACAAAATTTATGTCAAATTGCAATAGAATCATTGACCATCTTGCATAATATCCAGAAACTATTGGTCGGGTCATCAAATATTTCAACATAGTAGTTTTTGAAATCAGGTTGACCTTGTGAGATAACATGTAATGTCTAAGTTTTTTAGTGGCAAAAATCAAAGCTAAACAATATTTCTCAATAGGAGGATACTTTACTTCCGCCCATATTAGACGTCAACTCAAGTTGTAGAGTGCATTTTCCTTACCCTCATCATTGACTTAGGCAAGTAAGGCTCCTAGGGACTCGTCTAAAGCAGCGGTATAAGGTATCAACGATCTACCCTGGATAGGGGTTGCTAACACAGGATGTGTCATTAAATATCATTTAATATCTTTGAAAGCCTATTGGCATGACTCTCACCAAATTAGTTTGACATCCTTTCGAAGTAAGTTCAAAATGGGTTAACACCTTCTTGAAAGATTATATATAAAGCATCTCAAAAATGCCAATTTTCTCTGAAAAGAATTTAATTGCTTCAAGGCTTTGGGAGAATGCATTTTTAAGAAAGTTATAATCTTCTCTGGGTCGATTTTGATTTTTCGATGACGGACAACGAATCCTAGAAATTTCCTAGAGGTAACGCTGAAGGCTCACTTTAAGCGATTCATCTTGAGATTGTATTGCTGTAATCGTTCAAATATGATCCTTAAATCATATAGTTGGTCATTCTTCACTTTGCTCATGATGACAAAATCTTCCATGTAGCAATCCACTTGGTTGTGAATGAGGTCATCGAAGATCTTTGTCATTGATCTTTGGTAAGTTGCTCTGGCATTCTTCAATCCAAATGACATTACAGTGTAGCAGTAAATCTCGATCGGAGTTCTAAATGTTGTAAGCGTTGCATCTTCTGGAGCCATCTTGATTTGGTTGTAACCTGATGATCCGTCCATGAAGGAGAAGATCTTATGTGACGATGCAATGTCCATCATTAATTCTGATATTGGTAACAAGAATTCATCCTTTGGACATGCTTTGTTTAAATCTCTAAAGTAGACACAATAATATCTGTTCATTTTTCTTTTTCATTTTGGTACGACATTGGCTAACCATGTCAGATACTATTCTTCTTGGACAAAGTTAGCATCTATTAACTTTTTCACCTCAGCTATGACTTCCTGTTCTATATCAAAGTGCATTCATCTGGGAGCTTGCTTTACTATCATTATATTTTAATCCACTCCAAGGAGGTGTACTGCAACTTCTGGGAGATAATTCAGACATTTCGTCGTAATGCAATAACTTGATCAAATATGTAGATTCTGCTTCACTGAGTAGTGAACTTATAAAAGTTGGTCGGGGCTACTCCTTAGTCCCGAGGTTGATTTCCTTTAATTCATCGACTGTTGACTTGATTTCTTCTTTGAATTTTGGTGGAGCATCATCTATAGTAGCATCTTTGAATTCATCTAGAATGTCCATGCAATCTTCATCCGACTGGTTAGTAACAACCATGCAAAATTTTGAGTCATCGACCGGTCCAATCGTACCAAACCTAAGACCTTTTGAATTGAGTTTCTTTCCTTTTACACTCCATCATTTTTCAAATGATTGTAATTTATATTTTGGCATTTGCTTCGACACATTTCCTTGTTGAATTAATTTTTGAACACACGAAAAAAAATAACTAAAAGGTAACTCCATTAATTAATTAGAATCATTTTCTTTAAGAATTACATAAGGTTTAGAAGTAGAAGGAGAAGCCCATTAAAACCTGATTGGTTTAACACCACCATTATGGACTTCCTTGAACTCCATACTCTTGATCATTTGAGGATGGATCAGAGTTAGCGTCATGGCTTAAACATAATGGTTAATCCGATCAAACATTGATTCATATTAATTCTTCTTTGCGTCATCCAAAGAAATTTCAAAATGAGGCTTCTTCTGACCTATCATCATTATTTCTTTTTTGAATTCATTCTCATTTGAGCTTCCTTCTACATCGATAGTGACCATCGGCTTCGTTCATTCAACAGTCTGGATAGTTCTTCCTCGCTCGCGTCCCCGGCCTCGACCTCAGATGCGTGGGCTAAAAGAACCTCCACAAACTCGTTGTGGAAGAGTGGTGGGAGATCATTGTGGAAGAGTGGTGAATGATCCCATTATTGTAATCTTTTTGTATCTTCAGTCTCATTTGGCACACTTTCTCTTAAAAATACAATTTTCTTCGGGGGAGTGTAGTTAGCGGTGTCTTCATGAATGCCCACTTCATATATTGAGAACGATTGTATGTTTCCCTTGATGTAATGTTCTTGTCCAGCTTTGTAGTACTTGATGCATTGATGTAGTGATAACAAGACCATATTATACTCATGAAGCCACGATCGACCAAGTAGGGTGTTGAACAAAGTATCTGCATCGATGAGATGGAATTTTGCGGTTGTTACTATGCTCCAACTTTCATTTGCAGTGTTATAGATCCAAGGGCTCTTTCTCCTTTCCTAGTTGAATCCTTAACATCATCTTATCTGTTGTGAGCTCTCACACATCGATATCCAAAATAAGCTAACGTCCATAGACTCATTATTTTAAGTAAAGCTCCAGAATCTACTGACACCCTAGACAGCAGAAACATGACGATAATGACAGAAATTTAGAGCAGACGATTGTGGTAGGCAGTATCGAGTAGCAAGTCTTCGTCGGTTAAGGTTACGCTAGTCTGTCCCTTCAAAGTACAAACTCCATTTGAGGATGTGCTAGCAAACTTTGCCAAGCAAATGTCTGGATCAAGTAGAGCCTTGATCAGATTTTCTCTCATCTCTTTTGACATGATCAGAGCATCAGAAATGCTTAGTTTGGCTGGCAACTTCCTAAGATGAGCTAGTACATTGTAATTCACTTTATTTGGCTTTCCAATCTCATTTTGAATTTGTACTTCTTCCATTTCTAGATGCAGTTCTTCTTGAGTGATTATTTGTTTTCCTTTCTCCACTGTATCTTTTCTTAGAGGTAGCATTTTTCCACTTCTTAAATGAACTTCTGTTATTTTTTCCTCCGCCGGACCTAGAGGTTCTCCTGACGTTGTAGCTGTTTTGGAACTGTTTCTGTATCTAAGAAGTCCAAGCTGATTGTAAGCAGGTTCCCTTTACATGGACTGGCTCCTCGCTTCTCACGCTATTGTAACCAGTTTTGTCAATATCTTCTTCATTTCCGTGAATATTTTAATCGGGAACTAGTATGATTTGATGATCATTTTGGGAATCAAAATTGGGGTTAGATAGGTTTTGATTAATTATGTCATCACTAGAGAAGTATGAACATAGCCAAAATCGCCACTCTTATAATTTTAAGACCACAGAGGGGTGAAAAAGAAATTATACAGAGTTAACGGTTTGAGGGATTTCTCTCCCAAATCTGAGACAACCAATCTAACGAGGGTAGCCCTATCCTAGCCTTCGCTCTATCAATCTTTGTCTCGTCTAGGACATTTTACTTCTTAACCTTCTGCTGTGGTGGTTTCTCTGGTTTAATTTCCATCTTCAACTTAGGAGGTGGCAGACTCTGTGCAGCAGCGGCTTGCTTCTAAGCGATATGTATTTCATCCAATATTTTCTTGGAAGACTTGGTCTAAACTGTGCTCCATCCATCTCTGTCAGCATATAGATCTATCGGGTAGAATGGCTCGGTCGAAATCATATTTACAAAACCTATTTTAGGTTCTTTTAAATATTCTTTCGGAATTGTTATATTTCCATCTTTATAGTTCTTCTCAAGCCAATCCTTAAAATTGAAGCATCCCTCTATCGTGTTTCCGAGCAACCTGTGGTATGGACAAAAGTTGGGATGGTCCTTCTTGTTCATTTCTTCAGGTTTCTTCGGCTCGGGTAATCTGAACTTGGGCTTTTTCATTAAATATCTAAACATCTGTGCCACAACATTATCTTTGAAGGAGTAATTCCTCCGCAGCCATTCTGAAATCATCCGACCATGTTGTCCATTTGTCCTGTACGGTCTCTACTACTGACTAGCCTGACTAATCTGTTGCGGACGGGGCTGACCGTACTGCTGAGACTGACTATACTGTGGAGACTGACTATACTGAGGTGACTGACTGTGCTGCTGCGGCGACTGCTTGTCCTGAATCCTCATCGGTTGCTTCCCTTCTTCGACCATTACCAGTACGCCTGATCTCTTCTCATATGCTTTGACTGGTCTCATTTTCTCTATTTTTTCTGTAGGCTCTATATGCTTAACTTCCTCTTGTAAACTGCTTTCCTTGTTCAGTAACTTCTCGAACGACTTAATAATGAGACCCTTAAGATTGAAATCCACCGAATGTGGATACTCTTGAGTAGTATCTCAATCACATGTTGTTCCTGTAGCTGAGGCTCACACTTCATTCTTAAGTTCTTCCATCTCAGAGTGTTCCAGAGTCTCATCTGGTTTCTGTCGCTGCACCACGAGATCTTGTAATAACGTGGTGTTGTACGCCGGTGAATCTTTTCACAAACATGTTTTTCATTTCTATAAAGGTCTTCACTGATTATTTGGGTATTTTTGCATACCAGTTGAAATCTATCCTTGACAAGCTGCTGACGAACTATCCGAAAAATAGAGCTTCGTCCCTCATGTGTTACAACAACTAGGTTTGGATTGTGCTATATGTTGACGAAGGTTTCATGTCCCGTCAAATGTTTTGAAAGTTAGAGGCACAAAGGCTTTAGTGTAGGGCACAACATTGAACTCCTCCAGATAGGGTCTACCCTTTTAAACTGATGCCCTGCCTTTAGATTGAGGTAAGGCCTCTTAAACTTGTTGTTCAACGATTTGTTTGATATCCTTCTCTCGTAGATTCTGAGTTGGATCCTTCTTCGGTGGTTTTTCTTCGTTAGCAGAAGTGACTTATCTTCTTTCATCTAGTTAACCTCTGGAGATGCCACTGGTCGTTACTGCGACTGTCCGTGTAGTGTGGTCATGGTGGTCATGGCGACAGCCATCTCTTACATCTTTTTCTCCAGATAACTAATTTGTTCATCTCTTGTCAAAATGGCCCTTTGAAGCTCATCTGCGGCGTTCTCCTCACTAGGAGCATCACACATAGATGACGTGGACCTGGTCTCGACGACATTAATATCCATGAATTCTTCTTCCATGTAATCTGAAAGGTAGTAATATTCATCATCAACGTCAAACCCTAGTTGTTCGGTTAACTCTGAAATCTCTGCTTGGAGCTTTGAAAATTTGTCAACGACTGCTTTTTCTTTAATTAACTTCAAATCCATAGGTTTCCCTTGACTTTCACTTCTCTCTGGAACTGACTCAGAAGCGACGGCGGTAATGGCAACGGGAACATCAGACTCATGATCCATTTTGTGATCCACGGACTTCTCAGAGCGTACTGGTGCAACGACATTCGATAACCACACTTTCCCCTTAAAATTATGTGCCTTAAGATGGAGTGTCTCGACAGGGACATCAGAGTGGTGAGAAGAAGTGTGCTCGCTAGAGTGCATACCATGTATAAAGGAAAATAATCCTCTCGTACTCTTCTTCTTCTGGAATTCCTTATAATCATCGACAAAAGGTACTCTTAGACCAAGTCGAGACTTGACCGATCTGTGCACTGCGGGTGTCGGCGTGGCAGTAGTATCACTTGCAGTGGTGGTAGTAGTACCGACACGTCTCCCTAAATGGAGTCTGGCAAGAACCCAGACTGACAGTGTTTCAGATAATCTATGTACCAGACGGTCGGGTTTCTCTTTTCTTAAAATTACATTCTTCATTTTTGACGATACTGCACATCCTATTCTCTTGAGAAGCTTGACAATGGAACATCCCTCCTTCTCATCTAATCTCTGGAAAATTGTACAGACTCCAGTAATGGGTGTGGGCCTCTCCCTTACCTCATCACGACCATGGGGTGATGGTAGAGTAGCAGCAATTCTGTGGAGGCTCTCATTTCCGATAGTGTCAACCAACGAGTGGAACCTACTCCCTCAATGGAGAAGAGAGGTCTCTGGTAAACCGAGTTCCTCCTCGTGAGGAATCTCATTAATCACTGGCAGGTTTGTGACTTGTACCCTGGCAGTTTTGAGAATCTTATGACTGCAGTTCCTCCTCAGAGACCTAGTCGGTGAGAGAGCTCTAGTGTTGGAACCAATCTCAAAGACTAACGGCTGGGTGAGGAAGCATTATTAGAGTCTTCTTCAAACAAAATTTTGCTTCCCTTGGCAGAAGGGAAGATAGGTGCGGCGATGACAAAACTAGTAGCGGTAGGGGTAACAACTCTCCTAGGCATGGAGACGACTGACTTGACAGAGGCATGTCGGCATATTTTAGGTTAAGTGTTTTGATTTAATTTATATATATATATTTAATTTGGTAAGCAACATTTTGATTTTTAAGAATAGTTTTAAGTTTGAAAAATTTTAAAGTATGAAGTCAAACTGATCTCAAACCTCGAAAAATTTATATAAACGAGCGCCACATCACAAACCGTGTATCTATCCCGACACACTGCTTGATAATGGGGCTTGATTAAAAAAACTAATATATTCGTGACATCCGTTTGGTCTGTGAACCAATTTTATAAGCCAACAAATTTTTCCCTACTTAATATAAAGAAATTAAGCAGGGTTTATATTACCTGAGTTCTTAAAGTTCCCTATAAGGGCAAGCCCTTATAGTTAATTACATCCTAAGTGACGGGATTCACTTAAGAAAACTCTCGATAATGATCAGTGGTTCTGCTTTCAAGAATTTCAAATTTCAGGTTTTCAAAGGATTGGATTTTGGAAATTTCAATAAGGAGTATGTCAAATTTGGAATAGTTATTTTGGGAGTCCAAAGGAAGAGAAGTAGGGGACGTCACAGACCCAAAGTGAACTTCGATGACTTCTCGACTATCCTATTGTTTGGCTTTAATTTGTGAGTTTACTTAATTTTTCAATCATGCCAATTTTAATTAATTAGGACTTATATTTGTATGACATGATCATACAAATAGCCTGAAAGATGTGAGGGTTTATGTCGTAGCAAACGGCTACCTCGGAGTCCTAAGATGAGTTAGGGCTTAATTTGCATAATAAGATTATGCAAATGCCTAAAGACAAGTTTAGGATTTATGTTGCACTAGGCAAACTACCTCAAAATCCTATGGCTTGGTTATTTAAGCTAAGGGTTAAGCTGATGAAGACTTGTTTTGTTGTTGACGATGGCCGTGCTGCCCACTATGCTTGCTCCAAGCTCCTTGTTGTTGTAGAAGGTTTAGTTTTATAAAGTGGCAATCAAGAGATGAGAGAAGTGTTTTGGTTTAGAGAGGTTGAAAATTTAGATGGCTTAGTGTTTAATAAAAATAAATCTTAAAATTGATTATGCAGAACCGATTAAGATCCCACGGTTCTGTCATCCCAACCCCACTATTTTAATCAGATTCATTTAGTCCAAATGAATTTACTAAACGCAACCGAATGAGTTCCACACTTTCATTTAGACTGTGGGAAATCTCGTTAGCAACACGTGAGTTACATCATCTAAGGGATTCCCGATCATCCAACGAGACATTTTAATTTTGTTGTAATTGTAGTTTTGTTGTTTTGTTTGTGATTAAATTTTGAGTTGTTTTATAATTTGAATGTTGTGGCAGTGAATTTTATCTTGAGTGATTTTTAATTTATTTTTGGTTCAGTTTTACGGCTATTCTAAATGTTTCGGTTTTCATACAGGGTGACATTATTGTTTAACGTGCAAGCTTGCAATGAAGAGAAAGTACATCGCAGGTAAATAAATTGCTATAAAATAAAAGTGTACCTGGCAGGTCTTCTCGTCATTTCCGACTGCACTTGAAACACATGTTAGAGCATTTATATATTTAAAAGAGAACACCTATTTAAAGCTAAGGGATGGTTCTGATTATCTACCGAATCCTAATCCTATCAGTAGTCAAGTCCTTAGGTGTGTTTATGGATGATTTTCTTCATTAAAGAACAATGAGGTTCAATTATTCTTCTAAGACAACCCATCAGGTTGGGAAAGTGCTTAGGACAAGTCTTGAACAACTTTTCAACACTGTTGGGATTATTTTGAGTTCAAATGAATCTCATCATATGGATGAATTGATCATCCGAGAATTTAGTTAAATTTTGATTCTTGCTCAGTGAACTAGGATATTTGATTATCACATGAGTAAACAGACATTTCATTTGATGCTTCGTTTAAGAGTTATAAAGGTGAAAGCCTTTAGGGGCAAATCAGCTCATTAGAGGATTTAACCATTCTTAGTTCAAGTTGAAATGATGTTCTAAAAGTGATTCAATTGTAAATTTTCAGATTGATTTTCAAATGTTTTAGGTTATTTAAGTTGGAAAACTATTTTTGAATTATTTGATTCAGTTAAGTTTTAATGATTTAGGTTTGTTTTTAACTTAATCATAGCATTTTAGATTAATTTTTAATTGGTTTAATTTTAATGTATTGATTATGAACTCTTTTAAATTGACCTTTAATATTCCAATTTAATTTCAATCTTAGTTTTAGGTGATTTCAAATTAGTTTTGATATTTTATGTCAGCTTGATTTGATTATCTTAACTATCTTAAGCTCTTTTAATTTAATTTTAGAATTTCAAGATTGTTCCCTTTTAATTTCAAACATTTTTTGTTATGATTTTATTAAAAATTAAGTGATGTTTGATCAATTCTTTGGTTAGGGATTCAATTTCAAAGTATTAGAATCTTCCTGTGTCGAAATCCCTTAACCTTAATAATTCGTTTCTTAATTAACTTCCAAAGTTTAATGATTTGATTACTTAAGGTTTCTCTTTTAATATTCAAGGTGATTAATGGGTTTCTACCCCTTAAATCCTTAGTTTCAATCATCCAAAAGAAAATTTAAGATCAAATATTTTATCCATCCCTTTGGTTAAGCCTAAATATTAATTAAGGTTAAAGCCCATTAATTACCTTAATGCCCTTTTAGGCTTATTCTTCCCATAATTCATTAAATTGAGCTCAAATGAACTTGAAATTTTTATGTCACTACACTCAGATGCCAATTAAGACATTAGAAGAGAAATTGTGATTTTAAAATTTTTAATTTAATTCATATAACTATTTTAGTGAAAAATAAGGATTTCCAATGAAAATTCAACAACATGACCAAGACAAATTTCTAACCTTAGGAAAATTATGAGAGGTTCCTACTGACTAGTGGACCACTTGGACCAATTTTGGTGATTTTTTGAATTTTATTTTATTTATTATAATTATTTTGAATTTTGGGGTATTAATTAATTATAAAATAAAATTGAGGTGGAAAATTAAGTTTAATATTTTTCTTAAATCCTTCTAAGTCAGAGAACTCAGAGAAATAAATTTTATATTTTTTTGATTTTTCTTTGAATTTTTAGAATTATTTTAGTGAAAGGGTTGGAAAATCCATTTTTATTATTAAAAATTAACCTAAGCCTTTAAAATTCAATATCTTTACTTAGAGACATGGGAAAAAATTTTTAGTTGGTTCCTGAGTGATTAGGGGAAAAAATATGACATTTTTATGAATTTTAATTTTTTTTTTATTTTTATAATCTTTAAATTATTAAAATATTCAAAATTAGGTCAAAAATGAAAATTTTAGAAAAATTCCCATTTTAATCTTCTTAGACTCCTCTGATCCCAGAGAGGCCCTAAAACTGATTTGGTGAATATTTGAAATGTATTTTGAGTTTTATGAATTTTTTAATTCCAATAGTGGCTATAGAACTTAAATAATCTATTTAGTGGGTTAAATCATTTCCAATTGACTTGAAATTTTTATGTGGAGTTCCCCTGACCCTAAAGATTAGTAGAGAATTGATTTCATGTAATTTTGATGTGTGGTTGTTGCAAATTAATTTAATTTCAATTTTGAGGTTCTAGCCAAATTAGGGTTTGTTCAAGTGAATTAAATCAAGTTAAAATTTTCCTAGGGTCTTCTAGTCCAGAGACACTTCCCCTAATTTTTCCAAATTTTTATAATCAACGTGCTAATTTTCACAATCAATTTTTAATAAAATGACCCTGAACTTAGAAAATAGATAACTTCCCATTAACATAGCCTCTGGCCTTGAAAAATTCAGGGAATGTTTCCAAAATCAGAGGCTACAAAAGCCCTATGGTCTCAGGTCATGGTGAATTATGCATGCTTATGGAGAATTGAAACATTTAGAACAGTATTAATTTAATTAAAAATTAAAGACTCAACAAAATAACTTAACTCTTTTTTCCACATTATTTTCCTCTGTTCACTGCGCAAGAGGGTATTTTTAGTTTATTTTTAGGATTTTTCTATGCAAAGTTATACATTTTTAATGTTTTAGGTATTTAATTAAATTAGAAAAAACCTATTTTCCTACTTAAGTGGCGCGACGCCGTGTCATCCTAGGCAGATCCGAAGCTTCATGCGGTGCGCTCCCATTTGACACTGCTATCTGAGTCAGCTCCACGCATCCCGCGCTTTACGCTCCGTGGTATCATCCGACTCCATCTCTGTCGTCCGTTCGATACACACGCGATCGAACGGTCTCTGGTCATCGTCTCCGTCTAGTTCATCCCGAGAGCCGTCCACCCTAGATCCTTAAGATCTCGCTCATTTATCAACCAAATCACACGAGGTTTGGCCCTATGTGTTTGTCTAAACGAGAGCTACAAATCCATACAGCTAACATGCATTGAAATTAAGTTAAATAAAATGGAGAATCGCTGGAAGCTCGGGAGCAAGAGAATTCTCCATAGCTTGGTCCAAGAGGTGAAGCCTCAATAGGATGCGCTCGACATGTTCGTTGGAGTCCAAAGGGGCTACGGATTGAGCCTCGAGCGATGGTGAAATGTCTGGCTGTGAAAGTGACCAGACCTGATTTGGTATTCTGGCTGATAGAGCAAATGGCTGGCCTGGTGTCGGCATATTTTTAGGTTGTGTTTTGAAAAAGGGGTCGCTTACAGAAATTGTTGGCAAATTTTAGATTTTAAATTTAATTTAAATATATATATATAATTTGAAAAGTAGTGTTTGGTTTTGAAAATAATTTTTAAGTTTAAAAAATTTTAGGATTTGAAATCAAACTGATCTCACATCTCAAATAGTTTATATAAACGAGCACCGCATCACAAACTGTGTATCTATCCCGAAGAATAAACACACTGCTTGACGATGGGGCTCGATTAAATAAACTAGAAGATTTGTGATATCCTTTTGGTCTGCGAACCAATTGTATAAGCCGACAAGTTCCCCTGCTTAATATAAAGAATTAAGCAGGGTTTATATTACCTGAGTTCTTAAAGTTCCCTATAAGGGCAAGACCCTATAGTTAATTACATCTTAAATAACGGGAATCACTTAAGAAAACTCTCGATGATGATCAGTGATTTTGCTCTCAAGAATTTCAAAGTTTAAGGTTTCAAATAAATTGGATTTTGGAAATTTCAATAGGGATTAGCTCAAATTTGGAACAGTTTATTTTAGGAGTTCAATGGAAAGAAAAGTAGGAGAAGCTGAGGATCCAAGGGGAATCTTGGCAACTTCCCAAACTATCCTATTATTTGGTTTCAATTTAGGAGAAATATTTGATGTTCTAGTCCTGTCAATTTTAATTAATTAGGACTTATATTTATATGACATAATCATACAAATAACCTGGAAGATGTGAGGGTTTATATCGTACCAAACGACTACCTCGGAATCCTAAGACCGGTTAGGGCTTAATTTGTATAACACAAATGCCTAACAGAAAGTTGAGGATTTATGTTGCACTAGGAAAACTACCTCGAAGTCCTATAACTTGGTTATTTAATTCTGAGAAAGTTTAGCTGATGTAGAGTTGTTTTGCTGAAGACGATGGCCGTGCTGCCCACTATGTTCCAAGCTGCTTGTTGTTGTAGAAGTTTAGTTTTAGAAGTCATAAATCAGGAGATGAGAACAGTGTTTTGGTTTTAGAAATCTTAAAATCCAAGTGATTTTAGTGTTTTAATTAAAACAAATCTTAAAGTTATTTAAACAGAACCGATTAAGATCCTACGGTTCCGTCATCCCGGCACCGTTATTTTCATCGAATTCACTTAGTCCAGATGAATTTGCTAAACTCAACTGAATGAGTTCCACACTTTCATTTAGACCGTGGGAAATCTCGTTAGCAACACGTGGGTTATATCATTCGAGGTATTCCTGATCATTCAACGAGACGTTTTAATTTAGTTATAGTTGTAGTTTTGTTGTTCTGTTTGTGGTTAAATTTTGAGCTATTTTATATTTTGAAATGTTGTGGCAGTGAATTTTATCTTGTAGTGACTTTTAATTTAGTTTTGGTTTCAGTTTAGGGACTATCCTAAAGGTTTTAGTTTTCATGCAACAGTTTTGTTAACATGCAAGAAAAGTAAAGTGCAGTACATGTAAGTAAATTGAAATGAAATAAATGCAATAATGTAAAAGCGTACCTGGAGGGTCTTCCCGTCATTCCAAGCTGCACTTGAAACACATGTTAAGGCATTTAAATATTTCAACAAGTACCTAGGTAAAGCTAAGGGAAGGTTTTGGTTGTCTACCAAGATCCTAATCCTATAACTAGTCATTCCTATGACGTCTAGGTTCTTGTGTTTTGTGGATGATTTTCTTCATCAAAGAATAATTAAGTTCAATTATTCCTCTTAAACATCCCATCGTATCGAGGAAGTGTTTAAGATGAATCTTAAACATCTTTTCAATACTTTTGGGATTATTTTGAGTTCAAATGAATTTTATTGTATTGATGAATTAATTATCCAGGAGTTTAATTTTAGTTAAGTTTTAGCCTTTGCTTAGTGAATTTAAGATATTTGAATATCCCATAATGAAGTGACATTTCATTTGATACTTTATTTAAGAGTTATAATAATAAAAGCCTTTTAAGGCCAAATTAGTTAATTAAAGACTTTATCCATTTTTAATATGAAGTTTAAGTTAATGGTTTAAAATGATTTTAGTTTAATTATAAAGTTATGATTAATAACTCTAAGTTTGGAATAGTGTTCAAGTTATTTTTAGTTTAACTTAAATCTTTATACTTTTAATTATCTTAGTATTTTAAATTGATGTTTATATTTTGAATTTACTTAGGTAGGAAAAGGTGTGTTTAATTTAATTCTTAATAATTTGATTTAGATTTGTTATTAAGTGTTGTTAATTTTAATTTAATTTAATTTAATTTGTTTTAATTTAACTTAGCTTAATCTTATTTAATTTGATTTAATTAGAGTTTAATTTTAATTTTAATTTTAATCTTAATTTAACTTAATTTTAATCTCAATATTTTAAATTTAATTTAATTTAATTGTTAAGGTGTCAATTTAATTTAATATTTTAATTTGATTTTACTTAACTTGATTTAACTAATTCAAATATTTTTAATTTAATTTAATTGTTAAACCATTTAATATTTTAAGTTTTGATTTAATTAATGGTTATTTTTAATTTTAATTTATTTAGTTTGGATTATCATTTTAACTTTAATTAAGAGTTAATTATTATTGAAGTGGTTTACTTAGGGATTTTTCAATTAATGAATTAATATCCTCTCAAATCATATCCCTATTTTAATAATTCAAATTTTCATTAATCTTCCAAAATCTAAATTATTTAAATAATTAAAGTTTCATTTTTTTTTGTTTATTAAAAGTGATTAATGGGTTCCTACCCTTTTATTTTACTAAAGTTTCAATCATCCAAGAAAATTAAGATCAAATATTGTATCCTCCATTTTAATTAAACCTAAAGTTTTAATTAAGGGTTAAAATCTTTAATTACCTTTATGCCCTTTTAAGCTTATTTATTACATAACTCATTAAATTGAGCTCAAATGAGTTTGAAATTTTTATGTCACCTCACTCACATGTCAATTAAGACATTAGAGGAGAAAATGTGATTTTTCTGCATTTAATTTATTTATATAATTATTTTTAGTGAAAAATAAGGGATTTCAAGGAAAATTAAACAACATGACCAAGGAAAGGTTTTTGTCCTTAAGAAAATTATGGGACATTCCTAATGACTAGAGGACCACTTGGACCAATTTTAGTGATTTTTTAATTATATTTTATTTATTATAATTATTTTAATTTTTGGAGTGTTAATTAATTATAAAATAAAATTAAAGTTGAAAAATGGATTTTATATTTTCCTTAAATTTCTCTAACCTTAAGGAGTCCAGAGAAGTATATTTTATATTTTTTTTGATTTTTCTTTGATTTATTAGAATTAATTTAGTAAAAATGTTGGAAAATACATTTTTCAACATTAAAAATTGTTTTAAGGCTTTAAAATTCAATAACTTAACCTAGAGACTTGGGAAAAATATTTGATTTGTTCCTAAGTGATTAGGAGTCAAAATATGACATTTTTGTTGTGTTTATTATTTTTATGATTTTTATTATTTTTTAATTATTAAAATATTCAAGTGAGGTCAAAAAAATAAAGATTTTTAGAAAATTATAATTTTAATTTTTATAGACTCCTCTAATATCAGAGAAGTCCCAAAATCAATTTGGTGAATTTTTGAAATGTATTTTTGGAGTTATGAATTTTTAAAGTTTAATTTTGACCATGTGACTTAATTAGTCCAATTAGTGGGGTTAATTATTTCAAATTGATTTCAAATTTTAATGATAGGTTCTCTGTATCCTAAAGATCAGTGGAGAATTGTTTTCAAGTTAATTGGGTGTGTGGTTAGCCTTAATTAATTCAAATTCAATTTTGGGAGTTTAGGCCAATTAGGGTTATTATGAATGAATTAACTCAAACCATAATTATCATAGGGTCCTCTGGTCCTAAGAAACTTCACCAAATTTTCCTAGAATTTATTTCATAACATGCTAATTTTTGGAATTAAAATATCAAAAACAGTAACATGAATTTGAAAAATCAATAACTCTTCACTGGGATGGCCTCTGACCTTGAAAAATTCAGGGAATGTTCCCAAGATCAGAGGCTTCAAAAGCTCTATGGTCTCATGCCATGGTGAATTGTGTATGCAAACGGAGAATTAAAATAGTGAAATCGGTAAATAAATAATTAAAAATAAAATACTGATCAAAATAACTTAATTTCTTTTCCACATTATTCTCCTCTGTTCACTGAGCAAGATGGTATTTTTATTTTATTTTTGTGATTTTTCTATGCAAAGATATGAATTTTTAAAGTTCTGGGTTATTAAATAAATCTAAAATACCCTAATTTCCTACTTATCCGACTCAGCGCTGACTCAACCTCGGCGGATCCGAAAGCCCACGCGTCGCTCTGTGATTCGGCGCCGCCATCTGACTCAGCGCTCCAGGGGCCTGCTGTTCAGGTACCATTGTGCTGTCCGGCTTGATCTCGACCGTCCGCTCGATACACGCACGATCCAATGGCTTCGGGTCATCGTCCACGACTGGTGTGCACCCGTGACCGTTCACACTAAAACCCTAAGATCTCTCTCGATACTTAACGGATTTTCATGTTCTTATACTCTATAGATTCATCTTGAAGAGACGAACACGTCCATACAGTTTATAGGCTATGAAATTAACTCAAGCAAAATGAAGAATTTCTGGAAGCTCGGGAGGAAGAAGAGGTCAATACCTTTGCTCAGAGAAGTGAAGCTTCAATCTGAGAGTTGTGTCACCTTCGATTGAGTCCAAGCAAGCTCCAGATGAAGTCTCTTGCTCTGGGGAATTGTCTAGGTATGAAAGTGCCCACACCCGATTTCAAAGCTTAGAGGCTGGAGTAACTGGGTGGCCTGGAGAGGGGACTTTCACTGGGGAACTCCTTCTCTTGGTCCTGTGCAGGTGTGGGTGAGTTTAATTTGATTTTGGTGGAGGTTCCAGAGGTGTCCCGATTTTTGGGTGGATTTTCAACTCAGAAATTGAGCTCTGTTAATGGGGTTTAGGGCAAAGGAACACTAGGGATCAACTGCACTGGGTTAGGAGAAGGTCCTGGAGCAATTTTGGCAGAGTTTCCTTAAGGTCTGGTTCATCTCCTCTTTTGGCCGAGAGGGTGGTGGGTTTAAATAGACATGGCTGGAGGGCTTCCCAGGGGGGTTTGATGCTTGGGATCAGCTGCTCTGGTGAGGAGAAGAAGAGCCATGGTGTTCAATTGGACTGGGACAACTCATCAAGGCATAATTAAAAATTTTGGCTCACATGGAGCTCTCGGCCATGGCGTTTTCTGGCGACTCAGGCGGCTGGCCAGCAGGGTTAGGTCACCATCTTGATCAGAAGGGTCAGGGGTTGGCAATGGTGCAGTCAATTGGCATTGGCCATGTGTAAAGATTTCGATTTAAGTGGAATGGGAGGAGAGTGTATTTTGGATCCAAATGGGTCAAATTCATGGATTTGGGTTTGGTGCACCCACCAAGGAGGCTTTGCGTGCTGTGGGGGTCAGGTGAGTCAGCTGGTTTTGAGTGGAGAAGTCTCGATCCAAGGTTATTTAGATTAATTTTGGGTTTAGGTGAAGCATGGGTAAGGTTAAAGTGTTTAATCATAGGTTAGGAAAGAACTCCCCTCTCTTACCATTAATGGTATGATGAGGTGTAAAGTGACTCTCATGGCTTGCATATGGCTCATGCATAGCTTCATGGCTTCATTTGGCTTGGGAAAAGGCTTGGTCAATTTCATGAAAATGGATTTTGGCATTTTGGCATTTTAGTGGGAAATTGGCATGAGTCTTGATTTAGAATAATTTGATTATTGATTTTAGGACTTAGGGATGATTTTAATCAAAGGGATGATGATGGGAATTTCACATGCTTTGGAATAAGTTTTGGGCTTTTCAAATTTAGTGAAGATGGGCTTTTAAGTTTTAAAATGAACTTTAGGATGAAAATTTTGTGAGATTGTGCCAAATAAATGCTGGTTTTAGTTTAGGGATGTGTCATGAGTGATTTGGAATCAATTTGGTGTGATTTGGGGTTGAATTGAATTTAATTTGGGCTTCTTTAATGGTAGGGGCAAAGTGGGGTAAATTGGGCTAACTTGGTCTATCTTGGGCTAAGGTTGGGCTAAAGTTGGTTTTTATGTAAAATTAATGTTGAGAAAGGTATATGGGGGTGTCACAAAGAGTTTTCAAGTTTGTTTGGGTTTCAATTTTGGGATTTGGGCCTATTTGGGCTAGGTTTGGGTTTAGGCCCAAGATGTGTATTTTTGCTTTGGGTTAGGTTTGGGTAGAGTTTAGGTCCAAATATTGGGCAAATTTTGTTAGTATTTTGTTTTTGGGGATGTTAGGAAGGTTTAGGAAAAGATTTGGGGCTAATTGGAGTTGAATTGGGTTGGTTTGGGCTAAGTTTAGGTTATGGGCCAAAAATTGGGCTTAAAGCCCCAAAATGGAATTGGATCCAAATGTCACTTAAATTGGGCATAAATTTGGTCTAAATTAATATTGGGGATATTGAATTGAAGTTTAGAATTGAATTGGACCAAAATTGGGATCAATTGGAGGATTTGGTTTGACATTGGATTCACTTTAGGTTTAAAATGGGTCAAATTGGGGGTTTTGGTAAAATGCAGTAAATTGGCAAAATTGTCTCATGGTGTAGTTGAAGAAAATGAAATTAGGAATATTTGAGATTTTCTGGAATTTTCTGAGAATTTTATGAATTTTTGGATTTTTGGGCTAAGAGGGGCATTTTGGGTATTTTTGGAAATTTGGGGGTATTTTTGGAAATTTTTGTATATTTGGCTAAGGGTGATCAATTTGAGTGGTGGGAAATGTTTAGGATTGATTTTGATGAATTTTGGGTAATTTGGGAAATTTTGCAAATTTTGGGTAATTTGGGAAATTTTGCAAATTTTGGGTAGTTTCAAGGACTTTTGGTAGATTTAGTGGGTGTAGGGTCCCGGGGGTCAAAAATTGAAATTTTGGGAAAATGAAGATTTATTAAATGTGAGTAGAATGGAATCATTTTGGTCAAGCCATGAAGCCATGAAGCCATGAAGCCATATTAAGCTTATATGAGCCATGAGAGGACTCATTTGAGGCATTCACTATGTTGTTCCTAACCCTCTTAGCAAGGGGCTTAGGGGTTAAGGACCATCCATATGAATTACCTACATGAGTCAGGAGGTCAGATTGGGTATGGGTATAGTTTTAGGACTTGGGATGTGTGTGAGAGTGTAGTGTATGTGCAAGTCAACCCTCACCAGACCAGGCCATCTAGGGTATTCCTAAGGCCAAAAGTCCAATAGGGGACTCATCCTTTAAACCTCCACATTTGATTTCAACCCTCTAGGTGATTAGGGGTCTACAATCAAGCTTGTGGGGTTTGCAGGGAGCTAAGAAGTAGTTTTGATTTCTAAGTGATGGGTTCCATCTCTAGTCTTCTAAGATAGTCGAAGGAGAAGCCTAAGGCTAGATCCTAAGTACTAAGGAGAGAGTAGAGAAAAGACCTCATCAAAAATGAGGTCAACACCTGGTGAGGGGGCTTTCAGTGGGGAACTCCTTCTCTACCTCTGGTGAAGGTGTGGGAAGGTTTAATTTGATTTCTGTGGAGTTTCAGAGAGTGTCCTGGTTTCTGGCCTAAAATTGAACTCCAAAATTGAGCTCAATCAGTGGGGATTAGGGCAGGAGGACAGTGGGGCTCTTCTTCTCTAGGCTGGGAGAAGGTTTGGGAGCAGTTTGGGGGAGTTCTGTGATAAAAATTTCATCACCTTTTAATGGCTGAAAGTTTTGGGTTTTATAGCCATGGCTGCCTGGTGGAGCTCAGGGCCAGTCAATGAGTGGTTTAGGCTGCTTAGGGCAAGGGCTGAGCAGGCAAGGTGGGTGGAGAGGAGATGGCTCATTGCCAAGGTTCAATTTTGGGTTGCAAAGACAAGGGAGCGCTCAGGCATGGCTGTTCCGGCTGCTGGAGTGGCTGGCAAGGATACTCAGACAGCTGGGTAGGCTGAGAAGGAGTGGAGGAGGAGTTCAGCTGCATTAATTGGGCAGAGAAGGTTGCTTAAGGAAGGTTTAAAGGATGGGACTTAGCCTTAGAAAATGGCTAAACCCAATGGTCCCAAGTGGTGGACCATTGGTCCATGGCTCATGGGGCATGAGTTGGGTCAGGTCAAACCCACCCTAGGAGGCCTAGGGTTGGCTGCCAAGAAGTTGGTTTGATCAAATTTGGTTTGGTTAAGTTCAATTTGGCTCATGTGTGCACATGGTTTGGTTCGGATTCAACTTGGGCTAGCTTGAGTTTGGGTTTGGATTTGATCAAATTGATTGATCTAAATGGTCAAAATAATTGTCAGAAAGCTTTTGGAAAAGGTTAGGAGTGAAATTGAATTGGTATGGGGAGTGCGTTTGGTGGATTTAGGTGATTTGGTTCAATTTGGTCACCATGGGTTAAGTTTGGGTTTAGGTTAGGCTAGAGCTTAGCTAGGGCTCAATTAATGGTTCAAAATGATATATGTGATTGTTATTGAAGGTTTAGGATGGAAATTGGGTGGAAATTTTGGGTTTAGGGGATTCAATTTGGAGATTTAGGGTTAGGTGACAATTTTAGGGTAAATTTGAGGATTTTGGTTTCAAATGCTTTTGTATGGGATTTCAATCAAAATTTTGGCCAAATGAATGTTGTGTTTGCTATGGGAATGTGTTAAGAAGAGTTTGGAATTTGGTTTGGAAAAAATTGAGTGGCTTTGGGTCATTTTGGGGTGAATTGAGTCATAAGGCCAAAATTAGGGGTTTTGGTTTAAAGTTAAAATTAAACTCACATGTGAACCAAATTGGGCTTGGTTTTGATTGAAATTGGTATTGGGGATGTTGAATTGAAGTTTGGGATTGAGTTTGATCAAAATTGGGATCAATTGGGCTGAATTGGTTGACATTGGATCCATTTGGGCTAAGTTAGCCAACTTGGGATTTTGGGTTGAAAGTGGGTTATTTTAGAAAATTGGCTTATGGTGTAGTTGAACAAAATGAAATTGGGAATATTTATAATTTTTTGGGAATTTTTGGAATTTTTAGAATTTTAGGCAAAAAGGGGTATTTAGGGTATTTGGAGGTTATTTGGAGGGTATTGGGGTATTTTTGTAGATTTAAGAGGTGGGCATTGTTTCGAAATGATTTCTAGGATTTTTAGGAATTTTGGGTAATTTTTGGGTAATTTTGTGAAATTTTGGAGAGTTTTGTGGTTATAGAGGCAATTTAGGTAATTTTGGGTAAGTTTAAGGACCCAATATTAAAACCAGAAATTTTGGAAAAATGAAATTTGGGTATGGTTAGCTGTAGTGGAATGGTCTAGATTGAGCCATGGACCAAGGAAGTGCTCATTTTGAACATATCATAGGTTGTTCCTAACCCTCTTAGCCAAGGGGCTAGGGGTTTGGATCCATCCATATGAGTGCTCTAATGAACCAAGAGTCAAGATTGGATACAGATGGTTTAGGGTTTAGGATGTTTGTAGGGGTGCAGTGTGTGCAAGCTAGACCATACCAAGACCAGGCCACCCAAGGTTATCCTAAGGCTCGAGCATCCTATAGGAATCCATCCTTGTCTTCCTACACATTGGTCCTAACCTTCCAAGTGGATTGGAGGTTGATGACCATCCATGTAGGATTCCAAAGAGAGACAAGATTTGGTTTGAATTTCTAAATGGTGGGTTTCATCTCTAATCTTCTAGGATAGTTAAGGAGAAGTCCTTTGGCTAGATCCTAAGCACTGAGAGGAAAGAAAAGTCCTTACCAAAAATGAGGTCAATAAATGGACCCCCAATATGTGTGGTGTGCTACCCAAGCACACCGCGCGTATTAGCGTTGACCGAGGAGATCAATAAAACCAACACAGATGTCTAAGTGACACACATAGAACGATGTGTAGAAAATTCCCGTTGGGGAGTATTAGGTAAATCTCCTGGACTGAAGATTCCAGAACTCTCGCCGGAAAAAATAAGGAGGTGAATTGCAAATTGCAAGATTTCCAAGGGATTATATTTTGAAATGAGAATTGGAATCCAAGTTTCAATCTCAGGATTTGAAATGAGGACTGGAATTTAGGCTCCAAGCTCAGAATTGAAAGAGAGTTAGAATTCGAAAGGAGAGCTGGAATTTAGGCTCCAGCCTCAAAATTGGAAAGAGAACTAGAATTTAGGCTCTAGCCTCGAAGAAGAGAGCTGGAAATTAGGCTTCAGCCTTGGAATTGAAAGAGAACTAGAATTTATGATCTAGCCTCGAAGAAGAGAGCTGGAAATTAGGCTCTAGCCTCGGAATAGAAAGAGAACTAGAATTTAGGTTCTAGCCTCGAAGAGAGAGAAGGAACTAGAATTTAAGCTCTAGCCTCGATGAAGAGAGCTGGAAATTAGGCTCCAGCCTCAGAATTGGAAAGAGAACTAGAATTTAGGCTCAATTCTCAAAGAAGAGAGGGAGAGAACTAGAATTTAGGCTCTAGCCTCGACAAAGAGAGCTGGAAATTAGGCTCCAGCCTCAAAATTGGAAAGATAACTAATATTTAGGCTCTAGTCTTGAAGAAAGAGAGAGAGAACTAGAATTTAGGCCCTAGCCTCGAAGAAGAGAGCTGGAAATTAGGCTCTAGCCTCAGAATTGGAAAGAGAACTAAAATTTAGGCTCTATTCTTGAAGGAAGAGAGAGAGAACTAGAATTTAGGCTATAGCCTCGATGAAGAGAGTTGGAAATTAGGCTTTAGCCTCGAAATTGAAAGAGAACTAGAATTTAGGCTCTAGTCTCGAAGAAGAGAGCTGTAAATTAGGATCCAGCCTCGAGATTGAAAAGAGAACTAGAATTTAGGCTCTAGCCTCGAAGAAGAGAGCTGGAAATTAGGCTCCAGCCTCGGAGATTTGAAAGAGAACTAGAAATTAGGCTCCAGCCTCGAAGATTGAAAGAGGACTAGCCTCAAAGATTAAAAGAGGACTGGAAATTAGGCTCCAGCCTCGAGATTAAAAGAGGACCAAAAATTATGCTCCTGCCTCTAGATTGAAAGAGGACTGGAAATTAGGCTCCAGCCTCGAAGATTTGAAAGAGAACTGGAAATTAGGCTCCAGCCTCAAAGATTGAAAGAGAACTGAAGGTGTTTCATATTCCGAAAGATTTAATCAAAGATTGATTGTTTGGCAAAGGATGTGAATCCATGCCATCAGAACCAAATCAAATAAAATTCATGGTTCCATGTCAGTAGACTCGGCGACCTTCTCAAAAGAGGGAAGAAATCGTAGAGAATCGAAAGGTTTCAGAACGATTGAAATGTTTAGAAGTTTGAAATTGAAGTTTGAATCTTCCGCGGGAAAAAATCAACTCTAAAGCGTGTACGAGGGCGTTTCAAACGGATTTTAACGTGAAGAAGAATTGAAAGATTCGAATCAACGGATTCAGATCAGAATTCAACTCGAGGTTTAGATTCGTTTCTTTTGTTTTAGTGATTTGATTTTATTTTTGTGTTTAATCAGAATTCATGTTAATTTGGAATTTATTTTGACATTTAGATTCTTAAAAGAGCTCTCATTCATTTTCTTTTTCTTTCCATTTTCTTTTTCTTTCCATTTTCTTTTCTTTCTCTTTTTTTCATTTTCCTTTTCTTTCTTTTTTTTGTTCTTTTTCTTTGTTGTTTTATGTTCATTTTGTTTTATCTTGTTTATTTATTTTCAAATCGTTCTTCTTTCGAGGTTCATTCAACTTAATGGTGTTTCCCAGTCAATTCACACAAGATTGAAGGAAAAATATGACATGATCGTTTCCATTCAAATTGTTGAAAATACATCATATAACTTGATCCCAAACATGATGATATTTTCCTTGAAATTTCAAGAATCTCATACAATCCATATAATTCCAAAACAAACTGCTCAGGATCCTTGTCAGTTTCTCCAAAAGCATTTGTCAAAATCCATGTCTGAATAGTGAGACACATGGGCAATAACACCACCTTCCAAGCCATCCTTGGCAAGGAATGTCGTTCAGATGTGCATTGGAGGTGTGCTATTTTTCATGTAACTCACAGCTCGTAAGGCTGGAGGCTCTCTAGCTTTGAATCTGGTTGAAAGCGGAGAAGCATCTTGTTGTCATCCATCCTTCTGAAAGTGATGGAAATTCGCTGAAAAGGCACCCCCGGGATGTAGTGCTTTGCTATGTATGCTCCGTTTCCTTTTAGCACCAGAATGGAACCTACCGGTAGAGGTATCTCCACCGGCCCTCGGAATTCTCGGGAGCCTGCTATCTGGAGGTCTGATCCGAACATGATGTTACACTGATTGAAGAAGGACACTGTGCAGAAGGGTCTCACAAAATCATGGTGATCTATATGTGGAGTTATGCAATCGCCTTCCTCATATATGTTGATGATACAGCTGTTGGGTATGCAATCTGCATGTAGTACTCGCCATTTCACCATCCTTTTGACCATCTTCTTAATGATTCTTGGCATCAGATCCACATCATTGTGACGAAGAATCCTTGGTGGATTTCCTTTCCTGTCTTCGACAAAGTTGCAACAACATCCGCACTGAATTGTGACTCTTACTTTTCCTTTCATCCATTTTTGAGGTTCTGAGTAAGTCTTTCCTCTTAAGAGACCCGCTCGGCCCAATTTTTGAAGGTCAAAGACGCAATCTATAATCTGCTACTGCTCGTAGTCCGAAAGCACGTCCGTGTGTAGTTTAAGGCCCTCCAGGATATTGATCTTCTTGCCTCAAATTCTTTCAAAATACTCGAATGTCTTCTTCTCAACTTTTTGAAGCTTCTCCAACTCGTACTCTAGAATTTTCTGAAATCGTCGAGGCTTGGTAACGTACTGCAGGACGTATGGCTCAACCTTAGGACGCTCTCCTATGTGTCTCACCTCCTCAGGGATAGTCTCTGTAAAGACATCCTCCGGGGTTGCTTTCGCAACGAGACTTCTCAGAGCTGGTAGGTTTGCTTTGCACTGTGGCGCTGATTCTGTATTTGATCTTCTTGAAGTTTCTTTCATCTTCTTTGCTATCCTAGGAGATGATTTCTTCTTTTTTGGTTCCTACCGAACCGGCTTCTTTGACATACTTGCATTGTCGGTTGAAACTGTTTCTTTATGCTAGTCCGCCGCTAGCTTGCTCAACATTATGTGAATGCAGCGGTTCTTGTTTCTGAGCTGGGTAGGGGTAAGAGTAGCTCTCCTTACTTCCTGAACCTCTATGGGCACGACGCTGACAAGCCTTCCCTCTGCTGTAGTAACCATGGACTTGAATTTCTTGTCAGCTCCAGTTACATGAGCGGCGTTCACCTTCCTTTTCTTGTAGACAGCCTGCTGACTCGGGCCACCCAATTTCACCCCTGTCTGGCTGCGAAACTCATCCTGGTCAATCAGGGTCCAATCGGCCTCCTCGCACTGTAACCCGGCTGGTGTGAAATCAGAGTCAATCTCAATCACGGCCCCATCCTTCATCTTTTCTTGCTCGAGTGCTAGAATCATGCCATTCTTGAAGTTCAGAATCAACCGCCCGTTCGACATTTTCCTGCGAAAATAAGGAAGGGATCAAGGGCTGTATCAAGAATGAGAACAATAAGAAAAAATTATTCATTAATGAAAAATTTTGTTTATCTATTTCGAATTTGAGTTTTAATAAAATAGGAAAAAAGTAAGGGAAAGTTAGGAATGAGTTTGGATTTGAAAGGAGAGTTCAAAATTTTATTATTCAGATGATTTCTTTCACATATTTTCTTTTAACACAAATTTTCTTTTTTTTATCATCATATTTTTTTTTCAATTTTGGGTTCGGACCCAGCTACAAGTGATTACTGTACCCGTGCTTCTAGGAATGAGACTTCATTTTCAAAGTTCATCCTTCGAAACATCAGGTTGTGTAATATTTCTTTAAATATCGTCCATTAATTGGAAGCATAGATCATTCTCCACGGCAATTCACGATTTGGTAGGAACCTCATGAGTAGACTGTCTCGACCACGAACGGCCCCTCCCACGTCTGTTCAAATTTACCTCCTATCTTGCGGTGTGCAAGAATAGGTCTCTTGAGAACTAGAACCAAGTCACCAACTTTGAACGTCCTCGGGCGGACCAGTTTATCGTGGGCCTAGATCATCTTGGCTTGATACAGTTCCAGATTTTGTTGCAATGAAAGTCGTTTTCCTTCCAAGCTTTCCAATTCTTCTAACCGTAGTTTGGAGTTCTCTTCTGTAGTAATCTTGTTGGCGAATGTAATTCTGAGAGAAGGAAGCTAAACCTTTAAGGGCAAGACGGCCTCAGACCCGTACACTAGAGCGTAAGGTGTAGACTGAGTAGGATTTCTGAAAGTCATTCCGTAGGCCCATAATACTTCTAATAACTTCTCGTGCCAATTTCTCTTATTGTCATCCAAAGTTTTCTTTAGGATTTGGACTAGAGTTTTATTAAAAGCCTCGGCCAAGCCGTTTGCTCTTGGCTAGTAGATCGTCGAATAACGCCAGTCAATCCCGTGCCTTCTAACAAAATTGTTGATCTTCGTACTTCTGAACTCAGACCCGTTATCAGAGATGATTCTGTGTGGAACCCCAAAACGGTAGACGACTTGATTTTTGAAGAACTGTAACACATGATGTGCCTTCACCTCTCTGAGCGGTATTTCTTCTGCCTATTTGGAAAAGTATTTTGTAGCAGCAAGAATGAAGCGATGTCCTCTTGAAGAAGGCGGTTCTATCGGATCCACGATATCCATGCCCTAACACTCAAATGGCCACAACGCGATTGTCGGATGTAGCACATTTGGAGGTTGGTGTACAACCACTCCATACACTTGGCACTGGTGACATCTCTTGGCAACTTTCATTCAATCGGTCATTATTGAGGGCCAGTAATACCCAAATCTTTTAATCTTTATTTACATCTTCGGACCCGACTGATGAGCGCCACAAAGTCCTGAGTGCACTTAATTAATAATTTCACGAGCCTCGGACCCGCTCAGGTACCTTAGCCACATCTGATCGAAAGACCTTCTGTATAAGGTATTATTTATTAATGCGTATGACAGAGTTCTTTTCTTGATCTGATGGGCTACTAACTTATGGTCCGGTAGGTTTCCTGTTTGCAAATAGTCTATTAATGGTTGTCGCCAATCTTCTGTAGTTTCTACCACTGCTGCAACTGTTTCTTCTCTTTCTGATTTGTGCATTGTATCCATGTCGAGCTGTGATAGGACCTGTCGCCCTTGAACTGACACTTCAACATATTAATCTTGTAAGCAGGCAAACTCTTTTACAAGGCGGGCTAACGCGTCTGCAAGAGCTTTTTCTTTTCAGGGAACCTTATATAATGTTACATTCGGAATTTGCTTTAACAATTTCATTGCATACTAGAAGTACTACTCGAGTCTTGGTTTCAAAATTTTGTACTGTCCTGCGACTTGTTGTATGATCAACTGCGAATCACCGTAGATTTTGATGTCGGTTATACCCATTTGAATGGTTAACTCCAGTCGGGTTATAAGGGCTTCATATTCTGCTTCAATATTTGTACACGATTCTGTTAAATGGTCGGAGTACCTTCACATTCCCCGCTCCTGTGTTATAAATATTAGTCGGATTCCTGCCTTACCTGGCACTATCGTTTGCAATTCTTTATTCTTCTGTGTTGAGGATACTTCATTGAAGTACAGTTCCCAACGTTGATCATCAGGGTCTTTTAGGTTCATTATCTGCTAGTCTAGCAAGTCGTCGTTGAGAGATGATTCTGTCGGTAAAGGGTGTGCTGCGAGGAAGTCTGCTAGGACTTGTCCCTTTACTGCACGAAGAGGAACAAAAGTTATATCGAATTGCAATAATATCATCGACCACCTTGCAAGTCTGTCGGAAAGCATCAGGAGGGTCATCAAATATTGCAATGGATTAAACTTCGAAATAAGGTTGACCTTATGAGAAAGCATGTAATGCCTAAGCTTTTGAGCGGTGAAGATCAGGGCCAAACAATGCTTCTCGGTAGGAGGATACTTTACCTCCGTCAGAATTAGACGAAGACTTAGCTATTAGAGAGCGTTTTTTGTACCCTCGTCATTGACCTGGGCTAGCAGGGCTCTGAGGGAGTCGTCTAAAGCCGCAGTATAAAGTATCAATGGTCGACCCGAGACTGGGGCTGCTAATACAGGAGGTGTCATTAAGTATTATTTGATGTCATCAAAGGCAAGTTGACATTTAGAGTCCCTAGTAAACTTATCATCCTTCTTAACAAAAGCAGAAAAAGGCTGACACCTTCCTGACAAATTAGAAATAAAGCGTCGAAGATATGCCAACTTCCCTTGAAAGGATCGTAGTTGTTTTAAAGTTTTGGGAGGTGGCATTTCTAAGATAGCTTTAATCTTCTCCGGATCGATTTCAATTCCGCGATGTCGGACCAAAAATCCTAAGAATTTCCCAGAGGTAACTCCAAAGGCACTTTCAGGGGATTCATCTTAAAGTTAAATTGTCTTAATCGCTCGAAAACAATTCTCAAATCATACAGGTGATCTTCTTTCAGTTTGATCTTGATGAACCCATCATCCACGTAGCACTCGACTTGTTTGTAAATGAGATCATCAAAGATCCTCGTCATTTCTCTTTGGTAATTTGCTTTCATTCTTCAATCCGAAAGGCATTACTGTGTAGCGGTATACTCCGATTGGCATTCTGAAGGCTGTGAGCTTCTCATCTTCTGGTGCCATCTTTATCTCATTATATCCTGATGATCCATCCATGAAAGAGAAGACTTCGTGTGTTGAAGCGATGTCGATCATTAACTCTTGAATTGGTAGTGGGAATTCATCCCTTGGGCACGCTTTATTTAAATCTCTGAAATCCACGCAGATTTTGATCTGACCGTTCTTCTTTTTTACTGGTACCACATTGGCTAGCTAAGTTGGGTATTGTTCTTCACGGATAAATTTAGCGTCAATTAGCTTCTTAAATTCAGCTATTACTTGTTGTTCAATTTCTAGACACATTCTTCTCAGAGCTTGTCTGACTGGAACGATAGTGTGATCCACTCCTAGCCTGTGAACTGCGACTTCTGGAGCTAAACCTAGCATTTCATCATAACTCCAAGAAAAACTGTCCTTGAATTCCATTAATAGCTTGATCACATTTTCGGAGTCTTCTTCATTGAGTAAGGAGCTAACAAAGGTCGGCGTAGGCTTTTCGCTAGTACCTAAGTTAACTTCCATTAACTCGTCTATTGTAGATTTAATTTCTTCTTCAAATTCTGGCGGAGCGTCTCCAATTGGTAAGTCCTCGAGATCATGTGAAGCTTCCAGGCAGTCTTCATTAGGCTCGTAAGTGACAACCAAACAGAATCCTGTATCATCAGCTGGCCCTACCATGTCAAATCCGAGACCATGCTTTGAATTTGGAGGCCGACTGGCATTATTCTATAATTTTTTAAAGCGTTGAGATTGATCTTTTGACCACTGCTTAGGTAGGACACCACGTTGAATCAAATTTTGAACACAGGGTGAATACCACTCAAAAGGCAATTCCATTAATTCGGATGAAGCAACATCTTTAAATTTTACATTATTTTCAGTATTGGAAGAAGCGCCACGGTAGAACTTGATCGGCTTAGCACCGCCACCATGTACTTCCTTGACCACCATACCCTCAACCATACTAGGATAGATCGGGGTTAGGGACATAGTCTGTGCATAGTGGTTTACTTGTCGTACATCGATTTGTATGCTTCATTCTTTTCATCTTCTAGTGAGATCTTAAACTGTGGTTTCTTTTGATTTATCTTTACTATTTCTTTCTTGATTTATTCTTCTTCGGAGCTGATCTCCAAATCAACATTAATTATTTGTTTCTTCTGTTAAACTGTTTTACCGTTTCTTCCTCGACCTCGTCCCCGGCTTCAATCTCGGGTGCGAGTTCTGGAGAAACCTTCACCATCTCGTCGTAAGGGAGTGGTGAGTGACTACAGGAAAATACATTAAGAAATTCATACCAATTTCATTTGAAATTGCAGTGTAAAGAAAGGTATGTTCTATTTTTTATTGCAGGAATGAAGATTTATAAGTACTGGAAGCAAAAAGATCAAAAAGAAGCGATTCTAGAGCAAAAAGGGCTAAAATAGATGAAAATTGAACTAGCTCGCCAACGGCGAGGAATTGGCCGCTGACGATGAGATTTTACCGAGAGTTTTGAATATATTACAAAGAACCTCACTGACGGCGAGATCGAGCCCGCCGACAGCGAGCCTAGGCGGTTAACTATTCTTCTAGAAGCCCGCCGACGGTGAGATCGAGCCCACCGACGGCGAGACAGTTGATTCAAGCAAAATTCGATGAATCTGGACGCTTTTTGAAGAGGTGCTTAAGCAACCTTTGGAAATATGACTCCTTCTATATATAGAAACAAATTTGATGTCTTTAGTGTCTTTTTTTTAGTGTCTTTCTTTAGTCATTAGGTGTTCATTAAGTGAGTCAGGTGTCATTAAGAGTTGATAAGTGAGTTTATTTTGAGTGTTTTGGTGAGTCTTTTAATTAAGTGTGTTGTACAAGAAGGAAGAGTCAAAGGAACTTCAAGGAGTCTGCTTGGGGAGAAGATTTGAAATAAGTATATTTGTTTATTGTTTTGTAACTTTAAATGAAATCCAAAATCTGTGTAATTTTTCCCATGCATTCTGAGTAGTTTTCTTTGTCTTTCTCCTTGTGGTTGAGGTTTTGTGAATGAAGAATTAAAACAGTTGTGCCTAATCATACTAAATAGAGATTGTGATAATCTTTTACTTAAATCTTAATTTACTCTCAACTTGATCAATTGAATTGTTAACATATGTTGAATTATCAACTATAGTAAAGATTACATCCAAGATTCAGGGAAGTCAAAAGCCTTGGAAGGAGGGTGCAAATAAATAGGGAGAAATTAATTATCAGGCGAAGAATTGGACATTTTAGTGTGACAGACTAAAATCTTCAATTCGGTCCTATCGATTGGGAGCTGAAGTGTAGATGTTAACCCTCAGGCGAGGGGAACGTGGGAGCTCTGAAGTGGCAGCCGGTATCCTCCCAGCCTAGCCGCAGATTCAGTAACCAAATATAGGATTAGTCAATGTTCTTTGCACCTGGACCAAAGGGTAAAGAATAGGAATGCTCCTATTCGGCACAATATAAGTTTTAAACTCATTTAATTATTCATTCACTTAATTCACTTAATCCTCTTAACAAGGAGAAAGATACTTTTTTAATTTAAAACCTTCTATTAAATCTTTAATCCTCTTAACAAGGAGAAAGATACTTTTTTTAATTTAAAACCTTCTATTAAATCTTTAATTTAAACCTCCCAGCCTAGCCAGATTCAGTAACCAAATATAGGATTAGTCAATGTTCTTTGCACCTGGACCAAAGGGTAAAGAATAGGAATGCTCCTATTTGGCACAATATAAGTTTTAAACTCATTTAATTATTCATTCACTTAATCCTCTTAACAAGGAGAAAGATACTTTTTTAATTTAAAACCTTCTATTAAATCTTTAATTCATAGTTTTTAGTATAAGCGTTCGTTATTTCCGTATACTAGATTAGCAATTAAATCTGCTGTAATTAGTTCTTAAGTCTTTAACTTCCCTGTGGGATCGATATCTAGGACTCCAATAAAGCCCTTTATTACTTGAACGATACGTATACTTGCGTTGATAAACGGGGTGGGAGCACTATTGCTATTTTACTCTAAAAAACATTTACAACATTTATAAAGCTCCACAACATATCAAATCATAACTTTCTGCCCTGCTCTCCCTCGAGGCTGTAAGGTTTTTTTGGCGCAGTTACTAGGATTTTATATTACTTAGTAGTCGTGCTGAAAAATTGTATAACCTCACCCCCGCGTGTCAGTGAGTAACTGTTGAACTAGAATTTGAGGTTCTTCGTTGCCTTGCGTTTCTTTTCCTTCATTTGGTGTGGCACTTCTGGAGAACATAGTTTTCTTCAGAGATGCGTAGTAAACAACATCTTCGTGGATTCCAATTTCATGCACGGAGAACGGTTGTAAGTCACCTTTGATACACTGTTCTTCTCCTCCTTCAGAATACTTTATGCACTGGTGTAGAGATGACGGTACCATCTGATTTTCATGGATCCAAGGTCGACCCAGTAAAGCATTGAACGATGTCTCAAAATCAATTATATGGAACTTTGCAGCTGTCCTCGCCAAATCACCGATCCTTGTTTATAGTGTCATTGATTCAAGAGCTCTTTCTCCTTTCTGATTGAAACCTCTTAGTAACATTCTATCTGCTTGGAGCTCGCGGGCATCAATTTCCAAGTATGCTAACGTCCGAAGGTTCATTATATTGATTGATGCTCCTGGATCAACTAACACCCTGGAGAGCGTGAACTTTTTGATAGTGACTGAAATGTACAAGGTTCGGTTGGGTTCAGTTGTCCCGAGTAGAAGGTCATTGTCCGTGAAAGTAACATCGTACTGTCCTTTTAACGAGCAAACCTCATCTAAGGAATTACTGGCCATTTGTGCTACGCAAATTTCTGGATCAAGTAAAGCCCTAATCAGAGTTTTCCTCATCTCCTTTGATAGGACCAAAGCATCGTAGATGCTTAGTTTGGCTGGTAGCTTCCGAAGATAGGCTAGCACGTTATAATCCACTTTATTACCAGGCTCTTCAGCCTCTTCTCGAATGGGCAATTCCTCCGCTAGGGTTGGTTCTTTTTTAACAACCATCTGCTTTCCTTTATCTTTTGGTCCCATTCTCAGGGGTAGGACTTTTTCGCTTCTCAAGTTAACTTCTGTTATCTCTTCCGAATCTGGTGCTGAATTTGTCAGTTTCTCTTCTTGAATTAGAACGACTGGCTCTTTTGCAGCTGCTTCGGAATCTGATAACTCCAATTCTATCGCAATCGGAGCTCCTTGGATTCATAAATGAACTCGTCGCTTCCTGGGCTTTCGTAGCCGCTCTTGTAGACATCCTCTCCTTCATTGTTGTCGTCGAGATTTTGTATGATTTGAGAATCGTTATTTGTATCGAAATCGATATCCGAGTTAGGTTGGTAGTCGTTAGTTACATAATCATTAGAAACAATCAAAACGTAGCCAACACCATAACTCTTATCATTATAAGAACCCGCCGGGGTGAGCAAATAATCATACAGAGTCAGAGGTCCGAGGGATTTCTCCCCCGAATAAAAAATAACCATCCTAGGAAAAGCAGCCCGTACTCTACTTTTCGGAGCCTCGGTCTTCTCTTCTTCTGCGATCTCCTCCTCTTTCGGGGGCGGTTCTTCAACTGCAATTAATAGTGCCAGCTTAGTGAGTTTCGAACTTTGAATTGAAGTGCGTACTGAAGCGGTCTGGATGTGATCCAATATTTTCTTCGAAGACATCGTCCAAACTGTACTCCATCCATCATCAGTCATGTACGGGACTATCATAACAATAGGCTCGGCCGAAATGACATTGATGGAACCTCCTTTTGGAGCTCCTTCATGTACTCTTTCGGGATCGTTATGTTCCCTCGACTAAGGTTATACTCGAGCTAGTTCATGAATGTGAAGCAGTCTTCTATTTTGTGTCTGAGCATCCGGTGGTAAGTTCAGTAATTCAGATGATCTTTCTTGTCGATTTCTTCTGGCCTTCTGGGCTCCGGTAGCTGGAAATCAGGCGTCTTACTTAAACTGTGGAACATTTTGGCCACTGCTTCAATCTTGAAAGGGTATTCCTTATTCAAAAGCTCCTTCAGGCCACGTGTAGGGCGAGGCGGCGGTTGATCATGACGCTGCAGTGACTGATAACTCGGTTTAGGATATTGATAATTTTGTTAAGGTTGTTGATAGTTCCATTGTGGTGGTTGATAACTTGGCTGCCGCCGTTCTAGCTGTATATGTACTGGTTGTTTGCTCTTATCCACTACTGCGATGATTCCAGATTTCTTCTCAAATGTTTTCACTAGCTTCTACTTATCAGCTTTATCAACGAAACTTAGTTGTTTTGCCTCCTTTTGCAAGCTCCTGGCCTTGCTAAGCAACTTCTTGAAAGTCTTAATAGTGAATCCTTTGAGGAGAAGTGCTATCGGGCCATGGATGCTCTTTAGCAAGAAACCAACTGCGTGCTATTCTTGAAGTTGTGGTTCACACTTAATGCTTAAATTCTTCCATCGAAGGATGTAATCCACCAAAGTTTTGTTTGGTTTCTGTTGCTCGACCATAAGATCACCGATGGTGATGTGGTGCTGAGCCCCAACAAACCGTTTAACGGAAAGATTTTCCAATTCTGAGAAAGTCTTGACCGAACCATTTGGCAACTCTACATACAAATCAAAGGCGATCCCTGACAAGCTGCTGATGAATTGGAGAAATAGCAAAGCATCACTACCACCGGCATTGCAGCAACTAGCACAAAAATGTGTGACATGTTGCCGGGGGTTTCCTGTACCATCGAAAGTCTTAAACAGAGGTGGTACGAAGCCCTTTGGGTATTGAATTGCATCAAATTCCTTAGGGCAAGGTCTACCTGTCTGAATAGATGCTCCATTCTTGGACTGGGCTAGGGCTTCTTGCACCTGCTATTCCACCATGTTCTTAATGTCCTTTTCAGGTATCATACTCTGTGCAGAATCTTTCTTTGGTTGCTCATCTTCATTGACAGATGTAGTTTCCTTTCCTCCATCCGCAATGTGAATGACTTCCAGGGACATTTTCTTTTGGGGTTGAGGTTGACTTTGAAGTGTGGCCAGAGCAGCTGCCATCTCTTCCATTTTCTTCTCCATTTGATAAATTGTATCATGCTTCTCCCGAAGACGTAGCCTTATTGCCTTTGGATCATCTCCTTCTGCGGCTGCTGGAGCTCCTAGTAAAGCTGACGATGCTCGGGTTTCGACCACATTCATCTCAGCAAAATACTCGTCCATGAATTCTGACAAGTCTTCTTCATTTTCTGATCTTTCTTTCTGCTCTTTCGCCAACTACTGAATGTCTGACCTTAACTTTTCCAAAGTAACCTTGAGTGACTTTCCTCTGACGGTCCTATGACTGGTAGACTATATTCTATGAAACTTGTCCTCTGGAGTTGTCTCTGAGATGATAGTACTCCTAGATCTGGACTCAACATCGGAACTCCTCATTTCTGGCTGCTCTGCCGGTATTAGCTCCTTGACTTTAGGTCGCCACACCATCCTTTTTGCAATTGTGTGCCTAGAACCAAATGGCTCATCAACGGTAGGTTGAAAGGTGGTGTGCCTACTAAGATGTGGGCTAGATACCACGGCAAGTAAATTTTTGCTACTCAGTTTCCTCTTATTTGGTAAAAATTCCTTTTGAACGGTAGGGGGAAACACACTCGGTCCTAGAAGTGCCTTGGCAGGTATTCTTCCCATTCTTTTCAGAATCTCAGACGCTGAACAATTATCCTTTCTCGCCAACTTCTCAATTATCGTCCGCAATCGAGTAAGGGTGTACTTCTTGTCTTCCGTTTTTTATGATAATAATATGTCAGTAGGGGCAACGGGGCAGCAATCCTCTAAGCATTTTATTCCTCAGCAGCGACAGAAAGCGGATAGAATCTGTTTCCTTCTAACAGTGGTAAAAGCTCTGGCAGTTCTTCTTCCTCTTCCGGGATTTCTTTAGGAATGGTAATTTTAGCGGCCTTGGTTTTCCTGACCTTGGCCATCCTTCTGTTCTTATTCCTTCTTTGGGATCTAGTCAGGGGCACAAACTTCAAACTAGACCCAATCTCAAAAATAGACGGTATCGCAACAAAAGTCGTACCCTCCACGGTAGCGGGCTCATCACTCATCTAGACTTCCTTCCCTTTTCATTTGGCGGGGGTAGGTACAGTGATAACCAGACCTATGGGGACAGAGACAACAGTCCTGGGAGTGGCAGCTAGTCTCCTACGGACAGCAGTGTGTTCCTCAACTGGGACCCTTTGCAGGAGAGGAAACTCTTGAGTTGACTTCTAGTTGAATTCAATTACGGGCTCCACGGTTTCTGGTACTTTGGTCATTAGTGTAAAGAGGGTCACGTCCATGAACTTGATGTCCGTATTATCGAATCCTTGTCTGAAGTGTTTGACCACATTGTCGGGCAGTTCATCCTTGCTGAATGCCAAGTTCAATCTGTTGGTAAAGGAGAAAATCAGCTTCGGCGCAGACATCTTCTGCAGGGTAAGTTCTGAACGTCAGTTCCGTACTATGCTTCCTTCCGTCATAAAACTCTTAAAACGAAAAAGAATTATTCCAAAAATAGATTCCGAACACATTTTATCCATTTTCTTAGTTTTGTTTTTGAAGTATTTCAAATTTCGTTTTATTTGTTAGTTTGTAGTTGAGAAGGTTCGTTTGTTTGTAATTAAAAAGGTTTGTTAGGAACGAAATAATTAAAGGAGGAAGGGTAAAGGAAGGTAAAGGACCCAATCCAGAACTAGAAAGGGGGAGAAATCCTCATAAGACTCTCATCTCGACAAACAGCTTTTAAGCTAACACCTATTGGAGGTCCACCACACCTCGGGGAGGCAGAATGATTCCAGAACCTCTATATTTAGGGATGTCTAAACAGTGGCTCCAAAATCCAAGAAGAGTTGACTGTACCCGTTCAAGGTAGAAATGAAGATGGTATGTCAAAGGAAAGAATGGTAGTTTTGATCCACTAGGGATATAGACTCACTACCAATTTATGAAAGCAAAACCATCTGATCAAAATGGAGAGAGGAACTAATCCTCAGTGGACTCGCCAGAAAAAGCTGTCGGCATATTTTAGGTTAAGTGTTTTGATTTAAATTTATATATATTTAATTTGGAAAGTAGCACTTTAATTTTTAAGAATATTTTTAAGTTTGAAAAATTTTAAAGTATGAAGTCAAACTAATCTCACACCTCGAAAAGTTTATATAAACGAGCGCCACATCACAAATCGTGTATCTATCCCGAGGAATAGGCACACTGCTTGGTAATGGGGCTCGATTAAATAAACTAATAGATTTGTGACATCTGTTTGGTATGTGAACCAATTTTATAAGCTAACAAACTTTCTCCTAATTAATATAAATAAATTAAGCAGGGTTTATATAACCTGAGTTCTTAAAGTTCCCTATAAGGGCAAGCCCCTATAGTTAATTATATCCTAAGTGACGGGAATCACTTAAGAAAACTCTCAATTTTGGAACAGTGATTTTGCTTTCAAGAATTTCAAAGTTCAGGTTTTCAGAGGATTGGATTTTGGAAATTTCAATAGGGAATAAGTCAAATTTGGAATTGTGATTTTGGCAGTCCAAAAGAAGAGAATTAGGGGACGTCACAGACCCGAAGTGAACTTCAGTGACTTCCCGACTCTCCTATTATTTAGCTTCAATTTGAGGGTTTACTTAATGTTTCAATCCTGCCAATTTTAGTTAATTAGGACTTATATTCATATGACATGATCATACAAATAGCCCGAAAGATGTAAGGGTTTATGTCGTACCAAACGGCTACATCGGAGTCCTAAGACGAGTTAGGGCTTAATTTGCATAATATGATTATGCAAATGCCTAAAGACAAGTTGAGGATTTATGTTGCACTAGAAAAACTACCTCAAAATCCTATGACTTGTTTATTTAAACTAAGGAAGTGTTAAGCTGCTGAAGACTTGTTTTGCTGTTGATGATGGTTGTGCTGCCCACTATGCTTTCTCCAAGCTCCTTGTTTTTGCAGAAGGTTTTGTTTTAGAATGTGGCAATCAAGAGATGAGAGAAGTGTTTTGGTTTAGAGAGGTTGAAAATTTAGATGGCTTAGTGTTTAATTAAAACAAATCTTAAAGTTAATTAAGCAGAACTGATTAAGATCCCACGGTTCCGTCATTCCAGCACCACTATTTTCATCGGATTCACTTAGTCCAAATGAATTTGCTAAACTCAACCGAATGAGTTCCAAACTTTCATTTAGACTATGGGAAATCTCGTTAGCAACACGTGGATTACATCATCCGAGGGATTCCCGATCATCCAACGAGACATTTTAATTTAGTTGTAATTGTATTTTGTTGTTTTGTTTGTTATTAATTTTTGAGTTGTTTTATATTTTGAATGTTGTGGCAGTGAATTTTATCTTGTGTGATTTTTAATTTAGTTTTGGTTCAGTTTTACAGCTATCCTAAAGGTTTCAGTTTTCATGCAGGGTGGCATTGTTGTTTAACATGTAAGCTTGCAACGAAAAGAAAGTACATCGCAGGTAAATAAATTGCTATAAAATAAAAGAGTACCTGGCAGGTTTTCTCATCATTTCCGGCTGCACTTGAAACACATGTTAGAGCATTTATATATTTAAAAGAGAACACCTAGGTAAAGCTAAGGGAAGGTTCTGGTTATCTACCAAATCTCAATCCTATCACTAGTCAAGTCCTTAGTGTGTTTATGGATGATTTTCTTCATCAAACAACAATGAAGTTCAATTGTTCTTCTAAAACATCCCATCAGGTTGGGAAAGTGCTTAGGACGAGTCCTGAATATCTTTTCAACACTGTTGGGAATATTTTGAGTCCAAATGAATCTCATCATATCGATGAATTGATCATCCGAGAATTTAGTTAAGTTTTGATTCTTGCTCAGTGAACTAGGATATTTGATTATCCCATGAGTAAAGTGACATTTCATTTGAAGCTTCATTTAAGAGTTATAAAGGTGAAAGCCTTTAGGGGCAAATCAGCTCATTAGAGGATTTAACCATTCTTAGTTAAAGTTGAATTGATGTTTTAAAAGTGATTCAATTATAAATTTTCAGATTGATTTTCAAATGTTTTAGTTTATTTAAGTTGGAAAAGTATTTTTGAATTATTTGATTCTGTTAAGTTTTAATGATTTAGGTTTGTTTTTAACTTAATCATAGCATTTTAGATTAATTTTTAGTTGGTTTAATTTTAATGTTTTGATTATGAACTCTTTTAAATTGACCTTTAATATTTCAATTTTGTTTCAATCTTAGTTTTGGGTGATTTCAAATTAGTTTTGATACTTTAAGTCATCTTGATTTGATTATCTTAACTATCTTAAGCTCTTTTAATTTAATTATAAAATTTCAAGATTGTTCCCTTTTAATTTCAAACATTATTTGTTATGATTTTATTAAAAATTAAGTGATGTTTGATCAATTCTTTAGTTTGGGATTCAATTTCAAAGTATTAGAATCTTCCTGTGTCAAAATCCCTTAACCTTAATAATTCGTTTCTTAATTAACTTCCAAAGTTTAATGATTTGATTAATTAAGGTTTCTCTTTTAATATTCAAAGTGATTAATGGGTTTCTATCCCTTAACTCCTTAGTGTCAATCATCCAAAAGAAAATTTAAGATCAAATAGTTTATCCTTCCCTTTGGTTAAGCCTAAATATTAATTAAGGTTAAAGCCTATTAATTACCTTAATGCCCTTTTAGGCTTATTCTTCCCATAATTCATTAAATTGAGCTCAAATAAACTTGAAATTTTTATGTCACTACACTCACATATCAATTAGGACATTAGAGGAGAAAATGTGATTTTTCAATTTTTAATTTATTTTATATAATTATTTTAGATAAAAATCAGGATTTCCAATGAAAATTCAATAACATGACAAAAATAAAGTTTCTGTCCTTAGGAAAATTATGGAAGGTTCTTGCTGACTAGTGGACCACTTGGACCAATTTTGGTGGTTTTTTCAATTTTATTTTATTTATTATAATTATTTTGAATTTTGGGGTATTAATTAATTATAAGATAAAATTGTGGTGGAAAATTAAGTTTTATATTTTTATTAAATCCCTCTGAGGTTAGAGAACTCAGAGAAACAAATTTTATATTTTCTGTTTTTCTTTAAATTTTTAGAATTATTTTAGTGAAAGTTCTGGAAAATCCATTTTTTAATATTAAATATTACCCTAAGCCTTTAAAATTCAATATCTTTACTTAAAAACTTGAGAAAAATTTTTGGTTGGTTCCTGAGTGATTAGGGGACCAAATATGACATTTTATGAACTTTAATATTTTTGTGATTTTTATAACTTATTAATTATTAAAATATTCAAAATTAGGTCAAAAATAAAAATTTTTAAAATATTTCAATTTTAATCTTCCTAGACTCCTCTAGTTTGAGAGAGGCCCCAAAACTGATATAGTAAATTTTTGAAATGTATTTTGAGTTTTATGAATTTTTTAATTCCGAAAGTGGATATGTAACTTGAATAATCCATCTAGTGGGTTAAATAATTTCCAATTGACTTAAATTTTTTATGTGGAGTTCCCCTGACCCAAAAGATCAGTTGAGAATTGATTTCATGTAATTTTGATTTGTGGTTGTTCCAAATTAATTTAATTTCAATTTTGAGGTTTTACCCAAATTAGGGTTTGTTCAAGTGAATTAAATCAAGTTACAATTTTCCTAGGGTCCTCTGGTCTAGAGACACTTCCCCTAATTTTTCCAAATTTTTATAATCAACATGCTAATTTTCACTATCATTTTTTAATAAAATGACCATGAACTTAGAAAATAGATAACTTCCCATAGACATAGCCTCTGGCCTTAAAATATTTAGGGAATGTTCCCAAGATCAGAGGCTACAAAAGCCCTATGGTCTCATGCCATGGTGATTATGCATGCTGATGGAGAATTAAAACATTCAAAACAGTATTAAATTAATTGAAAATTAAAGACTCAACAAAATAACTTAATTCTTTTTTCACATTATTCTCCTCTATTCACTGAGCATGTGGATATTTTTAGTTTATTTTTAGGATTTTTCTATGCAAAGTTATGCATTTTTAAAGTTTCAGGTATTTAAATAAATTATAAAAAGCCCATTTTCCTACTTAAGTGATGCGGCGCCGTGTCATCCTAGGCAGATCCGAAGCTCCACGCAGTGCGCTCCCATTCGACGCCGCCATCTGAGTTAGTGCCACGCGGCCCGCGCTTCACGCTCTGTGGTTCCATCCGACTCCATCTCCGATGTCCGTTCGTTACACGTGCGATCGAATGATCTCTTGTCATCGTCTCCGTCTGGTTCATCCCGAGAGCCGTCCACCCTAGAACCTTAAGATCTCACTCATTTCTCAACCAAATCACACGAGGTTTGGCCCTGTGTGTTCTTCTAAAAGAGAGCTACTAATCCATATGGCTAACATGCATTAAAATTAAGTTAAACAAAATGGAGAATCGTTGGAAGCTCGGGAGCAAGAGAAGTCTCCATAACTTGGTCCAAGAGGTGAAGCCTCGATTGGATGTGCTCGGCACATTCGTTGGAGTCCAAAGGGCCTACGGATTGAGCCTCGAGTGATGGTGAAATGTCTGGCTATGAAAGTGACCAGACTCGATTTGGTGTTCTGGCCGATAGAGCAAATGGCTGGCCTGGTGAGGGGGCTTTCAGTGGGGAACTCCTTCTCTACCTCTGATGAAGGTGTCGGAAGGTTTAATTTGATTTCTGTGGAGTTTCAGTGAGTGTCATGGTTTCTGGCCTAAAATTGAACTCCAAAATTGAGCTCAATCAGTAGGGATTAGGGCAGGAGGACAGTGGGGATCTTCTTCTCTAGGATAGGAGAAGTTTTAGGAGCAGTTTGGGGGAGTTCTGTGATAAAAATTTCAACACCTGGTTCATGGTCGAAAGGTGTGGGTTTTATAGCCATGGCTGCCTGGTGGAGCTCAGGGTCAGGCAATGAGTGGTTTAGGCTGCTTAGGGCAAGGGCTAAGCAGGCAAGGTGGCTGGAGAGGAGATGACTCACTATCAAGGTTCAATTTTGGGTTTCAAGGATAAGGGGGGTGCTCGGGCGTGGCTGATCCGGAGGCTGGGGTGGCTGGCAAGGACAGTCAGGCGGCTGGGCAGGCAGAGGAGGAGTGAAGGAGGAGTTCAGCTTCCTTAATTGGGCAGAGGAGATTGCTTAAAGGAGGTTTAAAGGATGGGACTTAGCCTTAGCAAAATGCTAAACCTAATGGTACCAAGTGGTGGACCATTGGTCCATGGCTCATGGGGCATGGGATGGGTCAGGTCAAACCCACCCTAGGAGGCCTAGGGTTGGCTGCCAAAAAGTTGGTTTGATCAAATTTGGTTTGGTTCAGTTCAATTTGGCTCATGTGTGCACATGACTTGGTTTGGATTCAACTTGGGCTAGCTTGAGTTTGGGTTTGGATTGGATGAAATTGATTATCAAAATAGTCGAAATGATTGTCACAAAGCTTTTGGAAAAGGTTAGCAGTGAAATTGAGTTGGTTTGGGGAGTGTATTTGGTGGATTTAGGTGATTTGGTTCAATTTGGTCACCATGGTTTATGTTTAGGTTTAGGTTAGGCTAGAGCTTGGCTAGGGCTCAATTGATGGTTCAAAATGCTGTATGTGATTGTTATTGAAGGTTTAGGATGGAAATTGGGTGTAAATTTTGGGTTTAGGGGATTCAATTTGGAGATTTAGGGCTAGGTGACAATTTTAGGGCAAATTTGGGGATTTTGGTTTCAAATGCTTTTGTATGGGATTTCAATCAAAATTTTGGCCAAATGAATGTTGTGTTTAGTATGGTAATGTGTTAGGAAGAGTTTGAAATTTGGTTGGGGAAAAATTGAGTGGCTTTGGGTCATTTTGGTGTGAATTGAGTCATAAGGCCAAAATTAGGGGTTTTGGTTTAAAGTTGAAATTGAACTCACATGTGAACCAAATTGGGATTAGTTTTGATTGAAATTGGTATTAGGGATGTTGAATTGAAGTTTGGGATTGAATTTGACCAAAATTAGGATCAATTGGGCTGAATTTGTTTGAGATTGGGTCCATTTGGGCTTAGTTAGCCAACTTGGGATTTTGGGTTGAAAGTGGGTTATTTTGGCAAAATTAGCTTATGGTGTAGTTGAACAAAATGAAATTGGAAATATTTAGGATTTTTTGGAAAATTTTGGAATTTTTGGAATTTTAGGCAAAAAGGGGTATTTAGGGTATTTGGAGGTTATTTGGAGGGTATTTTGGTATTTTTGTGGATTTAGAGGTGGGCATTGTTTCGAAATGATTTTTAAGATTTTTATAAATTTTGGGTAATTTTTGGGAAATTTTGTAAAATTTTGAAGAGTTTTGTGGTTGCAGGGGCAATTTAGGTAATTTTGGGTAAGTATAAGGACCCAATGTCAAAACCAAAAATTTTGGAAAAATGGAATTTGGGTATGGTTGGTTGGAGTGAAATGGTCTAGATTGAGCCATGGACCAAGGAAGTGCTCATTTTGAACATCTCATAGGTTGTTCCTAACCCTCTTAGCCAAGGGGCTAGGGGTTTGGATCCATCCATATGAGTGCTCTAATGAACCAGGAGTCAAGATTGGGTAGGGATGGTTTAGGGTTTAGGATGTGTGTAGCGGTGCAGTGTGTGCAAGCTAGACCCTACCAGGACCAGGCCACCCAGGGTTATCCTCATGGGAGGTGGGGAAGTTGTAAGATAAGGTAAGCGTAGGGATCAGCATCGTGATTGTGGAAAGAAACATTCTGAAAGTTAGCGAATGCCTAAACCCTTATAATCATAATGTAAAAACTACAAAAAAGGTCGCTCTGTGAACTGGGCACAATCTTATTTTATTTTGAATTCAGTATTTTTATCTTGTTTTGGATTTTCAAATATTCGTTACAAAGGTTTTAAGATTAAGAAGGAATGGTTCGATTTGTCGATAGCAAGCTCAAACTCAAGAGGCACAAAGAGAAAGTGAAGTGTAGGACCCCGTCCTGGATCCCTTCATAACACACATTACACTGGTAAAACTTGTTCACCAACACACCTATTAGGGGTCCGACCCCACAAAATAAAGAAGAATCCTAAAGATTCATGAACCCCTCTGTTTAAGGATGATTTAAATAGACGGTCCTGAAATCGAGGAGAGTTGGTTGTACTCTCAAAAGAAAGAAAGGGGTAATGTTTGACAATTAAAGAATGATAATCAGGTTCATGAGAGATATGAACACATTACTGATGTATGAATATAAAATTTCCTGATCTCAATGAAGTGAGAAACTACTCCCTAGCAGAGTCGCCAGAAAAATTATCGGCCTTTAAAACTTGAGCGCTCAATTTTTTGGATTTAATATATATATATATATATATATATATAATCATTTTTTTATCTGAAAATATGAAATTCAAAACCAATCTCATACAAAAATAGTTTAAATAAGTGTGCACTACATTGCAAGCCATGCATCTACCCCAAAGAAGTGACACATTGCTTACTAATGAGGCTCGCTTAAATAAGTTAAATGTTTATGACATCCGTTTAGCCTGCGAACCATTTATGTTGACCGAAAACTTCCCCTAACTAGAATGAAGCAACTAGATAGAGTTCATATTAATATGGGATCTTTAAGTTTCCTATAAGGGCAAGCCCCTATAGTTAATTACACCTTAGATAACCAAAGTCATCTAAGAAAACTCTTGATAAAGATCAGAAAATATTATTTTTGTGGCTTCTATAAGGTAGGGTTCTTCAAAGTACTGTGGTAGTAGGAAATCCAGTTGGTGAGTGGCTCAAGTTTGGAATCAGTTATTATAGGAATCCAAAGGAAGAGAGAGCTAGGAGAAAACACAACTCCAAGAAGAATCTTGGAGATTTCCCAAACTATCCTATGTTTTGGCTTCAATTTGAGAAAATTAAATGATGTTTCATCCTGCCAATTTTATTATTTATGGATTAAATTCATTCGATACCGATCATGTGAATAGCCTGGCAGATATGAGGATTTATGTCATATCAAATGACAACCTCAGAATCCTAAGACGAGTTATGGCTTATATTGAACAATGTGTAAAGACTTAAAGGGGTAAAGTGAGAATTTAAGTTGCACTTGGCAAGCTACCTCGATGTCCTATGGCTTGTTGTTTAAAGGAGTATGTACTATTGAAGATGGTCGTGCTGCCCGCTGTGTATGCTCCAAGCTTATCTTCGTAGTAGGTTTAGTTTTAGAAGTGTTAAATTTAGGAGATTGAGAGAAGTAGCATGTTTTGGAAAGATTAAAATTTAGATGTCTTAATATCTTTATTTGGGAAATATTTAAGTTGATTATAGCGACACCAGTTAGGCTCTCACGGTTCCCTCGTTTCGACACCACTATTTTCTTTGGATTCACTTAGTCTAGATGATTTTACCAAATTCAACTAAATGAATTCAGCACTTTCATTTAGAATGTGGGAAATCTCGTTAGCAACCGTAGGTTACCTCCTCCTCGGGATTCCTGATCATCCGATAGAGATGTTTTAATTTAATTACAATTGTGATTTTTTTGTTGTGTTTGTGATTAAATTTTGAGTTGTCTTATATTTTTGTTATTGTGGCGGTGAATTTTATCTTTGTTTTGTTTTAACTTTAATTTTGGTTTTGGTTTTGTGGCTATCCTAAAAGGTTTGGTTTTGACATGCAGGGTAACCATATTTATTTAGCATGTAATTTTGAAATCAGAAAAGATACGAGAAGTAAATGGAAGTAAATTGCAGTGCAATAAAATAAAAGTGTACTTGACATTTCTTCTTGTTCCTTCACCTAAAATTTTAGCCTTGCAATGCATATATATATATATATAATTTTGCAGGAATTGAAGCATGCTTGTGAGAAAAGCTGAGCAAGCATATATATAGGTTCATCATGGGCCTACCGAGTCTTATATCATAACTTGTTGGGTCCTATTTGTTTAATTGTATAGATAATACATGAAGCAAGGCATTATAAGTTTGATCCTCCTCCAAGATATCCAAAAGGTTATGAGAATGGTCCAGGGATTGGGCCCAAGACATCTCACAATCTCTTAAAAAGTCTCGAGTTCGTTCGAACTAATTATGTTGCTTTGATGACTCATCCCTACTTATACCCTTATGCTCAATGAACTGACGTTTTGATCAACCCTAAGAATGGGGTAATCATCACTTGAAATTTTTTTGTAAATTATGTAAGTGAAGGTCCTTAGGGGGGAAATTGTCTTATTAAGAAGCTTAGCCGGCTTATAGTGTTTCAAACATGTTCACAATTAATTTTATTATCTTTTCTAACCCGTATTAGTCAAATTTGATTAAGCCTAGCTCACTACAAAGCCCTTAAGACTCAAAGGGTATATTTGCAATTTTGGGAAAATGATAACTTATATGATTATGATTCTTATGAAAGTATTGAATTGTCATTAAACACCAACTAGAGGTATTAGATTGATGGAATATTAACTTCCAAATTCAAACCTCTTACCCTGGGATCATTTAATTTTGATTAACTTACCAAATTATGATAATTAAAGAAATTGCAAATTTATCTTTTTAGTGATAAAGGTGAGATTGGTTTCTACCACTTAAATCCCTTGCATTGCATTCATTGCACATTTCCCCTTAGATTAGTCCTAAATATTTAATTAAGGCTTAAATTCTTTAGTTACAATTTTTCCCCTATAAGGCCTTTCACCTCATAATTTATTAAATATAACTCAAATGGCTTTGAATGTCTTATATTACCCCACTCATGGGACAATTAAAGCATCAGAGTAAATGTGATTCTAATTTTAATTTATTTTATATAGTTATTTACATGCAAAATATGAGGATTTATAAAGATAATTCAATAACTTATTGAAACATAGACCAGTAGACCACTTGGAACAATTCTCATGATTTTCTAAATTTCATTTTAATTATTACAATTATTTTAATTTCTAGAGTATTAATTAAATATAAAATATTATTTATGTTTAAAATTAAGTTTAGTATTCTTGATAAACATCTCTAAGGTTATGAAACCTAGAGAAATAAATTTTATATTTAGGTGATTATATTTTAATTGTTAGAATTATTTAAGTGAAAAATTAGGAAAAATCTATTTTTAAGCTCAAAATTATTATTACCCTTTAAAATTAATATCTTTACTTAGAAAATTAGAAAAGTTATTTTAATGGTCCCAAATGATCAGGAGACCGAATGTGACATTTTAGTGGATTTTAATAATTTAGTGAGTTTTATTATCTTTAATTAATTTTAATAATTTTGAAATTTCAAAATAGGCTTAAAAATAAAGTATTTATTTTAATTTCCATTTTCTCATGGTCAAAAAGAACTCCCAAAACTAATTTGGTGATTTTTTGTGTTGTATTTTAATTATTGTAAATTTTTTAAATGTTAAAAATGTCATTTCACTTAGAAAATTTAATTTAGTGGCTAAATTAACTCCAATTACTTTGAAATTTTTTTGGGGATTCCCATTAATCTGAAAATACACTAGAGAATGACTTTTTTGCCATTTAAAGTTATATATTGTACAATTTAATTTTATTTCATCTTATTTGGATAATTACAATTAGGGTGAGTTTTAGTGACTTAACCAAGTTTGTATTTTTCCTCTGGTCCTCTGATCACAGTGAACCTACTAAAATTTACTTTGCATTTTTATGATTAAATATTTTTATTATAAATTTTAAATGAAGACAAGGACATTTGTCTTGAAAATTAGGATTCTCCACGTAGAGATCCCCCCTGACCTTAGAAAAATCAGAGAAGATCCCTCATGACAGAGAGAACAAGACTACTAAAGCACAAGCCATGGTGAAACACCTATGTCAAAATATATTTAAACATGCAATATAGTATTTTATTAAATAAAAATAAAATATACATCAAATAAACACCAAACAATTTCCACATTGTTCTCCTCTGTTCACTGAGCAAGTGGGTATTTTTCTTTTATTTTTTTGATTTTTCTACACCAAGTCATGGATTTTCTAAGTTAGGCTAATTTAATTAATTCATTAAATCCATATTTTTCTATTTAAACACATGGCGCCGTGTTATCCTCGACAGCTCCGAAGTCTCCACTCGTCGCTCCTCCATTTGACGTTGTCTTTTGACTCAGCTGCCATGCATCTGTGCTTTATACACTATATCCTCATCCGACTGCATCAGCGCCATCCATACAATATACACGTAATCCAACGCCTCCTGGTCATCGTCCTTGTCGGCATCTGAAGTCGTGTCAGAGATTTATTTTGGTGTCGATGTCGATTTTATGTTTTTGAGTCACCACTCTGTTTAGCTATCATATCGCCCTAGTCTTCAAAAGATCTTATTTCTTTGGAACATGTAGAGGATCCTCAGATAGTAAAAGAATTGAAGAAAATAAGCGCTGATAAAATAGATAATAGTAGAATAAAAATGTTGGTGAAAATCCATAAAAAAGGAGATTCTAGAATGCCTTATTCTAGAAATTTTATAAAAGGAGGATCACTTATGAGATTTTGATAACTGATGCGACTTTTTTATTATGCAAAAATTTATGACCTCAGATTTATATATTTATAATGATTTTTTAAAGTCACAATTTCAAACGCAAGTATACGTGTCGTATCAAGTAATACAGGGCTCTAATGGAGTCCCGTTTATCGATCCCACATGGAAGCGAGATAAAAGGTCCTTAGTCAAATTCTAGTATACTACTAACAGCCTTAGATTGGAAGGTTGATAAAAGTGATTTTTATAACTACTCCTTAATGCAGATGATTATATGTAAGGATAATAACTACTCCTAAATGCAAATATTAATTCTAAAGATAACCCTTTTTGGATAAATTGGTTTGGTTAATTTTGAGATAATAAAAACTACTATTCTCATGTAATGAATTGGATAATATAAAGGAATGAGATGCATTAAATATTGCATGTGTCAAATAGGAGCATAAACACTTCTTTACCCTCAAAAGTGTACATCCTCTTCCAAGCATGTAAAGAACATTGACATATCCTAAGTTCAGTCACTAAATCTAAGGCTAAGCTGGGAGAATACCGGCTGTCACTACGGAGCTCCCACTCACCCTTCACCTTCAGGTTAACCCTCACTTTAGTTACCAAACTTAAGACCAAATTGGGGATCTCAACCTGTCACCCTGAAACCTTCAATTTGACGCCCATGAAATCATATTTCCCTATTTATTTGCACTCAATCCCCATGAACTACGTAATTCATTCACTGACATTGAATGTGGTTCCACTTTGTTGAGAATTACATCGCCCTTTCAGGTCAATGCAATTACAAGGAATTTTAACACTAAAATGGGCCCTTATTGTAATGTAAATGAAGTGCAAGTAAAAACCATCACATTTATAATTAAAACTTCTTCTTGCATGCATCCCAATATTTTAAACATGAATCCTACTTATTACAAGAGAAAAGTAGAATGGAAACAATGATATAATCTTCTCATGCCACTATTTCCAAATAAGAAGAAAGAGTAAGAGAAAGACATCGCAAAGCACGAAGAAAATACAACGAAAATACTCATTTCAAAGCAAATAAAAAAATAAGTGTTTAAAAAATCATAAGATAATGAAGAACACAATACTTAGCTTTTTCACCTTGAAAAAAAAGATGAAAATCTCTCTCACAAAGTCTCACGCCGATCCATGCAATGCTAGAACATTCCCTTACAAATTCTCTCAAAATCCCCTCACCAATCTCTCCAAAAAGGTAGAAATCTATATTTCTACTCCTATTCTAAGATCTCTAAGCATTCTCCAAGTTTTTCCTAACATCTCCTCCTTTTTTGCTTCAAATTCGGTTTAAAATAGTGTAGGGACGAATTTCCTAAGAGGTGCATGAAGAAACCTTCCAAAAATCGTCCAGGTTCAATGTATTTGGCCACAAACCGCCCAATTTCGCATCCCAGATGTTCAGAGTGCCGCCGGCACTGAATAGGGCACTGTCGGCGCCCTATTTTTGTGGTTTTGGGCTTCTGGCGCCGCCGGCGCCGATTTGGGCGCCCCCGGTGCCCATCCTGTGCAGCTCCGTCATTTTGCTCTGTTTGACCCCGTTTCAGCTCCGATTTGCCCCGTTTCAGTTGCGTTGCGTTCCTAAAAGATAGCCCTACAAAAGAAGCATAGAAATAACCTTTCATTAAAGTGTAATCTCATTCAAAAATATGCAAGAAGTGTAAAACAGATTAAACATAGAAAGACTTATCGAAAGGTGTCAAGCCAAAATTTGATTTATTGCTCGTGTTTGCTCCAAATTGCACCATTTTTGCTTCTTTTTCTCCAAAAGCCATTTATTGTACCTAAAACCAAAAAGAACATACAAAATACCTTCCTTTAAAGTGTAATATCATAAAAAATGAGCAAAATTATATAGTAAAAACCGTATATCTTTTAGGCGTGTCAATACCCACAAACTTAACTGTTACTTGTCCTCAAGTAACACTAGAACTTTAAAAACTAAATATATTGACATGTGGTTGTGGGTTTCAATAGAGTTTCCTATAATTTCATCTCAGAAATATTATAGTATAACATAGGAGAAATTCTAGCAAATCAACTTAGGACTAGGGTGTAAGAATATCTCATTTTTAACTTAAGAATCCTGATTTTCTATTTACTTCAAAAGTTATTGAAAATTGTCAAACTAAAGATCCATAGAAAGTATAAAAATGGAATTTAAGCACCTTATCTATACCAATTTGACCAATACCTTTTGAAATAAGAATAAGCTTAGGATTGTTTTTAAGTATTTTCATTTAAGAAGATTCAAGTGAAACCAATTTTTGATTAGGCTTCTCCTCAAGCTTCTCCTCACTTATTTTCTTTTCTTTCTTTTTTTTTGGGATCATTTTTAATCCCTTTTTTTCACTTTTTTTTTCTTTATTTCGGGATCATTTTTAATCCTCTTTTTTTCACCTTTTTTTATGTGAGGATTATTGTATCTGGATAGGCCTTTAATAATTTTAAATTTCACTATCCTCTCTCTAAAATCCAAATCTCAAAACTTTCCCTCACTTTTTATAAGTGTAAATATCAGTTCGAAAAGGTTTTCAATAAAGGCTCAATTCTTATTAAGTATAAATCTAAGAATTTTAGCTTTTCAATTATTCAACTCCTTTCTTCCATAAATAGAAAATTCATTTTTCCAATGTTTCCTACAAAATATCTTAACTCTAGAACAGTTTCTTCACATAGGATTTCAGGTAAGTTATTTTTCTAACATACCTAAAATCAAAATTATAGTAACTTAAAGATAACACCACATACCACAAGTCATTTTAAAAGTGATATCAATTTAAATACAGGCTACTGAGGACAAATAAAGTTAGGTTTTATTTAAAATTTTTCTTCCCCCCAAACTTAAATTTTAAAATATTTTGCAATTAATTTCATAAAATGTAGCAGGAAGAAAAAGTAAAGGTTGAATCTACTTCCTACTACAACATCTTATCAAATTCATATACATGCATAATCAGGATAGAATGACTATAGGAGAAAGTAAATCTAACCTAAAATATGCTTGTAATAAAATTACACTGAAAGGAAGTATTTTCACTTTAAAATTTTACTTTTCTTCCTACCCCCAAACTTAATTTTTAACATATATAGCATTCAGTACAGAAAATATAAGCAGAAAGAAAAACATTTTAGAGATTATATCTACCACATATGCCTATCAGAAACATCTACAAGTATTAATCAGGATAGTAATCATGTAGCAGAAAGTAAATCTAAACCAAGCATGTCAAAATGAAATTTACTAAATAAAATTTTAACTAGCATGACAGGTATCAACAAGGGAATACAAAAATGTTCTTCAATTCTTATATAGAGTTTTAACACACAAACAAACACATATGATAAATGAGGTTAATTTATCCTTTAACTTATCCAATGTCACTACCTTACCTCCAATTTCAAACGGAATCACTACACTAATAAATTAGGCACTTTAGAATAATTTTAAATATTATAATCCCAAAGATAAGATTATCCCTTTAATTTAGCACCTTTAACAGTTATATCTCATAGTGTAAGATCATCCTAAAGTTACTCATCAAATATGTTCGTGATTCCTACCAAATGAAAACAAAGTTAGAAAAAGGAAGTAACAAAATTAAGATGGATCTATCACAGTTTAAATACTTGATCTCTCCTGTAAAACTCAAGGCCGAGTAAGACTCGAGTCATAGTGGACTCGTCAGTCCAACTACTACAAGAGAACATAGAAGTCTAACCATAATAAGAAGTTAAGGAATCACCTCCCTCATGACACACAAAGATCAAATCAAACTACTAACAATCCAAACATCTACCAACAATAATAAAACTTGAACAATCCACACTAAAGAAAACACAATACAACACTAACAATCATGACTCTCAAGCACACTGATAACTATGGGTTGCCTCCCATAAAGAGCTTGGTTTTAACGTCGCGGGCCCGACAAATGATTCCTCCTGGATCAAAATTCCAATTAAGTAATCCTCGATCAATCACCCAATTATTTCTATATCCAGCGATTCCTAAAAAATTCTCAAATTGTAATGTTTCATTCATCTCTTCATTTTCAGATGGATTTATATCATTGTTCATCATATTTCTTTCAAGATTCAATATTCTTCTATTGATTTTCTGAAATTGCACATTAATATCATCCTTGAAAATCATAAGAAATGGATCTGTATATGATAATTTAAGATATCCCAAAATTTGGATCAAATTCTCTTTAGATAATTCTGATTCAGGATCAAATTCTTCTATGTCACTCTTATGATTCAAGTTATCTTCCAATTCTTCCCCTTTATAATTATTAAATGATGGAGGATCTATCTTAGTTGAGGAAATAGGTTTTTTTAATTCCCTAGGAATTTCTTCCAATGGTCTTCCAATATCCTTATCTTCTTTTCTCAACTCAAAGTTCTTTTGAAATATATCCTCAAATTCCCTTCCAAGTCTTAGTTCAATAATTTTATCTTGTTCATCATTCAATTCAGGTTTTTCTTGTGATTGAGTCGCATCTAAAGATATAAAGACTGGTTGTGTAGATGAATTCCCTAAATAGATAGGCTTTAAAATTTTATGGGATACATCCATCTTAAGTTCATGAGATTTTTCAACATATGGAATTAAAAGTTTACTATTTTTGGTAGCGTCCATCATTTCACTCCTCTCCTGAATATACATACAATCTTCTTTAAATAACGTTTTTGAATCATCATGAAAGTCTATTTCAGTCTCATCTGTTAACTTAATCTCAAAACTTTCTTGGAAATGGTCTTTACTTAGATAATCAATTTCATCTATCCAAAAAAATTATCATCTTTTCTGTCAGCTGGATATTTCATGGTCCTTAATACATCAAAAGTAATTTCATGGTCATTAATACTCATACTCAACTCTCCATTTTGCACATCTATCATTGCTAGTCCAGTAAGAAGGAAAGGTCTCCCTAAAATAATTGGAATTTCTTTATCTTCCTCCATATTTAATACAATAAAGTCCAAAGGAAAGATAAATTTATCCACTTTAACAAGCACATCATCTATAACTCCTTTTGGATAAATGATAGATCGATCGGCTAACAGAAGGGTTACAGTAGTAGGAGAAATATCGACTAAACCTAACCTTCTAAATATAGATAGAGGCATCACATTAACGCTCACTCCTAAATCACATAAAGCTTTTTCACATAATCTTTTTCCAATTGCACAAGGAATTGTAAAGCTACAAGGATTTTTAAGTTTTTGAGGAAAATTTTTCTGAAGTATAGCACTGCACTCCTCACTTAGTGCAACTGTCTCGTAATCCTCAAATTTCCTTTTCTTGTTTAATATCTCCTTCATAAACTTTGCATAACTTGCAATCCGTTCCAAAGCTTCAGTGAAAGGAATATTTATCCTTATTTTCTTATGTACTTTCATGAACCTTGAAAATTTCTTATCCAACTCATGCTGTATAATTCTTTGAGGAAATGGAGGTGGTGGTCTTTTCGAACTGCTTTAGTTGGAGATATTAATTTTTCCAGATCCTTAGAAACATGTTCTTCAGATCTTTTAGTTTCCTTTGTTTCTCTCACAACATTTTTCTCTTTTCTAGCCACATCCTCTATTTCTCTTCCACTTTTTAATTGGACAGCTTCTACTTGTTCATTAGTGTTTTCTTTAGGATTGATCTCAATGTTGCTAGGAAGTGTTCCTTGGGGTCTATTGCTAAGTGAATTATCAATTTGTCCTAGTTGATTCTCTATGTTTATAATCGCAGCATTTTGACTTTGCAACTGGTTTCCCATTTGCAATACCACTTCTTCCATAAACATCTTCTTAACCTCAAATTGATGATCATTGCTAGAGTCCGGTGGATATGAAGGTCTATAGTTTGTGTTCCCCTGATTGTTCCAACTTCCATTAGGATTTGCATGATTATTTTCCCATTTTTGGTTTCCACCATCACTAGTATGATTCCAGTTAAAATAAGGATGGTTCTTCAAACATGGGCTGTAAAAGTTAGAATATGGGTTGTTTATGGTATTTAAAGTCTCATATGATAATTTAGAATCAATCATAGGCCCTAATGAACTTTCCTCACTTACAAGAGTAAATTGAGGTTGGTTCATTCCAAATTGGTCCAACTTCCTTGATATTGCAACAACCTGAGATGCAAGAATTGCAATTGCATCTGTATCATGAACCCTAGATACATATTTATGATTTACCCTTGTAGAGGGTCATTGAAATTCATTTGTAGCAATTTCTTCAATTAATGCATACGCTTCTTTAAATGATTTTGATGTTAATGATCCACTAGCGGCAGCATCAATTATAGACCTAAAGGTTTCTACTAACCCATTATAAAAAGTTTGAATGATTAACCATCGGGCAGAGCATGGTGTGGACACTTTTTAGGAGTTCCTTAAATCTTTCCCAGGCTTCGTATATTGATTCCCCTTCATACTGACAAAATGAGATAATATCGTTTCTAGGTTTAGTAGTCCTTGAAGGTGGAAAATACTTAGCTAGGAATTTCTGAGTTAACTCCTCCCAATTTTTAATAGAGCTAGGTGCTAATGAGTATAACCACATTTTAGCATTATCCCTTAGTGAGAAAGGAAAAAGCCTTAACCTAACAGCATTGTCTGACATACCGTTATAACGAAATGTAGCACAAAGTTCTAGAAAATTTGATAAGTGTATATAAGGATCCTCCAAAGGAGTTCCCCCAAACTGGTTGTTCTGCACCAGTAGGATAATCTCTGGATTTATTTCAAACAAGCCAGCTTCTATGACAGGGTTTTGTATACTAGAGTGAATCTCATCTGTCGTAGGATTTAAGTAATCCCTAAATGAAGTATGATGATTTTTCAAGTTATTATCATGAAAGTTTTCCATTTCCATTTCTAGTTTTTCGAGTTCTTTCTGTATTTTTATTTTTTTTATTTTCTTCAAACTCAGGATCATAAGGCAGAAGTCCTGTAGATCCTTTGTTTTACATATGCAACACAAAAAACAATACATTAACAATAAAACAAATAAAACGCAAAATATATTCAACACAACAAAACATTTTTACAAACACTTTATTTTTCAGACAAACAGTTTTTTTTCAAAACACTTTTTAATATAAAAATACTTTTCACACAAAAATAGTTTTTATGACACTACAATTTTCCAAGTCTAATATTAATTACTTAAACTAAAATTCTCCTAAAGTTCTTACCGAAGCTTCCCCGGCAATGGCGTGAAAAACTTGATGCGACTTTTTTATTATGCAAGAATTTATGACCTCTGATTTATATATTTATAATGATTTTTTAAAGTAGCAATTTCAAATGCAAGTATACGTATCGTATCAAGTAATACAGGGCTATAATGGATTCCCGTTTATTGATCCCACAGGGAAGCGAGGTAAAAGGTCCTTAGTCAAATTCTAGTCTACTACTAACAGCCTTAGATGGGAAGGTCGATATAAGTGGTTTTTATAACAACTACTCTTAAATACAGATGATTATATGTAAGGATAATAACTACTGCTAAATGCAAATATTACTTCTAAAGATAACACTTTTTGGATAAATTAGTTTAGTGAATTTTGAGATAATAAAAACTACTATTCTCATGTAATGAATAGGATAATGTAAAGGAATGAGATGCATTAAATATTGCATGTGCCAAATAGGAGCATAAACACTTCTTTACCCTCAAAAGAGTTCCTCCTCTTCCAAGCATGTATAGAACATTGACATATCCTAAGTTCAGTCACTAAATCTAAGGCTAGGCTGGGAGGATACCGGCTGTCACTACGGAGCTCCCACTCACCCTTCACCTGAAGGCTAACCCTCACTTTAGTTACCAAACTTAGGACCAAATTGGGGATCTCAGCCTGTCACCCTGAAACCTTCAATTCGACGCCCATGAAACTATATTTCCCTATTTATTTGCACTCAATCCCCATGAACTACACAATTCATTCACGGACATTGAATGTGGTTCCACTTTGTTGAGAATTACACCGCTCTTTCGGGTCAATGCAATTACAACGAATTTTAACACTACAATGGGCCCTTATTGTAATGTAAATGAAGTGCAAGTAAAAAACCATCACATTTATAATTAAAATTTCTTCTTGTATGCATCCCAATATCCTAAACATGAATCCTACTCATTGCAAGAGAAAAGTAGAAAGGAAACAATGATATAATCTTCTCATGCCACTATTTCCAAATAAGAAGAAAGAGTAAGAGAAAGACATCGCAAAGCATGACGAAAACACAATGGAAATACTCATTTCAAAGAAAATCCACAAAATAAGTGTTTAAAAAATCATAAGATAATGAAGAACACAATACTTAGTTTTTTCCTTTTGAAAAAAAAGATGAAAATCTCTCCCACAAAGTCTCCCGCCGATCCATGCAATGCTAGAACATTCCCTTACAAATTCTCTCAAAATCCCCTTAACATTCTCTCCAAAAAGGTAGAAATCTACATTTCTACTCCTATTCTAAGATCTCTAAGCATTCTCCAAGTTTTTCCTAACATCTCCTCCTTTTTTTGGCTTCAAATTCAGTTTAAAATAGTGTAGGGATGAATTTCCCAAGAGGTTCATGAAGAAACCTTCCAAAAAGCGTCCAGGTTCAATGTATTTGGCCAAAAACTGCCCAATTTTGCATCCCAAACGTTCGGAGCGCCGCCAACGCTGAATAGGGCAATGTCGGCGCCCTATTATTGTGGTCTCGGGCTTCTGGCGCAGGTGGAGCCAATTTGGGCGCCCCCGGCGCCCATCCTGTGCAGCTCCGCTATTTTGCTTCGTTTGGCTCCGTTTCAGCTCCGATTTGCCCCGTTTCAGTTGTGTTGTGTTCCTAAAAGATAGCCCTACAAAATAAGCATAAAAATAACCTTTCTTTAAAGTGTAATCTCATTCAAAAATATGCAAGAAGTGTAAAAGAGATTATAGATAGAAAGACTTATCGAAAGGTGTCAAGCCAAAATTTGATTTCTTACTCATTTTTGCTCCAAATTGCACCATTTTTGTTTCTTTTTCTCCAAAAGTCATTTATTGTACCTAAAATCGAAAAGAACATACAAAATACCTTCCTTTAAAGTGTAATATCATAAAAAATGAGCAAAATTATATAGTAAAAATCGTATATATTTTAGGCGTATCAATAACCAGAGATTTATAGGTGTGATACCTATCCTGAGTTCTTAAATCTTCTATAGGAGCAAGCTCCTATAATTAATTACATCTTAGATAATTAAGATTGTCTAGGAAAACTTCTGATTATTGTTAACCACTTTTTTCTAAGAAGTTTAAAGAATAAAGAAAGAAACGACAATGTTCAATCCTAGGGGTAATATGTCATACTACTCTAAGAGTTTAATTTTTTGTCAATGTCATTTGTTATATTGAATTATTTTTATTATTTTTCATTTTTTTGTTGTTTTTTCTCATAGTTTGTCATTTATTTGGTGACTATCCTAAAAGTTTAGGTTTTGTGGCTATACTAAAAGTTTAAGTTTTGCTTTGTTCGGTTTTGTTTTTTTAATGTCATGTTAATTTTATATTTTGTTTTATTCTGTTTTGTTGTTTTAATGTCATTTTGATTTTTTTTTTATTATCGTTTTTCCTACCTTCAGAATGTCACTTTACAAAATAGAGTTAGTACATTCTATAATATGCAAAGAACATCTAAAACAAAACTAATGTCATCGTTTCTTCTTGATTGTCCTACAAAATAGAGTTATCATACCCTATAATATGCAAAGAAAATCTAAAACAAAACTCGTGTTCATCCTGCAAGGAAAACAATGTGAGATTTAAAAGAAATAATGTCAATTTTATCTCTTAAATCTTTTACTTTAGTTGATTAAATTTTAGATAACCTAGTAAAAATTTCACTGGCTCCGTCATCTCCAGGGTTATTAGGGGCCTTAATCTACTTAGTCTGAAAGGTGTTTAAACCAGGACCGGAAGATTTTCTGTCAACAACCAGGACTGCGTCATCTAAGAAATCTTCGTAGATCAAGAATATTGGGGTTCAAGTTACGTTCGGTGATCTTTGTTCATTAAAGTTTCATTTAAGCCTTAATATCTTTAAAGATTTTAGGTTGGAAAATTTTAAGTTGTTTACTATTTATTAACCAATTAAAATTTTTCATATGTCATTTTGATTGATTTTCATATGTTGGTTTTGATTTGTTTTTTTTAAGTCTAATGTAATTTAGACTTAAAGAAAGGGGACCAAATTTATTTTGATTAAATATATGTAAGATTTAATTAAACTTGAGAATTTTTGGATTCAATGTCATTTGAATCTAGAATTTTTAAGAATAAAATCTAACATAAGTTAGATTTTAAAACTTTAGATTCGATGTCATTTGAATCTAAAAGTGCTAAGTCTAATGTAGATTAGACATAAATTGAATAAAATCTTAAATAAGTTAGATTTTATAATTTTAGATCCGATGTCATTTGAATCTAAAAGGTGTTAAGTCTAATGTAAATTAGACTTAAAATAAAGTCTAATATAATTTAGATTTTAGAATTTTAGATTCGATGTCATTTGAATCTAGACTTTATGATTTTAGATTTGATGTCATTTGAATATAAAAAGGTGTTAAGTCTAATATGGAGTAGTCTTAAATTGAATAAAATCTAACATAAGTTTGACTTTATGATTTTAGATTCGATGACATTTGAATCTAAAAAGGTGTTAAGTCTAATGTGGATTAGACTTAAATTGAGTAAAGTCTAACATAAGTTAGCCTTTAGAATTTTAGATTCAATATCATTTGAATCTAAAAGGTGTTAAGTCTAATGTAGATTAGACTTAAATTGAGTAAAATCTAATATAAGTTAGACTTTATGATTTTTAGATTCAATATTATTTCAATCTAAAAGGTGTTAAATCTAATGTAGATTATACTTAAATTGAGTTTATAAGCATTGACTTAAGTTTAGTACGAGTTGAGCTTAAGTTTAGGAACAATTTAGGTTGAGCCTATGTTAGAAATGTTGACTTAAGTTCAATATGGGTTGAACATAAGTTTGATTTAACTTGGGTTCATTTAGGTTGGACCTAAGTTTGAAATGTTGACTTAAGTTCAATATGGGTTGAAATTGTTTGGTTTGATTTAGGTTTGGGTTAGGTTAAACCTAATTTGGGTATAGGTATGATTAAAACTTAATTAGTTATGGTTTAATGATTTAATTAGGTCTAATGGGTTAGACTTGATTATGGTTTAGGTATGATTAAACCTTAGTTAGTTAAAGTTTAATGATTTAATTAGGTCTAATGGGTTAGACCTAATTAGGTTTTGGATTTTATTAAACTATAGTTAGTGAAAGTTTAATGATTTAATTAGGTCTAATGGGTTAGAACTGATTAGGGTTTAGGTATGATTAAACCTTAGTTAGTTAAGGTTTAATGATTTAATTAGGTATAATGGGTTAGACCTAATTAGTGTTTAGGTATGATTAAACCTTACTTAGTTAAGGTTTAATGATTTAATTAGGTCTAATGGGTTAGACCTACTTAGGGTTTAGGTATGATTAAACCATAGTTAGTTAAGGTTAATGATTTAATTATACCTAATTATTGTTTAAGTATGATTAAACCTTGGCTAGTTAAGTTTTAATGATTTAATTAAGTCTAATGGGTTAGACCTAATTATGGTTTAAGTATGATTAAACCTTAGTTAGTTAAGATTTAATGAATTAATTAGGTCTCATATTAGACCAAATTAGGGTTCAAGTATGATTAAACCTTAGTTAGTTAAGGTTTAATGATTTAATTAGTTCTAATGGATTAGACCTAATTAAGGTTTGGATATGATTAAACCTTAGTTAGTTAAGGTTTAATGCTTTAATTAGATCTAATGGATTAGACCTAATTAGGGTTTAGGTATGATTAAACCTTAGTTCGGTAAAGTTTAATGATTTAATTAGATCTAATGGGTTAGACCTAATTAGGGTTTGGGCATGATTAAACCTTAGTTAGGTAAGCTTTAATGATTTAAGAAAACTAAATAGGGTTTAGGTATGATTAAACATTAGTTAGTTAATGTTTAACAATTTAATTAGGTCTAATGGGTTAGACCTAATTAGGGTTCAGGTTTGATTAAACATTTGTTAGTTAAGTTTTAATGATTTAATTATGTCTAATGGGTTAGACCTAATTAGGGTTTAGGTATGATTAAACCTTAATTAGTTAAGATTTAATGATTTAATTAGGTCTAATAGGTTAGGCCTAATTATGGTTTAAGTATGATTAAACCTTAGTTAGTTAAGGTTTAATGCTTTAATAAGGTCTAATGGGTTAGACCTAACTATGGTTTAAGTATGATTAAACCTTAGTTAGTTAAGTTTTCATGATCTAATTAAGTCTCATGGGTTAGAACTAATTAGGGTTTGGATATGATTAAACCTTAGTTAGTTAAGGTTTAATGATTTAATTAGGTCTAATGGGTTAGACCTAATTAGGGTTTGGATACGATTAAACCTTAGTTTGTTAAGGTTTAATGATTTAATTAAGTTTAATGGATTAGACCTAATTAGGTTTTAGGGATGATTAAACCTTAGTTAGTCAAGGTTTAATGATTTAATTTGTTCTAATGGGTTAGACCTAATTAGGGTTGATAGTTACTTAATCCTAATGTGAGTAAGGTTTAAGTTGATTAATTAGGTTTAATATGGGTTAAACCTAATCGTGGTTTAATAATTACTTAAACCTAATGTATGCAAGGTTTAAGTTGATTAATTAGGTTTAATATGTGTTAAACCTAACTAGGGTTTAATAATTACTTAAACCTAATGTAAGTAAGGTTTAAGTTGATTAATTATGTTTAATATGTGTTAAACCTAATTAGGGTTTAGTAATTACTTAAACTTAATGTATGTAAGGTTTAAGATGATTAATTGTGTTAAACCTAATTAGGGTTTAATAATTACTTAAACCTAATGTAAGTAAGCTTTAAGTTGATTAATTAGGTTTAACATGAGTTTAACATAAATTAGGGTTTAATAATTACTTAAACCTAATGTTGTTAAGGTTTAATGATTTAATTAGGTCTACTGATGTCTTAGACCTATTTAGAGGTTTGTCTTGAGTCTATTTGGAGTTAGACTCAAAATGGGCTAAGTATGATGAAGAGAAGGATTTTAGGGTTTTAAAATATTAATTTATAATTAATAAATTTTAACCCTAACTTAAAGTGTCATTTTAAATTTTTAAAAGGTTAAGTATTATCATTTTAGGGTTTGTGTCTGTCTCCCTAAGTCACTTAACCAATTTTAAATTTTTATTTCCTTAATTTTTTAATTTTATAATTATTATTAAAAATAATTACAAAATCTCATGAAAATTAGGAAATCCTATGTTAAAGAATTTTCCTAGCCTTAGAAAAATCAAGAGATTTGTCTAAGGGCTTAAAGGTTTTTCCCTAAAATTTTCATATTTTTCCGACTTATAAATAATTTTTGATAATTAAAATACTTCATAGAGTATTTATTTAATTTAAAATTAAATATAACTCATTATTTCAAAATTTTAATTCCATATTGTTGTCCTCTCTGTCCTGAGTTCAAGGATATTTTTGTCTTATTTTATGATTTTTCTATGCAAAGATATGGATTTTTGATTAGTTTAAGGATAATCTGAATTAATTAAATCCTTAACTAAACAATAAGCCTTAATGAAATGTTGACTTTATGAAATGTTGACTTAATTATAAAAAGGCGCCACGTATCCTAGGATCTGTCGAAAACATGGCTGATCCGCTACGGGACTCTGAACAGCGGATCAAGCTGGAATGAATCTCAGTCATCCATTTTTAAAATACGGAAATGGACGGCATCCATTCATCCTCTTCGTTTCACCCAACCCGTGAGCCATCCATTTAAAATCCATAAGATCTCTACAGATTCTTAATGGATTTTTATGATTTTTGGCCCTAAAGCTTCATCTGAAATAGATGAAGACATCCATGTGGTGATTTATGGGTTGTGAAATGGTTTTCTTTATAAAAACTCAAGCCCAAGCTCGGGTTGCGTCAATGATTCATACCTTGGCCTTGGTGGATGCAAGCTTAAATTAAATGGCTTTGAAGCTTCGTCTCGATCTCAGGAAGCTTTCCCCCAAGTCAACTTGAGTTGAAATTGGGTCTATGTATGACTTTGTTCTCTATGTATCTCGGCTTGAGAGGAGGAGGTTGAATAGTGGGTTAGAACCTATGAGGATGGCCAATTTTGATTGGGCTTGTATTCGTAGGGTCCTAGGAAGCTTCAGGGAAGGTCAATTTTAAGTTTTGGACAACTTCATTTTAAACCTAAAATTTGTCCTATTTTAGGGTTTTCGGGTTTTCTTAATTGGGAGGATTGAGTGGATTTAAGGGCTAGGATGCATGGGGAATAGACTCTGAGGAAGAATATTGGTGTCCAAGGTCAAGGGAATGGGGTAATGTTTTAGTGTCTATTATTTTGGTCCCTCCTCTTGATGCTCTCGAGTTTGGCCTCTTTTATAGCCATGAATGGCCTTGGCAGAGCTTAGGCTTTACTTGAGGGAGGTATCTAATGATGGCTGAGGATAGAGTTCCAGCTATTGGATAAGTTAGGTTCATCTTCCCAAGAGTAATCCATGTAGGGTTCATCCATGGTGAGAGCTTAGTTGGAATTTTGGCCTCTCTCTATTGTCTTGTCCATGAGGTGGGGGGAGGGGGAATTTTAAAATTGAGTTGAGTAATTCAGTTCATTTGATCATCCAAGTCATACTTTAGATTTAGGGGAAAAATGACACTTAAGCCTTCCCTTTCCTTACTTTCATGGCATATCATGATGAAGTGTCCATTTAATGATAAAAATTTGACTTATTCTTATTGGGTGATAGATGAGGTTGTTGAGCTCACTTTTGTGAGGATTATTTCAAAGCTAACTTGCGATCTGAGATATACTAATATTAACTTCCTTGATCTCATCGATGGACATTAAACCCTAATGTTTATGGTAAAACCCTATAAATATTTTTTAACCAAAATTTTAATGGCATCTTGAAATGATCAAATCAGTAATAACAAACCCTAATCTGATTAATAATGGACCTAACTGGTCAAACTTTGACCAAAAAGTCAATTTTGGTGAAAATTGTCAAACCTTGACCCAATGACCAACCCTTTGACCCAATAGGTCAACCTTTGACCAAAAAGTCAATTTTGGTCAAAATGGTCAATCCTTGACCCAATGACCAACCCATTGACCCAATAGGTCAACCTTTGAACTAAAAGGAGAAATAAGGTCAAAATGGTTAAACCATTACCCAAAGATTATTGCATTAGCCTTTTTGGTCATTCTTTGACATAAGTAATTGAAATTTGATCAAAACAATCCATACATGACACAAAGACAACCACCCTAGCCTCATTGATCAACTCTTGACCTAAAAGGGTTATAATGGATCAAAATGGTTAACCCATGTCTATTGACCACAAAACCGACTTCAAAGACAGACATTGGCATGATCAACTTGAAATTGGTCTAAGTGACCCAAATTTAATAAAAAAAACACCACAATGACCCCTGGATTGACCTAAACCCTAAAATTGATCAACATGATCAGTTATAAACCTTTAATAACCAAACACATAAACCTTATGACCAAACCAACCATGAAAAGGTTGGATAGGTCATATTGGACACCCTTAGACTAGAATTGGTCAACCTTGGGTCAAAATTGGCCAACCCTAGTTAAAATTTATCAAATTGGTTAAAATACCCAATTTTGAACTAAAAATGATGAAAATTAATCAAATAATTAATTCCAAAATTATTTTGATTGGCTAATAATATAATTTCAAATTTTTTTAATTAATGACGTAAGTAATTAAAAATGAAAAAATAATTAAAAAGCCATGAAGATGAAATTTAGACACGTAACCCCATTTATGACATAAAAATTGATTTCCAAAATTCCAAACCCCTTTATGAAATCATGGGTGACCTAATATGGGTTAGACACAACCCACATAACCCATTAAAAATGAATCAACCCATTAATGATTCATAACATAACATTTTGACCATGGTTAAAGGTCATTATTAAGGCATCATCATGAAGGAAAATTAGGTGTCATTCCTTCCAAACCCAAGCCATGACTCACCTCTCCTTGACAATGAGGTTGTCGGCCACCTTGAGGATGATATGCCATGCCTCATGGACCACCCAATGGGAAGAAAACACCACCTTCAACTCTCTTTTTACCATGGTTAACCAAAATGGAGACTCATCATGATGCCATGATAAGTGAGCTTCAAAGGTGGCAATCAACCATACTATCCATGGGAGAAGATTTAGATGACTCATTACTCACCTCTACCCTTACCCAATCAAAGAAAATTTAGCCTTGGCCATGCCTTTTACCATGGTAAAGAGCTATCATTGCCAAACTATGACAAGGTTGAGAGTTGAAGCTTAAGTGTCATTATCTCCTCAAAACATTGAATGTGACAAATGAACTATGTGGGGAAGGTTTATCTACAAAATTTGAACAAATCTAAAAGCCTCCCAGCTCACCCAATGGAAGCAAGCCAAGCCTTCAGTTAAATCTTCACAATATTTGGAACTCCAAAAGGGTTAAACCTGAAAAATGAATTGAGCTTATCCTCAGCCGAAATTTTATCTCCAATGCATTAATTAGGAAGTTAACAACATCCCCAAATAAATTTGAGCCAACCCAAGCTCCTCCCATAGCCATCCATGGCTATATAAAGACCCAACCCGAGAAGTCTAAAAGAGGAGGAGAGAAAGCATAGACAGCGAAGCTCTACTCAAATCCCTTGACTCTTAACACAAAAAGCCTTCCCTAGAACCTTTGCGTTTGATCCCCAATGGAGTCAAGCCTTGAAACCTAGTGAATCACCTCAATTTGGCTAACCCGAGATGACCAAATACCTTAAAAAATAGGACAACTTAAAAGTGTGAAACAAAACTCTTCAATACCTCAAATTAACTATCATAAATCCATTTAGGGACTATATGAGGAAGAGCTCAATAGAAATTGGCCCTCCCTATAACCTCTAAGCCATCAGTTGATCACACCCATTTAAGCCGAGACCCTTTTGATCGAAGTCATACAAGATTCAATTTGACATCAGATTGGCTTGGGGGAAACTCTTCTCAAAACCACACGAAGCTTCCAAACCGATCAAATCAAGCACAAATTGACTATGGCCAAGGTATGGATTGTTTAGCCATAATGACATTGGGCTCCACACTTTGTGAAACAAATTGATTCAAAACCTATACATCACTGTATGGATAGCTTCATCATCTCAAGAAGATCCTAAAGAAATAAATTTCACTCGACTTCATTAACAATCGTGTGAGAACTTGCTCTTAGATCATGAACTGTATGTGGGATTAGAGGAGATGAAGATGATGAACCAAGACCGTCTGTTCCCGTGTTTTGGAAATGAACGAAACTGATTAAAACAAAGCTAATCCGCTGTTTGAATTCCGACCGCGGATCTGCCATGTTTCGATAAATCCGAGGACGCGCGGCAGCCAAAGATTTATCTGGATTTAATAAAATCTAGAAAAACCTTAAAAGCTTCAAAATTACATATCTTGATATAGAAAAATCCTAAAAATATGACAAATATACCCCTGAACTTAGCTTGTAAAGGAGAAATTTATGAGACCAAAATCATAATTTTTTCTCTTTAGTTAATTTTTAAATAAATAAATGCTCTCTAGAGTTTTTTAATTATTAAAAATTAATTATAAAACAGAAAATATGAAAATTTGGGAATATTATCTCTGGGCCCTTAGGAATATTCTCTGAATTTTCCAAGGCTAGAATAATCCTCTAAGACATAATTTCATAATTATTAAGACACTTTGTAATTATTTTCAGTAATAATTATAAAAATTCAAAAATTAAGAAATTAAGTTGGAAAATGATTAGGAAATTTTGGGTGACAGACAATAACCTTAAAATAATAATTCTTATATCATTAGAGAAATTAAAATGACATTTTTAAGGAAGGGTTAAAATTTATTAATTATAAGTTAATATTTCAAACCCTAAAATATTCCCCTTATTTTATCTAGCCATTCCTTAATGAATAAGTCAAAATTGAGTCTAAACCCAAATAGACTCAAGATAAACCATAATTAGGCCCAAAGGCATTATTAGGCTTAATTAAATTCACTAAACCTTAACTAAATAGGTTTAATATAAAAGTCAAACCTTAATTAAGCTTAAGACATCACCAGGCTTAATTAAACCTTATTAAACCTTAACTAAACTAGGTTTAAAAAAAATCAAACCTCTAATTAAGCTTAAGACATCATTATGCTTAATTAAACCTTATTGAACCTTAACTAAATTAAGTTTAATAAAAAAATAAAAACTTAATTAAGTTTAAGACATCACTAGGCTTAATTAAACCTTATTAAACCTTAACAAAATTAGGTTTAAGAAAAATCGAACCTCTAATTAAGCTTAAGACATGATTAGGCTTAATTAAATCTTATTAAACCTTAACAAAATTAGGTTTAATAAAAATCTAACATCTAATTAAGCGTAATACATCACTAGGCTTAATTAAACCTTATTGAACCTCAACTAAATTAGGTTTAATACAAAAATCAAACCTTAATTAAGCTTAAGACATCACTAGGCATAATTAAACCTTATTAAACCTTAACTAAATTAGGTTTAATAAAAGTCAAACCTCTAATTAAGCTTAAGACATCACTAGGCTTAATTAGACCTTATTAAACCTTAACTAAATTAGGTTTAATAAAAATCAAACCTCTCATTAAGCTTAAGACATCACTAAGCTTAATTAAACCTTATTAAACCATAACTAAATTAGGTTTAATAAAAATCAAACCTCTCATTAAGCTTAAGACATCACTAAGCTTAATTAAACATTATTAAACCTTAACTAAATTAGGTTTAATAAAAATCAAACCTCTAATTAAGCTTAAGACATCACTAGGCTTAATTAAACCTTATTGATCCTTAACTAAAATAGGTTTAATATAAATCAAACCTCTAATTAGGTTTAAGACATCACTAGGCTTAATTAAACATCATTAAACCATAACAACATTAGGTTCAATACAAATTAAACCCTAATTATGCATAACCCATATTAAACCGAATTAATCAACTTAAACCATATTTACATTAGGTTTAATTAACTATTAAACCCTAATAAGATTTAACCCATATTAAACCTAATTAATCAACTTAAACCTTATGTACATTAGGTTTAAGTAACTCTTAAACCCTAATTAGGTTTAACCCACATTAAAGCTAAAACCTTAATCAACTAAAGACCTAAACCTAACTTAAGTCCAATCCATATAGGACTTAAGTCAAACTTAATTTAGCTTTAACATAACATGAATGTAAGTTAACCTAAACCTAACTTAAGTCCAACTCATATTGGACTTAAGTTAAAGCTAACTTAGGTTCAACATGATATGAATGTAAGTTAACCTAAACTTAACTGAAGTCCAACCTAACTTAAGTCCAACCCATATTGGACTTAAGTTAAACCTAACTTAGGTTCAACATGACATACATCTAAGTTAACCTAACCCTAACTTAACACCAACCCATGTTGGACTTAAGTCAAATCTAACTTAGGTTTAACATGACATGAATCTAAGTCAACCTAAACCTAACTTAAGTCTAACCCATATTAGACTTAAGTCAAATCTGATTTAGATTCAACACGACATGAATCTAAGTCAATCCAAACTTAAATTAAGTCCAACCCATATTGGACTTAATTCAAACCTAACTTAGATTCAACGTGACATGAATCTAAGTCAAACCTAACTTACGTCCAACCCATCTTGAACTTAAGTCAAACCTTACATAGGTTCAACATGACAGAATTCTAAGCTAACTAAACCTAACTTAAGATCAATTCAAATTGAACTTAAGCTTAGGATTCAACCTAACATAAACCTAAATTAAACTCAAGTTAAACCCGGGTTAACCCCAACCTGACCCACATTGGCTTTAAATCAAACTTAAGCTTATGAAACAACCTGACATAAGCCTAAATTAAATCCAAATGAAAACCAAGACAAACATAACTTAAGTTCAACACAAATTGAACTTAAGTCAAACCTAAACGTTAGGTTTAACTTGACTTAAAAACCTAAGTCAAGCTCAACATAAATTTTTGGTTCAACTTAAATTGAACCTACGTTGACATCAACATTAGGTTCGATTTATATTGAACATAACTTAACCAAAATTCAACTTTAGTTCAACCCAACTTGAACCCAAGCATTAGGTTGAACTTATATTGGACCTAATCAAATGATTAAACCACAAATATTAGATTCAAATGACATTGAATCTAATTATCAGACTTCCAAGATTCAAATAACATCAAATTAAAGATAATAAAATCTAACTTTTTGTTAGATTTTAAGACTAAACGACATTAAACGTAATAATTTTGAATGACATCCATTTTAAAATATTAAAATCTAAAATTTTTAGATTTTAAGTCTAATCAACATTAAACTTAACATTCTTAGATTCAAATGACATTAAATCTAAAATATTAAAATCTAACTTTTTGTTAGATTTAAGTCTAATCAACATTAAAATTAATTGGAATATAACTTAAGTTTAATCCACATTCAACTGACATTCTTGCAGGTTAAGAATAAGTGTTAGATTTTCTTTGCATATTATAGGTTGTGCTAACTCTGTTTTATAGGACGATCAAGACGAAACAACGAAATTAAAAATTTGTTTTAGATTTTCTTTGCATATTATAGGGTGTGCTAACTCTATTTTGCAGGACGACATTCCGAAGACAGGACAAATGTCAACAAAAAAAAGCAAAATCACAACGATATCAAAACAATGACATTGACAAAACAAAACAAAACAAACAACATTAAAATGACAAAACTAAGACAAAACAAAACAACAACATTTAGGATAGCCACCAAAACAAATAACAAACTACAACACAATAAAAAAAATGACATTGACAAAAAAATTATAAATGACGAACAATAAAAGAAAAACAAAAATTGACAAAATCAGACTTTTAGGGTAGTATGACATATTACCCCTTAGGATTAAATGTTATCGTTTCTTTCCTTAAAACTTCTTAGAAAACAAGTGATTAACATTAATCAGAAGTTTTCTTATACAATTATAATTGTCTAAGACGTAATTAACTATAGGAGCTTGCTTCTATAAGTAATTTAAAGAACTCAGGATAGATATTATATCTAGAAATCTGTGGTTACCAAAACTTCATTATCCCTATATAGAACTTCTAGACATTCTAGAATTTTCTTTTATAAGGATTATCATCGACATCTCTTTTTCTACCGTTTTCTATCTTATTAGACCTTATTTTCTTCCAATTTCTTATTATTTGAGGATCCTTTTACAGAATCCAAAGAAATAAGATTTATTGATGATTAGGGAAATATTATAGAAAAACAGGTGACGACTCCAAATAATGACATCGACATCGAGACCGAGAAAATCTCCGACACGGCTACAGACGCCTACAAGAGATTTTATTTGGCGACTCTGCTAGGGAGTATCTTTCTTCGAATCTCTAATTAAATTGCTTATTTTCACTTGATTCTTTGACCTTTAAGGCCACATCCAACTCTTTGAAGAGTTATTTTTGACATTTTACAACAATAAAATAAAACAAAAAGATAAATTCCCAGTTTGTAAATGAGTCCATAAAATTTTATTCTCCTTAAAATTTTCAAAAAAATTTCAATGGAGATTCTGAATTCAATCTTTTCCTGATATCAAGATTTCAATACACCAATCGAGGAAGACGTTTGCCTTTATCAGAATGATTTTGGAATATTTGATGAAACTGAATTTTCATTAGAAAATCCATATCATACTGATATACAATCCTTTTAGGAATTCAATCTGGAACCTTATGAAGATTTTCTTAACTTTACAGAAGACTTACCTCAATACATGCCTGAAGAATAATATACTTTTGAAGAAATGGAAAAACAAGTTGGCTATCATGGAAAGAAAATATGTGTTGAACAAGAAAATGACATTCCACCTCCGTCCATATATGAAGTTGGATATTGTTCAAAAACTCAACAAAGAAAGAAAATGCGATCTCTTAAAAGAAAGAAAATGTAGAACAAAAATGATAATTTTGAAACATCTGAATTCGAACAAAGTGTTTTCAGGAACCCTTACTTTCAAAAGAAAACCGACATATTCCAATACCAGTTGAGTATGAAGATAATGCTTTTCAACCCAGAAATTCTCCGTCAATTCATGTCGTATACTCTGTGTTTAAAAGATTAGCATGGAAAGATAGGTGTTCAATTTCCCAGCTGTTAGATAAAATGGGATGTGCAATCTCTACAACAATGAAAAGAAAGATTCTTTCAATTGAAGATCCTAATTACTTAAAAGGGGATCAACAATTCCCATTAGACAATTAGTGTACTCGAGTACCAGTAAAATTTTTTTTGGGCCCAAGAATAAAAGATGTGGTTGTCATAAGAAATAGAACTAAGCATAACAAATTAATATCAGAATCAGAAGACACATCTGTTAAAAGACTGATTTGGTCAAAATGCTACAACTTGGAGACCCTTCTTATTCACAAAACGATGATACACTTCCCATGACATCTCATACTATAATAAAAAATAATGTATAGAGACGAGAATTGTTAGGAGGAATCTCGAATACTATGAGTACCCCTGTAGATAGTTCTTAGGAGCAAAGTTGTGAAAAACATGCTATGAAATCATTTAAAGAAAGATTGAAGAAATTGAAAAATGACATCAAGCAATTCTCAATATGAAGGAGGGATAATTCTTCGAATAGTTCAAATGAGGAAGTCAACGAGATAGATATGGTAGAAACACGATCTACCTCCTTAGCATAAGAATTAAGTGAAGAACACATGACAGAAGTGTTACGAGCTGTTATCCAACAAAGGGATGAGCAAATCAAATGTCTCGAACAAAAAATGGAATAATTAATGGTAGTTATACAAAATTCACCAACGAATCCATTGCCTGCTGTTGAAATCATGAGGCCAGAGGAAATATACATTACAGAGGACAGAAGAGAGCCAATAGAAATTGAAGAAAGCAATCAAAAGAAAAAGGATTCTCCACAAAGTGGAATTCCGGAAAAAGAAATTACACAATTGGTAGAACAAAAAATAAAAGAAACAATGGCTCAGGTAAAAGCTGGATCATTAATTCCAAAGGGTAGAGCCTATTCAAAGGAATTTGATTCTATTCAATACCCTAAAGTTTTTGTTCCTCCTCTCTTCAAAATGTTTGACAGTACCGGTAATCCTCGTCAGCATCTTGCACATTTCAAAGCAAGTTGCTGTAATATGGGCGGATGCGACGCTCTTCTATTATGCAATTTTTCAACAGTCCCACAGGAGTTTCCTTTGTTTGGTATGAAAAACTTCCTAATGGTTCTGTTAAGACTTTTGTAGAACTTGAAAGCCTTTTCATTCAACGATTCGCTGGAGCATAACACCATACAACAGTTTGTAATTTGGTAGTAGAAAGCAAAAGCCAGGAGAGAGTTTAGTGGATTACATTTTACACTGGAGAAATCTCAACATGAAATGTGAACCGCAACTCTAAGAACAATAAACTGTTGAAATCTTGCTTAAAAATATACATGGTTATATAGCATTTATGCTCAAAGGATTCACAATAAAAAATTTGAAAAATTACTCAGTAAAGCTGCCAATCTTCAAAAAGAAGCTAAGCAGATGAGTGTAACATGAAAGACCGAAAAGGCAAAGTCTGTCAAAACATTTGAAAAGAAGCCAGGAAACGCTATAGAGAAGAGTAAATAAATAATGCATGTTCAACCTGAACAAAAGAAAAAATGACAGAACCAATCGTCACCACAAACTTCTTCTCAATTACAACTTCAACAACCAATTCCAGTACTGGCAGACAAAAGAATGATGGCTGAAAGAATGAATAAAGAATACCCGTCTAAGACAGAGGCCGTCAGCAAAATATTCTGTAGCCTACTGAAAATACCATAATTCAAGCTACCTGAGGCTAAAAGGTTAGCAAAAGTTGACATGAAAAACAATCCCAACTTTTGTCCTTACCACAAAATTCTTGGACACAAAATTGAAGAATGTTTTGTCTTCACGGACTGGTTAGAGCGTAACTTTAAAGAAGGAAACATAGTAATCCCAAAAGAATATTTGAAAGAGCCTAAAAAAGGTTAGATCAATATGATTTCGATTGATAAGGTTAATTCCAACAAAAAAAATAAAGACAACATTGTTCAAGGTAAATCGTCTGAGGAGATCTTTACGGATATTCAAGTCACAAAATCTTTTAAGAAAGGAAAGAAAAAGAAAAATAAAGAATAAAAAAGGATTAGAGGTCTTCTAGATATAGGGACTACTTTTCCTTTTGTATTTCCTATTTCTTATGTTCCTCCATCTTCTACTAGGATAGTTGTCTCAGATGAAGGGAGAAAATTCCTCAGGTCATTGACTTTGTATGAATTCCTTTTTACGACTACTGTGAATAATAATACTTCCAGTTCTGCTTACATTTTATCTATTTTGGGTGATACCTCTAAAAATGATCATTCAAATTTTAATTCTGAAGACAATACTTAAATCGTACATGATCTTGATCAATCTAATGACAAGCAAAATGACAATAACATTAATGATAATTATGACAAAGATAAAGACGAAATTGATATGGTCACACTCCAACTACAAGGAACCACAATTTCCATAGAGTTGGAATCTTCAGAATCGGAGACAAAAGATTCAGACAATAAACTTGAAGAAATAGCTGAAATTAGTTTGCGAAGTGGAAAAATTCTACCCTCCAGAATGGCTTCTCGAGCAAAAGAAAAACAAGTAGTTACACCGGAAAAGATCGTTCCTCCAATACATTAACAACTCTCTGAAAGAAATGAGGAGGATCTTCACAAAAAGGTGGACTATAATGTATTAGCTCACTTGAGAAAGTTACCAGCAAAATTGAGTATTTATGAAGCTCTTATCCTCTCTAAAGAAATGAGAGAGCCATTGATAAAAGCTCTTTTAGATCCAGACATTTGCTTAGCTCAACTTGCTAGCATCACTCAAAATGAAGCTTGTCAATTAGAAGAATCGACAAAGATTTCTTTCTCTGATAATGACCTGTTCCTTGGAACTACTGAGCATAATCGTCCATTATACATCACAGTGAACATAAATGACATGACACTTTCATGGGTGCTTATTGACCCAAGTGCCTCGATTAACATAATGAATTTAAGAACACTTGCATATTAAGATATTAATGCATCCCAACTATCAAGAGATACAATGATGTTATGAGGATTTAATCAACAAGGAGAACGAGCTCTAGGATCAATAACATTGCTCCTAAAGATAGTTGACTTGGTGACAACAACAAAATTTCATATCATCAATTCTGATACCTCTTTTAATGCTTTGCTTGGCAGACCATGGCTTCATGAGCAGAAAATGGTTTCCTCCTCACTACATCGCATAAATTATTTATAAAAGGACAAGAATGTTGTATTATAGGAGATCTACAACAATTTTTAATCCATGAAATTGGTATACATGAAGATGCGACATACTATGCTCCTATAAAAAAAACAATATTCTTCAGAGAGACAATAGTGGATATAAAAGAAAAAGACAAAGAAAAGAAAATAAATGAAAAAGGTTATTCTTCAACAAAGGCGAAGGGTGGTGATTCTCATCAAACTCATACCCGAGGCCGAGGACTAGGACGAGGGAAAGAAAACCCAACTGTCACAATGAAGAAACCATTGAAGTTCAAAATTCACCTGGACTTTGAAGTAGCTACAAGAGAAGAAACAACATTGGTGGTTCTAAATGAGCCTCAATTCAAAATACCTCTTGAAGAAGAAGACAAAGAAAAATAATTTGAATTTATGTATGAGAAATTTAATTGTTATATACACTCTATGACTCTAACTCCAATCTCTACTGCTAAGATTGAGAATTTAGTGGTCAAAGAAGTATATGGTGATGATAAAAATCCAATTAAGTTTAGACTTAGCTCTACTTCTTCTAGTACTGAAACTAATATAAAACTAGAAGATGAAAATCTCCAAAATCAATAAAATTTCTTTTGAGTTGTATTCTCCTTAGGCACAAAAAATTATTCAAAATAGTTTAATGCTCAAACAATGGTCTTTAAGACAACCACATTTCACTGAACACATTGGGACAATAATAAACGAGACCCTAACTCTAAAGAAGGTATTGTGTTTGGTACTTTCGAGCCTATAGATGATACGAAATTTTGCCTAGTCATCACTGAAGAACATAATTTTCAATCAATATCTGATCTTCCAATCGAAGATGCTCCTCCAGAATTGGAAGAAGAAATTAAATCAATCATTGATAAATTAAGAGAAATAAATTTAGGAACTAATGAAAACCCAAAACCAACTTTCATTAGTTCATTTCTTAATGGCATAGAAGCAAAAGAAATAATTCAACTATTGACAGAATACAAAGACTGCTTTGCTTGGACTTATGACGAAATGCCTGAGTTAACTCCAGAAGTCTCAGTCCACAAACTTGGGATGAATCAAATCACAATCCTTGTTAAAAAAGCACCAAGAAGGATGTGTGTCAAAATACAACAAAAAGTCATTGCCGAAGTGAAGAAATTAATTGAGGTTGGTTTCATACGAGAAGAAACTTACCCGACATGGTTGGCCAGTATGGTGCCAGTTAAAAAGAAAAATGGTCAAATAAGGGTCTGTATAAACTTCAAGGACTTGAAAAAAGCATGTCCGAAAGATGAATTCCCTTTACCAATCGTAGAATTAATGGTCGATGTAGCATCTAAACACGCAATATTTTCATTTATGGATGGATCATCAGGATATAATCAAATAAAAATGTTTTCAAAAGATGAAGCAAATACAACCTTCAGGACACCCATAGGAATATATTGTTACAAAGTTATGTCATTTGGATTCAAAAATACTAGTGAAACCTATCAAAGAGCCATGAGACGGATTTTTGATGAACTAATACACAATCAAGTCGAACGTTATGTGGAAGATTTAGTTTTCAATAGTAAACAAAAAGATGATCATATGTACGATTTGAGAATTGTCTTCGAACGATTACATTAACATAATCTTAGAATGAATCCCTTAAAATGCGCTTTTGATGTTACTTCGGGGAAATTTTGAGGATTTGTTATTCGACATCATGGGATTGAAATTGATCCCCTCAAAATTAAAGTTATCCTAAATATGCCTCCTCCTAAGAATCTAACTCAATTGAGATCATTTATAGGAAAATTAGCATATATATGATGTATTATTTCCAATCTATCTTGTAGGTGTCAGCCTCTCACTGCCCTAACCAGAAAAGATACCAAATTTGTGTGGATGAAAAATGCCAACACGACTTTAAATATATCAAAAAATACTTGACAACACCTCCTGTCTTACCAGCCCCATGTTAGGAAGACCTCTAATCCTTTACACCACGACATTGAATAATTCTCTTGGAGCATTACTAGCACAAGTAAAAAATGAGGGAAAAGAAAATGCATTATACTATTTGAGCCACTGTTTGGTTCCGAAATAAATAAAATATCAAGCATTTGAGAAGCATTGCTTAGCCTTGATTTTTGCAGTTTAAAAGCTAAGACATTGTATACTTTCTCATAAAGTAACTCTAATATCAAGAGTTAACCTATTACAATATTTGAGTCCATGACCAACACTTTCTGGAAAATTAGCAAGATGGATAATGATATTACTCTAATTTGACATAACATTTGTACCACTGCATGTCGTCAAAGGACAAATCTTGGCAGAATTCTTAGCAGCACTCTCAATTCCAACTGGATCACCTCTCAAAGTTGATTTATTTGATGAACAAATATTAGAAATAAAAAGCTCAAGCATGCAATGATGGGAATTATAATTTGATGGAACATCATCTACTCGAAAAATAAAGACAAACAGACCATTATACCAGGCAAAACTGGAGTAGGATTAATTTTTATTACTCCGGACAAAGCGATGATGCCATTTTCATACCATTTGATTGAGTCATGCACAATGAATGAAGCTGAATATGAAACGGTCATAACTGGTCTCGAATTGACAATATTAATGGAAATCAAGAATATCGGCATTTACTGAGATTCCCAATTAATCATTAATCAAATTGTGGGAATGTATTCATTGAAACCTTGACTTGAACAATATTCTTGTTACAATCTAAAACCGATTCAGCAAATTCCTGATGTAAAGTTCTTCTTAATCCCTAGACGAGGCAATTTTTAGCAGATGCTTTGGCAAAACTTGTAAGAGAATTTGCTTGTCCATATGAAGATGATATTCTGATCTCTATAAAGGGACGGCAAGCTCTTTCCCAAATTGACTTGGACAATCTGCATAAAATCAGTAAAAACATGACACCAACAATTAATGAACAAAAGAATGATTGGCGATGAACGATTATTCAATATTTACAGACTGGAGGGTTACCCAAAAATAACTCTATTGCAACTCAAATTAAATGAAGATCATTATACTATGCTCTAGTGAGTGATATCCTTTACAAACGATCTTTTGACCAAATGTGGTTAAGATGCTTAAACCAAACTGAAGCTCAAGAGATTATTAAAGAAGTTCATTCAGGTATAGGTGGTGCACACTAATCTGGGCCTAAAATGAAAATGAAAATACAAATAATGGGATATTATTGGCCAACAATGATGACTGATTGTCTTAAGGTCGCACATCAATGTCAAATAAATGGAGTGGTCTTACACCAACCGCCAAATGTATTACATCCAACTATTGCATCTTGGCCATTTGAATGTTGGGGCACCAACATAGTGGGCCCTATAGACCCTCCATCGTCTAAAGGCTATCGATTTATTCTAGCAGCCACTGATTACTTCTCCAAGTGAGTAGAAGCAATACCACTCAGAGAAGTTAAAGAAGAATAAGTTCTCCACTTCTTCAAGACTCATATTATCTATAGATTTGGGATTCCTCAAAAGGTCATATCAGATAATGGACTGGCCTTTAAAAATACAAAAATGAAAAATTTTATTTAAAGACATGGGATAAACTGGAGGTATTCCACAATTTATTATCCTAAAGCCAATGGTTTGGCTGAAGCCTTCAACAAAACATTGGTACAAATTTTGAAAAAGACATTAATTAACAGTCCAAGACAGTGGCATGAATGATTAGAAGAAGCTCTATGGGCCTACAGGACTACATACCGAACACCAACACAGTCAATACCGTTTGCTTTGGTATATGGTTCTGAGGCAATTTTACCACTTGAAGTTCAAATTCCTTCTCTCAAAGTTGTTGTTGCAAAAAAATAACTTAGGAAGCAAATGTCAAATTATGACTTGAGGAACTTGAAAGTTTAGAAGGCAAACGACTCCAAGCTCAACGAAATCTGGAACACTATCAAGAAAAAATAATACGAGCCCTTGACAAATTGGTTCATCCTAAAACCTTTCAAATCGGTGAATTAGTTTTAGTTCTTCGACGACCTATCCTCGCTCATCAAAAAATAGGTGGAAAGTTTGAACCAATATGGGAGGGCCCATATGTAACTAAAAAGACATAATCTGGAGGATCTTAGCAATTGGTAGATTGCCAAAGAGAAAGAATCTTGCCCCTAATCAACGGGCGTTTCTTGAAAAAATGTTATGCAACATAAACATTATGAACCATGACTTGTTTATGAACTGGAAAAATAATAAAAATGGTTTGCCTTATTTATGTAAATTTTACTTTGTTTCTTGAAATCTCTTTTGTGCTTACTAAGTAGATACTTATAAGCATAATCCCTCAAAAAAAATTCTTAATTGACAAAAACATTTTGAAAATGAAATTTAGTCTGACATGATATATTATTCTGTCACTAACAGGAAAATGTCTGACAACAGACTTCTTTTCACTTTCAAAATGGTGTGACTTTGGCACTGAACCGCCGACACATCGATAAAGGTGCAATAATTAATTTTGACCTTGATCTACTACAACTGGAACTGATATATCAAGGATCATTGATATACCTTGTTAATCTAGATGAAGTTGAAGATAAGACACCTGTAATAAAGTTCAAAGCTCAAGAGCAATATGACATCATGGACGAACAAAAACCAGTCATTCACAAACAAAAATTTAGTACTGGGAAACTAAAATCAGTAGTAATGGCTACAGCTCAAGGAATCGCGGGAGCATCTGTTGCTGGTATCAACAAACTGATGTCAGGACTTACTCGCTCTCAAAGGCGAAATCACAACAAGCGATTGAAACGATAGGCAGAAAGGCAATTACAAGACAGGAGACTTATGGAGGATGATACGGACCAATTTGAATTTTCCGTCCCTAAAAGTCCACCCAATGAAACCTATCCCATTCTGGGAGTACAAAATTTGGAGCCCGAGGAAGAAGACCAAATTGAAGGACCACTTTTATTCTGACTCCATACATACCGAGTCTAGACTTGACAGTGTAAGAAAGGAAGACTGATAAAAGAGATATTTCTGAAGAAGAATTACGGTGAATTCAAAACATCAGATGCACTCTTTTGAACAATTTAAATATATCAATGGACATACCATCAACATACAAGAAGGCATTAAATTTTTCACTAAATTATTCAACGAAGTAGAACAAGCGTCTATTATTGAGCATGTGATGGAAGCTCGAGATCTGGGCCGGGTTGGGCGCCTTAAGAAGAGAACCTATTCTGAGCCAAACAAGTGGATACGTGGCAAAGGACGGTATCCAGTATGGATGTTGCTATAACTATGCTAGGATAAGGAAGGAAACCCTCCGGGGATTCTACGACACGAACAGGTGGATCTGATGCCTACTGTGATCATGCAGATCATTAAGTGACTCGTCACCTGAGGGCTACTGCTAGCAAGCTGCATCTTGGATAGTTGTATTATCAATAATTATGATGAGGGAGACTGTATCCTGCCCCATACCGACAGTCGTGACTTCAAAATATCATTTTGCAAACTATCATTAATGAATAGGTGTTCTAACCCTTTAGAAGAGAGATACAAATTCTCGAACCAGGAGAATATCATGGGACATACCAAATCCCTTTGACTCGAGGATCAGTTCTTCTATTGCAAGGGTACGACGCTGATGTAGCAAAACATTGCATACAGAGCGACTGTAGACATCACATCTCGATCATTTTACGACGAATGCGTCCACACAAACGACCAATCGGATATCAGGCTATTCCAGAGCTTGAAGGATTGAAGCCTCTGGAATTACCATGACCCCATGAATGTCCAAACACCTAAGAGATATTCGACGGACAATGTCTTGGAGTGTTAGACATTTAAGGTTGGTCTAATAGTACCCGAGTTTACAATAACAACAAAAGGATAACATGATAATTCATAATGTGATAAACATTGGTAGTTTGTGGCATGTGTGCTATGTGACATATGTACTGTTGACTTTTATTCTCAATGTACATTATCCCGGATGATGGAAGAAAATGTTGAAAAATATTCCCCAGTTGATAATAACAAATCGGCAGGTCCAAAAATGCCAAAATGAACATTTTAAATAAAAAATGACATGATTAAGAACTTGTGATAATTAACATGAGATTTATCTTTGATCTGTAAAGGTCAAATCCCAGCGGATACACTTTTCTTTATGTGTTTTTCACACATAACTTCCAGTTATTGGAAATAAGTCCCTTCCTAACATGGAAATTTGGCATTCCTTTAGCTTTATCTTTGAGAAGGGATATAAGTTGTATAGCATTCTTTCTCAAAATCGATATATCGACATTTCACATTTTTGAGAAATGGAATATGACATTTATTTTCTCTCTCCAGTTATTGGATATAAGACCCTTCCTGACACGGAAACATGTCATTCCTTTAACTTTTCCTTGAGAAAGGATGTAAATCGCATAGCGTTCCTTCTCAAAATCAACATATCAACATGTGAAATCTTCGAGAAACGGTATAAGACATCTTTTAATGGAATATGGCATCCACCTTCTCTTCAAAATAAAATTTCTTCGACATTAAAATGACTCGTAAATCGATAATAGATATTATGACATCCAGACCATTTCAGTCAACACAAATATGTGCGGCACACTTGTGCAGTATTCCACACATATTGGGGGCCTATTTGTTGACCTCACTTTTGTGAGGATCATTTCAAAGTTAACTTGAGATAGGAAATATACCAATATTGACTTCCTAGATCTCATTGATGGACATTAAACCCTAATGTTTAGATAAAACCCTATAAATCCTTTTTAACCCAAATTTTAATGACATCTTAAAATGATCAAATCAGTAATAACAAACCCTGATCTGATAAATTATTGACCTAACTGGTTAACCTTGACTAAAAAGTCAATTTTGGTCAAAATAGTCAATCCTTAACCCATTGACCTAATAGGGCAACCTTTGACCAAAAAGTCAATTTTGGTCAAATGGTCAATTTCTGACATAATGACCAACCCATTGACCCAATAGGTCAACCTTTGACCAAAAAGTCAATTTTGGTCAAAATGGTCAATTTCTGACCCAATGACCAATCCATTGACCAAATTGTCAGTTTTGGTCAAATTGGTCAATACTTGGCCCAATGACCAACCCATTGACCCAATAGGTTAACCTTTAACCAAAAAGTTAATTTTGGTCAAAATGGTCAATTTCTAACCCAATCACCAACCCATTGACCCAGTAGGTCAACCATTGACCAAAAATTTTGGTCAAAATGGTCAATTTCTGACCCAATGACCAACCTATTTACCCCATAGGTCAACCTTTGACCAAAAAGTCAATTTTGGTCAAAATGATTAATCCTTGACCCAATGATCAACCCATGGACCCAACAGGTCAACCTTTAACCAAAAAGTCAATTTGGTCAAAACGGTCAATTTCTGACCCAATCACCAACCCATTTACTCAATAGGTCAACCTTTAACCAAAAAGTTAATTTTGGTCAAAATGGTTAATTTCTGACCCAATCACCAATCTATTGACCCAATAGGTCAACCTTTGACCAAAAAGTCAACTTTGGTCAAAATGGTCAATTTCTGACCCAATTATTAACCCATTGACCCAATAGGTCAACCTTTGACCAAAAAATTAATTTTGATCAAAATGGTCAATCCTTAACCCAATGACTAACCCATTGACCCAATAGGTCAACCTTTAACCAAAAAGTCATTCTTGGTCAAAATGGTCAATTTATGACCCAATCACCAACCCATTGACCCAATAGGTCAACATTTAACCAAAAAGTCAATTTTGGTCAAAATGGTCAATCCTTGACTCATGACCAACCCATTGACCCAATAAGTCAACCTTTGATCAAAAAGTCAAGTTTGGTCAAAATGGTCAATTTTTGACCCAATGACCAACCCATTGACTCAATAGGTCAACCTTTGACCAAAAAGTCAATTTTGGTCAAATGGTTAATTTCTGATCCAATGACCAACCCATTAACCCAATAAGTCAACCTTTGATCAAAAAGTTAAATTTGGTCAAAATGGTCAATTTTTAACCCAATGACCACCTCATTGACCCAATAGGTCACCTTTATCATTTTAAAGTCAACATTGGTTAAACTGGTCAATTTCTGATCCAATGACCACCTTACTGACTCAAATTGTCAACGTTTGACCCAAAAAGTCAGAATTGGCCAAAATCATCAACCTAATACCTAAAAACCATCACATTGGCCTCATTGGTCACCTCATGACTTAAAAGAACAAATTAGGTCAAAATGGTCAAACCATGACACAAAGATTATTGCCTTGGCCTTATTGGTCATTCTTTAACATATGTAATTGAAATTTGATCAAAACAATCCATACATGACACAAAGACAACCACCCTAGCCCCTTTGGTCAACTCTTGACCTAAAAGGGTTAAAATGGGTCAAAATGGTTAACCCATGTCCCTTGACCACAAAACGGACTTCAAGATAGACATTGACATGATCAACTTAACATTGATCAAAGTGACCAAAATTTAATCAAAAAATCACCACATTGACCCCTAGATTAACCTAAACCCTAAAGTTGATCAACATGATCAATTTAAACCTTTAATGACAAAACACATAAATCTTATAACCAAATGAACCATGACAAGGTTGGATAGGTCATCTTGGACACCCTTAGACTAGAATTGGTCAACCTTGGGTCAAAATTGGTCTACCCTAGTTAAAATTTATCAAATTAGTTAAAATACCCAATTTTGAACCATAAATGATGAAAATTAATCAAATAATTAATTCCAAAATTTTTTTGATTGGCTAATAATATAATTTCCAATATTTTTAATTAATTAAATAAGTAATTAAAAATGATAATACAATTAAAAAACCATGAGAATGAAATTTAGACGTGTGACACCATTTTTGACATAATAATTGGTTTCCAAAATTCCAAACCCCTTTATGACATCATGGGTAACCTAATATGGGTTAGACACAACCCACATAACCCATTAATGATTCATAACATGACATTTTGACCATGGTTAAAGGTCATTATTAAGGCATCTTCATGAAGGAAAATGAGGTGTCATTCCTTCCCAAACCCAAGCCAGGACTCACCTTTTCTTGACAATGAGGTGGCCGACCACCTTGAGGATGATATGACATGCCTCATGGACCACCCAATAAGAAGAGAAAACTACCTTCAACTCTCTGTTTGCCATGGTTAACCAAAATGGAGAATCATCATGATGCCATGATAAGTGAGCTTCAAAGGTGGCAATCAGCCATACTATCCATGAGAGAAGATTAAGATGAGTCATTACTCACCTCTTCCCTCACCCAATCAAAGAAATGTTTGCCTTGCCCATGCCTTTCACCATGGTAAAGAGCTATCATTGCCAAACTATGGCAAGGTTGAGAATTGAAGCTTAAGTGTCAATCTCTCCTCAAAACATTGAATGTGACAAATGTACTATGTAGGGCGGGTTTATCTATAGCATTTGAACCAATCTACAAGCCTCCCAACTCACCCAATGGAAGTAAGCCAAGCCTTGAGTTAAATCTTCACCATATTTGGAACTCCACATGGGTTAATCATGAAAAATGAATTGAGCTTATCCTCAGCAGAAATTTTATCTCCAATGCATTAATGAAGAAGTTAACAACTTCCCCAAATAAATTCTAGTCAGCCTAAGCTCCTCCCATAGCCATCCATGGCTATAAAAAGACCCAACCAGAGAAGCCTAAGAGAGGAGGAGAGAAACCATAGATTGTCAGGATCTACTCAAATCCCTTGACTCTCAACACAAAAAACCTTCCCTAGGGCCATAGCAATCGATCCCAAATGGAATTAAGCCTTGAAACCTAGTGAATCACTTCAATTCAGCTAACCTGAGAGGACGCAAAACCTCCAAAATAGGACAACTTAGAAGTGTGAAACCAAACTCTTCAAAACCTCAAATTAACTATCCTAAATCCATTTAGCCCTCCCTATAGCCTCTAAGCCATTAGTTGATCCCACCAATTTAAGCTGATCCCCTTTTGATCGAATTCATACAAAGACTCTATTTGACATCAAATTGGCTTAGGGGAAACACTTCTCAGAACCACACGAAGCTTCCAAAATAATCAAATCAAGCTCAAATTGACTGTGGCCAAGGTATGGATTGTTTAGCCATAATGGCCTTCGGTTTCCGCACTTTGTGAAACAAATTGATTCAAAACCTACACATCACCGTATGGATCGGTTTGTTGTCTCAAGGCAATCCTAAAGACACAATTTTCACTCAATTTCATTAAGAATCGAGTGAGATCTTACTCTTAGTTCATGAACGATCTGCGAGATCAGAGCGGTTGAAGCAGATGAACTAAGACCGTTCGATCCCGTATTTTGGAAATGAACAGTCCTGATTAAAATAAAGTTTATCCGCTGTTCGAATTACCGCAGTGGATCTACCGCGTTTCGACAAATCTGAGGACATGCAACAGCCAAAGATTTATTTGGCTTTAATTAAATCCAGATAAGCTTCAAAATTACATATCTTGATATAGAAAAATCCTAAAAGTATGACAAAAATACCCCTGAACTCAGCATGAAGAGGAGAAAATTATGAGACAAAATCATAATTTTATTCTCTGTATTTAATTTTTAAATAATTAAATGCTCTCTAGAGTGTTTTAATTATTAAAATTTAATTATAAAACAGGAAAATATGAAAATTTGGGAAAATTATCTCTAGGCCCTTAGGAATATTCCCTGATTTTTCCTAGGCTAGAATAATCCTCTAAGACATAGTTTCTTAATTATCAAGACACTTTGTAATTATTTTCATTAATAATTATAAAAATTTAGAAAATAAGAAATTAAGTTGGAAAATGGTTAGGAAATTTTGGGTGACAGACAATAACCTCAAATAATAATTCTTAGACCATTAGACAATTTAAAATGGCATTTTAAAGTAAATTTATTAATTATAAGTTAATATTTTAAATCGTAAAATATTCCCCTTATTTTATCTAGCCCATTCCTTAATGGAATAGGTCAAAATTGAGTCTAAACCCAAATAGACTCAAGGTAAACCATAGTTAGGCACAAAGACATTATTATCCTTAATAAAATCCATTAAACCTTAACTAAATACGTTTAATTCATAAATCAAACCTTAATTAAGCTTAAGACATCACTAGGCTTAATTAAACCTTAACTAAATTAGGTTGAATAAAAATCAAACCTGTAATTAAGCTTAAGACATCACTAGGCTTAATTAAACCTTATTGAACCTTAACTAAATTAGGTTTAATACCAAAATCAAACCTTAATTAAGCTTAAGACATCACTTGGCTTAATTAAACCTTATTAAACCTTAACTAAAATAGGTTTAATAAAAATCAAACCTCCAATTAAACTTAAGACATCACTAGGCTTAATTAAACCTTATTAAACCTTAACTAAATTAGGTTTAATAAAAATCTAACCTTTAATTAAGCTTAAGACATCACTAGGCTTAATTAAACCTTGCTGAACCTTAACTAAATAGGTTTAATACAAAAATCAAACCTTAATTAAGCTTAAGACATCACTAGGCTTCATTAAACCTTATTAAACCTTAACTAAATTAGGTTTAATAAAAATCAAACCTTTAATTAAGCTTAAGACATCTATAGGCTTAATTAAACCTTTTTAATCCTTTGCTAAATTAGGTTTAATAAAAATCAAACCTCTAATTAAGCTTAAGACATCACTAGGCTTAATTAAACCTTATTGAACCTTAACTAAAATAGGTTTAATATAAATCAAACCTCTAATTAGGTTTAAGTCATCACTAGGCTTAATTAAACATCATTAAAACTTAACAACATTAGGTTTAATACAAATTAATCCCTAATTAGGTTTAACCCGTATTAAACCTAATTAGTCAACTAAAACCTTATTTATATTAGGTATAAGTAACTATGAAACCCTAATTAGGTTTAACCCATATTAAACCAAATTAATCAACTTAAACCTTATGTACATTAGTTTTAAGTAACTCTTAAACCCTAATTAGGTTCAACCCACATTAAAGCTAATTAATCAACTTAAACCTTACTTACATTATGTCTAAGTAACTATTAAACCCTAATTATGTCTAACACATTAGACATAATTAAACTATTAAACCTTAACCAACTAAGGTTTAATCAAACCTAAACTCTAATTAAGTCTAACACAGTAAACTTAATTAAACTATTAAACCTTAACCAGCTAAGGTTTAATCAAACTTAAACCCTAATTAAGTATAATATGTTAGACTTAATTAAACTATTAAACCTTAACCAACTAAGGTTTAATCAAAAATCTAATTAAGTCTAACACATTAGACTTAATTAAACTATTAAACCTTAACTAACTAAGGTTTAATCAAACTTAAAACCTAATTAGGCTAACACATTAGACTTAATTAAATTATTAAACTTTGATCAACTAAACCTAACTTAAGTCCAATCCATATAGGACTTAATTCAAACTTAATTTAGGTATAACATGACATGAATCTAAGTTAACCTAAACCTAACTTAAGTTTAAATCATATTGGACTTAAGTCAAACCTAACTTAGGTTCAACATGATATGAATCTAAGTTAACCTAAACCTAACTTAAGTCAAACCCATATTGGACTTAAGTTAATCCTAGCTTAGGTTTAACATGACATAAATCTAAGTTAACCTAGACCTAACTTAACTCCAACCCATGTTGAACTTAAGTCAAATCTTACTAAGGTTCAACATGACATGAATCTAAGTCAACCTAAACCTAACTTAAGTCTAACCATATTAGATTTAAGTCAAATCTAATTTAGATTCAACATGACAGGAATCTAAGTCAATCCAAACTTAACTTAAGTCCAACCCATATTGGATTTTAATTCAAACCTAACTTAGATTCAACATGACTTAAATCTAAGTTAAACCTAACTTAAGTCCAACCCATATTGGACTTAAGCCAAACCTAACTTAGGTTCACATGACATAAATCTAAGTTAAACTAGATGTAATTTAAGATCAACTAAAATTGAACTTAAGATTAGGATTCAACCTAACATAAACCTAAATTAAACTCAAGTTAAACCTGGGTTAACCCCAACCAGACCCACATTGGATTTAAGTCAAACTTAAGCTTATGACACGATCTGACAAAAACCTAAGTTAAATCCAAATCAAAACCAAGACAAACATAACTTAAGTTCAACACAAATTGAACTTAAGTCAAACCTAAACCTTAGGTTTAACCTAACTTAAACCTAAGTCAAGCTCAACATAAATTTTAGGTTCAACTTAAATTGAACCTAATTTGACATCAACATTAGGTTCGATTTATATTGAATCTAACTTAACCAAAATTCAGCTTGATTTCAACCCAACTTGAACCCAAGCACTAGGTTCAACCTATATTGAACCTAATCAAATGATTAAACCACAAATAATAGATTCAAATGACATTGAATCTAATTATCAGACTTCTAAGATTCAAATAAAATTGAATTTAAGATAATAAAATCTAACTTTTTGTTAGATTTTAAGACTAATCGACGTTAAACATAATATTTTCGAATGACATCGAATCTAAAATATTAAAATCTAAACATTTTAGATTTTAAATCTAATCAACATTAGGCTTAACATTTTTAGATTCAAATGAAATTAAATCTAAAATATTAAAATCTAACTTTTTGTTAGATTTTAAGTCTAATCAAACATTAAAATTAATTGTAATATAACTTAAGTTTAATCCACATTTAACTAACATTCTTGCAGGTTAAGAATAAGTCTTAGATTTTCTTTGCATATTATAGGGTGTGCTAACTCTGTTTTACAGGACGATCAACATGAAACAATGACATTAAAATTTGTTTTAGATTTTTTTTGCATATTATAGGGTGTGTTAACTCTATTTTGCAGGACGACATTCCGAAGACAGGACAAATGACAATAAAACAAAACAAAATCACAACGACATCAAAACAACGACATTCAAAAAATGAAATATAAAAACAACATTAAAATGACAAAACCAAGACAAAACAAAACAAATACTTTTAGGATAGCCACAAAAATAAATAACAAACTGCAACACAATAAAAAAATGACTTTAACAAAACAATTATAAATGACAAAAAATAAAACAAAAATAAAAATTGACAAAATCAAACTTTTAGGGTAGTATGACATATTACCTGTAGGATTAAATGTTGACGTTTCTTTCCTTAAAACTTCTTAGAAAACAAGTGATTAACATTGATCAGAAGTTTTGTTATACAATTATAATTGTCTAAGATGTAATTAACTATAAGTACTTACTTCTATAGGAGATTTAAAGAACTTAGGATAGATATTATATCTAGAAATCTCTGGTTACCAAAACTTCATTATCCTTAGAACTTCTAGACATTCTAGAATTTTCATTATCCTTATATTTCCGACATCTCTTTTTCTACTATTTTTTATCTTATTAGCCCTTTTTTTTTTTCAAATTTCTTACTATCTTAGGATCCTTTTATGGAATCCAAAGAAATAAGATTTATTGAAGATTAGAGCAATAATTTACATAAACAGAGTGGTGACTCCAAATAATGACATCGACATCGATACCGAGAAAATTTTTGACATGGCTACAGACGCCGATAGAGGTGTATGGTGGCTCCAACATGAGCTAGTTGATCTCTTTCCACATAAGTGAACATGTCATCCATGGGTTTATAAAGGGAATGACACATAATTTCCCTTTCTCATTATTTTTAAAATTAGGTAAATATGAGGTCACCTCATGATGTGGAGATGGTTTAAGCTAAGATTTTCTCCATTGGATGGCTTGTGAGGTGAGTGATGACTCACCCATGTCATCTCTTAAGCCTTTCATGAAGGAATGACACCTCCTTCATCCTTCATGATGGTGTTTTTAACCATGGTTAAATGATGTGTTATAGGTCATTTAATGTGTTTACTCATAAGTAATGGGTCTCATAGGTCATGTGTAACCCATATGATGTCAATTATGAGGTCATTGTTGGGTTTTAAAATTTAAAGCCATTTATTGTGTCATGTGTGATGTCACATGTCCAAATTTATTTCATGGCTATTTAATCATAATTCCATTTTTAAGTAATTATTTAATTAATTTAAAAATATTAAGAATTATAATATTAACCAAAAATTGAATAAAATAATTTTGAAATTAATTATTTAATCAATTTTATCAATTTTGGTTGAAAATAAGGTATTTTGACCAAATTTGGTTAATGCTAACTAGGGTTGACCAAAGTTGACTCAGGTTGACCCAAGTTGACCAATCCTAGTCTAAGGATGAACAATGTAACTTTTCCAACTTTGTCATAGTTGGGTTAGTCATATGATCCATGGGTTTTGTCATTATGGGTTTAATTTGGGCATGTTGACCAATTTTAGGGTTTAGGTTGACCCAATAGTCAGTTTGGTGACTTTTGGGTTCTACAATGGTCATCTTGGCCAATGTTGTCTTGATTAAGTCAATGTTTAACCATAAGTCCAATATGATGATTATGGGGTCATAGGTTGACCATTTTTGACCTAATTTGACTTATTTATGTCAAGGGTTGACTGATGAGGTCAATGCGATGGTCAAGGGGTCATGAATTGATGATTTTGACTAATTTTGACTTTTTAGGTCAAAAGTTGACCTGTTGGGTTAATGTGGTTGTCATGGGGTCAAGAAATGAATAGTTTGACCAAAGTTGACAATTTGGGTCAAAGGTTAGGTCAATGTGGTGGTTATTAGGTCAGGATTTGACCAGTTTGACCAAAGTTGACTATTTGGGTCAATGTGGTGGTCATTGGGTCAAGAATTGACTAGTTTGACCAAAGTTGACTTTTTGGGTCAAAGGTTGACCTGTTGGGTCAATGTGGTGGTCATTAGGTCAAGAATTGACCAATTTGACCAAAGTTGACTTTTTGGGTCAAAGGTTGACTAAATAAGAATGTGTTATTACTGATTTGATCTTTTTAAGATGTCATTGAGATTTGGGTTAAAAAGGATTTATAGGGTCTTACCCTAGACATTAGGGTTTAGTGTCCATCAGTCAATTTTGAAATATTTCCTATCTCAAGCTGATTTTGAAATAATCCTCATAAAAGTGAGGTCAACAATCCCCAAGTTACCTCTCCTGTAAATCGTCCATTTTCTAAACTTAAGATCTTTGCCTAGACTCAACTAAATCATTTCTAGTTTGTTTTTGTAGACCCATCTGACCCAGACGAACCAGCTAAACAGTTACCGTAGCCTGAAATCAACTCAATGTGGATGGAGAATCAAAGTAGGCTCGGGAAGAAGGCGAAGTTCAATACTTTGGTCAGAGAGGAGAAGCCTCAATCAGATGGTTGCAGAAGATTCAGGGAGTCAAATGAGCTCTTAGATGAAGTCCCCTTCTCTTGTGAAATGCTTAAACCCAAATTTGACCAGATCTGATTTCAGGTGTTGATCAAAGTCAAGGTTTGAGGGGGTCTGTGATGGGGCTTTAATGAGGGATCTTCTTCTGTCAGTGTGGTCATGACGTGAGTGCAATTAATTGGATTTTGGTGCAGTGTGGAGTTGTGGTGAATTGTGTCCTGTTTCAACTAAAACTTGAGCTAAACAATTGAACACAGGATGTGGGGGGTAGGGTTGGAGGCTGGTTGGCTTGAGCATAGGAGTACTGGAGGAAGCTCTGGAAGCAATTTGGCAGAGTCTCCCAAAAGTAAATGTGCATCAATTGTTTTAGCCGTGAAGAGGTGGGGTTTAAATAGCCATGTCTATGGTGAAGCTCAGGGCCTATTCGTGGGTGCAATTAGCTACTTAGATGGAGGGCAGAAAGGTACTATTGACCAATTAGAGTTGGACATAGAGGCTAGGCTAATTTGGGTTTTAATTTGGGTGGGTGGCTCTCATTTTTTGGCTCCTCCGGTGACTAGGCCGGAGAGTCAGGCTAGGGGAGGTGCTCATATGTTCAGGTGAGCCAGAGGGGAGTCTTATTGGTGATTGATTGGTTTTGGGAATGCTTTGGGCAAATAAATTATGATTTATCCATTTAAGGAAAGAGATACCCAAAATTAGGGGACCCTTGGTCCATGGCTCATGTAGCTTGGGCTAGGTTTGTCTAGGCTGGTCCCAAGGGTTCACATCTTGGTTGTGGTGGCCTTGGCTTGGTCAATTTAGGTTGGTTTGGTCAATTTGGGTCATGAGTTCAATTTGAGGTAATTTGGATGAATTTTGGACTAACTTGGGGTTGAGCTTGGCTTGGGTCAAATTGATTGAGCAATATGTGTATGATTGTTATAAGGAGTTTGGAAAAGATTTGGAGTGGTTTTGAATTTATTTGGGAGGTGGATTTGGTGAGATTTGAGCATTTGTTCAATTTTGAGCATGTTAAGTTAAACTTGGGTTTGGGTTAGGCTAGAGTAGAGTTAAGGGTCAAATGGTAGTTCAAATTGATGTAGGGGAATGTCATAAAGTGTTTTCAATAAGAATTGAGTGGAAATTTTGGGATTAGGGGATTCAATTTGGTGGAATTTGGGTATGTGGCACATTTGGGGCAAAAATAGGGATTTTAAGTTGGGTTGGAATTTGGTGAGGTTTGGGCTCAAGTTTGGGTCAATTTATGAATCAATTTGTTGTGTAGGAATGTTATGAAGAGTTTAGAATTCAATTTTTGGGAAATTAACTTAGCTAAGGTGTTCAATCTAGGGGATTTAGGTCGTATGGTCAAAATTTAGGCTATTTGATATGTATTAAAATTGGGTTTGGAAATTGGTTCAATTGGAATTGGGTTTAGTTTTAATTGAGTTTTGAAATGGTGATATTGAGTTTATAATTGAAATTGGGGGTGATTGAGGTCATATGAGTGGACAACTGGGGTGATTTGGGCATTTTAGGCTTAAAGGGGAAATTTGGGGATTTTGGTCAAAATGGGTCAGTTTGGTCAGATTGGGTCAAGTAGAGTGGTTTAAATTAATTTTAGTGACATTTGGGATGATTTTGGAATTTTTGGACTTAGAGGGGTATATTTGTCATTTTAGGTATTTTGGGAGTAGTTGGGAATTTTGGTAAATTTAGGTATTTTGGGTATTTTGAGTGGTGAGGAATGTTTTGGGATACTTTTTGGAGAGAATTTAGGAATTTGGGTAATTTTGGGATTTTTTGTCAAAATTAGGTTTTAGGGGCAATTTGGTAATTTGGTGGAGTTTATGGGTAAGGGGTTAAGGTTGAATTTTTTGATAAATTTGGGGTTAAATGAGAATGGTGACCCATTTGAGCCATAGACCAAGAGAAATCCCACGTTGGATCCTCCATGATTTTGCTCTAACCCAAACCCTAGCTTAGGGCCAAGGGCTTAAGGAACCACCCACATAAGTTTCCAAAAGAGTAAGGGATCAAGTGTGAGGAAGTTTGGTATGTTTGGTTTAGGGTTGTGAGGTAGTGAGTGTAAGTGTAAAGTGCAAGTATGTGTGTGCTAGCTCCAGACCAACCAGGGTTAGTCCTAAGGCTTGACCATCCTATAGGGAACTCCTCTTGTGTTTCCTTATGCTTATCCTCATCCTCCTGAGTATTTAGAGGCTAGACTTTAAGTATTTGAGAACTCTAAGTGAAGAAAAGAAGTGTTTTGAATTTTTATGGGGTAAGGGCTCTATCACTAGTCTTCTAAGATAGTCACCAAGAAGGTCCTATGGCTAGACCCTAGGCTAATCTAAGGAAAGACTAGACCTCAACAAATGTGAGGTCAACAAGTGCCCAGAGCATTTTAATTTATGGTGCTCTCTGGATTTGGATGCCATCGGCGACCATTATGGCGTCGTCGGTGCTAGAAAGCAAAATTCTGGATTTAGCCTCTTTTGACTCCAAATTCATTCATTTTTACTACGTATTGCTCTAAATGCTTAAAATCAACATACCTGCAACAAAACATGAAAAATGCCTTCCTTAAAGTGTAATATAACAAAAAATGAGTGCAAATTATATATGAAAAATCCAACATATTTTTGGTGCGTCAAAATCCCCCAAACTTAACTATTAATTATCCTCAAGTAATCCTTTTATTACATAAAAATATGACTCATAGTAGTGAACTTTACTTAAAGATTATCATGATTTTTGACTTAAATGAATTTAATAGTAAGACTTTTAGAAAGATTTTCAGTAACTTAGGTCGAAACTATAGGTGTAAGAACATTTAGTCATCAAGTCTAAGAGTTCTAGTCTCCTATCCATTTCAAGAATAACCATAATTTGTCACATTAAGGGTGCTTTGAAGGATCATATGAAAAAGAAGCTCATGAGAACTCTATTAATTAAGGATGCTAATACTTAAATATAAATTCAGAAATGCAATTAAGCTCTTCCTTTAAGTTGATTCAAGTGAAGCCAATTTTTGATTAAGCATCTCTTCAAGCTTCTCATCACATATATTTTATTTTTCTTTTCTATATATGGATTTCTTTTCAATCCTTTCTTTTCTTTCTTATATATATATATATATATATATATATATATATATATATATATATATATATATATATATATATATATATATATATAAATGGCGGCTGTGGATGTAGCTCTGCTAGGGTTACGACCACCAGGGCTTCCTTCATCTTGGTGAAGGCTGTTAAGTTGGTTTTCTGCTTTGGAAAAGTGGCTCAGAACTCCTTTCCCAACTCTTCTCCTTATCTCAGGTTTGTTTCTTGGTGGTTTGTTCTGTAGTGGTCTTCCCGGGCTCCCTTTTTTTGAATTTGGGGGGATGTGTTACTGTTCCATTGAATTAGTTATGGTCGATAACCTTCCTCTGAACGAGAAGGCTTCTTAAGCTTCTGCGGTTGCCTCCTTATCCAACTCTATTGGCAAGGTGGTTTTCCCTCAGAGCTACCATGATGCTGCCAATGGCATTGCAAATTCGGATAGCCCCTTCATAAAGCCTGTTAGTAAGAAAAATGGTAAACCGGCGATTTTCTTTAATGAGGAAGAGATTAATCAGCTGGCTGACAGATTTAAATTTACTGTGGTTAGAAAATTTTATTTTGGCCATCCTAGAATGGAATTTATCAGAAAGGTTTTTGAGAATCTAAAGCTCGTGGAACTTGGAAAGTTGGACTTTTTGATGGTAGACATGTAATTATCCAGTTAAGCATTGAAGAACACTATGTTAGAGTCTTTGCTATGAAAGCTATCTTGGTTGATGGGAAAATCATGAAGCTGCTGAAATGGTCACCAGACTTTGATCCCTCCCTTGAAACCCCATTGCTCCCATTTGGTTCAGCTTGTCTGAACTTCTGCTTTTGTACTATGAGAAACATACCTTTGTATAATATTGGATTGGCTTTTGGCAAACCCCTCCAAATTGATGACCCTACCACTAATGTTACTAAACTTTTTGCAGCCAAAACTTTTGTGGAAAGAGATGTCACTCTACCAGAGGTGAAAGACATTTGGTTGGGGACTGCACACAATGGTTATTGGCATCTTCTTATTATGGAAAAAAGGCCTTATTACTATTTACACTGCAAAATGTTTGGTCATTCTATGGATAGGTGTTACAGATTGAATCCTGAGTTAAGGAAAAAACCCTAGGCTGTTGTTGATCCCCCTTTACCAGTTATTCCTGTTCCTGGGCCTGTATTTCCTTCTGAACCTCCTGCACTTGGGGTACCTGACCACTCTGATGTTGCCAATGAGGAGCTTACTGTTTATGAACCTTTTACTATTGGTCAGGCTAACCTTCCTTCCTTGATTAACCCACATGAACCCTCCTTTCCTGTTATTGATCCCCTATCTACTGCTCCTCCAGCTAATCCTGAACCCATTGGTATCTCTGAACCCACTCCTTTGCCCCCCTTGACAATTCTCTTCCTCCTCAGCCAACCTCTCCTTCACTTCTTGTCCTTCCTCCTGTTACTGAATACCCTCCTCCCATTGCTTTGCCTCAATCCACTTTTGGTAGCCATGTCAACTTTCAAACTTAAGCTGATGATTTAACTGGGGGCTGGACTGTTCAATAGTCTAGGAAGAAGAAGAAAGCTATGGAGCTGAGACACCTGTCCTCTGAAAATATTATAATACCATCATCAATTAACTTTGATCAGCAAGTTTCTTCCATCCCTAGGCTAACTAGAGGTGGAAAAAGTGATCCCAATGCTTAATATGCTATGTTGGAATATTAGGGGAGCTGCAGCCTTAGGCTCCCTTAATAGATTGGTGAATCTTAATAGAATTCACAAATTTTGGGCATTTTCTCTCTTAGAACCTATGGTTCAGCATAACATTAAAAGAATCACCAATAAATTCCTCCAGTTCAATTTTCTAGCCAACTGCTCTAACAAAATCTGGTTCTTCAGCAGAAAAGAAATGGTGGTTAATGTCATTTTGGACCATCCCCAATTCCTTCACCTTTCCTTTCAAATTGACCAGGTGGCAGGTTATGCAACTTTCATTTATGCAGGGTGTAATCAAACTCATAGGGAGGAACTTTAGAGCTCTCTACACTAGCTCAGCCTTAGCTTATCATCTATGTGGATTGTAGGAGGGGATTTCAATAGCATTGCAAACCCCAGTGAAAAAAAGGAGGAAAGGTGCCAGATATTAATAAAATGACTACCTTCTCTAATAATATAAATGGAGCTAACCTTTTTGACTTGGGCTATGAAGGTTCTGATTTCACCTGGAAAAGAGGCAATATTTGGGAAAGATTGGATAGATTCCTTGCTAACTTAGCTTGGATTAATTATTTTACTTCCACCACAATTGTTTATCTCCCAAGAGCTGGTTCTGATCACTCCTCCCTACTTATCAAGATGGCATTTCAATGTCACAAAAGTAGATCTCAATTCAGATACTTAAATGTCTGGTCATCACATCCATCCTTCAGCAGTGTGGTGGAATCATCTTGGCAGGAACCCCTCCCCCAGTTCACTAACAATCCTATTCTGAAGCTCAAAATGCTACAAAAAAAGGCTGGCTAAGAAATTGAGGACCTAGAATTGGGAAGTTTTTGGTAACTTGCACTCAAATGTTAAAGTTGCAGAAGATTTTATGAATCAGTTAGAGTTGGCTAATACTGAGGGCTGAATCAGTGACAATGAATTAGTGGAAGCAAACCAAAAACTGTTGAATGCAATTGATATGGAAGAACAGTTTCTAAAGCAAAAAGCTGTCTGCCTTTGGTTCTAACAATGGGATAGAAACTCCAAATACTATCATGCCGTCATAAACTACAAAAGGAAGCTGAATGCAGTTACTAGAATCAAATGAGAGAGTGGGGAGTGGCTGACTGAGTCCCAGGTTATTGCTGAATCTGCTATCCAATTCTTCCATCAGCTGTTCAACCATGGCCCAACAATTACGCAATTATATCAAATTGAAAGCCTGCCCAGACTTGAACCCAACTTTAATGGATCAATCTTAACTGCTCCACCTGATGAAGCTGAAATAAAAAGGCTGTATTTTCATTGGATTCTTCCAAAACACCAGGCCCAGATGGATATACTGCTGGGTTCTATCAGAATTTTTGGGATTTCCTTAAAAAGGACCTCTCATTGGCCATTAAAATTTTTTTCTTGGGCACATACTTGCCAAAGTATTTCACTGCTACCACTATTGTACTCATTCCTAAAGAAAACAACAAAGCTTCTTGGAAGGATTTCAGGCCTATCAGCTTAACTATTGTGTTTTCCAAAATAATCAGTAAAATCATTGTTTACAGATTGCAACCACTGCTAGATGGTTTGATTTCAGTCAACCAATCAGCTTTTGTACAAGGGAGGAGTATAATTGATAATGTACTACTTGCTCAGGAAATGCTACTAGACATTGACAGACCATGCAGAGGTTCAAATCTTATTATTAAACTGGATATAGCTAAAGCCTATGACACCATCAATTGGGAGTGTATTCTTTAGATAATTAAAGCCACGGGTTTTCCAATTGATTTCTGCTCCTTGATTAATAGATGGCTTCACAACTCCCATTACATCATTCTTATTAATGGGGACTGTCATGGCTTCTTTACTGCTTCTAAAGGGATTAAGCAAGGTGACCCACTCTCCCCCTACATTTTCATTTTGGCTTTTGATTACTTATTCATGTTAATTAATCTATCTCATTAGATGGCTCCTCATCTAAGATATCAGCACAAATCCAATTGCGTGGTTTCTCTTCTGGCTTATGCAGATGATATCATCTTATTCACTAATGGAAGCAAAGCTGCTGTTAAGAAAGTTATGGCCACTCTGGAATATTTTTAATCTGCATCAGGTATGTCAATCAACAAAGCCAAAAACCATTTTCTGCATAGCTCCAAGCTATCTATTATTCAATTAAATTGGATCAAAGATCATACTGGCTTCTCTGCAGCCTCTGATCCCCTTAAATATCTGGGTTTCCCCCTGATTAAAGGTAGAAGAAAACAAGCCCATTATGATGAAGTGGTGAATAAAGTCACTTCCAAAATTCAATGTTGGACCACTTCTTTTCTGTCTAATGAGGGTAGACTGACACTGTTGAAATCAGTGCTCTCTACTTACCCCCTCTACATCCTTCAAATGATAAAGCTCAAGAAGAGTAAACAAAGATTGCTGGAAGTTTCTTTTAACAAGTTCCTATGGGTTGGTCAACATAAGCAACATCATTGGACCTCCAGGAATAAGATTTGCCAGCCTCCTATCAGTTGTGGTTTTGGATTTAAAAGCTTCTCCCATATGAGTTATATCTTTAACTGCAAACAGTGGCTCAGATTCAGACAACAAAATTCTTTGTGGGTATGGTACATGAAACGTAAATATTGCCCAAATTCTCACCCCTCCCAGGTGCTGCCAAAACTGGGAGATTCCAGAAACTGGAAATCCCTTCTCAAGGTAAAGGAAGCTGCTGGAAATCTATTTGTTTGGAATGTAGAAGACGGTCATATTAATTTCTGGCTAGATAACTGGCTTGGGAATCAAATATTGAAAGATTATCAGCATCCCCTCTCTACTGTTACCACTGTAAGAGATTGTTGGACAGATGGGAGCTGGGATCTAACTAAGCTTCAGGAAATCAACTCTCCTCAACTTATCATAAGAATTCAGGAACTCCCTATCAACCCCTCAAATCCTAACCTGCTCATCACCAAAAACAATTCTCAGATAAGCCTCTCCAAATTCATCTATCAGTCTCACTTCCATTGGCAAGTAACTAATTGGGGTGCATTTATCTGGAATGGCTGGATCACTCCTTCTATGTCCTTTTTTTTTGGAGGTTTTTAGAAAATTTCTTCCCACTGATGATATTTTAAAACTCAAAGGAATCAGAGGGCCTTCTAGATGCCAACTCTGTCATTCAACTGAGGAAAGCCTTTCTCATCTGTTCCTGCATTGTGATGTCTCTAGGCAAGTTTGGTCAGGGATCCTGACCGGGGAACACCTCCAAGATCTTCAAGTTACTTGGTCTAACCTCAACTCTTGCTGGTCCAATTGGCAACACCATCCCAAACAGTATATCGCTTTCACTATTTTCTGGTTTATCTGGAATGTCAGGAATGCTTCCCTCCACCATAATGATCCCCCCAACTCTCAGAAGATTATCACCCACAGTCAAACTTTCCTTCAAAAACTTCAGAATTCACCTCCCTTGCCTTCTAGGAGAGTGGCCACCCCCTCAGTTCACCTGGTTCTTTGGAGAGTCCCTCCATAACCTTGGGTAAAAATTAACACTGATGGAAGCTATTCTACTAATAGTGCTGGCATTGGAGGTCTTCGCAGAAATTTTAAAGGTCAATGCATTTGGTATTTTGCTACTCCCATTGTTTCTTTAAAGGCCTTAGAAGCTGAAACTGTGGCTATCTATTGGGGACTAAAATTGGCCTTAGCTCAACATCTCATTAACATACATGTGCAAGTGGATTGTTTTCAACTTGTGCATCTTCTTCACCATAAGGCCTCTCCTCCTTGGTACTTGATTAACTGGATGAAGTTGATCTTCCACCTTGCTTCACCATTTCAAATCATTTGGTCTCATACACCAAGAGAAGGTAACAAACCAGCACATCACCTAGCCCAAGAAGCTTCATCTTCACAGTTACTTACTTGTCATAACATTCCCTCCCCCTTTTTGAATTTTTTGCTTGTTGGGGACTATTTAAATCTTCCCCACATCATATGTAATCTTCCTTCCTTTTAATGCATTTGCTTTTATAATATATATATATATATATATATATATATATATATATATATATATGTGTGTGTGTGTGTGTGTGTGTGTATGAGGATTGTTTTTCAATCATTTCTTTTCTTTTTAAGTGAGGATTACTATATCTGGATAGCCTTTAATAATTTTGAACTTCACTCTCCTCCCCCTAAAGTTGGAACTTGTAACATCTCTTTACTTTATAGATATATATTAGCTTTTAAATGATTCATCATAGATTCTCAATTTTTTCTTCTCACATAAACTTCTAAGACTCATAATATTTCAAAAATACAGTTTTCCTTACTTTAAATAGTCAACTATTGTCCAATCCTCTTATACTAAAGATCTTAACCCATAAAGTTAACCATCATTACTAAAAACTTTCATTTAAATCTACTATGATATTTTATAAAAATAATAATTTAAGAATCTAAAGTTAAGCTCTACTACCTGAAGTCATGTTAAAGTTATTTTGAAATTATATTTTATCAAAAACAAATAAAAGTGAAGCTTTCCTCCCCCAAACTTAATTTTTTAGTATATATCAAATTAGTAGATGAGAAACAAAACCAAATAGAAAACTAACCCTTTTGTGTCGGGCTTTTGATATTTCTGATTTAAACTAGTAGGCATTAACAGTTAGAAGCTTTGTTACACATAAAATATCAGAGATGTGCAGGGTGAAGAAAATTTAAAAACATGGACTTTAAACATTTATCACAAACATACAATCATTACAGTCTCAATCCAAATGAATAAAGAAACAAACACAAATTCATCACAACTTCACTAACATAACAAAGTACAATCAACACACACATTAATCACATAAAAGAAAGTAACAAACTCAAAAGTTCACACATCAGTATTCAAGTTAAAGAACACTACTCTACCAATCATCCTCTTCTTCTTCTTATGCTTCCTCTTCTGCTTCCTCTTCTGCTTCTTCTTTTACTTCAAGCTGGTATGGAACATAGCGGGGGCAAGTAGGAAATATCAAACCAGAATCACCCCTCATGAATCTCATTTGAGCATCATGGTGAGCTATATCATACTCAACTCTTCTCTTCTGTTCATTAAAATTATTCCTTGTTTCTAATCCACCCGTTCTATTATGGTGCCTCACAATATCAGCTTGTTGTATCATCAACTACTCCATAACATCAGAAAGAGTGGGAGTTATGGAAGTAGAAGGTATATCATGATTAGTAGAAGGAACATCACTACTCTTACTCCCTGCTCTCCATCCTATATGAGATTCATAAGTAAGAATGTTGCCCTTTCTAATAGGCTTTAAAGGATGGACCAACTCTTCACCACTATCAAACTTAACTCCTGATTGTACACATAATGTGTAAATTAGGGTAGGATGACCTAATCCTCCAGTGATTTCTCCCTAAGCCATAGTCTAAATACTCTTATAAATAATAACATCGATATTAATCATTTTCATATTTTGAATATAGTAATTCAAAATAGCTTTATCTCTTGTAACTTCGTTATGATGGTAGGTAGGTAGTAATCTTGCAAATATAAAATAGTGTCAGGCTTTAGATGCAACATTTAACATAGAAGCAATAGAATTTATCTTTTGCCTTTGCTTCATTTTCCACTCCCCTTTCCATCAGTAAGAAAAGCAATTACCTCATTTAAATTAGCATCCATAGTACCAAAGCATTCCTACTCAAAGAATGAAGTACCCCTTAACTGGTAGAAAGCGTTGATTTCGTCTAGGGTTTATTCCTTGTTCAAGCACATGATCAACTTCGGTCCACCACAGATTAGCATCGAATTCATGAACCAAATACACAATCGCATCGACAAAAAATAATAGAATGTCTCCTAGTGCCAAGTAGCAATTACTTGTTCCACAACTCAGTCCGAATCTTCAAATGCTCGATCCTGTATACACTTTTTATTGCGGCTAGAGTTGAAGTGGTATTGTGCTTTACTATTAACAAACTTCTTCTCATTGAAATTCAAATTCCTCTTCCCCTTACTCATCCTTGGAGCCATTTTGAAATTTCTAGAAAGTGTGAAAATAAATCCAAATAAACTCCAAAATTACAATGTAGTAAACTCCAAAGACAAATCTAATAATTAAGAACTTTACACCATGGATTATCTCAAAGCTTTATTTAAAAACTCCAAATTTTCAGATCTCCCTAATGTAGAAGATTTCCATGGTGAAAATAAAAGATCTTTAGTTTAAAGTAGGGCTGTTTAGGCCTTGATATCACCTCTAATCCAAATGCTAGCAAGCCCTAGGTGCAGGGTTCCGCCATGGCTAGAGGTTGAAGATGGTCAAAATAGGGTCAACCGCTCAAATTCGTGATTTTAAAATGAACTGGCAAGATTCGGGTTTTGGGCGCCGTCGGCGCCAGACCGATTTTCTGAGTCTGAAATTTTTTTGTGATTTTGATCATTTCTAAGTTACATCATCATCTAATTAGCCTTTTAATGCATCTATTTTCATAATTAAGTGATCAATTAATAAATATTTTACACAACAACATAAAACATCACTTTTATATATAAAATCCACTATTACAAACATACACATATAAATCACTCTACCACATAATAATTTAGCGTCACAATCCTACCACAACACTCCAACGCTGAAAACTAAACATAGAATCAAATCCCAAACATAATATGTCTGAAATCACACAATTAAGCAAACTAAATACTAAACACACCTAAGCATATTAAAGTTTAAATACTAAATACTAGATATAATATAGAGTCACTACTCATAATTAGTGTCACTGCTATCTTCTCCTCTGATATCTCCCATGGATTGGTGGTGCACGAACAAATTGTAGAAGGGTGATACTAGAATTTGTCAGTCGAATCCTCTTCAATCCAAGCCTTTTTCTTTATCAAACGTATCAAGCCTTCTTCAATATGCCCATTATGATTGAATTGTTCCTACATCCTCCAATCTAGATGATCAAATAAATCAAAAACATTATTAATTGCATTCATAATATTTTGTACCTCTTTCTCCAGTTTCTTGATCTTCTTCAAAATCAACTGCGAACTTTCAGGAAAACAAAATTGAATAGATAGTGAACTTTGAGATGGTTGGTCCACAATTATGCTCATATCTTTCTCATCCCAAATTGCTAGGCAGTCATAAATGTTAGTTGGGTCCATGGGCTTCCAAAGGAGAGGCACTATGTCCCAGTTTTTATATGGAACTTATGACTGGCTGTAGAGAATAAATATGGTAGATGGATATCCCAGCCCATAATTTGATCCATGTATAATCAAGCCCAAGACATATTTCACAATTATGGTACCAAAATTAATAGATTTTCTGATGCACCAAAAATATATACAGTTTTTGCTATATAATTTTACCCATTTTTAGTGATATTGCACTTTAAAGAAAGGTATTTTTTATAATTTATTGAAGGTATGTTGATTTTAGATGATTGGACTGAAAAGATGCAAAAAGGAACGAATCCGGAGCAAAAAAGAGCTAAATAGTGAAAAAGTGTTCTGGCGCCGCCGGCACCCAAATCCAGAGAGTCTAGAATTAATTGCACGATATAGCGCCGCCAGTGCCCTATGTGGCGCTGCCGGCGCCAGAAGTCGGTGGAGTTCAAATTTGAAGAGTTTTGACAAATTTTTTAAGGGATTCCTATGGAAACTCTTGGGATTTCGTCCCTATCTTATAAGTAATTGTTTTTAGATGAAAATGGTGTGCTTCTTCAGTGGTTCTAGAGTAGTTTTAGTGAGTGTTAAGTGTTAGGGTTTAGGAGAAGAGTGTGTAGAGTGAGGATTTGAGAGGAATTCTTCTCTAAGGAGTGAAGGAGAAGGGGTAAAGTGAGAGATTGTTTCTTCCTTTCCATTCTAAAGAGAGAAACAAGTGTTGTAAAGAAGAGAGAAGATGATTCAAAGGAACTTCAAGGGAATTGCATTGGGGAAAAGAAAGAGATAAGTTGTATTTTATTCTTTGGTTTGTATGACTTTTCTTTTATATATAAAATCTATGTTTTATTATATCTTCTGCATGAATTATGAGTAGTCTCCTTTGTCTTTCTTCTTGCATAGAGATGTGATGAAGGATTGATGTGGATTTGATGTGCTTTTAATTTAAAGAAATGATTGTGATGGTTTTTCATTTAGAACTTAATTTACTTTTCATTTGGATAATTGAAATGTTAAAATATGTTGTTGAACATTAAGTTTGAAAAGATTTAATGTCCTGCAAAAATAATGAAAGATCCATTCAATTTCTATGGATGAATTGCGTAGTTCATGGGAATTAAGTACAAATGAATAGGGAAATATGTTTTGATGGACTTCAATGTGGAGATTTCAGGGTGACAGGCTGAAATCCCCAAATTTGTTCTAAGATTAGTAACTAATATCAAAGGTTAGCCTTCGGGTGAAGGATAGGTGGGAGCTCTGAAGTGAGAGCCGCTATCCTCCCAGCCTAGCCTTAGATTTTGTGACTAAACTTAGGATATGTCAATGTTCTTTTCTTACTTAGAAGAGGGGGTACACTTTTAAGGGTAAAGAATCATTTATGTTCCTATTTGGCACAGTAATGAAATACTTATTCCATATCAATTCACACATCATATTCTCATTGCAAGAGGAAAGATACTTTTCTCATACATCAAAAACCTTTCAAATACTTAGTTTAGTGTGTCTGTTAGTTAATTCTGTTTCTAAAGTTGTTGGAAGTAATTGTAGTGTAGTTAATCATTACTGTTTCCTGCATAGTAGTAGTAAGTAGTACACTTTAATTGCAAATTAAATGTCAGATTTTAGTGCTACGTTACCTATATTGTGAACACTTTCTTATATATTCCAAACTTCCCTGTGGGATCGATAACAAGGACTCCATTAGAGCCCTGTATTACTTGATATGATACGTATACTTCCGTTGAATACTTGGACTTAACAAAATCATTATAAATATATAAATTTGAGTTCATAAATTCTTATAAAATATAAAGTCTGACTCACCAAGTTTTTGGTATCGTTGCTGGGGAATGTAACGTAGTTAACAAAGTAAGTAGGAATTTAACGGAGTTAAGAAAGTAAGTAAGAAGGTAACAGAGTTTAGAAATTAAGTAGGAAGGTAACAGAGTTAAGAAAGTAAGTTTATTTTGTAGTGTGTATTTGTGTGTTTATTTACTTTATTATAGTATTTGTGCTTTTATATGCGTAGTAGCGGATCTATAGGTTTAGTGCCTTACGATTCGGAGTTAGAGCGTACTGTCAGAAAAATTAGAAAATAACAAAAACAACATAACCAAATTGAAAATCCTTGCAAAATGGCGAATAATCAAGATAATCAGAGAAATGATATTGGAAATTTGCCAAGACCTTTAAGAGATTATGCTAACCCAACAGCAAATGAAATTCAGATAACTATTCAAAATCCTGATGTTGTTGCTAATTCATTTGAACTTAAACCTGCTATTATCCAAATGGTACAAAATAATAAATTCGGAGGAACACCTAATGATGATCCAAATTTACATTTCGCTAGTTTTTTTAGAATTGTGTGCTACTTTTAAATATGACGGAGTGTCAAGTGACGCTGTCAGACTTAGACTTTTTCCTTTTCATTAAGGGATAAAGCTAAGGTGTGATTAAACTCGTTAGCACCGGGATCTATTAGAACTTGGGGAGAATTATCTCAAAAGTTTCTATCAAAATATTTCCCTTCATCAAAGACTGCTAAACTAAGAAATGATATTACCTCCTTTTTTCAGTTTGAAGGAGAGTCAATATATGAAGCTTGGAAGAGATTTAAAGATCTTTTTAGGAAGTGCCCACATCATGCTTTACCAGATTGGTTAATAATTCAAACATTTTATAATGGATTAGTGGGATTATTGAGATCTATTATAGATGCTGCTGCTGGTGGATCATTAATGTCAAAACCTTTTGATGAAGCATATGCATTAATTGAAGAAATGGCTACTAATAATTTTTAATGGCCCTCTGAAAGAGTAAATCCTGAGAGTTGCTAGTGTTCATGATTCAGATATGATGACTATGGTAGTTTCTCAAATTTCAGCCCTTTCAAAGAAAATAGATCAATATGGAATGAATTATTCTCAACCACCTCACGTTTTTGAGGAAAATTCATTTGGACAGATAACATAATCTTAAACACCTTATGAGACTTTAAATATTATTAATAGACCTAATAATCCTTATTTAAACTATTATAATCCTGGTTGGAAGAATCACCCAAATTTCAATTGGAATAACAGCAATGTTATTGTTAACCTGCATTGGGCTAATAATTCTATGAATCCAATTGGAAATTCAAACAATCAAGGAAAAACTAATTTTAGACCATCTTATCCTCCTGGATTTAATAGTAACTCACAATTTAAGGATAAGAAGTTGTCTACTGAAGAAATGATTTTGAATATGGGAAATTAATTACAAGCTCAAGGTGTTGCTGTGAAAAATATTGAAAATCAATTAGGACATATTTTGACTGTACTTAATAATAGACCTTCTGGAACACTTCCAAATAATGTGGAGATCAATCCAAAAGATCAAAACAAGGAACAACTTAAGGATATTCAATTAAGGAGTGGAAAAGAATTGGAAACTAGAGTGCAAAAAGAAGTTGAAATAGAAAAGGAGAAGGTGGAAATCGAAAAAGGTTCAAACAAGATTTATCCAGACTTGGATTATCCTCTTGAGCCAATGAAGATAACTGTTAAAAAACCACCACCTCCATTTCCTCAAAGATTGAAGAAACAAAACAGGGATAATAGATTTGGAAATTTTTTCAAGATCCTTAAAAAATCAAACTATAAATATTCCTTTTGTTGAAGCATTAGAACAGATGCCTGACTATGCCGAGTTTATGAAGGATATTCAAAGAAAGAAAAGAAAGTTTACAAATCATAAAACTATTGCACTTAGTAGAGAGTGTAGTGCAATTATTCAGAAGAAGCTTCCGGAAAAACTTAATGATCCTGTTTGTTTCACTATTCCGTATGCTATAAGTGAAAATTTTTTCGGAAAAGCTTTATGTGATCTGGGAGCTAGTATTAATCTTATGCCTTTATTAACTTTCAAAAGGTTGGGAATAGGAGAAATTTCTCCTACATCTTTGACTTTTCAGTTGGCCGATCATTTCATTACTTATCCTAAAGGAGTGGTGGGAGATGTGTTAGTGAAAGTGGATAAATTTATCTTTCATGTGGATTTTATTGTACTTGATATGGAGGAAGATAAAGAAATTCCAATCATTTTCGGAAGACCATTCCTTGCTACTGGAAGAGCGCTAATTGATGTTCAAAAAGGAGAATTAACTGTGAGAGTTAATGATCAAGAGGTGACCTTTAATATTTTAAAATCTATGAAGTATCCTCAATGGAAAAAGATAATGAATGTTTTAGGATGAAAGTCTGTGATTACTTGAGAAACGATCATTTTGAAAATATATTTGAAAAAGAAGAAGAATATAAAAATATGTTTGGAGAAGAAAGTGAAAATGAAGAAAATTCAGATAAAAAGAAGAATGAAGATTTGGAGTATGTTCAGGAGAGATTCGAAGTATTAGATACTATGGAAGGTGGAGATAAAATTTTAATTTCATCTATCATAAAACCTCCTGAACTTAAGATGAAAATTCTCCCTAATCATTTAAAGTATATGTTTTTATGAGAATCATCTACCTTGCCAGTTATTGTATCTTCAGAGTTAAACGAATACCAAGAATAGAAGTTGTTGGAAACTTTAAAAAGATACAAGAAAGCTTTGAGATGGACTTTGACAGATATTAAAGGAGTTAGTCCTTCGATTTGTATGCACAGAATTTTATTAGATGAAGAACATAAACCGAGAGTTGATTCACAAAGGAGATTAAATACTATAATGAAAAATGAAGTTAAGAAAGAGATTTTAAAATGGTTGGTTGCTGGAATTATTTATCCTATTTTGGATAGTGCTTGGGTGAGTCCAATACATTGTGTACCGAAAAAGGCAGGAGTGACGGGTTAAGTGAATGATTGTAACGAAATTATACCTACCAAAAAAATTAATGGATGGGGAAATTGTATTGACTATAGGAAATTAAATGCCGCCACCAGAAAAGATCACGTTCCTCTTCCTTTTCTCAATCAAATGCTGGATAGACTTGCTGGACACAAGTACTACTATTTTCTGGATGGATATACTGGTTACCATCAAATACCTATTGCTCATCAAGAAAAGACAACATTTACTAGCCCTTATAGAACCTTTGCTTTTCAAAGATTTCCTTTTGGACTATGTAACGCACCTGCAACATTTCAGAGATGTATGATGTATATCTTCAGTATTATGATAGATAATGGAATAGAAATTTTTATGGATGCTTTCTCTGTATTCGGGACTTCATTTGAAATTTGCCTGGAAAACTTAGCAAAAATTTTGGAGCTCTATGAGAAAACAAATATAGTTCTGAATTGGGAGAAATGTCAATTTATGGTTGCAGGAGGAATTGTGCTTGGGGATAAAATTTCTGATCATGGTATGGAGGTTGACCCTGCTAAAAATAGAGTGATTGAGAGATTGCCGCCACCCACTACTGTGAGAGAGGCGAGGAGTTTCTTAGGACACGCTGGATTTTATAGGCGATATATTAAAGATTTTTCTAAAATTACTAAATCTTTGTGCCGACTATTAGAAAATGATAGAAAGTTTGATTTTAATGATGAATGCTTAAGAGCTTTCGAATTATTAAAATAAAAATTAATCACTGCCTCTATAATTGTTTCACCTGATTGGGAGAAACCATTTGAACTTATGTGTGATGCGAATGATTATACGATCAGAGTAGCATTGTGGAATGATAATGTTTTCAAAGTCATTTTCTATGCTAGTAAAACTCTTAATGAGGCTCAAATTAATTATACCACAACTGAAAGAGAGTTATTAGCTATAGTATTTACTTTTGAAAAATTTAGACCTTATTTAATTGGAACTAAAAGTATTGTGCATACAGACCATTCGACTATCAAATATTTAAAGCAAAAGAAGGATGCGAAACCTAAACTATTTAGATAGATACTTCTTCTGCAAGAATTTGATTTATGATAGTTGATAGGAAGGGAGCTGACAATCAAATGGCTGATCATCTATCAAGAATAGACTATGATAAATTCTTTGAATTTGAAAAAGTAATTATTGAAATTTTCTCTGATGAGCAATTCTATACTATTATGGGAAGTAGTTTGTCTTGGTATACTGATATTGTAAATTAAATTGTAAGCGATATTGTACCACCTGATTTAACAAGAAAACAATAAAAGAAGTTTAAATATGAGGCAAAATTTTATTTTTGGATGAGCCCTGTCTATATAAACAGTGTAAGGATCTGATTATTAGGATATGTGTGCCACAAGAAGAAACTAATTTGATTATTCAACGATGTCATGATTCTGAATTTGGAGGTCATTTTGGTGTTGATAAAACTGCTTTTAAGATTTTACAATCTGGATTCTATTGGTCTACTCTTTTTAGAGATGTTTATAGATATATTAAATCATGTGATCAATGTCAAAGAGTAGGTAATATCTTTAGAAGAAATGAAATGCCTCTAAATTATAATTTAGAAGTTGAAATTTTTTATGTATGGGGATTAGATTTTATGGGATCGTTTACTCCTTCATTTGGAAATTTATATATATTGGTTGTCGTTGATTATGTTTCGAAATGGATTGAAGTTATTGCTTTACCTAGATGTGATGCTCGGAGTGTTTCAAAATTTTTAAAGAAAAATATATTTACAAGATATGGAATGCCGAGAGTGATCATAACTGATGGTGGATCCAATTTCAGGAATAATCAAATTAAGAGATTAATTGAAAAACATAATATTATTCATAGAATCTCTACTGCTTATCATTCCCAGACTAGTGGTTTAGCAAAAGTGTCTAATCGTGAAATTAAAAGAATTTTGGAGAAAACTGTTGATAATCATAAACTAGATTGGTCTGCTCAATTAGATACTGCTTTATGAGCTTATAGAACTGCTTTTAAAACCCTATTGGAATGTCTCCTTATAGACTAGTGTTTGGTGAGACATGCCATTTACCAGTTGAATTGGAGCATAAAGCATATTGGGCGATAAAAGAGTTAAATTTTAATTTGAAAATGCTGGAGGAAAAAGATTTATGCAATTGAATGAATTAGAAGAGATTAGAAATGCATCTTATCACAATGATAGGATTTATAAAGAGAAAAGAAAATTATGGCATGCTCGGAAGATATTGAAAAAGAACTTGGAATTTGGACAAAAAGTTTTATTATACAACACAAGATTGAAGTTATTTCCTGGAAAGCTCAAGTCTAGATGGTTAGGACCTTTTACAGTTGTAAAATTTCATTCTTTTAGAGCTGTTGATATTAAAGATCCTGATACTCGAAAGATTTTCAATGTTAATAGGCATCGATTAAAGCCTTACTTTGACGGGTTTCAACTAGACTTCAAAGAGGTTTTAATGCTGAGTCATCTCGATTAACTGAATGGTTTGTCGGTTGACGACGTTAAACCAAGCGCTTTATGGGAGGCAACCCATATGTATCTTTGTGGTGTGTTTGCTTGTTTGTTGTAGTTGTGCTTTTTAGATAGTTGTTTTTGAATCCTAATTACTCATAAATACTTTAAAAATTGATAAATGATGGATCGACTCGAGATATTGGAATATTTTGGATCAAACGAAGTTCAATGAAAATTTTTTACCACTGGAGCTGCCGGCTTCATAATGGGTGCCGTCGGCCCCCTATCACAGACCATACACTGAACTTGCCTGTTTGAGCGCCGCTGGCACCCAAAATCTGTTTGACGGTTTTTAAGTTTTAAAATGCAAGTTTTGGCGGTTTTTGGCGGGATCTTTGTCTTTATAACTCCCTAAACTCCATTTTTTACTTCTTAACTCCAGAAAAATGAAAAGCACCAATCCCAATTTGTATCCTATGGATTCCTTTCCCATTAAAACCCCTCGATTTCGCGTTTTCAACCGAAGGAAGTTCATATGTTTTGAAGTGCAGCGTTTGTTCAACAAAGTGATGATGAAAAGAAGGATTATCAAGGAAAAAGGCTTCATAAATCGAGGTATGGATAATCCTACTACTATAATTGAAGAGATTATTAAGGAGAGATGTTAGGAAGTGCTTTGCTACGCTACCGCTGCCGTTGTTGTTCCCGTCGTGAAAGAGTTTTATGCAAATCTTCACGGGATCAATCAAGGGTTCGTATTTTTGCGTGGTAGATTTATACAATTCACTCCTGCATGAATTAAAGATCTCTTTATGATCGAGAACGTACCTAATTTCCATTATTCTAATTTCAATGCCACGAAGGATAATATGAATGATGTGTATTGTATCTAACGGATGAGAATGAAGAATGGGAAGTTAGAGAGAATGGATACATTAGTTTCCCATCTTCATTTCTCAATCCAGTATCAAAGCAGTGGCGCTACTTTATTTTGAAAAAGTTATTTCCGACATTGAAGATTAGCAAGGTAACCAAGGAATGCGCCATTTTGAATTTTTGTATTCAAACTGGGAGGCCGGCTGACATTGGTAATATCATTGTGAAATCAGTACTTGGATTAATTTTGCATGGATCTAAATATGGGCTTGGACACTCGTCCACCATATTTCTGTTATGTAGTCAGTCACATGTTCCTTATGAAAGTTGGGAAAAGGTTCTTCCATGGAGGCCTATTGATCCAACTAATTCCTATGACTACCAAACAGTTGGAGATGAAGATGACATGAACTTGCTCGCTGATCAAATAACATAGACTTCACAACCAAATCAACCATATTTTCCTGAAGGTTCGAGAATGATATTGAAGAGGATCAAACAGTTGGAGATTGAGGTACGGAACGTTATGAATGCGATCAATAACATTTCTAATTTATTCGATCATATAGATTGGAGAATGAAAGAACAATTCGATCACACTGGTCGAATTGAGATGGGCTTGATCAATCTGATAAAGAAGAATGTGGTGATTGTTGTGGAATCATCTGACGAATTTCCATTTCATCCATTCTATAATTTATTTGTGCATCAGCAATCAATTGGGAACATTAGAGGAGAGGATAGTTCTGAAACTGATGTGGAGTAATTGATAAATTCTACTTATGTTTGTTGTGTGTTTAGTTTGCTTTGCTTAGTTATGTTTATTTTGTGCAGTATTTGCTTTGAACTTGGATTTGGATGTGTTTACTTTCATTGAGTGCTTAGATCTTAGTGTTTGCCTATTGTAGAGTACTTGTTGCACTAAACATCTAAGAATAGTTGGTTTGAATGAACATATTTGGTGTCTACGATGTAACTTGGATTTTATATATATAAGATTGTTGTGTTTTGTTTGTGTGAAGAATTGTGTTAATTATTACTTATGGGATGATGTAATTGCCTATTAAAGTGTTAAACATTTTTGTGGACGTTGAAACGATCAAAAATATGAAAAATTTTTCAGACCAAGAAAATACTTTGGACTGGCGCCGCCGGCGTCCAAATCCAGAGAGTTTGGCCAATTTATTTAAATAGAGCTCCCGAACCCAAGAAAAGGCCTAAAACCCTCGATTTCGTGATTTTTGCTCTGGGACCCACAAATTTTTCCTTTTCCTTCATCTTCCTCCTCCATTTTCATGATTTTGAAGATCTAGGGCTTTCTAGATCTCGGATTCAAGGAGATTTCAAGGCTTTTCGACACCGAATTTACACTTCTCTTGGTAAGAGCTTCACTTTAAGTTAAAATTTTTGGATTTTCACCATGGAAATCTCTCACATTTCTTATGGTGGAATTTTTGGAGTTTTAAAGAGATTTTGAGATTTCCATGATGAAATTTGCTCTTACTTGTTTAGAATAGTGTTTGGAGTTTGTTACATTGTGAATTTGGGATTTATTGGAATTTTCTTGTAAATTTTAGAAATTCACTTGGCTCCAAGGTTGAGTAAAGGGAAGAGAAAATTGGATTTTGATGAGGAGAGGTTCGTTAACATCAAAGTCCAATTTATCTATAACTCTTACCTTCACAACAAGAAGTGTATCCAGGATCGAGTTTTTGATAGTCCTTGTGGATCTGTAGAACAATTGATTGCAGAGCAGAATTGGGAGCGATTTTGTTATTTCACTGTGAATGCTGTTATGAGAGTTGTTAGAGAATTCTTTTCGAATATACCCTGGACTGAGACTGAGTATGTGCTTGTTAGAGGAAAAATGGTTAATTTTACTCCTCAGCGTATCAATGCTATCTATCAGACTCGGAAACCATTCATGTGTGAATATGAAAACTTTGACACTCGGAGGGAGAATATGAGAGAAGTTATTTCTTTTCTGACTGACGGGCAAGGAGAATGGAAAGTAAGTCAAAAACAGTTGATAAATTTCCCCACCTCCACATTGAATGTTGCTTCAAAAGTTTGGCATTATTTTATTTCTGTGAGACTATTACCATCTTATCACCACGAGTGAAGTTACTAGAGATAGAGCGATTCTGAACTACTGTATACAGAAGATGAAAAAGATTGATATTGGGACTATTATTTACAAGAATATTCAGATGATTGCTAGAGGTGAGACCACTGGAGGATTAGGACATCCTGCTTTAGTTCATTCCCTCTATGTTCAGTCTGGAGTGGAGTTTAGTAGTTCTGAAGAAGTGGCTATACCTTTGAGACCAATTACAAAGAATATTATCCGTACTTATGAGTCTAATGTGGGAGCCAGAGTTGAGCCTAGGAGTACTGATATTCCTACTACGAGTTATGATGTTCCATCTACATCTGCGCCGCCTACCTTATCTGATATTATGGAGCAGCTAAGACTACAGAGTGCTAGTGTAGATAGACTCCATGGTCGGATGGATGTATTTGAGGCGAGGAGTGATGTGAATGAAGATTATCTGCAGAGGAGAGTGGAGTCGATATTGCTTATTATGATGCTCGGGTCAGATTTATGAGGGGGAGTCCGATGTGATATTTCCTTCTTGGCCCAGTTATACACTATATAGACCTGACCCTGCTGAGGACCCTGTTGATGACCCTGTTGATAACCCTGCTAATCCTGGTGATGGAGACTGGCAGATTTATTGTTTTTATTTCTGTTGTTCTTGTTCAGTTGTGATGTACTGATGTGGTGTAGTGGATATTTGCTTTTCATATGATATGTAACCCTGTTGTGTTGTACTGTTGTTTTGTAGTATTATTTTCATATGTTGTGTAACTTTATTGGTGTATTGTTATGTTGTACTGAAACATTTAAATTTTTAGCTGGACTGTGTAGTACTATGATATTTGTTTCATGTTGTAGTGTTCTGTTGATGTTTAGATTTTTAATGTTAATTTCTCTTTACCCATGCAAATATTTAAATTGTTATATCACTGCTACTAATTGTTTCATACCTGCTAGTTGTAAATTTTGACTAATACCATATAGCTGTTAAAGATTTCAAGATCCCAGCACAGAGAGGTTAGTTTTCTTCTACTCTAAACTGTTTCAAATTTATTGAAAAATTTAAGTTTGGGGGAGGGTAGAGAAATACTAATTTTTATTTGTTCTCAATTATTATATTTTCAAAAATTATTAGCATAACTTCTGGTAGTTGAACCTCACTATAAATAACTAAAACTTTTTATTTTAGTTAAAAATTATGGAAGGATGGGATGAAAATTTTTAGTGATAAAGGTTGATTTTATAGAAGTAAGATATTTGGTGTGAAAAGATTTAATTATAGTCAACTATTTAAAGTAAAGAAAACTGTATTTTTGAAATGTTAAGGGACTTAAAGTATTGTGTGTTAAGAAGAGATTGTAACTTTATGATGAATAATAAAGCTTATACTTAACTGTAAAGTAAAGAGATGTTTCAGGTTTGAACTTAAGAAAGAGGAGAGTGAAGTTCAAAACCATTAAAGGGCTATCAAGATATAATAATCCTCAATAAAAAAGAGAGAGAGAAAAGAAAAGAATGATTGAAAAATAATCCCAAAAAGAAATGAGAAAAAGAAAAGAAAAGAAAAAAAAAATTAAAAATATTTATGAGAAGAAGCTTGAGGAGATGCCTAATCAAAAATTGGCTTAACTTGAATCACCGTAAAAGGAAAAACTTGATTTCATTTCTGAATTTATGTTTTAAGTACTGGCCTACATTCAAATAAAGTTTGCATGAACTCCTTTTTCACATAGTCTTTTGAGGCTCTCTTAATATGATAAATTAAGGTTCATCTTGAAATTAATAGAAGACTATAACTCTTAGACTTGATTGCTGAATATTCTTACACCTGTAGTGTTAACCTGAGTTGCTAAATTTCTTTCTGAAAATCTAACCAATATATTCTTTTGAATGAAAAAATTTAGTGTCTTATAGTTGAAAAGTACATTGTCAAGTGTTATATTTTATGTAGTAAAAGGATTACTTGAGGACAAGTAATAGTTAAAGTTTGGGGGATTCTGATGCACCAAAAATATATATGGTTTTTGCTATATAATTTTACCAATTTTTATTGATATTGCACTTTAAAGAAAGATATTTTTCATGATTTGTTGCAGGTATGATGATTTTAAGTGATTGGAGTGAAAAGAAGCAAAAAGGAACGATTCTGGAGCAAAATGTTGAAAAAGTGTTCTGGCACCGCCGGTGCCAGAATGGGTGCAGCCGGCGCCCAAATCCCGAGAGTTCAGAATTAATTGCACGATAGAGCGCTGTCGGCGCCCTATCTGGCGCCGCTGGCGCCCGAAGTCGGTGGAGTTCAAATTTGAAGAGTTTTGGCAAATTTTTTGAGGGATGCCTATGGCAACTCTTGGGATTTCGTCCCTATCTTATCAGTAACTGTTTTTAGATGAAAATGGTGTGCTTCTTGAGTGGTTCTAGAGTAGTTTTAGTGAGTGTGAAGTGTTAGGGTTTAGGAGAAGAGTGTGTAGAGTGAGGATTTGAGAGGAATTCTTCTCTAAGGAGCGAAGGAGAAGAGCTAAAGTGAGAGATTGCTTCTTCCTTTCCATTCTAAAGAGAGAATAAAGTGTTGTAAAGAAGAGAGAAGAGGATTCAAAGGAACTTCAAGGGAATTGCATTGGGGAAGAGAAAGAGATAAGTTGTATTTTCTTTTGTGGTTTGTATGACTTTTCTTTTATATATAAAATTCAAATTTTATTGTATCTTCTCCATGAATTCTGAGTAGTCTCCCTTGTCTTTCTTCTTGCATAGAGATGTGATGATGGATTGATGTGGATTTAATGTGCTTTTAATGTAATGAAAAGATTGTGATGGTTTTTCATTTAGAACTTAATTTACTTTCGATTTGGCCAATTTAAATGTTAAAATATGTTGTTGAACATTAAGTTTGAAAAGATTTAATGTCCTACAACAATAATGAAAGATCCATTCAATTTATATGGATGAATTGCGTAGTTCATGGGAATTGAGTGCAAATGAATAATGAAATATATTTTGATGGACTTCAATGTGGAAATTTCAGGGTGACAGGCTGAAATCCCCAAATTGGTTCTAAGATTAGTAACTAATATCAAAGGTTAACCTTCGGGTGAAGGGTGAGTGGGAGCTCCGAAATGAGAGCTGGTATCCTCCCTGCCGAGCCTTAGATTTAGTGACTAAACTTATGATATGTCAATGTTCTTTTCTTACTTAGAAGATGGGGTACTCTTTTAAAGGTAAAGAATCATCTATGCTCCTATTCGGCACAATAATATAAATATTTATTCCATATCAATCCACACATCATATTCTCATTGCAAGAGGAAAGATATTTATCTCATATATCGAAAACCTTTCAAATACTTAGTTTAGTGTGTCTGTTAGTTAATTCTGTTTCTAAAGTTATTGGAAGTATTGTAGTGTAGTTAAGCGTTACTATTTCCTGCATAGTTGTAGTAAGTAGTACACTTTAATTGCAAATTAAATATCGGATTTTAATGCTACGTTACCTATATTGTGAACACTTTCTTATATATTCCAAATTTCCCTGTGGGATCGATAACCAGGACTCCCTTAGAGCCCTGTATTACTTGATACGATACGTGTACTTGCGTTGAATGCTTGGACTTAACAAAATTATTATAAATATATAAATTTGAGTTCATAAATTCTTGCAAAATATAAAGTCTGACGCACCTTCTCATTTGAATACAATAATTCAGTATTGCACTTTCCTTCGCCAGTTTGCTAATTTTCATAGTTGGGAGTAATTTCACAGATATAAAGAAATTCCATTGCATCGACACAGGATTCAAGAATGAAACAGAGAAATTTACATAAACTTTATCTTTTATCTCCCAATCTTCACTTTCATCTATAAAAAATAGATAAATTTCATTCATGTTGTCTGTCGTAGGAGAAAAATTTGTGTAATGGCAGATTGTCACATTTTATATCATGAACAGTTCATTAATCCTTGTAGGAGTGAATGATACTCATCTTCCTCGAACATAGACGACTTCTTGGTTGATTCCATGAAGATTTGCAGAAAACTCCTTCACCATAGGAACGACTACTGCGAAAGTAGTGTAGCATAACACTTATCATCGCCTCTGCACAATAATCTCTTCTACTAAAGTACTTGGAGCATTCAAAACACAATTGACAAAGCCTCGTTCCTTGATAAGCCTCCTCTTCACAAGAACTTTTTCTTAAAGTCGTTGTCTCAAAACTGATGAACTTCCTCCTATTGAAAGCTCTAAATCTTGGAGTTCCTAAGGAGTTGGTAGCCATAGGGTGTGAAATTTGGGTACTATCTTTTCATTTTTCTGGAGTTCAATGATTTTAAATTTAATTTGGAGAATTATAAAGGTGAAAATCCCGCTTAAAACCACAAAAAACTGTTATTTGAAACTCTAAAATTGTCACCAGAACTGTCAGCGTCGTCGGCACTGGATAGGGCGCCATCGACGGTTGTGCTCCGCAATTTGGTGATATATTGATATGTCAACAGTCAACAAGATAGTGGCTGATATCATTTTGTGACATGACTAAGGATTTCTGGAAGAAATATGATGCCAAGGAGAGGGAGAGAAAGAATTCATGGTGATAAGCACCTTCGAGAAGAAACTAAAGGTAATGATTCCCCAAGGGACGGGGGATCCTTCTTTGAGGTCGCGAAAACCTTTGGGGCTCTTCTGGAAGAAATAAAGAGCTTTTTTTTTTCCTGCTTGCCTCTCTCTCTCTTTTTTTATTTTTCCCTTTTCTGAGCGTCTTTCTATTTTGTGAAAAAAAGTGTAGGAACTTACAGGAGGCATTGAAAGGTTCACCTAAATTGCCAGCTCTCAGGACTTGAGTTCTGGAGGAGAGGAACTTGTGGCTAGCAAGTCCAGAAGATGAGGACATCCACTTTATTGATCCTTGTAAAAAGGTGGCGGTACATCACCAATCCCTAGTAGGTGCGTTGTCAACTTTGGGCAATGAGGCTCCCGCGAATAAAGCCATAAGCAAGATGTTCTCCACTGAAAATGAAAAGAGCCTTGTGGAGAGAGTTTTTCATTACCTCCTCCTTTTTCACGTGAAGGAGACTCCGGGATCAACCCAACGAAGGAAAAATTATTGCATCCGGACAGCGTACGCAAAGTTGTGTCCGGACTCCAATTATATGACGACACGTGTTCGTGTTGGCCCCATCCCTCAAAACACAAAAATACAACCGCGGGTTGTATTGGAATATTCCGGAATACTACCATAATACAACCGGGAATATTCCAATAAAGCGACAGAATATTCAAATACAACTACGGTTGTATTCGAATATTTCGCGGTTGTATTCGAATATTCCGCGGTTGTATTGTATTACCGGAATACTACCACAATAAAACCGGGGAATATTCCAATAAAACCGCAGAATATTTGAATACAACCACGGCTTTATTTCTGTTGAAAAAATTGGGTCGGGTCGGGCTGCATGATTAAATTTCTCGGTTGTATTATGATAGTATTCCGAAATATTCCAATACAACCCGCGGTTGTATTTTTGTGTTTTGAGGGATGAGGCCGACACGAACACGTGTCGTCATGTAATTGAAGTCCGGACATAACTTTGCGTACGCTGTCCGGACGCAATAATTTTTCCCAACGAAGGGGGATAATAATGTGTGGTGATGTTTTCACAGATGATAAATCATGGTGGATACCTATAAGAAATGGTATACCAAACTGCCTTTGGTGGAGACATCTGATGCTGTGGATTATCCCTGCAATTTTGTAGAGGCAGTTCGATTAGAAGGCCTTGACTCAGTGATTCATGGGAAAAATACGCAGATCTAGGAGAGAATATCGATTAGTTTATCCCGCTCACAAGGTTGATCTGCCACTTCTAATATAAGTCCCTCGTTCAGAAGGAGTAGAATAGAAAAGTAGTTTCCCAGCTGGTGTCTGAGTCAGTTGGAGCCAGGAAGAAAGTCTAGGCGATGCTCGCCTTCTTAGAGAAGAAGCTCAAGGAAACTACCTGGGAGTTGGGGCTAAGGAAAAAAGGTCATGAACAAACTTTTGTGGCCCTGACGCAAAAAAATAAAGAGCTAGAGAGAATAGCCGGGATGATCACCCTGGAGGACCATGTCGGAGCACTGTTCGAGCAAATTCAGGTAGGGATGACTATGGATGTTGAATGCTTGTTGAAGAGAGGACTGGTGATGCTCAAATGGACTGATATGGACTATCTGCCACTTACTTCACAAATTCAATTGAGGAAGGTTGTGACGCCGAACATCTGACTGAAGAGGAAGATGACGAAAGGTTCACAGGTACATAGGCTCCTTTTCAATTTTTGTCTGCAATTTATTTAGGTTTTCTTTTCTTCTTTTTTCAAAAAATCTGTCGCACGACCATATCTGGCCTATGGGTCAACTTTTTATTAGAACCATGTACTTAATGAAAAGAAAAACTGTGTAGACCTCTTTGTTCAAAGAAATGAAAAGAGTTTTTGCTTACTTTTAATTTTTTGTGTTTGGTTGACTTCGTCTTACCAGTTTTGGGAAGGGTCTGGTTTACTAGTAGTAGCAAGTGCCTTTATGGCTCCTCGAGAAGATTTACTCTCAGCCCCTCACAAATATTGTAGCTCTCAGGCAGTGGATCACATCCAGATATGAAGGAAACTTGAGTAAGCTGAGATCCGGCCGGATATTCTTGATGTCTCACCCAGTCTTCTCATTTTTGGGCACAGGGGTGATCTTGGTGCTACAATTGGCCTTCTTTGAATTTATGCTTGACTGAGTGAACTTGACTTCACGGTTGCTTGTCTTCAAATTTGGGATCAGTCAGTTGACCTTGGCAACGCGACTAGCAATCTTCAAATTTAGGCTTATCGCGATCTTGGAGTTGCAGCTATCTTTCTTCAAATTTGAGCTCAGTTAGGTGATCTTGCTGTTGCAGCTGGTCATCTTCGAACTTATGCTTAGTTGGTCGATCTTGGTTTCATGGCTGGCTTTTTCCAAATTTGGGCTCAGCCAGGCGATCTAGGTGCCACGGCTAGTCGTCTTCATTTTTAGAAATCCTTAGTTTCTCAAGTTCAGGTAGAAATATCAGTTATCTCTTGATTTTCCCAGTTCACTTAGAGTTTTCTAGCCTGAAAAATCGAGACTTCTAATAAGCAAAGTGTTGATTTATTCTAAACATATTTTGAGAGGACAACATAAAAATTTAGAACCGTAAACAAAAAGAGACAATAAATGCTTTTATTTAGGATTGTCAGTACAAATAAAGAAGCAGTAAGTTTAAGGGAAGAGACTTTTGAGGTTGTCCTTGCTCCAGGTCTAAGGGACCTCATTCCCTGCGTGGGTCCTTAACTCTTACATTCCTCGTTGCATGAGCTCCTCTATGTTTTCTTTGGTGCATTATGAATTGGCTAATTCTCTCGGACGACTCTTTGCTCTTTTTGATCGTTGGGCTCCTCTTTTTGTCGATGCAAGACTCCACACTCACCGCATTTTTTAGAATGTTGAATCCAAAACAGTTTGAGAGACGCCCCTGAGGAATAAAGCACAAAAAAGAGGAAGAGAGCAGAGAACTATGTAATGAACAGTAAAATCATGTAACCCTTATTCACGAAACCCTTATTTATAGGAATGATATTTGTACGATTACATTATGTACCCCTAATAAAATAGGTACAACGATTACTATTTGGGTCAACACATAATTTATAGGGACCTAGGCCAGAGATGGCATCCGACAGAGTAGGTTTAGGTGCCTAGACAGATTTTGAGTTGGATAGCCACACAATAAGAGCCCGAGTGAATGACCATCCAGGTCATTACCCGAGTGACTCTGGTCAAAAGTTGGGCCAGGAGGTCCCAACTGACTGCTCGAGATCTGAACGTTTTTCATCGTTCACACGACTTAGTTGAGGAATGCTAACGGATTCATCCGCACGAAGTTTTGTGCCAGTGAACTTTGGGAGGGTGGCTGAATTTCGTCTATCTTCGGACTATTTTTCTACCAGCCTACAAATACTGGCCGAATAAATATGGGCCCATGAGCTATCCCCAATGGGTCCCGGACTATCTTCTCAATCAGCAGTCAAATTTTTTTAAGATTCATGCTAACATATTATTTATGTACAAGTTTATAAGATGTGTCCTTGAGAGTTTTAAATTTTATCAAGGGTTCTCAATGAGTATTTGGAAAGTTCTGTTTCGGTTTTGAGTTTTCAGGTTCACTGTTAAGTCATCTGAATGTAAGAAATCATTCACTTATTAACACCAATTTCCAGTGTCAGTCATTAAACATAGAATGACAATTCACTTGCATACCACATTACCCAAGTCATTACCATAATCGACTAACATTAAGAGCTCATGGCTCAAGTAAGAAATTATTCACTTCTTAGAAACAAGTAGATGGGGGCATAAGCTCACAACGTCATCCCAATGAAAAAAGAAAGATTGAAAAAAATAATAATAATAACACACACACACGCACATGAACTAAAAGCAATGACAAGCTATCCAGCTTCATAATTATTTTGAGAAAAAAAACTCATAAATACTGCTTTAAACATTTCCAATTTCCTCCAAAAGACGAGCCGAGGCGACAAAACAACGAAATATTTAAATGATGGAAAATAAGCGAGAGATAAATGATCTATTCCATTTGATGAAATATTTAAAATTAAATAATACTTAATTTCCTTATATACGCTTTGCAACAACTCAAAACACAATCTCATTGAGATTTTTAATGGTATGGTGAGACTTACCTCTCGTTGTGTCGTTGTTGTGCACCCTATGAATACTTGATCATAAGTGCGCTTAAAAGCTTCTGTAAAAAACAATCATAATAAAAGGTGCCACAATATTGAAGCTTCATATTTGATTTTATCTACGGGGTCTTATAATAAACAGTCCCAAAGAGTAAATATGTGGGAAACAATGAAATCAAAAGGTTTGAAGCTTTCAAGAAGCTAGAACCATATACAATTAAAAAACATTGCACTAGAAAATTGAAGAGAAAAAAATTACAACTAAAGACAGTATAAAAAGGCATATAAACATATTAATAAAGAGATCAAAATAGTTAATGAACCTCCTCCGTCTTGATTCGTCCTTCAAGCAAGTTGAGTACAACCATCTTCAACTGATATGAAAACAGCTACCGAGCAATCACATCAGTAATTGTAACAGACTTTGAAGACACTGATCTCAACTGCTCATTCTCAAATATGCTGCCTCCAACGTAAATCGGGGGCATCATCGGAGCTGGAATTGTGGTCGAGTGGGAACTAATCATCAACATTGCTGAAGCCATGCTCGGCCGCAGAAATGAGTCATCCTGCACGCAGAGTAGTCCAATGTGCAAGCATCTTAGTACTTGTTGAGGCCAATATTCATGTCCAAAGCATTGATCAACAACTTGCAATGCCGTCCCCTGATTCCAGAACTTCCAAACCTGAAAAAGAGTACAGTAGTTACAATCATGATCCAGGAAATCGGTTTCTTATTAAATGCGTAAAATTACAAATTTTTATATATTATAAATAACAATTGAATTGAAAATGATAGCATTCACTGATTTAACATGACTAAGTTTTTTCGACATTTAGTCCGCACACTACCTCTAATAATATCAAAACTGACTGTACAATTACTGCAGATATGATGGGACTGTTATGCGAAAGAAATTCACACCAACAAGCAAACAGTTCTTCGGCATTAAATTGATTCGTCTATATCGAATGAGAAGGAGATTACACTAGCACCGAATGAGAGAGAAAAATAGTTAGGAGTTGTAGCTTATATTTCTCACCTTAAATTTCTCACCTTATATTTCTCACCTTATATTTCTCGTAAGCCCTAAGTTCTTTTTACAGAGGAGGACTAGCCAAAAGTAAATAAAGTCAAAAGATAAAATTACCACTAATTTAAAACAAGGCATAAATACAACAGAGACAACTTGTAACTTACAATACTTTGATGTCTTAAATTTTGTTCGAGCAAAGCTCAAAAGTTGGCGGTATCTAACAGAGTTAGTAATATGAGATTAAGCACATTTTTTATCCGTGATGTTTGACAAATAAAATGCTTAAGTGGAAGTGACGGTCGATGTTTGAGCTCTTTTATTAGAGAGAGATTTGCTAACATATTTTAAAATACTAAGTTTAATCTTATATTAGATAGTTGAAGAGATATTCTTACATAGCTAAGGAGGTCGAGGTGATGACCTAAATGCGTGAAAACGCCATTCTTCCTGCCGGTGATAATCTCTAGAATCAGCACCCCGTAGCTAAACACATCTGATTTAGTAGAGAGGATACCATGCATTGCATATTCTGGTGCCATGTAACCACTTAAAAAATAATTGAATTGTCAGCTTCTATAATTCGCAAGACAGGATATTTCTTAGGAAAATTTGCATACATACCACCCAATTCTTACGCATTTGATCTAACACTCAAACATTAATATTTACACTCATAGTATCTTAGTGCCATAAACCTATTCTATTTAAGAAGAAAAATGATGGTGGTATTTTTAATATGATGGTAAAGATTTGAGTGATATGCATGTAAATATGAATATTATGGTGTTAGATATGAAAATACAAAAGAATTGAGGGGTATATATGTAAATACATAATACTTACTATGTTCCGGCAATTCGATTTGTGTTTTGCTCTGATTGATCAATCAGGAAATGCCTTGCGAGGCCAAAATCTGATATTTTAGGAGTCATGGTGCCGTCAAGCAATATGTTGCTTGCTTTAAGATCCCGATGAATGATTTTGAGACGCGAATCTTCATGAAGATAAAGAAGGCCTCGCCCAATACCTTCTATGATCTTGTATCTGGTTCCCCAATCCAACTGCGTTCGCTCTGCATGATCTGTAAATTCAATTAATGCAGAAGAAGGCGTTATTTTAATTTTGAGGAATGCGTAAGAACCAAAACTCACTAAGTGATGAAACCATATTTTCTGTTGATTTTATGGAGAAAACTATCCAAAATTCATTGTCTGAAAGAGAGAAGGGAGAGGGGAATGATAGGCATACCAAATAAGTATTTGTCAAGGCTCCTCTTAGGCAGATATTCATAGACAAGCATTTTTTCATTTGGTTCCAAGCAAAAACCAATCAATCTCACAAGGTTCCTGTGCTGAAGGTTGGCAAGCAGACCAACCTCAGTTTTCCATTCTACTAGTCCTTGTGTTGAAGTTTTTGAAAGTCGTTTTACTGCAATCTGTTGTCCATCTTCCAGAAAACCCTGGATTAAGATTTATGTTGGAATGGAGAAGCTCTTTGAAGAAGAAGATTTATGGAAAAAGCTACACTTGTTATTTATCAAGTTTATATTTCAACAATTCAAACCTAATTTATTTCTACGAGTTGCTCAGAAATTTTATCATACTTTAATTTGTATTAAAAAAATAAACCAGCGCCACAATGGAAACAAAAGTAAACAAAAATTTCTACCTTATAAACAGGTCCAAATCCACCTTCTCCAAGCTTATTTTCTTCAGAGAAATCATTCGTCGCTTTGATAATTGTATCCAGATCAAATAACAGAGATCCAGTGCTTCTCATTTTCTTCAATACAGTGTGGCCTGAAGCAATTTTCTCTTTCAATAGACTACCAAAGAGCTTTTTTCTGTAGATATTATTAACGAATTCGGCTTTTAAAATAAAATAATTTTTACCGTTTGGCAGTCTTTTTGAGGGATTCTTTCTCCAAAATGCAAAATATGAGATAGAAAACAGCAACGCCATGGCAAAAGCAACAGGAAGGGCGATGGTAAGCACCGTTTTTACTGTGTTGTTTCCTCGACAAAAATGGAACATTAGTAGAAACAATTAAATTCTGACTCCATTAGGTTAATTTGGTAAAAAATAAATAAACTTAGCTGGGGCTGTAATTCATAAGGGTACTGCATGCCTTGATAAATAGTGTCATCCTTGTTAAGAAATAAATATAATTAACAAAATTATTTTTCAACATGAAATCTATTTCAATATAATTAATAAAATTATTTTTCACACTTAACAATCTCATACATAAGAGTCTAATTTTTAATATTTTAGCTTCGTGAATATATTTGATATTTGATATCTCTGTATAGCTCCAACTTGTCATCAATTGCAAAGGCTGATTGAGACTTTACAATACCTTAATATATTAGAGAATATCTTGTTAAAATTTACCTTATTAATATATTGTTTCTTTATTTTGATTCTTTTCTTATCATAATTTCCATCTATCCATTAAAAGCTCTAACTTGATATAAATTTTATTTTGCATTGATTTATATAATCATCAACAATAAATTTCACAACAGCTTCCACTTTTATGGTCAATAACATATTTTTATTATAATTCTTGCTTTCATGGGATGTTATCTTAATTATTAAATTTAATATATCAGCATTTGATTTGCATTCTACAGCCCATAAAGATATACTTTATTCACATTTAAGACAACTAACATACCTCTAGAAATCTTAAACAAAATACATCATAAGAGAATATTTATTTGACATATTTTTTACTCCAACCTACAATATAATTATACCAAGATACGGCTTTAGTTTTGTGATCCCCAAACCAACATCTTACATAAAGCTCAATTTCATGTGTAAACATAGCAATAATAAGTTGGATTATATATATAAAATTTATCAACATTAGAAGATATGTAATTAAAAAGGTTGAGCCTATAACTCACTATTATTTGCATCTATTATTTTCTACCACCAAAAGAGTAGCTTCAACTTAATAACTAAACATTTGTAATTGTACATGCATTTGTTGACTCGATTATATGATCATCTATTTTTTTTTATTCTCTTCATTAACAAAAAAATAGTTCTATTTATATGTTTTTTTTTTTCTTTTTAACTAGAAGTAGTAAACTCTTTTAGTATAAATTGAGATTTAATCTTATCAAGCTTAGAAACTAACCCACATATTGGATCACCTTCAAATCCTTAATAAACATAAATTGATTTCAAGAATCACCACTTTTGAAATAAGTGAATTCCTAACAACCTTTAAACTTATCATATTACAACCATTTAATATAAAATCGCAAAAGTGCTAGTGAGATGAAGGTAAATATAATATGAAATCTCCAAAGTTCTTGTAATATGGAGTTAAGGAGTACCATATTAATAAATTGATTCTTCATCATCAATAATTTTATTGATATTCATCAAATCACATATGACAGTTTCATCTAATTAAAGTAATTAAAAAGAACTTTTTCTTTTGATGCAATTTTTTTAAGTTGTCATTTATACACAAAGACTCTAATTAAGCTACAATCCTTCAACTTTTCTTTATCTCTTAGAGAAAATACTGAGAAAATTTTTGACAAATTGGATCACTATCATATTGTTTGTATACATTTGGTTGTCATGGATTCTAATTTGTGACTTAAATATCCTTGTAAGTAGTTATAAGTAATATCATTCAAGAGCTCATATATATATTTAAGGATGGATATTTATCTATGGAGATAGTTTTAAGTCAATCTTAACGAATAGAGAATTTGTACCTTATCAAGTGTACTCCTTTACTCACCACACGAGATTATAATCATTAATAACTTTTATGCTCTCATTATGTCTGTAATTTTAAAATACTATTTTGTAGTAAACTAATATAGCGATGGAGCTATATCATGATTATTGTTTTTTAATGATTTCATTTGATAATAAATTTGCATGATCAGAGGAGATGTGCAACATTCGTAAAGGCTTGAGATCATTAAGAATTATCATAAAGATGTCTAAAATGATATTGGACTTTGGTGAGTTGAAGTTAAGCTTAAATTTAACACTCTTACTAAACTATTGTGAAGATGGATATATAATTTTATTTAAATTTATGATAAAAAAATTTAATCAAATTTTTATTTTGGATTTATAATCATTATCCTTTTTTTTAAGACTAAAGTAAATTGTCTTGGAATTTGAGAATATTTTCATAATATATATTTCATTTGCATGAGATTCATTATTAACATAATCATCACAGAGCTATTTAAATATGTTCATTTTATTTCTTTGAGTTTTTTAGACTTTGCCTACTCGTAGAAAGTCAATTTTGTGATTTGCATGAGATTTAATTTTTTTTAAAAATAATTACGTTAAAAACCTTGCTGACTTTACCTATTATATAAAGGATTTAGTTTGTAAGTTAAACTAATTATTGAACATTTTAAAATATTTTTTTAATAAAAGAGCTTGAAGGTTTCATGTAATTATAATATTAAAAACAATATTATAGATTTTATGGTTGAGTATTCAATAATGAAATTTACTTGATTAGAGGAGGCTCTTTTGATTGTTTTTGTAAGAATTAAACAAGGTGTGCAAGTCTTTATCAACTTTAATCCTAGGAACATTATTGACCTCACTTTTGTAAGAGTTCAAGACTTTGGATCATTTCTTAGTAACCCCTAGTTGTCTTTCTTTACCAAAGTGAATGGCCAACCCATTTTCAAGACCAAAACCATTTTAGTTCAAATAAGTTCAAACTAAACACTACCTTATTTAATGTAGAAAATAAATCAATGGAAAGTTCATAAAATCAAGAGAACCATAATCTAATTTTAGCCCAAGTAGGTTCAAGTTGTTCATTAGTATCTTATAGGACCCCTAGCCCTAGTCAGCCTAAAATAATTTTTAATACTCTGGATTCCTCCAAATGAGTTTAGAGATTTTTCTACAATCTCACTTATTTAAGAGGTTTTGTAATCATATATAAACAAGTCAACCTTGTTAAATTGTGGGGCCTACAAAAGTCAACAATCATCTTTCATCAATATTTTAACACTTGTCAAATACATTTAGAGATTACTATGGATCCATTTTGATCTAAATTTAAAATTCTACACCCTTCACCAATTTAGTTCCACCAAGTGGTCATTTAAAAGTTCATTTAGTTAAATTTCATCCAATTAACCCAAATTAAATCCCACATGGCTCCATATAAACCAAATTCCTTAGAATATAATTTTAGCACATCAAAATTTAACTAAATGATTGGTCAACCCCCATAACCAAAAGGCCCATTAAGTGTCCTTTGTGCCAAAATTTAGAAATCTTTTTTAAAGAGCGAGCGCTAATTAATCATATGTAATTTTAAGAATTCATTGAATTCTGTTTGATATTCTCAATCCAAAATCCAAGCCTAAGTAGCCCACTTAGGTCTTAAACCATTTCAAACTCAATTTAAAGTAAACATAATTTTAGTAAATACCTCTTATGGTTATTGCAGTTAATTAAACTTAATTTTTTCTTCAATCGTGGCCAATTTAATTTTAAATTAACATCCATCATAATTTCTAAAAGTGCAAAACAAATCAAACAGAAAGTTGATAAAAATCAATAAATAGAAAGACATGTTTAAAACTATATCTACTAGATTATTTTCAAATTTTTAAAACTTTCGATAGAATGATGAGAACAACTTACTTATTGGGTTGTTTCACTTCTGATGAAGCTTAACAAAATCATCATGACATGATTCATAACTTATTAATCAGATAAGCATATAAGTTATTTTAGAAGTAAACAACTTTAATATATCTAAAAGCATGCCTTATATAAATGATAGTCACTCATTACATGGGGTCCCAATAATAAAATGTATAATAGAAATATGATTTTAAACTAATAATTTTCAAAAAAAAAAATACAAAATCTTTATATATGTCAACAGTTAAAATATCTTGGGTCCCAAGCCAGGATGTGAAAAGTGGAGGATTGCGTTAGGTAGTCCACAACCAGCGTAAAACTTATTTAAAAAACCATCACATGAATCCTTTTGATCATTTTGTATGATTATTTTGTAAGTACTAGGGCGTCCCCTGAAAGTGATGAGCTGTATGACCTGAATACAGTGGAAAGTGTTAAAGGGCCGCTAAACCGACGCCCCAGGTGTAGTGTCAAATAAGCAAGGGTTCACATATTACGGACGAATGCGGGTAAAGAAGTTAGTCCATGATACTAGTATTCAGATAGGATCTTGGAATATAGGTACTCTCAATGGTAAATTAATGGAATTAGTTGATATTATGATTCATAGAAAGATAAATATCTTATGTATTCAAGAAACTAAATGGGTTGGAGAAAAAGCTAAGGAGATTGATAACTTAGGATTTAAACTTTGGTATTCTAGTAAGAGTCACACTAGAAATGGTGTAGGTGTAATTATAGATAAGAGTTTGAAAAATAATGTTGTAAATATTAATAGAGTTGGAGATAAAATTATAGCAATTAAGTTTATTATTGATACTAAGATTTTTAATATTATAACTGCTTATGCTCCTCAAGTAGGTTTAGATATAGTCTCTAAAGATAATTTCAGGAATGAATTAGAAGACTTAATACACTTGATACCTCTTGAAGAAAGAATTTTTATTGGAGAAGATTTAAAAAGACATGTCGGTAGAGTAGTATAAGATTTCATAAATATTCATGATAGTTATTGTTATGGAACGATCAATGAAGAAGGTAGAGTCATATTAGATTTTTCTTTAACGTATGATTTAGTTATTACTAATACTTTATTTAAGAAGAGTGATGAGCATCTTATTACTTATAAGAATAGAACTAATAAAACACAAATTGATTATTTTCTTATGAGAAGAAGAGATCATCAAGATTGTAAGAATTATAAGATCATTCCAAGTGAGGATTTAAGTACCAACATCAATTATTAGTTCTAGATTTTAAGATGGAGAGTTGTAAAATAAAGAATATTAGGATTCATCATCGTAAAATTAGATGGGAGTCCCAAAAAGACACAAATAAAATTATTTTTATGATTACAATTCAAGATTTAAAAATTTAGGATGTTCATGAGGAAGCAAATGTTATGTGAGAAAAAGTAACAAATACTATTAAACAATCGATAAAAGATGTACTTAGATAATCAAAAGAAAAAGTTTTTATAAATAAAAATAGTTGGTGGTGGAATAATAATGTGCAATAAAAGATAAAATATAAGAAGTTATGTTATAAAAATTGGTTTAAACATAAAAGCTTAGAAAATTGGGAAAAAATATAAAACGACCCGCAGAGAATCTAAAAAAACAACCCGTGACTCAAAAATTTCTGCTTTTAGTGATCTTTATAACAGATTATATACTAAGGAGGGTGAAAAATATATATATAAACTAGGCAAATAAAGAGAAAAGAAAAAAAAGATTTAACTCAAATAAAATGTTTTAATGATCAACATTAAAAGGTGTTTCTCTTATAAAAAGATATTCAACATAGGTGTGTGAGTTATTTTGATAAACATTTTAAAGAAATTTCTAAAAAATACAATCGACCTTAGTGATCTTAATATCGTTAGTAATAACAAAACGTTCCATTTTTACCGTCGCATTAGTAAAAAATAAGTTGAGGTGGCTTTAAAGAAAACTAAGGGTGGAAAGTCTTTAGGACCTGATGATATCTCAAATTAAGTGTGGAAATATTTAGGAGATATAGGAGTTCTAGGCTTATTAAAATTTTTAATATTTTTTTAAAAACTAAAAAAATGTCTGAGGAGTGGAGGAAGAATATTTTGGTCCCCATTTTTAAGAATAAAGGAGATGCACAAGAGCGTGCAAATTATAGAGGAATTAAATTGATGTGTCATACTTTAAAATTATGGGAGAGGGTAATTGAACATAGGTTAAAACATACTTCCGAGATTTCTCTATCAATTTGGATTTATGCCCGGTAAGGTTACTATGGAAGCTATACATTTATTGAGAGGTTAGATGGAGAAGTACAGATATAATAAGAAGGATCTACATTTGATTTTTATTGATTTAGAATAAGCTTACGAAAAGGTTTCAAGAGCTATCCTTTGGAGAGTCCTTGAGAAGAAAGGTGTTGATATGACTTATATTCAAGTCATTAAAGATATATATACTAAAGATGTTACTTGTGTTCAAACTGAAGGGGATTTGACCAAATAGTTTCCTGTTTTTGTTGCTTTACATCAGGGATTAACTTTAAGCCCGTATCTTTTTGCTTTAGTTATGGATGGTCTTACTGGACATTTACAAGAGGATGTACTTTGGTGCATGCTTTTTGCTGATGATATCCTTCTCGTGGATAAGACGAGAGAAAAAGCCCAACTAAAACTTTAATTATGGAGGTCTACATTGGAGTCTGAAGGCCTTCGTTTGAGAAGAACTAAAACTGAATACATGGAATGTAATTTTAGTAATAGTAGCTCTAGTGATAAAAGTGTAACTTTGGGTGATCAATTTATTAAAAGGAGTGAACGATTTAGAAATCTCGGGTCAATCGTTCAAAGCGATGGGGATATAGATGGGGATGTTAATAGAATTCAAGTTGGTTGGTTGAAGTGGAGGAATGCTTCGGGCTTATTGTGTGATAGAAAAGTACTGCTTAGATTGAAAGGACAATTTTATAAGATGGTGGTGAGTCTTGTAATACTCTATGGTTTTGAATGTTGACCTTTAAAAGAGAAGCATAATACTAAGTTAAGTGTTGCCAAGATAGGAATGAATAGGTGGATGAGTGGCTTTACTCTTAGAGACAAAATGCGAAATGAATATATCCGTGATAGGGTTGGTGTAGCTCCAATGACAGACAAAATTAGAAAGAGTCGCCTTAGATGATTTGGTCGCATTAAATGTCGACCATCTAATGATCCAATTAGAAGAGTAGATGTTTTAGATTTGACTTATGTTAAGAAAGGCAGAGGTAGACCTAGGAAGTCTTGGGCTTATTGTATAAAAAATGATTTTAATTTATTAGAATTAAATGAAAATATGACACTAAATAAGGAGAAATGGAGAAGAAAGATTCATCTTGCCAACCCCACTTAGTGGGATTAAGGCTTTTTTTTGTTGTTGTTATGGTAGTAGTAAAATCCAAACTAACTTATTATCTTAAACAGAGATTTGTCGTTTTATATCAGCTTTGTAACAAACAAGGTCATCATAAATGAAGTACTAAGCTAAATAATGGCCAAAATAGCAAAGTTGACATGGATAGATAAAGACTTTAAAAATGAACCTAAACTGATGAAAACTAAGAAGTTAATTGTAATATTATATTCTTGAAGTAAACGATGAAATATTGCCTAACATTTTAGTACTATAATATATCACTTGTGTGGAACAAGCTTTTAGCAAGCATGGATGTTAGTTTAGATTTAGCTAGTCTAAGGAAGGCCTTTGGCTCTAATGATGTCCACATCATAGTTTTATTGGATAGGTCAATTGAAGGTCCTAAACCAAATTTCATCAAGAACATTTAAATGGGTTATGCTTGAATTTTTTATCCAAAAGGATTACTAAGACCAAATCAATGGGTTGCAAGGATCGATTCTTCTATGAAACGCTTAGGGAACCCAAATGAACATTTAATTTGAACTAAACGATCCAATTTTGTTCAAATTGATCCAATGGTATCGAATGTGCTTAGAATTTCCTGAGAATTGTTAGTCAACCTTGGAAGTTAGACAGATTGTATTGAAAAGGTACTTGAGAAAAGGAGAACTTAACTAAAAGATTAAAGGTGATTGGTCCAATCAATTTGATCAACTAAGATCAAATTGGTCATAATAAATCAAGTTATTTTTATAGGGTGAATTATGGTGAAATGACAGAATCAAGAGATGATTGTGATGGAATCATTTATTAAAAAATTATTCTAAGTTAATTGGATGCATTAATTATAGTAATTACATTAAATTGACCAATATGGTAAATATGATCCATTGACATTAATAAGAGTAAATGGGATGATTAGTTAAATTAGGCTTGATCAAAATTCAATGAACTCAATCCCATCTACATCTAATTAATTTAAAAATATTCAAGTATAAATTGAGGATTAATTTGGGTAAAACGGTTAAGTAGGTCTTAATGCTTTGATATGATTAATTATTGCTTTGAGAATGAATTGACTTATTGAAGGGCCAGTTGGGATTAAGGCATTCATGATTTACATATCAAAGTTATATCAGGTCTTCTAGAATAATAAATTTATACAATTTGACTAAAATTGAAGGAATTTATCCTATTGAGACAGATAAATTTGGGTTTATAGAGTTAAGTGGTCCAATTAAATCTACAAAAAAATATGTCCTTATTAGTTTATTAGCAACATTTTAAAAGCTATGCAAGTGATTGGCCATGGGTTCTTCGTCAAATAAAAGGTATTGGTTCACATCAACCTAATTAGAACATATTAAGTAATGCTAGAGTTCAAAGTGGTCTAGCCTACTTAATAATCAACTATGATTTTATCATTTAGGATTTCAATGAACTAAATCCTATAAAAGAGGTATGGCCAAGTGATAAAAGCATTTGGTTGAAATAACCAAATATAACCAAGTGTTAAAAGGATATCAAGATTTTTTTATCATTGGCCAAATTGCATCACCATATATCAAACTCAATGAGCCTCATTATTAACTGCATTACACTTATAAGTAATTTAAGTAATGAGAAGGAATTAAATGTTTTCACAACCTATTGGTTTTGTTGGGACCAATTGGGGTTAAGCATAAAATGTGGTATACTCAAGGACTAAGAACAAACCAATTTGAAAATAAATGCTTGAATTCAAGATGATTTGAATGAGGAATATGTTAATTCAAGAACTACTTCAATATCCAATAGAATGTATAACTGCCTAAAGTTAATTTCAATTCAAACTAAACTATGGTTGATATAAGATTTCTACCTAGGCTAACCTTAACAAAACTCAAAAATTGGTTGGAATAAAAAATTATATTAAAAAAGAATATTGGGAACACTTCTAAAACTATGCTAGAGATCTAAGGAAATGAGTTAAATTATTTAAGTTTATGTAAATGAAGGATGAGGTAAAGAATCTAAGACTTCTCTAAGGGGCAAATTAACCTCTCCTCAAAGTGATGATATTTTTGCATTCAAACACTAAAGTTGTCTTAACACATATCTATAAACAGATGTATAGTGTTTGATACACGTTGGGCTCAAACATGTGCCCGACACTTCTCAAACAGTCCCTCTGAATATCTAATTTAAAAAAATAATAAAAAATAAATTCAAACACATCATAAGTAATAAAATTTAAATTTTGCAGATAGTAAGATATAATAAATTATAAGATTTTGATAATTTATAGTGTACTCAATAACTCAAACTTATTTTTAAATGTAATATTCTAAAAAAATATTGTTTCTCATAATTTTTTAGTTTAGTTAAATTTTGATTTTTTATTATATTTTATTGTACTTAATATTTTGTTGATAATTTTTTTCCTACATTCATGATATATGATAATATCATAATCATTTTTTTTGTACACATTCATTAATACATGTATGTATATATATGTCATCCATCGTGACTTTTTGTTGGTAGAGTTTGTAAGACCCCTGAGGTCACGGGTTCAATCCCGTCTATGTGCTGGATATAATTCTTAAACACATGAAGTTGGTCCGAAGGCTGGTATATATTATAGCCTCTTGCTAATCTTATTATATATATATATATATATATATATATATATATATATATAGTTAAAAACTGAGCGAAACTTTAAGCAAGCCCAAATAAATATTAAGTCATGCAGATTTATTCTGGATATGGCCATCCTTACCATTACCACTGCCGGCATCCTCAACAGCAGATTGTTGCAGAGGCGGCGGTGGCGATTGTTGCAGAGGCGGCGGTGGCGATTGTTGCAGAGGCGGCGGTGGCGATAAAGAAACAAATGAAGTGGTCCCAAACCTCGTTATGCAGCTCACGGTCATTACCTGTCCTCCAACCTTGTTAACTGGAAGTTGCGCAGCCACCTGTTCAAGACAGTGCTGACAATCACTTCTTGATAGGTCTTGGGTACACCACGCCATTCCATAGATGTCTCTGCCGTCAGAATAGTTAGCAACCCCAACTCCAAACCTCGAATCAGCCTTAGAAGCTTCTGGTGATATCTTACTCATCAGATCTTTCACTGTCTGGTTAAAGACCACCGGATTTGGGGCGTTATCCGACTCCGTGGTAAAGACCCACACTGCTGTCTCATCTATGTAGAAAAAGCGCTGGTCTGAGTAGCGGAGTACGCAGTGATCAGTGCGGTAGGCTCCTGACTTTGCTAGAGGACAGCCGCCCTTGGGTTCTGCTACAGCTGCGGCTGAGCTGTTGAGGCAGTCCATACATGTGGCCGCGGAGGCATCAGGGCGACACTGCGCGAGGCCGAATACCTGTGCATCTGGTGCGCTTCCCAAGGTGGCGGTGGAGTAAAATGAAGAATTCCAGCTGGACGAGGTGAGTTTGGTTAGGAGGCTGCGGAGGTTGGATTCGTACGGACTTCCGGCGGTGAAGTGGGTGTCGCCGCAGTTGGTGAGAAGGATGCGCTCGGACCGAGTTCTGGTGCAGAGAAAGACTAAAACTTGCAGGTAAATGAGTAGAGAGGTAGGAAGCGCCATTGCTGTTGGTTAGAATTTGACTCCTCCGTGGAGCTACATAAACGGAAGGAAAATGCTTGTTTGTAGGAGAAGGCGCGTTGACTTATGCATTATATTCTGCGGAATTTTCTTTTGGACAATTTGGTACGGGCTCGAGTTTTGCCAAAAAATTAGAGAACTTACGTGTGGACCGAAACGTGGCAACCACTATTAGCCTCTAAAACCAATTGACAAGGTCACACAATTTTGAATAAGCACTTGAATTGTAAGCATCAATCGTAACCTAACAAACATTTTTTTTTTGTCTAGAGAGCTAAATTTCCGTAGTTAAAGGAGATAGGGGTATCTTATATTTTTCTTTAATTTATTTCATCATAATTTTAATGGGCGGACTCACATGTAAGTGAGGAGGCAATTGCCTCCAAGTTCTGCTTTAATCACACTTATTAAATGATAGAATTGACTAAATTTGTATAATGCTACTTTATAAATCAAGATAGTACAAATTAGTTTATGCATTAAATTTTTTATTAAAAAAATATTTTTGTTTTATTCCAAAAGTGAAACAGTCTTCACAAGTCTTATGCTCATAATTTGGTTAAAAAACTTAATTCTATTTGTTATACCTTTCGATTTAAAGAGTAAGAAATGCTCTTTTCAACGTAGGACTAAACTTTTTTATGTGTGAATAATAATTGTGATACCTAACACAGGAACCACCAAAAACTCTCTCTGCCTGTTGTTGTTTTATTTTTCAAAAATTTAAACGCGTTCCAATCAATTCCTAGTATTTTCAAATTGAACACCTCTTCTTCAAAATTTACAAACATGCAATCTTAACTATGCCTTATAAGGTGTATTCTATTTTTTAAAAATCAAAATAATAGTATCACAAAAGCTAAAATACTGGCACTTTTTATGTGATATGAAAGATTTGGGTGGTATAAATATAAAAAATAAAGTTTAAATGTTAGACATGTAAATAGACAAGAATCCTGCGGTATGTACGTAAATGCTACTTTATTAAAATAGATAGTTTTTCATACTTCTAACATATATTTAAATTAAAAAAAATCTTTTTTATTTGTGATATCTGAGCTAAAAAATAAAAAAATTTGAGGTAAAATTATAATTAATGTGAATGTGTAAATTTATTTATTGATTGTTTGACATAAACTTATTTATAAGTTTTTTAAATAAACTTTTGATAATTAGTGAAAGCTGCATATATAATTATAATTAATTTAATTTTTATCAAATTTATCTCCTAAAAAATAATGTTGATTCCCTCATAATTTTATAACAGATGTTTTATGGCAGCTATTCTAATGTAAAGTGAGAGGAGTGAAGGGAAAACATCCCATTATTTTTTTTTAATAAAAACTACTCCATCTTGTTTATGACAATTCTTTCCCTCACTGAATCAAGTCTTGACTTCATAGGTGTTCCTTATTTTGCGCGAGAGAAAACAGTAGTAAAATGACGCTACTGCAGTCCAAGAAATATTTAGTGACCCTTGAAAGGCCATTGGCCCCGCCATGATTGTGATCCATATGAGCTCATATATATTTGGTCCATAACCTAAAGCTCGTTCAAAGGTTGCTACCGGCGGAGGTTGCTAATAATCTTTAAATTGATAGCTTATAGCTAAAGCTGTAATCAAACCAAATGGAACCGAATACATATTAAACGGCCTAGTCTTACTATAAGTAATTCTTGTACAGCCCAAGCTTAAACCAAGCTTTACATTTGTTCATATTTAAGTTTTAACCTATTTAAATTTTTATAATCATATCTAACTTGCTTGACTTATTTATATCAATTAAATGAATAATTTAATGAGTAATGAAAAAGCTATAAATTCAAATAAATATTTATATTTTCATAAAAAAAAAGTCAATCATCTAGCCCCTTTCAATATTTTTTTAGTTATCCTTTTGTTAGAATTTTTAAGAAACTTTCCATATCCAAAATAGTTAATATATTTTGGTTATTATTGTTTATATTGTTATTATAGGTTGATTCACTCTCGTTTACCACAAAAGAGGTAGTTTGGGCATTTTTGTTGCAACAAAAATAGCTATGCCTAAGATATCGAGAAAGAGATAATAATATAGGCTACAAGGTTGCTCTATTCAACTAAAGAATTGTAGAAAAATAAAAGTCTTGTGAAAGACAAATAGAAGTTTTTAGTTAAAATGTCTAAGTCAGAAGCACAAAAAGATTGAAACATTATGTTGAAAGAATCAACAAAGAATATCGGTAGTTTATCAACACATTTAAAATCACTACAAAAGCAAGTTCCATTCTTTAAGTGATGAAACCTACGAGGTTCCCTCACAATAACCTCTCGGCGGACAAGCTTAGAAATGAGTTTTGTTGCTCTATGACAACCATAAAACACCCTAATGTTCCCGGTGTATAAAATACTTCTTTCGAGGAAAAAAAACAGCTATGGCAAGCCTCAACTATGATGCCAAAGTATGTTTCCATTAACTGAAGCCCGACTTCATAAAATACTGAGCTAATATATGGGATATATCCAAATTCCTTTCGACTCTGTCTTAACTCTTCCCTCCTAAAACCTGTAAATTTCCGAATCCAAGTCAAACTAACGTTAACCATATGGTTTTCCCAATCCATTTGTCATGCAAAGCGCACACCCTTTTTACATCATGCCTTATTTTCTCTTTTGCATAAATTTGGAGAGGGAGATGTAAACACCAATGCCTAGAGACCTGAGGTTGTAAGCATGGCGAGTAGAATTTATGTCTGTTGAACATTGTGAGGATCTGGCAAGTGGAAAGAAGTGTAGCCCAGACATCAACAACTGGTTGTAGCACTTCCATGTCAAGTATTAGCTTACATGATTCGTCAAAATGCCAAATTATTCAAGAAGATCAACCCTGCAGGAGTAGTGCTCTATAGAAGCAATGATTGCATGCTGATGTCACATTTGGAGAACAATTTCCTTCCAATTATCAACTAATCCTGAATGACCGCATGTTGATAGAGCTGTGGTGAAAGTTACTTTGTCTGTTTTTATTCCTTTCCCCATCATTTGATTGAAGAAAGCAACAACTTTCTCACCCCTTCCATGAGTCCATAGGCAGAAACCATTGCACTCTAAGAGATGATATTCTTTATGGGCGTCTCATCGAAAAGAGCGAGATAAACAACTACACTTAGCATACATTTCTATAAGACCAGTTCCAATGGAAACCACAAATAAATCACTAGATTTTGATCCATGAAAAAAATACCTATTTTTATGCCTTGATTTTTATCAATTTCTAAGGATATTATACTTTAATGAAAGATATTTTGTGTTTTTGTATGTAGGTGATGAAAAAAGGTCCAAAAAAGGAAAAAGAGTGAAAAAGGAGCAAAAATGAGCAAAAATGGAGCAAAATACAAGAATTATAAAAAATTATGGCCTGGCGCCTAGGCGCCAGAAGTTGGCGCCTAAGCGCCAGTCTCGATACGTAAGCCGTCAAGTTTTCGACGACTTTGGACGATTATTTTGACGAGTGAGCGGTTATTGGATATTCTAGAAGACCGCAGTTGTTCCTCGATAATAGGACATGTGATACATTGCATTTGGACGCTCCAAAACAGCTTTAATCGCAAAGAGGTGCGAGCCAAAGTGAAGAGGTGCGAAGAACTGGACGCGGTGTCCGGCGCCTAGGCACCATACAGACCTTCTAGAAGATTCATTGAATTTGGACATGTTTTAAAGAGGTGCCTCAAGGCAACCCTTGAAGCCTATAAATAGGAGTCCACTCCTTCAGAAAAATTCGCCCCCTATTGTATTCTCTATCTCTTAGCCACTTTAGGATCTCTCATCCTTAGAGAGAGAAATTTAGGGCCACTTTTATTTAGTTTAGTGAGTTTATTTTCAAGTTGTTGCATCTGGAGTTCATTACACTGTGGAGTCAGTAGGAATCAGAAGATCTGTAGAAGAATTATTTGAGATAAGTATTTTATTTTTGATTCAAAGTTTATTTATTATGTTTTGATGTTTATATTCAATGTGTTCCGAGTAGTTAGTTTACTTTCTTCCTTTAATTATGAGAAGATAAATAAGATAACATAAAATTTGATGGAGAATAGAAAATCAAAATATTTTCAAAATATTGTGATGATATTAATACCTAATCTTACTTTACTTTTTAAATTTGCCATTTAAATTGTTAAAACCTATTGAAAAGTTTTGAGACCTAGAAGGAGAAGAACTCTTAACTTGTAGATGTCACATGAATCCTTGGGTAGTCGAAGGTCTTGCGCGGGTTATTCAATGTGAAATGCAAATAAATAGGAAGATAAGATTTAAAGGGCGTAGAATTAATAAGTTTTTAGAGTGACAGACTAAATTCTTAAAATTTGATTTATAGATAACGAAAGGGTCACTAGTAGGGCCGACCATAGCCACCCTTGGACATCTAGTAGTGTGAGCCTAGATTAACAAATTCTACTAACAATACATCCGGACCTGATCTGTAGATTAGCCAATGTTCTTTGCGCCTGGATCAAAGCGTAAAGAATATGAATGCTTCTATTTGGCACAATACCATTAAAGAGATTCTCCAATGAATATTAAATTATCTTAAAAATCTTGGATTAATAGAAAGGAAGAAAGTTGTTTGTTTTATATTATTTTCACAAAATCATTTTCTTATTGTTGTTTTCTTTATCTGCATCTAGTAAATTAAAAGTAATTGATAGTTAGATTAAAATACAAAAAGATTTTGAAATACAATATTTAAAAATTTATTACCATTTTTCCACGTGGGATCGATACTGGGGTCTTTGTTTCAAAGCCCTTTATTACTTGAAACGATACGTATACTTGCGTAGTACCCAAAAAGTATATAAAATATTTTCCTTTAAAATTATATTTTGCTATATATACATATATTTCAAAAGTATTAATCCTAACGGCCTAACATTCAGTAGAAATCAAGTTTTATTTAATACTATTGCCGTAAATTAAAATTTGGTACACATCTATATAGCAAGTTATTTCGGGTCAAGTGTTTCAAGCCTTTGCCAAAAATTAAATTTTCTAGCAGTGGTAACAAATTATTGTATTTGGAAATACAAAAATCAGACCAAGTTTTTGGCGCCGTCGCCGGGGAAAATATGGAAAATTTATAGATTTTTAAATATTATATTTCCAAAAACATAAAAAAATATAATATTATAAAATAAAATAATAAAAAAAAATTTTATTCCTTGCTTTATTTTCTTTTTTTGTGCGTAGTTTTGGTTCTGAAGGATTAATACCTTTAGATTCTGAACTAGAAAAAAAAAATTAGAAAAGTTAAAAAGGGAAAACAAATTCAAAAATTTCAAGGAACGACTACTTTACAAAATCCAATTGAACTTAATGATCAAAATGTTTATAAACCATTAAGGGATTATGCTAACCCTACAGTTGATGAACTTCATGGTAGTATTCAAATACCCACTGTAGATGCTAATTCTTTTGAACTTAAACCGTCAATTATTCAAATGGTGCAAAACATTAAATTTGGTGGAACACCAAATGAGGATCCAAATTTACACTTTGTTAGTTTTTTAGAACTTTGTGCTACCTTTAAATATAACAATGTTTCTGATGATGCTATTAGACTTAGACTCTTTCCTTTTTCCTTAAGAGATAAAGCAAAGATGTGGTTAAACTCATGAGCAACTGGTTCTATTAAAACATGGGCTGAAATGACACAAAAATTCCTTGCTAAATATTTTTCTCCTTCTAAAACTGTTAAATTAAGAAATGATATTATTTCGTTTAGTCAATTTGACGGGGAGACAATATATGAAACTTGGGAAAGATTTAAAGAAATATTAAGAAAATGTCCTCATCATGCTTTACCTGATTCGTTAATTATTCAAACATTTTACAATGGATTAATTGGATCTTTAAAATCAATTATTGATGCTGTTATTGGAGGTTCTTTAATGTCTAAATCATTTGAAGAAGCTTACACTTTAATTGAAGAAATGGCTAATAACAATTTTCAATGGCCTTCCGAAAGGATTAATCCTAAAAAGATGGCAAGTATTCACGATAATGAAGCCTTTTCTATCCTAGCTTCACAAGTAGCAGACGAATGTCTAAAAAATTAGATAATTTTGCAATTAATATTTCACATAATAACTCTGCTAATATCGAAGATTCTCAAACTATTGAAACTTTACAAGCTATTGCAAGTAAAAATAATCCTTATTCAAATTATTATAATCCTAGGTGGAAAAATCATCCTAATTTTAACTGGAATAATTCACAACAACAATGGGGTAATAATCAATTTCATCCCACTAGAAATTGGAATAATCAAGTTAATCTAAATTATAAACCTCCTGGATTTAATAATCAACAGAAAAAGTTATCAATAGAAGAATTAATTTTACAAACGAATAATCAATTACAAAATCAAAATACTGCTATTCGTAATATCGAAAATCAAATGGGGCAAATTGCTACTTTAATTAATAACGAACTCGTAGGAACACTTCCTAGTAATGTTGAAATTAATCCAAAGGAAATCGAAAAAGAACATGAACATGTTAAGGTCATGTGCAACTTAGAAGTGGAAATGAATTAAAAGAAAGAATGCAGAATGAAATTGAAAAAGAGATTGAGGTTGAAGAGATCGAAAAACCTAAAGAAACTCTCCCTCCTAGTCAAGATTAGACTGTTATACCTATTAATGTGGAAGTTGAAAAACCACCACCACCTTTTCCTCAAAGACTTAAACAGTAGAAACTTGATCATCAATTTTCTAAGTTCTTTGAAATTTTTAAGAAACTTACTATTAACATACCTTTTGCTGAAGCTTTGGAACAAATGCCAACTTATGCAAAATTTATGAAGGATATTTTAAGCAAGAAACAAAAATTTGAAGCTTTTGAAACTATTGCATTAAGTGAAGAATGCAGTGCAATAATTCAAAAGAAATTACTTGAAAAGCTTAAGGATCCTGGAAGTTTCACTATACCTTGTGCTATTGGAGAAAAATTTTGTGGAAAAGCTTTATGTGATTTAGGAGCAAGTATTAATCTCATGCCTTTTTCTATTTTTCGAAGATCGAATTTAGGAGAGATTACTCCCACCATCGTAACCCTTCGCTTAGTCGATAGTTCTATCAGTTATGCTAAAGGAGTTATAGAGGATGTCCTTGTTAAAGTGGATAAATTTATCTTCCCTGTAAATTTCATCGTACTTGATATGGAAGAAGATAAAGAGATACCTATTATTTTAAGAAGACCTTTTCTAGCTACCAAACGAGCTATGATTGCTGTGTAAAAGGGAGAATTAACCATGAGAGTTAATGATCAAGAGATTAAATTCAATGTTCTTAAATCAATGAAGTACTCTGATAAAGAGAAATGTTATCAAATGGATATAATTGATTATTTAATTGAGTAACATTATCAAGAAAAATGTAAAGTCATTTCTGAAGAAAAATTTGAATTTTTAACTGATAAAAATGAAGAAGTAAAAGAAGAAGAGACTCATTTTATTAAAGATAACTGGGAAACTTTAGACATAACTCAAAATGATATACTTTTACCATCAATTAAAAAAGCCCCTAAACTGGAATTAAAAATATTACCTTCACATTTAAAATATGCGTTTCTTGAAAATTCGTTAACTTTACCTGTTATTATTTCTTCTGAACTGAATAAAGATCAAGAAGAAAAATTACTAGGTGTGTTAAAGAATTATAAGAAAGCTTTTTGTTGGACTATTGCTGATATAAGGGGAATAAGCCATTCCATTTGTATGCATAGAATTTTAATGGAAGAAAATTTTAAACCTACTATTGAATCGCAAAGAAGATTAAATCCTATCATGAAAGAGGTTGTTAAAAAAGAAATTGTTAAGTGGTTTGATGCTGGTATTATTTATCCTATTTCGGATAATCAATGGGTAAGTCCTATTCATTGTGTTCCGAAGAAAGGAGGTGTAACTGTCATTGTCAATGATAAAAATGAATTAATTCCTACAAAACAAATTACTGGATGGCGAATTTGTATTGATTATAGGAAATTAAATGACGCCACTAGAAAGGATCATTTTCCTTTACCTTTCTTGGATCAAATGCTCGATAAACTAGCTGACACCCATATTTCGTTTTCCGGATGGATATTCTGGTTATCATCAATTACTTATTGCTCCCGAGGACCAAGAGAAAACAACATTTACATGTCCTTATGGAACCTTTGCTTTTAGAAGAATGTATTTTGGTTTATGTAATGCACCTGCAACTTTTCAAAGATGTATGATGTCAATATTTTGTGATTTGATTGACAAAGGAATTGAAATATTCATGGACGATTTTTCAGTTTTTGGAACTTCTATTGAATCTTGTTTGGAAAATATTTCCAAAGTTCTGAAAAAATGTGAAGAAACAAACTTAGTTCTTAATTGGGAAAAATATCAATTCATGGTCACAGAAGGCATTATACTTGGTCACAAAGTTTCACAAAAAGGGATGAAAGTAGATCAAGCGAAAGTGAAAATTATTGCTGAATTGCAACCACCTACTATTGTTACTGATGGGAGAAGTTTTCTAGGTCATGCTAGATTTTATAGAAGATACATAAAAGATTTTTCTAAAATTGCTAAACTTCTTTGTCATTTATTGGAAAAAGATGCGAAATTTGAATTTAACAAAGAATATATTAATGCTTTTAATATTCTAAAAGAAAAACTAATAACTGCACCTATCATTATTGCACCTAATTGGAATAAATCTTTTGAATTAATATGTGATGCAAGTGATTTTGCAATAGGAGCTGTATTAGGACAAAAATATGAGAAGGTTTTCAAAGTTGTATATTATGCTAGTAAAACTCTCACTGAAACACAAAGAAATTACACTACCACTGAGAAGGAGCTTCTAGCTATAGTATATGTCTTTGATAAATTTAGACCTTATCTTCTTGGTACTAAATGCATAGTTCATACTGATCATTCTGCTATTAAATATCTAATATCTAAGAAGGATTCTAAACCTAAATTGATAAGATGGGTTTTACTTCTACAAGAATTTGATTTTCAAATAGTAGATAGAAAAGGAACTGAAAACCAAATTGCTGATCATTTGTCTATAATTAAAAATGATATTATTTCGGAAGAAAATATAAATGAGAAATTTCCTGAAGAATCTTTATATGTTATTCAAGGATGCAAAACACTTGGTATGCTCGATATTGTTAACTATTTAGTTAGCAATATTTTACCTTATGAATTGGATAACAAATTTATTAAGAAATTTAAATATGATGCTAAATCTTATATTTGGGAAGATCCTCATTTATTTAAATTGGAAGAGATTCTATAATTCGAAGATGTGTACCTTATGAGGAAACTTTTGCTATTATTCAAAAATGTCATGATTCCGATTTTGGAGGACACTTTGGCATAGATAAAAGTGCATTTAAAATTTTAAATTCTAGATTTTATTGGCCTACCTTATTTAAAGATGTGAGACATTATGTAAAAACATGTGATCGATGTCAAAGGATGGGAAATATATCTAGGAAGGATGAAATGCCTTTAAACTATATATTGAAAGTTGAAATTTTTGATATATGGGGTTTATACTTTATGGGACCATTTGTTCCATCATATGAAAAAACTTGTATTTTATTAGCAGTTGATTATGTTTTAAAGTGGATTGAAGCTGTTGCTTTACCAAACTGTGATTCCAAAAGTGTTTCTAAATTCTTAAAGAAAATGATATTTTCAAGATTTGGAATGCCTAAGGTAATTATCACCGATGGTGGAAGTCATTTCGGGAATGTAAGAATTCAATCATTACTACAAAAATTTGGAATCAAACATAGAATTGCAACTGCTTATCACCCACAAACAAGTGGAATGGTTGAAGTATCAAACAGAGAAGTTAAAAGAATTTTAAAGAAGACTGTTAATCCTAAAAGAACTGATTGGGTTGATATACTTGATTCTGCATTATGGGCTTATAGAACACCTTATAAGACACCAATCAGAATGTCACCTTACCGGTTAATTTATGGTAAACATTGTCACTTACCTGTTGAACTTGAACATAAAGCTTATTGGGCGATAAAGGAGTTTAATTTTAATTTGAATGAAGCAGGAGAAAAGCAATTATTGCAAATGAATGAGATGGAAGACATAAGAAATGAATCATATGAAAATACAAGGATTTATAAAGAAAAAATGAAGTTGTTACATGATAAAAAAATTTCAGGAATATTTTTTTAGCCTGGACAAGAAGTATTACTGTTTAATTCTCATTTAAAACTTTTTCTTGGAAAATTAAGATCTAAATAGATAGGACCCTATATAATTGAGAAAGTATACCATTATGGAGCTGTGGATATTAAAGACCCCAAAACAGGAAAAATTTTTAAAGTAAATGGATTAAGATTGAAGCCTTATTTGGGAGATATTAAAATGATTTATCAAGAGGCTTATAAATTGAGTCAACCTGATTAAAGATTTATTTAAGTCGGGCTGACGACGTTAAACCAAGCACTTTGTGGGAGGCAACCCATAATTATCTTTTGTTTTGAGTGTTTTTATGTTTTTAATGTAAGGATATGCCTTGATCTTGACTAATTTTATATTACTTTAGAAAAATTTGATGCTTATAAGTCTTTGTTGACTTAAGCTCGAAGATTATTTTGAAGTATGAAAGATTTAGAAATTGGATCACTCTATTCTAAATATGAGTAAAAAGGAGATCAAGTTAACATTCATTATGATTGCTTATAATTTGTGTTAATGAGTCTAGATTACTCTTACCAATATAATTTACCTATCTTGGAAAATGAAACTTTGAAATTTGACGATTAGGCGAAACAGAGTTGAACATAGTTCCGGTGCCTAGGCGCCAAGATTCGGCGCCTAAGCGCCCAAGTTAAACTATGTATCAATATGTCCGGCGCCTAGGCGCCAGATTTGGCGCCTAAGTGCCACGGTTACTGGGCCGTGCAAAAATCGAAAATTTTCAATTTTTCACATGATTTTCACCTTTAAATAAACCCATCTTCATCCCTAACCATCAAGCAATTAAAGTTACATCCATTATACTTCATTTTTGAGAGATTTGAGAAATTTTTGAAGAAATGGAAGGAAGAAATCTTGGAGAAGAGGCTAGGGACAAGATCTCAAAGGATCCTCAACCCTACTTCAATGGTTTCATTGTGGTAAGTTTAGAGAAAATTTCTAGTCGCTTGGATAAGTTTGAAGCGGAGTTTAAAAGCATTGGAGATCACCTTCATGAGATGTTTCATCAAATTGAACATCTAGAATGGCAGATGAAACTTTAATTTGATCATTTTGCTGCTTATCAAGATGCTCAAGTTGAAATGTATGCGACGAATAAGTGGATTGATGAAAAGATGGCTACTGATTTCCCGAGAGCGTTAGTGTTCTTTCCAAGTGGAATACACAATTTCACTTGTGAAGATTAGAGTATTCTGGTAATTAGATCGTTATTATCTGGTTTGTTGAGTCGTTTTATCGATGTAGTGAATCGATTGTATTTGTGTATTTGCTTTCATGTTCAATGTGTGTTGTTTTTGCTTAGAAATTGTTGTGTTTGATTGTGTATTAGGAACTTGAATCAAGTATGATACTTATATGGAATATATTGAGCCAATATTGAAGATTATAAATGGAATTTGGTGAAGTTTGATTTAAACTTTATGTTTGATTGGTGGATTTAATATTTAATTTTTAAAATTTTTGGAAAATGTTTTGGAAGTTAGAAATTGAAGCCCTACTCTAATGTGAGTAATTGGAAGTTGAATTTATGAATTTTGGTGGAAAATTAAATTTTAAAATAATTTTTTGTGAAAGGCGAGTCTAGCGCCTAGGCGCCAGAATTCGGCGCCTACGCGCCGGTTCGGCCTGTACCCGAAAAATTCCTTAAATACCCCCAAAAGCCATTATCGACGCCTAAGCCTTCTTCTTCCTCCATTTTTCATGAAAAACAACTTTTAGAATCCATTTTGAGGTCAAAACATCAAGGATTTGGGCGCGAAACCACTCAATTTCTTCGTCTCAAGGTCAGATCTACACTCTAAACCATTTATTTTCGATTTTCACCTTAGATTTCCCTAGGTTTTTCTAAGAACCGAAATTTTGAAAAAAATTTTGATTTTTAGTGATTTCTTTGGATTTTTAAACTTATTTTAAGTTTTCTAAACTTAAAAAGAGTTTAAATTTTTTATTCCTAAATTTGTTCTTGTTTTCTTTCACATTTAGATGGCTCTGAAATCTAAACGCGGGAAGGCACGAGACAACTTCAATAGCAGCAAATTTTCTACTGCGGCTGCACATTTTCAATTCCACGAATTTGCGACGTCGAGGAAGTTCATTTCAGAACGAAGTTTCTATTATCCAGGGGAGATGATTGAAAACACTATCGTTGCGCACAACTGGCAACGATTCTGTTATTTCACTGTTGTTGCTGTTATCCTTATAGTTCGAGAGTTTTATGCGAATTTTCTGGATGCCAAAGATTATGAAGTTTTTTTCAGAGGTGTCGGAGTAGGATTTACTCCTGAAAGAATCAATGTATTTTATGGCCTACCACCGACTATAGAGTGCCACTATTCTGGATTATCTCCATCTGAGGGAGATTTGGATATGATCATTGCTTATTTGATCGATCGTACTCGGATCTTGGAAGATCGGGAACGGAAAAAGGGTAAACTTCATATCCTCCAAGTTAAATGGTATTTCTAAAGCATGGAACTATTTTATTTCTGCAAGATTGTTACCTTCCAACCACCTGAGTGAAGTGACTAGAGATCGAGCGATCTTAAACTACTGCATTCAGGAAAGGAAGCATATTGATGTCGGTAGTATTATTTATGATTCTTTGGATTCTACTGCAAGATCCAGCACTTATGTTGGACTGGGATTCCCATCTCTGATTTATTCATTATGTATTAGCAATGGAGTCACTGCAGATATTCTGAGGAAAGGTTGAAGACTACTAAGCCGATTGGTCAGGAGAGCATTACCATATATGATCGTCTTCGAGGGAAGAGATCGACCGATCCTTCTTCTTCGTACCCACTCCGTGCAGACCTTCTACTTCCCGACCTTCTACTTCGCCGAGCCACCATCGAGTTTCGGGAGTCGATGCATGATCGGCTTATAGAGCGACGAGCAGGAGTTATTTCAAACTCACTGCGGTGGTTGATACTATTGATAGGAAACTCGATCATTTATTCGACTATACCCGCAGGAAGAGTAGCTATGATGCCGAGTATGATGAAGCCCTCGTCGATTTCCGAAGGGTGAGCATGATGTTACTTTCCCTACTTTTCCTAGTTTCACACCATTTGTTGATCCTAAGGATGTTGAGTTTTCCTTTAGTGACGATGATGATGATGAGGCTACAGCCAGTGACTAGTAGTTGATAGATCTCTTCGTTGTGCTACTTTGTTGTTAGTTTGTTTTGTTTAGTTTGTTTGTTTAGTTTGATGTTTGATGTATGTTGATTTGTTTATGTACCTGTTTGGATTGATTAGTGTTAAGATTCTGTTGTTAGAGTATTCTTAGTATATTGTGTTTGAGACTGAGATTAGAGTTAATTTATGATATGTTTATTTCGATCTCATCGTTTAGTAATTAGTAATTTTGCTCTCGCTTTTATTTTGTTTTAAATTTAGTATAATCATAAAAATTAGCCTGCTTACTTTTTATACCTACTTCAATTTTATCTTTATTATTCATAGAAGCATGAGTAGAAGTAATTTTTTCTTTTTAAGATCATTTTTACATACTTATAAAAATTTCCTTTTTAAAAATTATGATTTACATTCTCTCATACTTTCAATTTGTCATAGTATATCAAAACTTAAGTTTGGGGGAAGGGAAAATACATTCAAATTTAAATTTTATTTGTCCTTAAAGAGCTAATATTTTCTTAAAATAAAAACTTTTTAACATAACTTAAGGAATGAAGAATCTATTTAAGATCACTTTTATTTTTGAAATTATAAACAATTTAGTGAACTTAACCAAAATTTTAATAACTTTGATTGATTTTAAGAATAGAATTATTTAACTTAAAGAAGAATAAGATTAAGGAATTTTTCTATTCATGGTAGAAATAATTGAATTTTAGAAGTATTAAGTAATAAAAAATTATCACTTGAAAAAAGAAAAGATTGAAAATCTTTTTGAATTTTTATTCATGTTATAATAATTAAAGTGGAAATGTATAAGTTTTGAAAATATAAGTTAAGGATAGTGAAGTTCAAAATCATTAACAGGCTATCCAGATATAGTAATCATCTCTATATAAAAAGAAGAAAAAAAAGAGAAAAAAAAAAGAAAAAGAGAAGAGAGGAGAAGCTTGAGGAAATACCTAATAAAAAATTGGCTTCACTTGAATTATCTTATAGAAGGAAAACTAGTTACATATTTTACTTAATTTTTATGCATGAATCTTTATTTAAGAAAGGTTTTTCAAGAAGATCTTTTTCTTGTAAATAATCTATGAGATCTTAATATAATAAACTTCTATTATTTTCAAAATGGATGAAAAATTTGAAATCTTATGATTTGGTAGTTGAATATTCTTTAAATTCTTAAAATTAAACCTAGTTAGTGAAATTGAGTTAATAATTTACTAAAGACTTTATAAAATCAAAAATTATAAGGAATCTTAAATATTTATCTTTTATTCCAAAGGTTATACATTTTATATAGTAAAAAAGGTTACTTGAGGACAAGTAACATTTAAGTTTAGGGGATTTTGATCCATGAAAAAATACCTAATTTTATGCCTTGATTTTTATCAATTTCTAAGGATATTATGCTTTAATGAAAGGTATTTTTCTATTTTTGGATGTAGGTGATGTAAAAAGGTCCAAAAAAGGAAAAAGAGTGAAAAAGGAGCAAAAATGAAGCAAAATACAAGAATTATAAAAAATTATGGCCTGGCGCCTAGGCGCCAGAAGTTGTCACCTAAGCGCCAGACTCGATACAGAAACTGTCAAGTTTTTGACGACTTTTGGACTGTTAATTTGACGGAGTGAGCGGTTATTGGATATTCTAGAAGACTGGCAGTTATTCCTTGATAATAGGACATGTGATACATTGCATTTAAATGCTCCAAAACGGTTTTAATCGCGAAGAGGTGCGAGCCAAAGGGAAGAGGTGCGAAGAACTAGACAGAACTTCTAGAAGATTCGTTGAATTTGTACATGTTTTGAAGAGGTGCCTCGAGGCAACCCTTGAAGCCTATAAATAGGAGTCCACTCCTTCAGAAAAATTTGCCCCCTATTGTATTCCTTATCTCTTAGCCACTTTAGGATCTCTCATCCTTAGAGAGAGAAATTTAGGGCCACTTTTATTTAGTTTAGTGAGTTTATTTTCAAGTTGTTGCATCTGGAGTTCATTACACTGTGGAGTCAGTAGGAATCAGAAGATCTATAGAAGAAGTATTTGAGATAAGTATTTTATTTTTGATTCAAAATTTATTTATTATGTTTTGTTGTTTATATTCAATGTGTTCTGAGTAGTTTGTTTACTTTCTTTCTTTAATTATGAAAAGATAAATAAGATAATATAAAATTCTATGGAGAATTGAAAATCAAAATATTTTCAAAATATTGTGATGATATTAATACCCTATCTTACTTTACTTTTTAAATTGGCCATTTAAATTGTTAAAACCTGTTGAAGAGTTTTGAGACCTAGAAGGAGAAGAACTCTTAACTTGTAAATGTCACATGAATTCTTGGGTAGTCCAAGGCCTTACGCGGGCTATTCAAGATGAAGTGCAAATAAATAGGAAGATAAGATTTAAGGGCGTAGAATTAATAAGTTTTTAGAGTGACAGACTAAATTCTTATAATTTGATTTATAGATAAAGAAAGGGTCACTAGTAGGGCCGACCATAGCCACCTTTGGACATCTAGTAGTGTGAGCCTAGATTAACCCATTCTACTAACAATACATCCGGACCTGATCTGTAGATTAGCCAACGTTCTTTGCGCCTGGATCAAAGGGTAAAGAATAAGAATGTTTCTATTTGGCACAATACCATAAAAGAGTTTCTCCAACGAATATTAAATTATCTTAAAAATCTTGGATTAATTGAAAGGAAGAAAGTTGTTTGTTTTATATTATTTTCACAAAATCATTTTCTTATTATTGTTTTCTTTATCTCGCATCTAGTAAATTAAAAGTAATTGATAGTTAGATTAAAATACAAAAAGATTTTGAAATACAATATTTAAAAATTTATTACCATTTTCCCCGTGGGATCGATATTGGGGTCTTTGTTTCAAAGCCATTTATTACTTGAAACTATACGTATACTTGCGTAGTATACAAAAAGTATATAAAATATTTTCCTTTAAAATTATATTTTGCTATATATACATATATTTCAAAAGTATTAATCAGTAACGGCCTAGCATTTAGTAGTAATCAAGTTTTATTTAATGCTATTGTCGTAAATTAAAATTTGGTACACATCTATATAACAAGTTATTCCGGGTCAAGTGTTTCACGCCTTTGCCAGAAATTAAATTTTCTAGCAGTGGTAACAAATTCTTGTATTTGGAAATACAAAAATCGGGTCATTTACTAAGATGGGCTTTTAAATTTTTTCCCAAGTGCAAAGCTGAAAGCTGACCGCAAGTTACTAATATTGTTAGAAGGATAACTATATCAAGGGAGATACCTTCATAATCATTTGATGGAAAAGGTTAAAGCTTTCTAAGGCATTACCATTTCTAGCACAACCAATGATCATGGTTTTCATGAAACAATGTTACTCGTTTTCATCATTTCAAATACTCTTTCAGTTGCATCTAAAAAGTTAGATTTTACATAGACATCAAAAAGAACATTTGACAAAAGACTATTGAACTCAATACCATTTTGAAGACAACAAGAATAAATCGCCTTCTCAAGGCTTAATGTTCCCAAATAAAAAAAAGCAGACAATACACCAAGAAAACTAGTTTGGTCACATCCTAATCCATCTAAAATCATATCTGTGAAAATTGATAAACTCTTTTCTGGATGACCATTATACACATAACTTGAAATAAGTGTATTCCATGAAGTTATGTCTCAAATAAATGTTCTATCAAACATCTTTTCAACATTTTTTATGTCATAAAATTTGAAATACATTGAAAGGAGAGAATTATTCACATATGCATTGGCATGCTAACCAATAAGAATTACCTCACAATGAATCCTTCTGCCCACTTCTTCAAGCAAGAGATCACCACAGGCCATAGGGACAAATTAGTTAGTAAAATTATCCACTTTTATGCCAAAAGCAATCATCTCCCGATATATAAGTAAGGCATCAAGAGGAAATCCACTCAATGAAAATCCTCTTATCATCGTATTCTGTTAAAAGAAGCTTTTTAACGAAATACCATTGAAGGTTATCATGACTTCTTACATTTTATCAGATGTAGCATAAAAAGGTGGAAATTTTAGTGGCAAGATAAGTGTTATCGATGAATACACCAGTAATTGTGGGAATTTTTATTGATGGGGTCATCGATGGATCTCGAAATACTTTTAACAAAATGATCAGATAAAGCACTCAAAGAATAATATACTATCTTGAAAGATATAGATATTACCTTAGAATAGATATAATAATTTAGTTAAGAAAAATCTTTAAGATTTATGGATCCATGAAACTAGGTTTATTCTTCTCTTTCCTTACGGGGATAAGATAAAGTTCATATTAATTCTAGCGTCAGGTATCCTTGTGAGGGGGCTCCCTCATATTTAATTATATCTCAAGAATTACCTTTGAGAAAACTCTCTATTAAAGTTTTTCCTTATATATTTCCTATTCATTAATGGATATTTATCGGATAAACAAGATTTGATGACTTTGATGAACTATAAATAAGCAGATTGGTTGGTTTCTCTTCAATTCCAAAATGGTTTATAGTCAGGGTTGAGCCCAATAGTTGACAGTTGAAGTGATAATTTAGAGTTTGAATCAATGGATCAGTTTTGAGAGACTATTTGGATTTGATTGTATCTTGAGTGGATTAGATTTGGAATTAGGTCTAAATAAGTTTGAAGTTAAGTTTGGATTGGAATGAATTGGATTGGTTGAGATTGATTTAGGATTTAAATTGATAAGGTTTGGATCAGATTGAGATATAGGTTTAAATAAAGTTTTATGTTTTATTTGTTTTAAAAGAGCTAAATTGGATAAATTGAGTTAAGTTTAATTTAATTAAGAGGAATTAATTTAATAGATATCCTAATATAAGGGTAGGAAAATAGACATGATTTCTAGATGGAGGTGTGAAGTGGTACTGCGACAACTATAACTACAGCCCTAACGCTAGTGTACATGTCACTTTATAATAAGGGGCTATTTGAGTCCAGGTTATCAAACCCAGCAGGAGCGAGGTAGTTAAACTTAAGAAAAGCTCTAGCCTACTAAAATTATTTTTAGGTTGGAATAGAAACTAGTTTTAAGTTGTGCTTATTAACCCTATTAATTTACCACTAATCTTATTGGTTTACTCCTAAAGAAACTCTACAAACTCTAATTAAACTAGTGAAAATCAAGTTATAAAACTACCCTCCATTGTAATGATCTAAGTAGTGTGTAGGAACATAATACTTTAAATTGCAAATTTGACTAATGACAAATAGAAGTAATTCTCTTCTTTGCTCTCTCTCGAGTGCTTAAAGAAGTTTGGTTAAACTAGTTTTAATTCCTTAGACCCCAATTTGAACCCATTAATAATTATTTTCTTATTTATTTACATCTTCCTACAGTTTACGTTTGTTTCATAACCTATAATTTGAAGTGACCTTCCTTGTTGTTCATGTCATAGCCCTCTCGAGTCATTATAGGTACACAACAAATTTTAGCAAATAATTTGACCAGAATGATAAGTAAATGAAAATCAGAAAGAAAATTATCACATTAAAGATTAAAAACCAATTTTAAAATGCATTCTTATATTTATACACAACTTACTTATCCATTACAAGAGAAAGGTAAGAATTCTACTCACTAAGCATAGAAGAAACACCACCTAACTTCTTGCAAATAAACCAAATCCACTAGGATTGTGTATGTAGAAAAGTACAATACCAAAGAGTTCACAATATTTAACTTTTTCTCTTTACAAAATACTATAAAAGCTTCCCCATAGGATCTCCCAATCCTTACTGCAAGGTTGAGTATCTCCTCCCAAATACAACCCTCAATTCTCACCAATATCTTACAACAAATATCAAAGAAAATGCAAAATCACTCCCCCCCCTCCTCCCCTCCTCCTCCTCCTCCTCCCCCACACCCGCCCCCACCCACACACACACACACACACACACAAACTTAATTTTTAGCATATATAAAAATGTAAAACATGAATATAAGAAGGGAGAGAATATCTCTAGAATAGCTTCTACTACATGTGTCTTTCAAATAAAATTACAAGTATAAACAAAAAAAGACAAGTATGCAATAGCAGGTAATTCATATCTAAACAAGATTAACATGAAAATTACACCATAAAAGGTAAAAAATTGACAACTGTTAAGTAGAATAATTTAGTCGATAACAACAATCAAAACTAGTCCAGTACATCCATAATATCAACAACAAATAATAATTGCCAAATACAACAGAAAAATAAAAAGAAAATACATCAGTTCAACAGTAGGAGAAATCTCTGGAGTGTCCATGAGACGATTAGAGAATTTGTAGAACAAGATCTTTTCCTGGATTGGCTCTGCTGTGGGTTAGGCACTCATCGCATCGAGATGGTATTTTCCCTGTTCTGGTTGGCTCAAATACACTTTTGTTTTTGTTTGTCTGAATGATTTAGGCTTGGATAATCCTGTAGTTTTCTTGTCCGCCTTGTGGCTCGTTCAGTTTTGTCCTTGCTAGCTTCACTCAAATAGTTCGTTCAATTAGTCAAAGGGGTCTCACGATCTTCTAGCAGTTGGTCAGCATTCACTATAACAACTCATATGGACCGTTGGGTCTCTTTAAAGTGCTGGCATATTTTTGATGTGAAATGCTTCATCACATATTTTATACAAACTGTGAACGATGACAACTACAAAGATGAAACAACCAACTATCCCACATAACCATTATCGGCTTAGCTTTTCGTCCTACAGCATCATAAATACCAAGCTTTCCTTGCTCCTATTGTGATGGAATCAAAGCTAAAAAAGAAAAGAAGCAAAGGTTAACCCATGCGAGAAGAGTCCGAAAGCATATTTATAACAGCTAATATATCATAACTGTTAAAGCCACAGAATCTCATTCTCAGCATAACTTTTGCTTTCTTTGTTTAGTTCCAAAATGAATTCTATTTAGCTGCAAACTTACGCAGCTAGGCATCGGAACGCTCACTCCAAGTGTCCATTTCCTCTACAATTACTCCAACCACCGTGGTTCCACTAATTTCTGAGAATGGTGAGATTTGGTGGGATCGCTGTTTGCCTATTGATTGTCATAATGGACATTGTTGCAGGCGTACTTGGCATTGAAGCTGAGATTGCACAAAGCAAGGTGATTAATATATATATATATATATATATCGTTCTACCTGATTTATGAATCTTCTCTGCCATTAAAATTTTATTTGGCAGGGAAGGCACTTGAGAGTACTAATCTTCGAGTGTAAGGAGCCAGTTCATCAGGCCTACAGACTTGGGCTCGCCGCTGCTGTCATCCTGGCAGCTGCACATGTGATTATCAATCTTCTTGGTGGGTGTACCTGCATCTGCACGAAGGAAGAGTTTGAGCGTTCCTCAGCTAACAGGCGAATGGCTGCGGCCACACTTGCAGTCTCATGGTATGATTCTTGGCTTTGCAATATTTTCTTTGGTTTATTTCTTAAGTATTAAGAATTAGACTAAATTTATTTCAAATCTAAGTATTTCTTAAGCATCATATATAAAAATAATTATTGGAGATATTTTTTATATGATTTAAATTTTGATTATTATATGAATAATATTGAAATTTAGATATCATGTAAATGGGGAAGAAGTATGTTTTTGTATGTAAATCCCTCAATGCAATATTCCTTAAGTTAATTTTGGATAAAAATAAAAAGATATCAACATTAACACTATTAAAACTATTTTAAACAGGCGGGCAAAATAAAAACTAAAATGAATTACATAAATTAAAGTACTAAACAACTATTCAAAATGAAAAAGAATTTTACGATTAAAAATCGGAAGAGAAAACATATGCCACAATGCAAGGAAATAAATTGCAGTTTGCTTCCAGTTGGAAGCCATTATACAATCTTTTCTGTCTAATTTCCGACTCCAGGGTTATAGTTTTGGTCGGATTCTCACTGCTGATGATTGGGGCCATGTCAAACTCAAAGTCGAAAGCCACTTGCGGGTTCGGGCACCGCCATTTTCTCTCCATTGGAGGGATCCTCTGCTTTATTCATGGATTATTCGCCATCGCTTACTATACCTCAGCTGTTGCATCATGGGATGAGGGAAAATTCATGGGGAGACCCCAGCAGTCCCATCCCTAGAACACATCTGGCGTGAGGTTTTCTTCTGCATTTATTTTGAGTGTGTGAGTGTTTTTACTTATTTAAATTATTTTTTTTCCAACAGTTCGGATCATGTTATGAATCTAAAATCTTATGGGGTGAGGGAATCATATGACTTTTGTTTTGTTTCTGATATCTGAATAGGAAATGCTCAATGGTTCGATTACTAATTGAGAATGTAAGGAATGGATCTTATGTGATATCAAACTACTAAGCAGGGTTCACATGTGGAGGTGACTATATAGTTTCCTAAAGGTTAAAGAGCTCCATAGCTCGAATGATCTAAATGAAAAAAAAAAAAGAGAGAAAAAAATTTATGCTTTAGTTATTGTTTTCTCTCATAGTAATATAGGCATTATTGGAAAAAGGTGATTGGAGAAGTGATTTGGCCCGCTTCATGACAATCCATCCATTTAGATAAAACTCTTCACACGCCTTGCCTAATTAAAGCGGCTGGAGGACTGTTGACATGATTGCGTCTACAAGGAAAACCCAGAGTATTGAGGCGCCATATTATGCATTAGAAGAGGAGCTGAATGTCACTCTCCGATCACATGAACCCATCAAGGGAGAGTGAGCAGAAAATTAAGAAATAATTCCAGCTACTAAAAATATAATTTAAATAATTCTGTAAACCAATAAGATTATGAGATCACTAAATCCAAGAACACTTATTACCATCCAATAGAAAGTAAATAAAATGTAACTATATTAGTAGGTCAATTTAAATAATTCTAAGAGTGTATAAGCTCCCTATATGATGCAAAACTAGCAGTCTGGAAAATCACAAGGCAGGAGTTGTAAGTATGCGAGGAACAAACTTATGAGATGAAACTACACAGGGTAAAGCATAAATGACAGAACATAGATTATAAATTAAGCAAACAAAGGAATAGAAGTTGTTGACATGTACTTCATAAGATGAGTAAATTGGATACGGGAAGAGCAACAAATAATGAATGCAACTATTTATGGATCAAACCTAATTTACTCAATCATTGTCAAGGCCACCTAGATGATGTTCAATAATAAATTGAATCGTGCCGCTGCATTCGAAGTATCAAAATTACTTGAAGAAGGGACTTCATGATCGCATAAGATGCAAATGAAAGATTGCCGATGTGATGCATGTGATTTAGACCAAAATTAAATTGACTATCGTCAAATTTTTCTAAATGACATCCAATCATAAAATTGACAATGCGCGCACATTTAAAATAGTAAATTGCCCAGAGAGAGTTACTCTAGATTCAAAAAGAGCAAGCATGGAGAAAAAAAATAGGTTGTCAGCATGATGTGAGCAGATAGTAACAAAACTTGACCTCAAATAGCATAACGGGCAACAAGCACATCTAAAAACATCAGATTTTCCTAGAAAGGCCACACTAATTATTGAGATTTTTGCACGTAAACTAACGAAAAACAAATCGAGAATTAAAACTCAGATAAAATAATAAAAATAATCATGTTTTAATGAAAAACAACCCTATTAATTGTTACACGCCCAAGCAACCGTCAATGAATATTTGCGCTCCTCCCTCCATCGTCCCTCCCTCCTACCATAGAAAAGCAAATCAACAGATTATGATAAATAAAATAAATTAACAAAATACATTCCCTGTCCGGGACACCTCATCCCTTTTCTCTGTATACTTCATACAAAAAAATCCACAGGTATTCCGTGAGTTCTCAAACCCGCATCTCTTGCTTAAGCATCCATCTATGTCTCACTTTCTCCTCCAATCGCCCTCTTCTTCTCCATGGTCACACGAGAAGCTCCGCTCTAGGCTGAGACCACAGCTCTCACACTTTTGTCTTTGCTCCCAACCATCGACTACGACTGTAGACCTCTCTGAATCTCATTTTCCTCAACATCTCTCTCTCTTCTTTCATTTGTGCTTTCTAATGCCCGACTCAGCTGTTTGTTGATATATAAACTTGATTTTAGTTGTTTAAATAAAGTCTAATGAGAGCCTCATCTAGAAGCTTATTCTAGAATGTGTGGTAGATGTAGTAGGTGTAGAATTATTGTATGGTACATTTAGAATTTTTGTATGGAAGATGTTGAATTATTGTGTGGTAGGTGGGGAATTATTATAACCATTAGATTAGAATTATGATGGCACAATCCTAGCCATTAATTTAGGAGGTGTCACTAGTATAAATAGGGGTGGAGTCTTTGAGTTTGTATCAAACAAAGAAAATAAAGTGAAGCTTCTTCCATAGATTTTTAGCCTTTGCCAAATCCCAAAAGCCTCTCCATTCCAACAAAGTGGTATCAAAGCCTAAAGGTTCCGTTATAGAGCAATGACAAATGGTGGTATGATTTCCTTCCAAGTCCTGATGCTTAAGGAAAGCATCTACGACAATTGGAGTATCAAGATGAAGGCATTTCTTGGAGCACATGATGTTTGGGAGGTTGTGGAGAAAGGCTACGATGAGCCAAGTGACGAGTCCGCTCTATCCACAATGCAAAATGAGAGCTTAAGAGACTTGCGAAAGAGAGACAAGAAGGCTCTCTTCCTCATCTATCAAGCTTTAGATAAAGTTGGCTTTGAGAAGATCTCAAGTGCTACTTCGGCCAAGCTAGCATGAAAGAAGCTCGAGGTTTCGTATAAAAGAGAAGAGAAGGTTAAAAAGGTACTACTTCAAACTTTAAGAAGTCAATTTGATATTTTGCATTAGAAAGAAGGCGAGTTGGTCTCCAATTACTTTTCTAGAGTCATTATCATTTGCAATCAACTAAATAGAAATGGAGAGAAGTTAGAAGATGTGGCTATCATGGAAAAGATTCTTAGTTCATTAGATTCAAAATTTGATAGTATCACAACTATTATCGAAGAAATCAAGGATTTACAAGCTATGATGATAGAGCAACTTCTGGGTTCATTGCAAGCCCATGAAGAAAAGAAGAAGATGAATGAAGAGATTGTCGAACAATTTCTCAAGAAGAATATTCAACCAACTCTGAAAGATGAAAGCTTCAACAATATTAGAAGCCAACATGGAAGAGGTGGTGGACAAGGACGAGGTCTTGCTAGCAAGCAAGGGTGGGGTTCCAACAATAACTATGAGAAAGGAGAAAGATCAACAAGGGGACGTGGTTGAGGGTGCTCAAATTCGAGGTACGATAATCTCAAATTAAGTGCTATAATTGTAACAAGTTCGAGCATTATGCAAAACAATGTAGAGCTCCTAAGAACAAAGTTTATGAAAGAGTCAACTACATAGAAGAAAAGAGAGAAGAAGATGCCACTCTACTGCTAGCATACAAGGACAATGAAAGAGGTGAAGATAGTACATAATACCTGGACACCGGTGCAAGCAACCATATGTGTGGGAGACGAAACATGTTTGTAGAGCTTGACGAATCAGTAAGCGGTAATGTGTCGTTTGGAGATGAGTCCAAGATAGAGGTGAAAGAAAAATGTAACATTCTCATCCGCCAGAAAAATGGGAAGCATCAATTTATTTCTAATGTTTACTTTGTGCCGAATATGAAGAACAACTTCTTGAGTTTAGGGCAACTATAGGAGAAGGGATATGATATTCACTTGAAGCTTCACTTTATTGGAATGGAGAGACTTTTGGGATTTGGCAAAGGCTAAAAATCTATGGAAGAAGCTTCACTTTATTTCTAATGTTTACTTTGTGTCGAATATGAAGAGCAAAATCTTGAGTTTAGGGCAAGTATTGGAGAAGGGATATGATATTCACTTGAAAGAAAATACTCTTTTCTTAAAAGACAATATTTGTAACTTGATTGCTAAGGTGCCAATGTCTAAAAATAGAATGCTCTTGCTTAACATTCAAAACGATATTGCCAAATGTCTCAAGACCTGTTATAAAGATGCTTCTTGGCTTTGGCATATTCGATTTGGGCATCTCAACTTTGGAGGACTCAAATTGCTTTCAAAGAAAGAGATGCTGAGAGGATTACCTTACATCAACCACCCTGATCAATTATGTGAAGGATATTTACTCGGAAAATACTTCAGGAAAAGCTTTCCAAGGGAGTCAAGTTCAAGAGCCCAAAAGCCTCTTGAGCTCATACATACAGATGAGTGCGGTCTAATAATGCCAAACTCACTCGGTAAGAGCAACTATTTCCTTCTCTTCATAGATGATTTTTCACGAAAAACATGGGGGTATTTGTTGACCTCAATTTTGATGAGGTCTTCCTTTTCTTCTTTTTAGTGCTTAGGATCTAGCCTTAGGCTTTTCCTTTGACTATCTTAGAGGACTAGAATTGGGACCCGCCTTTTAGAAATTCAAACCACTTCTAAACTCCCCGCAAACTCCACAAACTCGACTATAGACCCCTAATCACCTGGAGGGTTGAAATCACATATGGAAGTTTAAAGGATGAGTTCCTATAGGACTCTTTGGCCTTAGGATCGCCTCCAGGCGGCTCTGGTCCGATGAAGGGGCCGACATACACTACACTTACACACTACATTTCCACACACTTCCTAAAACCACACCCATACCCAACTTGATCTCCCGACTCATGTAGGTGATTCACATGGATGGTCCTTAACCCCTAAGCCCTCGGCTAAGAGGTTAGGAACAACATAGTGAATGCCTCAAATGAGTCCTTTCATGGCTCATATGGGCTTGAAATGGCTTCATGGCTCAACCAAAATGATTTCTTTCCACCCAAATTCACCCAATCTTCAATTTCCCAAATTTTCAATTTTTGACCCCGAGACCTCTACACCTACTAAACCTACCCAAAACCCTCGAATTACCCAAATTTTCGCAAAATCTCCAAATTACCTAAAATTTTCCAAAATCAATCCCAAACACCTCCACATCACTCAAATTGATCATCCATACCCAAAAATACCAAAAATTCCAAAAATACCCCCAATACCCTCCAAATACCCAAAATACCCTTCTTGGCCTAAAAATCCAAAAATTCAGAAAATTCCCAGAAAATTCCAGAAAATCCCAAATATTCCCAATTTCATTTTGTCCAACTACACCATGGGCCAATTTTGTCAATTTACCCTACTTTTGTCAAAACCCCCAAATTGACCCATTTTAACCCAAAGTGGACCCAATGTCAAACCAAACCTATCCAATTGACCCAAATTCTGGTCCAATTCAATTCTAAACTTCAATTCAACATCCCCAATACCAATCTAGACCAAATCCAAGTCCAATTTGGTTGACATTTGGATCCAATTCCACTTTTGGCCTTAAAGCCCAATTTCGACCTAAACCCAAACCTAACCCAAATAGGCCCAAACCTCAAAATCAAAACCCAACCAAAGCTAAAACCTCTTTGAAACACTCCCATAAACATTTCTAAACATTTATTTTACATCAATTTCAACTCTAGCCCAACATTGGCCCAACTTGGCCCACTTGGACCTATATTGGCCCATTCACCAAAAGAATTCAAATCCAACCCAATTCAAGTCCAAACTACCCCAAATTTGCTTCAAGTCACTCATGACACATCCATGAGCTAAACCCAATAATTATTTGGCCCAACCTCTTTACAAAATTTCATCCCAAAATCCATTTTAAAATTCAAGAGCCCACTTTCCTAATCCATCTTAAAAGCCCATCTAAAACCCTTTCAAAAAAGCCCAAAATTCTTCCAAGGCCCATATGACATTTCCCCTCATCATACTTTCAATTAAAATCATCCCTAAGTCCTAAATTCATCATCAAATAATTCCAAATCAAGCCTCATGCCAAATCACCCCTAAATACCAAAATTTTCCTTAAATCCATTTCCATGAAATCGACTTTACTTTTCCCAAGCCAAATGGAGCCATGGAGCCATGCATAAGCCATATGCAAGCCATGAGAGCCTCTTTACATGTCACCATGCCATTTTGGGCAAAAGGAGGAGGCTCTTTCCTTAACTCCTAAAGGTGGTTAACCACTTACATGATTCCACTAAACCATGCTTAAGCCTAATCGTACTTGGATTGCGACTTGACCCCACTAATCAAGCCGATCCAAATCACTTTCTCCTCAGCCTAAACCAGGCCTTGGGTGGTGCACCTAGCCCAAATGGGTGGGTTGACCCATTTAGGTCCAAATCTAGCCATGCCCCATTCCACTTTGGATCAAAGCCTTTACACATGTCCATGGCCAATTGATTGCACAAACCTCCAGCCACGACCCACCCGACCCCGAGGGTGACCCATGCTCGGCCGGCCGGCCACTGAGCCGCCGGAAAACACCATGGCCGAGAGCTCACATGTGAGCCAACATTGAAATTCTCACTCGCCGAGTCGCCCCATCCCTAGTGGTCACCATGGCTGATCTTCTCCTCACCGAGCAAGTCGATCCCAAGCCCTAACTCCCTCCGAGAGGCCTTCCACCCTCTCCTATTTAAACTCCACCCCTCTCGGCCATGAGAGGTGCTGAAACAAAAACCTTAAGGAAACTCGCCAAAATCACTCCGGATCACTCTCTACACATAGAGCACCCGATCCCCACCGAATTCCAGCCCAATTCCTTCTAGCGAGCCCAATTTCGAGCTCAAACTTTAGCCCAAAAACCAGGACACTTCTCCACGGTGAGCCGATTCCCAAATTGATTGGCTCTACACCTTCACCGGACCGAGGGAAGGTGTCCACCACCAAAAGCCCCATCTCCGAAGCCACCCAGCTTGCTCCAGCCTCCAAGCTTTGTGATCGGGCTTGGTCGAAATCATATCCGGACAATTCACCGGACCGGGAGACTTCATCCGGAGCTTCACGGGACCCAATCGAAGGTGCAACAACTCTCGGATCGAAGCCACACTTCTCCGAGCCAAGGTATGAGCTAACTCTCCATCCCGAGCTTCCGGAGATTCTTCATTTCGAATGCCTTAGTTTCAATGCATGTTAGCCGTATAGATGTGTTCGTCTCTTCAAGACGAATCCATAGAGCATAAGAACATGAAAATCCATCGAGAATCGAGTGAGATCTTAGGGATTTAGTGTGGACGGCTCTCGGGCGAGAACACTTGGGGACGATGAACGGATGCCGTCCATTCGATACACGCGCGCACGGACGGCCGGGATTGCGTCGGACCGAGAGACGGTACGAGAACCGCGGGGCCCGGGCCGCCGACTCGGGTGGCGGCGTCGAATGGGAGCGCGACGCGTGTGCGTTCGTGAGTCGCCGAGGTTGACGCGGCGCCGCGTGGATAAATAGAAAATTAGGGTATTTTCTTATTTATTTAATTCCCTAAACTTCAAAAATCCATATCTTTGTGTAGGAAAATCACAAAAATAAAATAAAAATACCCTCTTGCTCAGGTGAACGAGAGGAGAATAATGTGGAAAAGAAATCATTTAATTTCATCGAAGTATTTTATTTTTTATAATTTATTTACTCTCTGCATACATTTAATTCTCCATGCATGTATACAATTCACCATGGCATGAGACCATAGGGCTTTTGAAGCCTTCGAACTTGGGAACATTCCCCGAATTTTCCAAGGTCGGAGGCCATCTCCGTGAAAAGTTATTTATTTTTCAAATGCATGTTGTTGTTTTGAGTATTTTAATTCCAAAAATTAGCATGTTGTGAAATAAATTCTAGGAAAATTTGGTGATGTTCGTTATGACCAGAGAACCCTAGGAAAAATAGATTTTGGCTTAGTTCATTCAGAACAACTCTAATTGGCTTAAACACCCAAAATAGGTCTTTAATTAATTAGAGTTAACCAAACATCAAATTGACTTGAAATCAATTCTCCACTGACCTTTAGGATCAGAGGAATCCACCATAAAAATTTGAGGTCAATTGGACTTGGTTAGCCCCACTAATTGGGTTGATTAAGCCACTTAGCCATTTTAAACTTTAAAAATTCATAACTTTTAAAATACTTTTTAAAAATTCACCAAATTGGTTTTGGAGCCTCTCTGATATCAGGGGAACCTAAGAAAATTAAAATTTCAATTTTCTAAAAAAGTTGATTTTTAATAATATTTTAATATTTTTAATAATTAAAAAATAATAAAAATCACAAAAATAATAAAATTCACCAAAATGTCACATTTTGAATTTTAATCACTTAGGAACAAATCCCACATTTTTCCTAAGTCTATTTAGTGAGATATTAAATTTTAAAGCCCTAGGGTAATTTTAAAATTAAAAAAAAATGTATTTTCTAGCATTTTCACTAAAATAATTATTATAAATCATAGAAAAATCAGAAAATTGCAAAATTTGATTCTCTGGTTTCCTTGATATCAGAGAGATTTTTGAAAAATATAAAATCCATTTTTCAACATTTATTTTATTTTTAAATTAATTAACACTCCAAAACTCAAAATAATTATAATAAAAATAATATAATTCAAAAAATCACCAAAATTGGTCCAAGTGCTTCTCTGGTCATTAGGAATGTCCCCTAATTTTCTTAAGGACAGAAACTTTCCCTTGGTCATGTTATCAAATTTTCCTTGAAAATCTCTATTTTCCACCAAAAATAATTATATAAATAAATTAAATACAGAAAAATCACATTTTCTCCTCTCATGTCTTTATTGACATATGAGTGAAGTCACATAAAAATTTCAAGTTCATTTGAGTTCAATTTAGTGAGTTATGAAATTATTAAGCTTAAAGGGTAAAATGGTAATTAAAATCTTTAATCCTTAATTAAAACTTTAGGTTTAATAAAAAGTCAACAAGTAAAATATTTGATCTTAATCTGATTTGGATGATTGAAATTTAAATAATTAAAGGGTAGAAACCCATTAAATAATTTTAAAATGATTAAACTTTAATTAAATAATAGATTAAATTTGGAAGAATAATAAAATTGGAATTATTAAAATAAGGGATCTTTATTAGGAAGAGATTTATTCTTTAATTTAAAAATCCCTAAATTAATTATATCAACTAATACTCAATTTTTAATTAAAATGATAACTCAAATTTAAAATATTAAAAGACTTAATTAAATTATTAAAATCTTTTGAAATTTCAATTAAAATTAAAAATAAAGTAAATTAAAGATAAATTAAATTAAGATTAAATTAAATTTAATAATTAAATTAAATTAAATTAAACAATTAAATTAAATTAATTAAAATTAAATTAAATTAAATTAAACAATTAAATTAAATTAAATTAAATAATTAAATTAAATTAAATTAAATAATTAAATTAAATTAAATTAAAAAATTAAATTAAATTAAATAATTAAATTAAATTAAATTAAATTAAATTAAATTAAATAATTAAATTAAATTAAATTAAATCAAATTAATTAAACATCAAATCAAATTAAATTAAATTAAACTAAATATAAAGCAACTTGAACACTATTCCAAATTTAAACCCTTTAACTCAAATCAAATCATTTGAATACTAATTTACCTCGAAAGCTTTGATTAATATAACTCCTAAATAGAACATTAAATGAAGTGTTATCTCACTCATAGGATATTCAAATGTCTTAGTTCACCGAGCAAGTTAACAAGACTCGAAAACCTCGGATGATCGATTCATTTATATAATTAAATTCATTTGGACTTAAAACAATCCTAGAAATATTGAAAAGATGTTTAAGATTCTTCTTAAGCACTTCCTCAATATGATAGGATATTTATAAGAACAATCGAATTTGATTATTCTTTCGATGAAGAAAATCGTCCTTAAACCAAAACCCAAAGAACCTAGACGTCATAGGAGATGACTAGCTATAGGATTAGGAATTTGGTAGAAAACCATAACCTTTCCCTTAGCTTTACCTAGGAACTTGCTTAAATATTCTAATTGTGTTTTAAGTGCAGCTTGGGATGACGGGAAGACCCTCCGAGTACGCTTTTATTTTATTGCAATTTACTTTCTTGCAATTTACTTTCTTGCAATTTACTTTCGCAATTTACTTTATTCGTAATCGCGTTTATTTTTCTTGCATGATAAAACAACTCGTTGCATGAAAACCCACACCTTTAGGATAGATCCTAAAGCCGAAACCAAAATTAAGTTAAAAGTCATTGCAAGATAAAATTCACCGCCACAACATTTCAAAATATAAAACAACTCAAAATTTAATCACAAACAGAACACAAAACTACAATTACAACTAAATTAAAACGTCCCGTTGGATGATCGGGAATACCTCGGATGATGTAACCTACGTGTTGCTAACGGGATTTCCCACGGTCTAAATGAAAGTGTGGAACTCATTCAGCTGAGTTTAGCAAATTCATCCGGACTAAGTGAATCCGATAAAAATAATGATGCCTGAAGGATGGAACCGTGGGATCTTAACCGGTGTCGTTATAATCAACTTTAAGATTTGTTTTAAATAAAACATAAAAAACACCTGGAAATTAAGATTTTCTCTAAACCAAAACACTTTTCTCAACTCCCGATTTATGATTTCTAAAACTAAACCTCTCGCAACAACAAGGAGCTCGGAGCATGGTGGGCAAGACGACCATCGTCATCAGCGAAAACCCGAGTCTACTTCAAGAAAACTTTCCTAGAATTAAAACAACCGAGCCATAGGACTTCGAGGTAGCTTGCACTAGTGCAACATAAATCCTCAACTCTTCGTTAGTGCATTTGCATTGCAAATTAAGCCCTAACCTGGTCTTAGGATTCCGAGGTAGTCGTCCGATACGACAATAAACCCTCACATCTTCTAGTGCTATTTGTTTGATTTTATCATACAAATATAAGCCCTAATTAATTAAAATTGGCAAGATCAAAACATTTAAATAAGTATTAGGACTTTCCTAAATTCAAGCCAAACGATAGGATAGTCGGGAAATTATCGAAGTTCACTTCGAATCAGTGATTTCTCCTACCTTTCTTCCTTTGGATTCACAAAACAAAATGTTCCAAAAATTTGATCCATTCCCTATCGAAACTCCAAAATTCAATCTTCGAAAACCTTAAACTTTGAAATTCTCGAGAGCGAATCATCGATTATTATCGAGAGTTTTCTTAGGTGATTCCCGTCACTTAAGATGTAATTAACTATAGGGGCTTGCCCTTATAGGGAATTTTAAAGAACCTGAGTAATATAAACCCCGTTTAATGTTTTCATATTAAGCAGTGGAAACTTGTCGGCTTATAAAATTGGTTCGCGGACCAAACGGACGTCACTAATCTTCTAGTTTATTTAATCAAGCCCCACCATCAAGCGTGTGTCTATCCTTAGGGATGGATACACTGGCTTGTGGTGCGGTGCTCGTTTATATAAACTATTTGGGATGTGAGGTCGGTTTAATCTCATATCTTAAAACCTTCAAATTTAAAATTATTTTCAAAATCAAATACTACTTTTCAAATTATTTATTTTAATTAAATTAAAAATTCGCCGACAGATTTCTGTTAGGCGACCCCTCTTCAAAATAAAACACGACCTAAAAATATGCCGACAGTATTTCTTAAAACAAAAATCATAGGTTTTTGGAATGTTCAAAAAGTTTAAGACAAATGTAGAAAAGGAGAGTGGCCTCAAGTTCAAAGCTATGCGATCTGATCGAGAGGAAAATTCACTTCGAAAGAATTTCAAGAATTTTGTGAAGCCAATGGAATATGTCGACTTCTAACTGTTCCAAGATCCCCCCAACAAAATGGAGTAGCGGAAAGGAAGAGTAGAACCATCCTTAATGACCCAAGGAAAAAGGTTAAGATTTTCATTCATATTTTACACTGATTTTGATGATATTGTACTTTAAAGAAGGGTATTTTTGGTGTTTTTCTCCAGGTATAAAGATTTAAGGATAAATAAGCGAAAACATGCAAAAGTAGCGAATTTGGAGCAAAAAGCACTAAAAATTAGACTTAGGGCTCCGAAGGCGAGGTCGATGGCGCCGACGGCGTGATTTTTTCGAGAGTTTAGAATATATTCCAAAGGAGGCCACCGACGGCGGAGGTCAAGGCCGCCGACGGCGAGGTCAGTTTAAAGCACCGTTTCAAGAAAGCCGCCAAAGGCGCAGCTCAAGGCCGCCGACAGCTGGATCGATGGTTCTTTCACAATATACGTCGAATGTGGACGATTTTCGAAGGGATGCTTGGAAAACCTTCGAGACTCTTCAAAAACTTAAAAAAAAACTATTATAGGCAGAAAAAGAGTCCTTTTGAAGTCCTCAAAAGTCACTAAGAGTCTGTAAAATATTTTATTAGAGTCTTCTAATAGATACTTAATGTTCAATTGGAGAGTCCACTAGTGTCCATTGTTATTAGTGAGTGTTAAGTAGTGAGTTCAAATAGAGATTGTGAAGAATTCTTTGAAGGATAGTAAGAGTGGAAGGGAAGTGAGAGATCTCTTCTGCATTGTCATTTCGAAAGAGAATTTTGTGTAATGTAAAGAAGGAAGAGATTTAAAGGAACTTCAAGGAGTTTGCTTGGGGAGTGACTCGACCCGCAATTACACAGTAAATTAACTTCCAAAAGATGGCCAAAAACTTGACCCGATTTATAAATAGCAGCTAGTGTGCAAAATCTTTAATGATATAAAAATTAGAAAATATTTTACACACTAGGGGGACTACGCAAGAATACATATCATTTCAAGTAATATAAAGTTTTATTTAAAAACCCCAGTATCGATCCCACGAGGAAGTAAAGTATGAGGTCTTTAGTCAAATTCGAGTTTACTACTAATAGTCCTAGTTTAGAATGTCGATTAAAATTGTGTTTTATCTAGCAACTACTCCTAAATGCAAGTGTTAAATGTAAAGATAGTAACTACAACTAAGTGCAAATAATAATTCAAAAGATAACCCTTTTTGGATGAGTTGGTTTGGAGAATTTTGAGATATTAAAAACTACTATTCTTATGTAATGAAATATATAATGTATAGGAATGAGATGCATTTAATATTGTATGTACCAAATAGGAGCAATCCTATTCTTTACCCTTTGGTCCAGGCATAAAAAACATTGACGAATCCTATGCTTGGTTACTGAATCTGCGGCTAGGCTGAGAGGATACCGGCTCTTACTTCGGAGCTCCCATGCTCCCCTCGCCTGAGGGCTAACAATCTACACTTCAGCACCCAAACGATAGGATCGAATTGAGGATTTTAGCCTGTCACTCTAAAATCTCTAATTCTACGCCCGATAATTATATTTCCCTATTTATTTGCATTCAATCCCCATGAACTTCACCATCCATGGAATTTGAATGTGGTTTCACTTTGTTGAGAATTACACCGCCCATTCGGGTCGATGCAATTACAACGAATTTTAACACTACAATGGGCCCTTATTGCAATGTAAATGAAGTGCAAGTAAAATCATCACATTTATAATTAAAACATCTTTTAGCAAGCATCCCAATATCCTAATCATGAATCCTACTCATTGCAAAAGAAAAGTAAAATGAAAAGAATGACATAATCTTCTCATGCCACTATTTCTAAAGAAGAAGAAAGAATAAGAGAGATACGTCACAAAGCACGAAGAAAACACAAAGGAAACTTCATTTAACAAAAGCAAATCTACTACGCAAGTGTTTACAAAATCATAAGATAATGAAGAACAATACTTAGCTTTTTCCTTTTGAAAGAAAGACAAAGATCTCTCCCAGAAAGTCTCCCGGCGATTCAAGCAATGCTAGCGAAATCCCTTACAAATTCTCTCAAAATCTTCTCTTCAATCTCTCTAAAAGGGTAGAAATCTACATTTCTACTCTTAATCTAAGAATCCTAAACATTCCTCAAAGTTTTTCTCCACTTTTTTCCCTAAAATTCCTCCCTTTTATAATCTATATTCGCCATTTTAAAGAGTATGGACGAATTTTGAAGAGTTTCCATAAGCACCCATTCGAAAAAGCGTCCATATACGTCGAATTTAGGCCAAAAACCGCCAAAAGTCGGTCCAGAACCTTCCGGGCGCCGTCGGTGGGTTCGAGCTCGCTGTTGGCGGCGAGCTTTTCGGCCATTTTTCGGTGGTCTCAGGGAAATCTCTCCGTCAGCGAGCAGATTGCTGCGTAGCTTCACCTTTTTGCTCCGTTTGGCTCCGTTTTAGCTCCATTTCGCCCCATTTCAGTTGCGTTGCGTTCGTAACAGATAGCCCTACAAAATAAGCATAAAAATAACCTTTCTTTAAAGTGTAATCTCATTCAAAAATATGCAAGAAGCATAAAAAATATTAAGCATCGAAAGACTTATCAAAAGGTGTCAGGGTAGAATTTCATTTCTTGCTCGTTTTTGCTCCAAATTGCACCGTTTTTACTTCTTTTTGCTCCAATCACCATTTCTTGTACCTAAAACCAAGAAACATACAAAATAACTTCCTTTAAAGTGTAATATCATAAAAAATGAGTAAAATGATATAACAAAATAAGTATATATTTTAGGCGTGTCAAAATCCCTCAAACTTAACTATTATTTGTCCTCAAGTAACACTTTAATTACATAAAAATATAACTAAAGGCAGTGTACTTTTCACCTGCAATACACTAAAATTTTTTATTCAAAAGAATATATTGGTTAGATTTTTAGAAAGAAATTCAAGTAACTCGAAGTTAACACTACAAGTATAAGAATATTCAAGAATCAAGTCTAAGAGTTATAGTCTTCTATTTATTTCAAGATAAACCATAATTTGTTACATTAAGAGTGCCTTGAAAGATTATGTGAAAAAGGAGTTCATGCAAACTTCATCAGAATGTAGGCCAATACTTTAAATATAAATTCAAAAATGAAATCAATTTCACCCTTTAGGGTGACTCAAGTGAAACCAATTTTTGATTTGGCATTTCCTCAAGCTTCTCCTCATAAATATATTTTTTTTTCATTCTTTCGGGATCATTTTCAATCCCTTTTTTTTCACTCTTTTTTTTTTCTCTTTTTTTTTCTTTTAATGAGGATTACTATATCTGGAGAGCCTGTAATGATATTGAACTTCACTCTCCTCTTTCTAAAGTTCAAACTTGAAACACATCCTTACTTTATAATTAGGTATGAGCTTTATTATTTCATCATAAAGTCACAATCTCTTCTTAGCACATAATACTTTAAGTCTCTTAACATTTCAAAAATACAGTTTTCTTTACTTTAAATTGTTAACTATAATCAAATTCTTTCATACCAAATATCTTATCCTTATAAAATTAACTTTTATTACTAAAAAGTTTCATCTAATCCTTCCATAATATTCAACTAAAATAAAAAATTTTAGTTATCTCAAGCGAGATTCAATTGTCAGAAGTTTTGCTAATATTTTTTTTGAAAATATAACAATTGAGAACAAATAAGAGTTAATATTTTTCCTCCCCCCAAACTTAAATTTCAAAAATATTTTGCAATTAATTCCATAAAATATAGAAGGAAGAAAAAGTAAAGGTAATCCAGCTACTACAAGAGAAAATATCTACTTACTACTACAACATCCTATCAAATTCATATCATGCATAATCAGGATAGAATGACTGTAGTAAAAAGTAAATCTAGCCTAAAACATGCTTGTAATAAAATTACACTAAAAGGAAGTATTTTCACATTAAAATTTTATTTTTCTTCCTACCCCCAAACTTAATTTTTAACATATATAGCATTCAGTACAAGAAAATATAAGCACGAAGAAAACAATTTAGAAATTCTATCTACCACAAATGTCTATCAAAATCATTTGTAAGTATTCATTAGGACAAAACAATATGCAGCAGAAAGTAAATCTAAACTAATCATGCCAATTGAAATTTACTAAATTAAAGTCTAACTAGCACAGCATGTATCAGCATGGGAACATAAAAATGTTCTTCAAGACCTAAATAAAGTTTTAACACAAACATAAACACACAATTCAAATACAAACACAAATGATAAATGAGGTCAATTCATCCTTTAACTCATCACATCTTACTAATTTACTTCCAATTTCTATCGGAATCACTACACTGTAAATTAGGTACTTTCAAATGATTTTATAGATTATAATCTCAAAGATAAGATTATCCCTGATAAATTGGTTTCCTGACACCAATCTCATGCATCTTCTAATCCCTTTAATTAAGCACCTCTGACAGTTATAAAGATAGTGTAAGATCATCCACTTGGTATTCATCAAATAGGTTCGCGACTCCTACCTAATGAAAATAAAGTTGCAGAAAGGAAGTAACAAATTAAGATGGAACTATCATTGTTCGAAATTCATGATTTCTCTTGTAAAACTCAAGTTTGGGTGAGACCCAAGTCATTGTGGACTCGTTGTCGGCATATTTTTAGGTCGGTGTGTTGTGTTTTGAAGAGGGTTCGCCTACAGAAATTGTCGGCGAATTCTTAATTTAGTTTAAATAAATAATTTTGGAAAGTAGTATTTGATTTTGAAAATAATTTTAAATTTGAAGATTTTAAGATATGAGATTAAACCGATCTCACATCCCAAATAGCTTATATAAACGAGCACCGCGCCACAAACCGTGTATCTATCCCTAAAGATAGACACACTCGCTCGACGGTGGGGCTCGATTAAATAAACTAGAAGATTTGTGACATCCGTTTGGTCCGCGAACCAATTTTATAAGCCGACAAAATTCCCCAGCTTAATATGAAAACATTAAACAGGGTTTATATTACCCAGGTTCTTTAAAATTCCCTATAAGGGCAAGCCCTTATAGTTAATTACATCTTAAGTGACGGGAATCACCTAAGAAAACTCTCGATAATAATCAATAATTCTCGCTCTCAAGGATTTCAAAGTTTAAGTTTTCGAGGGATTGAATTTTGGAATTTCAATAGGGAATGGATCAAGTTTGGAACATTTTGTTTTGGGAATCCAAAGGAAGAAAAGTTGGAGAAATCACAGGTTCGAAGCGAACTTCGGTAATTTCCCGACTATCCTATTGTTTTGGCTTGAATTTAGGAAAGTCCTAATATTTATTTAAATGTTTTGATTTTGTCAATTTTAATTAATCAGGGCTTATATTTATATGATAGAATCATACAAATAGCCTCGAAGATGTGAGGGTTTATGTCGTATCAGACGATTACCTCGGAATCCTAAGACCGGTTAGGGTTTAATTTGCAATGCAAATGCCTAACGAAGAGTTGAGGATTTATGTTGCACTAGGCAAACTACCTCGAAGTCCTATGGGTTTGTTATTTAATTCTAGGAAAGTTTTGCTGATGTAGATTCAAGTTTTGCTGACGACGATGGCCGTGCTGCCCACCATGCTCCGAGCTTCTTGTTGTTGCAGAGGTTTAGTTTTAGTAGTCATAAATCAGGGGATGAGGAAAGTGTTTTGGTTTAGAGAAGTCTTAATTTCCAAGTGTTTTTATGTTTTAATTAAAGCAAATCTTAAAGTTGATCATAACGACACCGGTTAAGATCCCACGGTTCCATATTTCCGGCATCATTATTTTTATCGGATTCACTTAGTCCAGATGAATTTGCTAAACTCAACTAAATGAGTTCCACACTTTCATTTAGACCGTGGGAAATCCCGTTAGCAACACGTAGGTTACATCATCCGAGGTATTCCCGATCATCCAACAGGACGTTTTAATTTAATTGTAATTGTAGTTTTGTGTTACGTTTGTGATTAAATTTCGAGTTGTTTTATATTTTGAAATGTTGTGGCGGTGAATTTTATCTTGCAATGACTTTTAACTTAGTTTTGGTTTCGGTTTTAGGGTCTATCCTAAAGGTGTGAGTTTTCATGCAACGATTGTTTATCATGCAAGAAAAGTAAGTGCAATGCGGTTAAATAAATTGCAATAATGTAAATTGCAAGAAAGTAGATTGCAATAAAATAAAAGCGTACCTGGAGGGTCTTCCCGTCATCCCAAGCTGCACTTAAAACACAATTAGAATATTTAAGCAAGTTCCTAGTAAAGCTAAGGTAAGGGTTATGGTTTTCTACCAAGTTCCTAATCCTATAGCTAGTCATTTCCTATGACGTCTAGGTTCTTTGTGTTTTTGTTTGAAGACGATTTTCTTCATCAAAGAATAATTAAATTCAATTGTTCTTATAAATGTCCTATCATATTGAGGAAGTGCTTAAGAAGAATCTTAAACATCTTTTCAATATTTCCAGGATTGTTTTAAGTCCAAATGGGTTTAATTATACAAATGAATTAATCGTCCGAGAATTCAAGTTTTGTTGTTATCTTGCTCGGTGAACTAGGACATTTGAATATCCTATAAGTGAAGTAACATTTCATTTAATGTTACGTTTAGGAGTTATAATAACCAAAGCTTTCGAGGGTAAATTGGTATTCAAATGATTTGATTTAAATTAAAGGGTTTAAATTTGAAATAGTGTTCAAGTTGCTTTATATTTAATTTCTTTCTATTTTTAAGTGTTGTTATTTAATTCAATTTAATTTAATTTAATTTAATTTAATTGAGCTTTAATTTTAATTTAATTTAATTCAATTTAGTTTGATTTGATGTTAAATTAATTTAATTTGATTTGATTTAATTTTAATTTAATTTGATTTAATTTAATTTAATTTAATTTAATTAAATTTATTTCATTTAATTTAATTTAATTTGATTTAATTTAATTTAATTTAAATTCATTTGATTTGATTTAATTTAGTTTAATTTAATTTGATTTAATTTATTTCATTTAATTTAATTTAATTTGATTTAATTTAATTTAATTTAATTTGATTTAATTTAATTTAATTTAATTTAATTTAATTTAATTTAATTTAATTTACTTAATTTAATTTAATTTTTTAATTTTAATTGAAATTTTTAAAAGAGTTTAATAATTTAATTTTAGTTTAATGATTAAGTCTTTTAATGTTTTGAATTTGAGTTATCATTTTAATTAAGAATTGAATATTAATGAGATGATTAATTTAGGGATTTTTTAAATTAAAGAATAAATCTCCTCCTAATAATATCCCTATTTTAATAATTCCAATTTTATTATTCTTCCAAATTTAATCAATTATTTAATTAAAGTTTAATCATTTTAAATTTGCTTAATGGGTTTCTACCCTTTAATTATTTAAATTTCAATGATCCAAATCAGATTAGGATCAAATATTTTACTTGTTAATTTTTTTATTAAACCTAAAGTTTTAATTAAGGGTTAAAATTTTAATTACCATTTTACCCTTTAAGCTTAATAATTTCATAACTCACTAAATTGAACTCAAATGAACTTGAAATTTTTATGTGACTTCACTCATATGTCAATAAAGACATGAGAGGAGAAAATGTGATTTTTCTGTATTTAATTTATTTATATAATTATTTTTGGTAGAAAATAGAGATTTTCAAGGAAAATTTAATAACATGACCAAGAGAAAGTTTCTATCCTTAAGAAAATTAGGGGACATTCCTAATAACCAGAGGACCACTTAGACCAATTTTGGTAATTTTTTGAATTATATTATTTTTATTATAATTATTTTAAGTTTTGGAGTGTTAATTAATTTAAAAATAAAATAAATGTTGAAAAATAAATTTTATATTTTTCAAAAATCTCTCTGATATCAAGGAAATCAGAGAATTAAATTTTGTAATTTTCTGATTTTTCTATGATTTATTATAATTATTTTAGTGAAAATGCTAGAAAATACATTTTTTTTTAATTTTAAAATTACCCTAGGGCTTTAAAATTTAATATATCACTAAATAGACCTAAGAAAAATGTGGGGTTTGTTCCTAAGTGATTAAAATTCAAAATGTGACATTTTGGTGAATTTTATTATTTTTGTGATTTTTATTATTTTTTAATTATTAAAAATATTAAAATATTATTAAAAATCAACTTTTTTAGAAAATTGAAATTTTAATTTTATTAAATTTCCCTGATATCAGAGAGGTTCCAAAACCAATTTGGTGAATTTTTGAAAAGTATTTTGAAAGTTATGAATTTTTAAAGTTTAAAATGACTAAGTGGCTTAATCAACCCAATTAGTGGGACTAACCAAGTCCAATTGACCTCAAATTTTTATGGTGGGTTCCTCTGATCCTAAAGGTCAGTGGAGAATTGATTTCAAGTCAATTTGATGCATGGTTAACTCTAATTAATTAGAGACCTATTTTGGGTGTTTAAGCCAATTAGGGTTGTTTTAAATGAACTAACTCAAAACCTATTTTTCCTAGGGTTCTCTAGTCATAAGGAACATCATCAAATTTTCCTAGAATTTATTTCACAACATGCTATTTATTGGAATTAAAATACTCAAAACGAGCAACATGAATTTGAAAAATCAATAACTTTTTATAGGGATGGCCTCTGACTTTGGAAAATTCAGGGAATGTTCCCAAATTCAGAGGCTTCAAAAGCCCTATGGTCTCATGCCATGGTGAATTGTATACATGCATGGAGAATTAAAAGTATGCAGAGAGTAAATAAATTATTAAAAATAAAATACTTGATGAAATTAAATGATTTCTTTTCCACATTATTCTCCTCTCGTTCACTCGAGTAAGAGGGTATTTTTATTTTATTTTTCTGATTTTTCTACACAAAGTTATGAATTTTTGAAGTTTAGGGAATTAAATAAATCAAAAAATACCCTAATTTTCTATTTATCCACGCGGCGCCAACTCATCCTCGGCATCTCCGAAACGCCGCGCGGCGCGCTCCCATTCGACGCCGCCATCCGAGTCGGCCAGCCCCGGCCCCGCGGTTCTTGTACCATCTCCCGGTCCGACGCCATTCGAGCCGTCAGTCCGCGCGTGTATTGAATGGACGGCATCCGTTCATCGTCCCTGAGCGTCCTCACCCGAGAGCCGTCCACTCTAAATCCCTAAGATCTCACTCGATACTCAATGAATTTTCATGTTCTTATGCTCTATGGATTCATCTTGAAGAGAAGAACACATCTATAGGGTTATCATGCATTGAAATTAAAGCATTCGAAATGGAGAATCTCCAGAAGCTCGGGATGAAGAATTAGTTCATACCTTTGCTCAGAGAAGTGTGGCTTCAATCTGAGAGTTTTTGCACCTTCGATTGGATCCCAACAAGCTCCAGATGAAGTCTCCTGGTCTGGTGAATTGTCTAGATGTGATTTCGATCAAGCCCGATCACAAAGCTTGGAGGCTGGAGCAACTGGGTGGCCTGGAGATGGGGCTTTTGCTCGGTGGACACCTTCCCTCGGTCCGGTGAAGGTGTAGAACCAATCAATTTGGGGATTGGCTCATTGTGGAGAAGTGTCCTGGTTTTGGGTGGAATTTCAACTACGAAATTGAGCTCGCGGAGAAGAAATGGCAGGGGGATCTCACCTGGGAATCAAGTGCTCTGTGTATGGGGAGGAGTCCGGAACAATTTTGGCGCAGTTTCCTTAAGGTTTGTTTTCGACACCTCTCATGGCCGAGAGGGGTGGTGTTTAAATAGGAGAGGGTGGAGGGCCTCCCGGGGAGAGTTAGGGCTTGGGATCGACTGCTCTCGGCAAGAGAAGAACAGCTCCAATGGCCACTCGGGGATGGGGCGGCTCAGCAGTGAGAATTTCAAGTTGGGCTCACATGTGAGCTCTCGGCTCGGTGGTTTCCGGCGGCCGTGGTGGCTGGCCGGCCGAGGTCGAGTCACCCTCAAGGTCGGGGAGGTCGAGGTCGGAGGTTTGTGCGATCAATTGGCCATGGACATGTGTAAAGGAGTTGAATTGAAATGGAATGGGGATGAGCTCATTTTAGGTCCAAATGGGTCAACCCACCTTTTGGGCTTGGTTCACCTCCCCATGGTCGATTTGAGGTCGAGGGAAGATCGGATGGATCAGCTAGGAAAGGGTGGAGAAGTCACCATCCATGAATATTTTGATTAAACATGGATTAAGGTGAAGCATTAAAAGGGTTAAAACCTTTTTAAGGGGGCTTAAAAGAGGCTCCTCCTTTTGCCATTAGTGGCTTGATCACATGTCTAGTCTTCCATGGCTTCATGTGGCTTGTCCATGGCTTGCATGGCTCACCTTTGGCTTGGGAAAAGTGGAGTCAATTTCATGAAAATGGATTTTAGGAATTTTTGGTAATTTGATGGAAATTTGTATGAAACTTGATTTGGAATAATTTGATGGTGAATTTAGGACTTAGGTAATGGCTTTAATTAAGTGGATGGCAAATGGAGATGTCATGTGGGCTTTAGGGTAGATTTTGGGCTTTTGAATTTGAAGGAAGTGGGCTCTTAGGAAAGTTTTAAGGGAAATGGGCTTTTTGATTTTAGGATTGGCATTTGGGTAAAGATTTTGTGAAGAAATTTGTCAAATAAATGTCATAATTGGTTTGGGGATGTTCTATGAAGGGCTTGGAGTCAATTTGGTGTGATTTGGAGTTGAATTGGTTTGAATTTGGGTTTATTTGGTAAGTGGGCCTATATGGGTCAAAGTGGGCCAAGTTGGGCCAATGTTGGGCTAGGGTTGAAATTGATGTAAAATCAATGTTCAGAAATATTTATGGGAGTGTTTCGAGGAGGTTTTGGCTTTGGTTGGGCTTTGATTTTGGGGTTTGGGCTCATTTGGGTTAGGTTTGGGTTTAGGTCGAAAATGGGCCTTTTAGCTTTGGGTTGAATTTGAGTGGGGTTTGGGTCTAAATTTTGGGAAAATCATGTTAGTGTTTTGTTTGTGGGAATGTTAAGGAAGATTTAGAAAAGGTTTGGGGTTAATTGGAGTTGAATTGGGTGAGTTTGGGTTAGGTTTGGGTCATGGGTCCAAATTGGGCTTTAAGGCCAAAAGTGAAATTGGATCCAAATATCAATCAAATTGAACTTGGATTTGGCCTAGATTGGTGTTGGGAATGTTGAATTGAAGTTTAGAATTGAATTGGACCAGAATTTTGGTCAATTGGGTGGGTTTGGTTTGACATTGGGTTCACTTTGGGTTAAAATGGGTCAAATTGAGGGTTTTGACAAAAGTAGGGTAAATTGACAAAATTGGCCCATGGTGTAGTTGGACAAAATGAAATTGGGAATATTTGGGATTTTCTGGAATTTTCTGGGAATTTTCTGAATTTTTGGATTTTTTGGGTCAAGAGGGGTATTTTGGGTATTTGGAGGGTATTGGGAGGTTTTCTTGGAATTTTTGGTATTTTTGGGTATGGATGATCAATTTAAGTGAGGTGGAAATGTTTGGGAATGATTTTGGAGAATTTTGGATAATTTGGAAATTTTTGAGAAATTTGGGTAATTTCGGGGTTTTGGGTAGATGTTAGCGGGTGTAGGGTCCCGGGGTCAAAAATTGAACATTTGGGAAATTGAAGATTGGGTGGATGTAAGTGGAAAGAAGTCATTTTGGTTGAGCCATGAAGCCATATCAAGCCCATATGAGCCATGAAGGGACTCATTCGAGGCATTCACTATGTTGTTCCTAACCCTCTTAGCCAAGGGCTTAGGGGTTAAGGACCATCCATGTGAATCACCTACATGAGTCAGGAGATCAAGTTAGGTATGGGTGTAGTTTTAGGAGGTGTGTGGAAGTATAGTGTGTGTGTAAGTCAGCCCCTTCACTGCACCGTGCCACCCGTAGGCGGTCCTAAGGCCAAAGAGTCCTATAGGAACTCATCCTTTAAACTTCCACATTTGATTTCAACCCTCTAGGTGATTAGGGATCTATAGTCAAGTTTGTAGAGTTTGCAGGGAGTTAAGAAGTGGTTTGAATTTTTAGAAGGTGGGTCCCAATTTTAGTCCTCTAAGACAGTCAAAGGAAAAGCCTAAGGCTAGATCCTAAGTACTAAAGAGAAGAAGAGAAGACCTTATCAAAAATGAGGTCAACAAATGGACCCCAATAGGTGTGGTGAGCTGACGGAGCACACCGCGCGTATTGGTGTTGACCGAAGCGATCAACAAAACCAACACAGATGTCCAAGTGACGAACTTAGGACGAAGTAGAAGAGTTTCCGCTGGGGAGTAGCAAGTATATCTCTGAAACTTGAGATTCCTGAACTCTCGCTGGGAAAGGAAAAAAAGAGGTGAATCCCAAATCACATGATCTGGGGGAATTCAATTTAGATTTCATTTTGTTTTAGTTTAAGTTTGACGTGTGAACTTAGATTTTAGTTTGGAGTTTCAATTTAGATCGAAGTTTTGTCAAAATTAATTTGAGGGATTTGATTTGAAATGAAAAATGGAATTCTGAGGTTTTAGATGTAACATCTTCAACCTCGAAAGAAAATTGAATTGATCGGATTGAATCATTGCATTGAGGAGGGATCTCAGAGCAATGCGGTATTGGATGTAAAATCCTTAACCTCAAGAGTTTGATTTTGATGTATTTCATTGCTCGTAGGGAAAGAATCCTAAAGCAATGCGATCTTGGATATAAAATCCTCGACCCAAAAGTTCGAATTTGATGTATTTCGAAGTGCAATAGGAAGAATCCTAGCAACAGTGCGATCTTGGACGTAAAATCCTCGACCCAAAAGTTTGAATTTGATGTATTTCGAAGTGCAATAGGGAAGAATCCTAGCAAAGGTGCAGTCTTGGATGTAAAATCCTCGACCCAAAAGTTTGAATTTGATGTATTTCGATGCGATAGGGAAGAATCCTAAAGCGAGTGCGATCTTGGATGTAAAATCCTTGACCCAAAAGTTTGAATTTGATGTATTTCAGTGCTATAGGGAAGAATCCTAAAGCAGTGCAGTCTTGGATGTAAAATCCTCGACCCAAAAAGTTTGATTTTTTATTGAGATTTGAAATCTGGAAAGATTGAATTTGAGATTTGGAAGGATGAGTTTGAACTCGATTGAAATTTGATTTAAGATTTGATTTGAAATTTGGAAGATCAAATTTTAAATTTGATCGAGATTGGATTTTGAATTCGGTTGAGAATTTGATTTGAAATTTGGAAAATCAAATTTGAAATTTGATCGAGAGTGGATTTGAAATTTGATTGAGAATTTGATTTGTGATTTGATTTAACATTTATGTTGATTTCGTTTATCTTTTAATGATTCAAATTTTATCTTATCGTTTATTTAATGTTCATGTGAATTTGGTGTTCGTCATTTTTAGATTTTTAAGGAAAGTTTTCTTTTATTTTTTTTTGTTTTATTTCTTTTCTGTTCTTTGTTCGAAGTTCATTTAACTTTAATGGCGTTTCCCAATCAATTTGCACAAAAGAGGTGAAGGCCAAAAATGTGACATGGTCACTTTCATTCTAATCAAGTTGAAAATACAGCATACAACTCGATCTGGAATACATCTCATAGAATCCATGTAGACTCAAAACGGACTGTGTATGATCTTTGTTGATTCATCCAAAGAAGCATCCGTCAAAAATCCATGTCCGAATAATGGGGTACATGGTTAATAACATCACCTTCCAAGCCATCCTCGGCAAGGATGCCGGATGGATGTACGTTGGAGGTGTGATATCTCCCATGTAACTCGCGGCTCGTAAGGCCGGAGGTTCTCTAGCTCCGGGTCCGGTTGGAAATGGTAAGGTGTCTTCCCGTCATCCATTCTCCCGAAAGTAACCGAGATCCGCTTCACCGGTACTCCCGGTATGCAATGCTTAGCGATATCCGCTCCGTTGCCCTTCGGCATCATGACGGAACCTACCGGTAGAGGTATCTTCACCGGCCTCGGAACTCACCCGGCCTCGCTATCCGGAGGTCGGATCCGAACATGATGTCACACTCGTTCAGGAAAAGACCGTGCGAGAAGGTCCGACGAAGTCGTGGTGATCTATATGTGGGGGTATGCAATCACCCTGTTTGTAGATGTTGATAATGCAGCTATCGGGTATGCAATCTGTCTGCAGTACTCCTCCATGTTATCAATCTCTTTACCATTCTCTTGATGACTAATGGCATCGGATCTACTCGCCCATGACGGAGTATTCCGGTGGGTTTCCTTCCCGTCTTCGACGAAAGTTGTAGCAAGCATCCGCATTGTATTGTGATTCTTCCCTTCCCCGGCATCCATCTCCGGGGTTCGAGTAGGTATTTTTCCTTAGGCGGCTCGCTCGGCCCATTCTTTTCAAATCCGGATACAATCCACGATTTGTCGTTGTTCATACTCGGAGAATACGTCGGTATGTAGCTCGAGGCCCTCTAGTATATTGATTCTTCTACCTTTAATTCTCTCGAAGTATTCAAAGGTTTTCTTTTCAACATTCCGCATTCTCTCCAGCTTCGTATTCCGAATGATCCGGCATGGCGAGGCTCGGTGACATATTGTGGGATATACGGTTCAATCCCTTCACGTTCTCCCGCATACCTCGGCTCCTCGTGGATGATGCCCGTCGGGACATCCCCCGGGGTTGCTTCGCAACAAGGTCATGCATCACTTGTGGTTCTATCCGGTGGCGTGGTAGCCTTCTTTCTTCCGATCTTCCGGGGATTTCCCCGGTCCTTTACGTTATCCTAGAGCCGGCCTCCTTTCTTCGAGTTCCCGGTGAATCGGTGTTCTCGAAGTGTATGTACCGGCATTAGCAATCGTCTCGTCGCGCCGGTCCGCGCCTAGTTTTGTTAACATCTTACGGATACGGCGATTCTTATTTCTTCGTTGTGTTGTCGTGAGAGTAGCTCTCCGCACTTCTTGAATCTCTCGTGGGCGTGGCGCCGACAAGCTCGCCCTCCGCTGTAGCGACTACTGCATTTCATTTTCTTGTCTTCTTCGGTATTTGCCTTTCTCTTCTTCGTCGTCGGATTGGTGGCTTGGGCCACCCACTTTCATCATCGTTTACCCGGGTAGTTCTTCTCGGTTAATCGGGACCCGGTCACTTTCCTCATATCGTAGGCTCGTCGGTGCGAAATCCGAGTCAATCTCGATTATCGCTCCATCTTTCACCCTCTTTTCATCGAGTGCAAGGCTTACGCCATTCTTAAAGTTCGGGACCAACCGCCCGTTCGACATTTCCTCGCGAAAAGACAAGGAAAAGGATCAGGGGCTGTACTAAGAACAAGAACATTAAGAAAATGTTTATTAAAGACATTTTTTTTTATTACTCTTATATTTTAAAATTTAACTGGAATGAAGTAGGATAAGATCAGGGAAGAGATTTTGATTTGGAAAAGAAAACAAGGAAAACTTTATTATCATGATTTTATTTATTTTAGCACATTTTATTATTTTTGGGTTCGGACCCAATCATAAGTAATTACTTTGCCCGTGTTTCTTAGGGATGAAGAATTCATTCCTTCGAAACATCGGGTAGCAGTAATACTTTTTCAAGTATCGTTCGTTGATCGGAAGCATATGTCGTTCTCCCCGGCAATTCACTACTTGGTAGGAACCTCCCGAGTATACTCGCTTCAACCACAAACGGTCCTTCCCAAGTGGGCTCAAATTTTCCTCCTATCTTGCGATGTGCAAGGATGGGTCTCGAGAACGAGAACTAAGTCACCAACTTTGAAGGTTCTCGGGCGGACCGGCTTGTCATGAGCTTGAACCATCTTAGCTTGGTACGGTTCTAAATTCGTTGCGCCGCAAGTCTTTTCCCTTCCAAGCTTTCTAATTCTTCGAGTCGTAATTTGGCGTTTTCTTCGTCGTGATCTTGTTTGCAGACTCGCAATTCCGAGCGAAGGAAGCCGAACCTCTAAAGGTAACACCGCCTCGGACCCATACACCGAGCGTAAGGTGTAGCTTCGAGTAGGAGTTCGAAGGTTGTCCGTAGGCCCATAAGGCTTCTAACAACTTCTCGTGCCAATTTCTCTTATTATCGTCCAAGGTTTTCTTTAAGATTTGAACGAGAGTTTTATTAAAAGCCTCAGCGAGGCCGTTCGCTCTTGGGTAGTAAATTGTCGAGTATCGCCAGTCGATTCCGTGTCTCCTGACAAAGTTGTTGATTTGCGTGCTTCTGAATGCTGACCCATTATCTGAGATGATCCTGCGCGGCACCCCGAAACGGTAGACAACTTGGTTCTTAAAAAATTGTAGCACGTGGTGTGCTTTCACTTCTCTAAGTAGAACTGCCTCTGCCCACTTGGAAAAGTAATCCGTAGCCGCAAGAATGAAGCAATGTCCTTTTGAAGATGGTGGTTCTATCGGACCCACTATATCTGTGCCCCAACATTCAAATAGCCACGACACAATTGTCGGATGTAGCACATTTGGAGGTTGGTGTAGAACCACTCCGTGCACTCGGCATCGGTGACGGCTCTTGGCGATTTTCATGCGGTCGGTCATCATCGAGGGCCAGTGAGTACCCTAGTCTTTTAATTTTCATTTTCATCTTCGGACCCGACCGGTGAGCGCCGCGAGTCCCGAATGCACCTCCTTAACAATTTCACGGGCCTCGGACCCGCTTAGGCATCTTAGCCACATTTGATCAAAAGACCTTCCGTACAATGTGTTGTTTATTAATGCGTAGGACGTAGTTCTTTTCTGATCCGATGGAGCTAGCGACCTATCGTCCGGTAGCTTTCCTGTTTGCGAGTAGTTCATTAATGGCTGTCGCCAATCTTCCGTGTTTTCTCGTCACTCGTTGCAACCGATTCTTCTTCTTTTTCGATTTGTGTATTGTGTCCATGTCAAGCCGTGATAGGACTCGACGTCCGTGAACCGACACTTCCACCGATTCATCTTGCAAACAGGCAAATTCTTTTGCGAGACGGGCTAAAGCATCTCGCTAAAGCATTTTCTTTTCGGGAATTTTGTAGATTGTCACATTTGGAATCTGTTCCAACAACTTGCATGGCATACCTGGAAGTATTGTTCGAGTCTCGGCTTTAAAATTCCGTACTCGTCCGGCGATCCGTTGAATGATTAACTGCGAATCCCCGTAGATGTTGATGTCCGTTATTCCCATTTGAATAGTTAATTCCAGATCCCGTTATGAGGGCTTCGTATTCCGCTTCGTTGTTTGTACACGGTTCCGTCGAGTGGTAGGAGTATCTTAACATCCCCCGCTCCGGTGTTATAAAGATTAGCCCGATTCCCGCCTTACCGGCACTATCACTTGCGATTCTTCGTCTTTGTGTGCTCGAAGATGCTCCGTCGAAATATAATTCCCAACGTCCATCATCGGGGTCTTCTAGATTCATTATTTGTTCATCCGGCAAATCGTCATCGAGAGGAGATTCGCCGCAGAAGGGTGTGCCGCGAGAAAGTCCGCTAAGACTTGTCCCTTCACGGCACGCGGAGGCACGAAAGTTATATCGAATTGCAATAATATCATCGACCATCCGGCAAGTCCGCCGGAAAGTGTTGGACGAGTCATCAAGTATTGCAATGGATTAAACTTCGAGATCGAGGTTGACCTTATGAGAAAGCATGTAGTGCCCGAGCTTTTGAGCGGCGAAGATCAGGGCCAAACAATGCTTTTCAATTGCGGGATACCTTACTTCCGTCGGAAGTAAACGACGGCTTAAGTAGTAAAGAGCGTTTTCTTTACCCTCATCATTGACCTGGGCTAATAGGGCTCCGAGAGAGTCGTCTAGAGCCGCGGTGTAAAGTATCGTGGTCTACACCGAGACCGGGGCCGCTAAGACAGGAGGTGTCATTAAATATTGTTTAATGTCCTCGAAGGCCTTCGGCATTTTTCTTCCCAAATAAATTTGGCGTCTTTTTTAACTAGTGCCGAGAAAGGTCGACACATACTCGACAAGTTTCGAGATAAAGCGTCGAAGATATGCCGACTTCCTCGAAAAGATCGTAGTTGTTTTAAGGTTTTGGGAGGCGGCATTTCTAAGATAGCTTTAATCTTTTCCGGTCGATTTCAATTCCACGATGTCGGACAACGAATCCTAAGAATTTCCGGAGGTGACGCCGAAGGCGCATTTTAAGGGATTCATCTTAAGGTTAAATTGTCTTAATCGTTCGAAAACAATTCTCAAATCATATAGGTGGTTTTCCTTTACTTTGCTTTTGATGACCACATCGTCCACGTAGCATTCGACTTGATTGTGGATGAGATCATCAAAAATTCTTGTCATTGCTCTTTGGTAGGTTGCTCTCGCGTTCTTCGATCCGAATGGCATTACTGTGTAAGCAAAATACTCCGATCGGCGTTACGAATGCTGTAAGCTTTTCATCTTCTCGGAGCCATTTTTATCCGGTTGTATCCCGAAGATCCATCCATGAATGAGAATATTTCATGTGTCGAAGCAATGTCGATCATTAGTTCCGGGATCGGTAGAGGGAATTCATCCTTTGGACATGCCTTGTTTAAATCTCCGAAGTCCACACTAATTCCGATCCGACCATTCTTCTTTCGACCGGCACCACATTGGCTAACCAAGTCGGGTATTGTTCTTCAAGGACAAATTTAGCGTCTATTAGCTTTTTAACTTCGGCTATGACTTGTTGTTCGATTTCTAGACGCATTCTTCTCGGGACCTCGTCCGGACTGGGATGAAGTAGGATCCACTTCTAGCTTATGGACCGCAACCTCCGGGGCTAATCCCGGCATCTCGTCATGGTTCCAAGCAAAACAGGTCTTTAAATTCCATTAATAACTCGATTATTTCTTCGGAGTCTTCTTTATTGAGTAAGGAGCTAACAAAGGTTGGTCTAGGCTCTTCGCTAGTACCTAAGTTAACTTCCGTTAACTCATCTATTGTAGATTTAATTTCTTCTTCGAATTCTGGTGGAGCGTCTCCAATTTGTACATCTTCGAGTTCGTCTGTAGTTTCCATGCAGCTTTCATTAGATTCGCAAGTGACAACCAAGCAAAATTCAGTATCGTCAACTGATCCTACTGTGCCGAATCCGAGTCCATACTTTGAATTGGGTGGACGACCGGAGTTATTCCATAACTTTTCAAAATGTTGTGATTGGCCTTTTGTTCATTTTCGAGGTAAGAAACCATGCTGAATTAAATTTTGAACACAGGGAGAGTACCACTCAAAAGGTAATTCCATTAATTCTGATGAAGTGATATCTTCGAATTGTACATTATTTTCAGTTTTGGAGGAAGAAGCACCACGGTAGAATTTGATTGGCTTTGCACCGCCACTATGTACCTCTTTGACCACCATACCCTCGACCTTATTAGAATGGATCGGGGTTAGGGTCATAGTATGTACATAGTGGTTAATCTTCTTGTACATTGATTTATATTCTTCATTCTTCTCATCTTCGAGAGAGATCTTGAATTGCGGCTTCTTCCGACTTATTGTCGCTGCTTTTTGCTTGATTTCTTTTTCTTCTTCAGAACTGTCTTCCCAATCAACTTTGATGGCTGGCTTCCTTTGTCCAACTGTCCTAACGTCTCTACCATGACCTCGTCCCCGGCCTCGACCTCGGATGCGAGTTGTGGAGAAACCTTCACCATCTCACCGGAAGAGAGTGGTGAGTGATCGTTGGACTAGAACTTCGGGTTCTTCGTTGTCCCGAACTTTCTTTGCTTCATTTGTTACGGTATCTCCGGAGAAGATTGTTTTCTTTGGCGGTGCATAATAAGTCGCGTCTTCATGGATTCCAATCTCATGTACGGAGAATGGTTGCAAGTCATCTTTGATGCACTCGTTCTCCTCCATCGTAAGTACTTGATGCACTCGGTGTAGAGATGATGGTACCATCCCGTTTTCATGTATCCATGGTCGGCCCGAGTAGAGCGTTGAACGACGTTTCGAATCAATTATGTGAAATTTCGCGATTGTCTTTGCTAAGTCACCGGTCTTCATCGGTAGTGTTATCGACCCGAGGGCTCTTTCTCCTTTCCGGTCGAATCCTCTTAATAACATTTTGTCCGCTTCGAGCTCGCGAGCATCAATTTCCAAATATGCTAGTGTTCGAAGACTCATTATATTGATTGATGCTCCCGGATCCACCAATACTCCGGAGAGTGTAAACTTCCCAATTGTAACTCGAAATGTACAACGGCCGGTTGTGATCTCACCGTGCCAAGTAGTAGGTCACCGTCCAGTGAAGGTAACGCCTCGTCGTTCCTTTAACGAGCAAACCTCATCTAAGGAATCTCCGGCCATTTGAGCTAAGCAAATTTCCGGATCAAGTAAGGCCTCGATCGAGCTTCTCTCATCTCCTTTCGATAAGATGAGAGCATCGTAAATGCTCGGCTTGGCGGTAGTTTCCTAAGATGGGCTAGCACGTTGTAGTCCACTTTATTTCCATGTGTCTCGGCTTCTTCTCGAATGGGTATTTCTTCTGCTGGGGTTGGTTCTTCTTGAACAACCACTTGCTTTCCTTTGTCCTTTGGACCCATTCTTGGAGGTAGAACTCTTCCACTTCTTAAGTTGACTTCTGTAATTTCTTCTGAATTTAGTGTTGAGTTTGCCGGTGTCTCTCGAATCGGAATGACGAGCTCTTCCGGATTATCTTCGAATCCGAAGGCTCTAACTCTATCGTGACCGGAGCTCCTCGAAACTCGCGGATAGATCCGTTGCTTCGTTGAACTCTCGTAGCCTCCTCGATGGATATCTTCTTCGTTATTTTGATTGTCGAGATCGTGTATGATTTAAGAATTGTCGTTGGTATCGAAATCGATGTCCGGATTGTCGCTAGTTACGTAATCGTTAGAAACGATCAAAACGTAGCCAACGCCATCACCCTTATCATTATATGATCCCACCGAAGTGAGCAGATAATCATACAAAATCAGAGGTTCGAGGGATTTCTCCCCCGAATCAGAAACAACTATCCTAGGATAAGCAGCCCCTAGTCTAGCCTTAGGAGTCTCGGTCCTCTCTTCTTCTCTTCAATCGCCTCCTGTTGAGGTGGTTCTTCTATCGCAAGTGATAGTATCGGCTTAACAGGTCTCGAACTTTGAATTGAAGCTCGCACCGAGGCGGTTTGGATGCTGTCTAAAATCTTTTTCGAAGACCTCGTCCGAGCGGTAGTCCATCCATCGTCGGCTGCATAGGGATCTATCGGAATGACGGGATCGGCTGAGATAACATCGACGGAACCTCCTTTCTGGGGTTCCTTCATGTACTCCTTCGGGATAGTTATATTTCCTTTCCGAAGGTTGTCGTTGAGCCAACTTTTAAAAGTAATGCAATCTTCTATCTTGTGCCCAAGCATCCGGTGGTAGGGGCAAAAGTTGGGATCACCGTTCTTGTTGACTTCCTCCGGTCTTTTAGGCTCGGCGACTATAAATGCGGAGTCTTCATCGGACTACGGAACATTTTCGATCTTGCTTCATTCTTGAACGGATATTCTCTCGCTCGAAGTTCCCTTAATGTACGTTGCGGACGAGACGGTTGTTCATACTCGCGGAGACGATCGATAGCTGGACCGGGGTTGTTGGTAATTCTGTTGTGGTTGCTTGCGGCCGTTCCGGTGGTATTTGCATCGGTTGCTTGCCTTTGTCAACTCGCCGCAACGATCCCGGATTTCTTTTCGAAGGTCTTCACCGGCTTCTGCTTGTCCGTCTTGTCGGCGAAACTTAATTACTTCGCCTCTTCTTGCAAGCTTCCGGCCTTGCTTAACAACTTCTCGAAAGTCTTAATAGTGAATCCTTTGAGGAGAAGTGCTATCGGGCCGTGAATGCTTTTAAGCAAAATGCCGACTGCATGTTGTTCTTGCAGTTGTGGTTCACACTTCATGCTTAAGTTCCTCCATCGAAGTATGTAATCCACCAAAGTTTCATTCGGCCTTTGTTTCTCTACCACTAAATCACCTATAGTGATGTGGTGCTGAGCTCCGGCGAATCGCTTGATGAAGAGGTTCTCTAGCTCCGAGAACGTCTTCACCGAACCATTCGGTAATTCCGCATACCGGCCGAAGGCGATTCCCGACGGATCGCCGACGAACCGTCGGAAGAGTAATGCATCGCTCCCGCCGGCATTACAACAACCGGCACGAAAGTGTGCAACATGTCGTCGGGGTTCCTGCCCGTCGAAGGTCTTGAACAGAGGTGGTACGAAGCCTTTCGGGTATTGGACGGCGTCGAATTCTTCCGGGTAAGGTCTACCCGTCCGAATGGATGTCCCGCTCTTCGATTGTGCTAAGGCTTCTCGCACTCGTCGTTCCACCAAGTTCTTGATATCCTTTTCGTGGATCATACTTTGTGTTGTATCCTTTTTCAGCTGGTCATCCCCATTGACGGATGTAATCTCCTTTCCTCCGTCTACAATGTGAATGACCTCCGGGGTGTCTCTCTATGTGGTTGTACTTGACTCTGGAGAGTGGCCGAGCTACGGCCATCTCTTCCATCCTTTTCGCCATTCGAGCGATCGTGTCGTCTTTTTCCCGAGCCGCCTTCTCATCGCCCGGCTCCTCTCTTCTCGTGGTCGTAGGAGCACCTTGCGAAGCCGATGAAGCTCGTGTCTCAACCATATTGATTTCTCGCATATTCGTCGTCCATGAATTCCGATGAATCGATCTCATCTCCGAACTTTTCTTCTCTTTCTTTTGCCAACCGTCGGATATCGGTTCTCAACTTTTCCATGGCATCTTCCAGCGGGGCTTTCGTGTGTCTTTGCGGTTGTCATGCGATAGCCGCCGGTCCCTTTTTCACGAGTTCCCTTTATCGCAAGTAGCACTTTCTTCGCATTCCAGCCTCCCGGCGAGACTTTCTTTCTCGGGTCGCTCGTTTCAATCTTAATCGCCCGCAGTGGGACGCCATACCATCCTTCTATCGGCGGAAGGTCTAGGACTAGATGGTCCGTCGGCCAAATGCTCGGAAGGTGGTATCCTCCCTAATCTGTAATCCCGAGACTACGACGAGCAGGCTAGCCTTCATTCTTTTACTTGGCTTTTCCGTCATGACGGCGGGCTCTACTCGGGGCCCAAGATCGGATTCGATCGGCACCCGCCCTATCCTTCGTAGAATCTCCGATACGGGGCGGTTTTCCTTCTTTGCTAACTTTTCTACCAAAGTTTGCAATCGAGCAACCGGCGTAGTTCTAGTTCGTTTCTTGCGGCTATCGTTGTAATATGCGGGCCGAGGTAATGTGGCAAGCAATCTTGCGAACATTCTCCTCATCCTCTACGTACGGAGAGGGGATGGAACCCGCTTCCTCCCAAGAGTGGTATGTAGTCGAGCAATGGTGTATATTCGGTAACGGTGTATATTCGCGGCAGTGTATATTCGAGCGACTTTGGAATTTCCTCTAGGAAGGCAATTTCAAGCAACTCCGGCTTCTCCGGCGATCCTTCTACTTCGTTTCTTCTTTGGGTCCTTGTCGCTGACGAAATCTTCGAACCGGACCCGATTTCGAAAACGAAGGTCTTACAGAAGATCCGTACCCTCCACGGTAACAGGTTTACCATAGTTCGGATTTCTTTCCCTTTGATTTGCGTAAGTCGGGGTAGGTGCGAAACAACTAGACCAGCGTGGGGGTAGTAAGAACGGTCCTCCTGCGGACGGCAGTACTCCTCCTAATCGGGATCCTTTGCATGGGAGGAAACTCTTGGGTCGACCTAAGGTTGAACTCAAGCAGTGGCTCCTCAGCTTCAGATATCTTGTTCGTCAGTGCGAAGAGGGAGACGTCGGTGACTTTGACATTCGTGTTTTCAAATCCTTGTCCGAATCGGATGATCCCATTGTCGGGCAGCCTCATCCTTATAGCACGGCCGAAGTCCATCCATTGGTGAAGGAGAAAATCGGCTTCGGGGCTTCCATTTCGCAGTGGTAGATTCGGTTGTCGATCCCAAGTTATGCTTCTTTTCTTTAGGACGAAAAGAAAGGAATTGAAAAGAGTCCGAACTCATTCTTGTTCATGTATTTATAAGAGGGAATCATTTGTTAAAAGAGTCGCTTATTAGAGGGTTTGTTTATTTAGAACGAAATGTTCAAAGGTGTAAAGAAGGTAAGGAATCCGATTCGTAGTTGGAAAGGAAAAGAAAGTCTTAAACAAGACTTCTCGACTCGAAGGATCATTCCTAAACTAACACCTATCGGGGGTCCACCCCACCTCAAAAATGAGGTAAAAGGATCTCGGAACCTCTCTGTTTAGGGGTGTCTAAACAACGTGGCTCCTAAATCCGAGAATGTTGGCTATACTTGTCCAAGGTAGAAATGAACATAGTATTCCAACGGAAAGAATGGTAGTTTGATCCATTAAGGACATGGATACACTTCCGATTTTTGAAAGCAGAATTATCTGATTAAAATGGAGAGAGGAATGATCCCCAGCGGAGTCGCCAGAAATCTGTCGGCATATTTTTAGGTCGGTGTGTTGTGTTTTGAAGAGGGGTCGCCTACAGAAATTGTCGGCGAATTATTAATTTAGTTTAAATAAATAATTTTGGAAAGTAGTATTTGATTTTGAAAATAATTTTAAATTTGAAGATTTTAAGATATGAGATTAAACCGATCTCACATCCTAAATAGCTTATATAAACGAGCACCGCGCCACAAACCGTGTATCTATCCCTAAAGATAGACACACTGCTTGACGGTGGGGCTCGATTAAATAAACTAGAAGATTTGTGACATCCGTTTGGTCTGCAAACCAATTTTATAAGCCAACAAAATTCCCTCGCTTAATATGAAAACATTAAACAGGGTTTATATTACCTGGGTTCTTTAAAATTCCCTATAAGGGCAAGCCCTTATAGTTAATTACATCTTAAGTGACGGGAATCACCTAAGAAAACTCTCGATAATAATCAATAATTCTGCTCTCAAGGATTTCAAAGTTTAAGTTTTCAAGGGATTGAATTTTGGAATTTCAATAGGGAATGGATCAAGTTTGGAACATTTTGTTTTGGGAATCCAAAGGAAGAAAAGTAGGAGAAATCACAGGTTCGAAGCGAACTTCGGTAATTTCCCGACTATCCTATTGTTTTGGCTTGAATTTAGGAAAGTCCTAATATTTATTTAAATGTTTTGATTTTGTCAATTTTAATTAATCAGGGCTTATATTTATATGATAGAATCATACAAATAACTCTCGAAGATGTGAGGGTTTATGTCATATCAGACGATTACCTCGGAATCCTAAGACCGGTTAGGGCTTAATTTGCAATGCAAATGCCTAACGAAGAGTTGAGGATTTATGTTGCACTAGGCAAACTACCTCGAAGTCCTATGGGTTTGTTATTTAATTCTAGGAAAGTTTTGCATGATGTAGATTCAAGTTTTGTCGACGACGATGGCCGTGCTGCCCACCATGCTCCGAGCTCCTTGTTGTTGCAGAGGTTTAGTTTTAGTAGTCATAAATCAGGGGAAGAGGAAAGTGTTTTGGTTTAGAGAAGTCTTAATTTCCAAGTGTTTTTGTGTTTTAATTAAAGCAAATCTTAAAGTTGATCATAACGACACCGGTTAAGATCCCACGGTTCCATCCTTCCGGCATCATTATTTTTATCGGATTCACTTAGTCCAGATGAATTTGCTAAACTCAACCGAATGAGTTCCACACTTTCATTTAGCACCGTGGAAATCCCGTTAGCAACACGTAGGTTACATCATCCGAGGTATTCCCGATCATCCAACAGGACGTTTTAATTTAATTGTAATTGTAGTTTTGTGTTCCGTTTGTGATTAAATTTTGAGTTGTTTTATATTTTGAAATGTTGTGGCGGTGAATTTTATCTTGCAATGACTTTTAACTTAGTTTTGGTTTCAGTTTTAGGGTCTATCCTAAAGGTGTGAGTTTTCATGCAACAGTTGTTTATCATGCAAGAAAAGTAAGTGCAATGCAGTTAAATAAATTGCAATAATGTAAATTGCAAGAAAGTAGATTGCAATAAAATAAAAGCGTACTTGGATGGTCTTCCCGTCATCCCAAGCTGCACTTAAAACACAATTAGAATATTTAAGCAAGTTCCTAGGTAAAGCTAAGGTAAGGGTTATGGTTTTCTACCAAGTTCCTAATCCTATAACTAGTCATTTCCTATGACGTCTAGGTCCTTTGTGTTTTTGTTTAAGAAGATTTTCTTCATCAAAGAATAATTAAATTCAATTGTTCTTATAAATGTCCTATCATATCGAGGAAGTGCTTAAGAAGAATCTTAAACATCTTTTCAATATTTCTAGGATTGTTTTAAGTCCAAATGGGTTTAATTATACAAATGAATTAATCGTCCGAGAATTCAAGTTTTGTTGTTATCTTGCTCGGTGAACTAGGACATTTAAATATCCTATAAGTGAAGTAACATTTCATTTAATGTTCTGTTTAGGAGTTATGATAACCAAAGCTTTCGAGGGTAAATTGGTATTCAAATGATTTGATTTAAATTAAAGGGTTTAAATTTGGAATAGTGTTCAAGTTGCTTTATATTTAATTTCTTTCTATTTCTAAGTGTTGTTATTTAATTTAATTTAATTTAATTTAATTTAATTCGAGCTTTAATTTTAATTTAATTTAATTCAATTTAGTTTGATTTGATGTTAAATTAATTTAATTTGATTTCGATCTAATTTTAATTTAATTTGATTTAATTTAATTTAATTTAATTTAATTTAATTTATTTCATTTAATTTAATTTAATTTGATTTAATTTAATTTAATTTAAATTCATTTGATTTGATTTAATTTAGTTTAATTTAATTTGATTTAATTTATTTAATTTAATTTAATTTAATTTGATTTAATTTAATTTAATTTAATTTGATTTAATTTAATTTAATTTAATTTAATTTAATTTAATTTAATTTACTTAATTTAATTTAATTTTTTAATTTTAATTGAAATTTTTAAAAGAGTTTAATAATTTAATTTTAGTTTAATGATTAAGTCTTTTAATGTTTTGAATTTGAGTTATCATTTTAATTAAGAATTGAATATTAATGAGATGATTAATTTAGGGATTTTTTAAATTAAAGAAAAAATCTCCTCCTAATAATATCCCTATTTTAATAATTCCAATTTTATTATTCTTAAAAATTTAATCAATTATTTAATTAAAGTTTAATCATTTTAAATTTGCTTAATGGGTTTCTACCCTTTAATTATTTAAATTTCAATGATCCAAATCAGATTAGGATCAAATATTTTACTTGTTAATTTTTTTATTAAACCTAAAGTTTTAATTAAGGGTTAAAATTTTAATTACCATTTTACCCTTTAAGCTTAATAATTTCATAACTCACTAAATTGAACTCAAATGAACTTGAAATTTTTATGTGACTTCACTCATATGTCAATAAAGACATGAGAGGAGAAAATGTGATTTTTCTGTATTTAATTTATTTATATAATTATTTTTGGTAGAAAATAGAGATTTTCAAAGAAAATTTAATAACATGACCAAGGGAAAGTTTCTGTCCTTAAGAAAATTAGGGAACATTCCTAATGACTAGAGGACCACTTGGACCATGTTTGGTGATTTTTTGAATTATATTATTTTTATTATAATTATTTTAAGTTTTGGAGTGTTAATTAATTTAAAAAAAAATAAATGTTGAAAAATGAATTTTATATTTTTCAAAAATCTCTCTGATATCAAGGAAATCAGAGAATCAAATTTTGCAATTTTCTGATTTTTCTATGATTTATTATAATTATTTTAGTGAAAATGCTAGAAAATACATTTTTTTTTAATTTTAAAATTACCCTAGGGCTTTAAAATTTAATATTTCACTAAATAGACCTAAGAAAAATGTGGGGTTTGTTCCTAAGTGATTAAAATTCAAAATGTGACATTTTGGTGAATTTTATTATTTTTGTGATTTTTATTATTTTTTAATTATTAAAAATATTAAAATATTATTAAAAATCAACTTTTTTAGAAAATTGAAATTTAAATTTTCTTAAATTCCCCTGATATCAGAGAGGCTCCAAAACCAATTTGGTGAATTTTTGAAAAGTATTTTGAAAGTTATGAATTTTTAAAGTTTAAAATGACTAAGCTGGCTTAATCAACCCAATTAGTGGGACTAACCAAGTCCAATTGACCTCAAATTTTTATGGTGGGTTCCTCTGATCCTAAAGGTCAGTGGAGAATTGATTTCAAGTCAATTTGATGCATGGTTAACTCTAATTAATTAGAGACCTATTTTGGGTGTTTAAGCCAATTAGGGTTGCTTTTAAATGAACTAACTCAAAACCTATTTTTCCTAGGGTTCTCTGGTCATAAGGAACATCATCAAATTTTCCTAGAATTTATTTCACAACATGCTATTTATTGGAATTAAAGTACTCAAAATAGCAACATGAATTTGAAAAATCAATAACGTTTTATAGGGATGGCCTCTGACTTTGGAAAATTCAGGGAATATTCCCAAATTCAGAGGCTTCAAAAGCCCTATGGTCTCATGCCATGGTGAATTGTATACATGCATGGAGAATTAAAAGTATGCAGAGAGTAAATAAATTATAAAAAATAAAATACTTGATGAAATTAAATGATTTCTTTTCCACATTATTCTCCTCCGTTCACTCGAGCAAGAGGGTATTTTTATTTTATTTTTCTGATTTTTCTACACAAAGTTATGAATTTTTGAGGTTTAGGGAATTAAATAAATCAAAAAATACCCTAATTTTCTATTTATCCACGCGGCGCCAACTCATCCTCGGCATCTCCGAAACGCCGCGTGGCGCGCTCCCATTCGACGCCGCCATCTGAGTCAGCAGCCCGGGCCCCACGGTTCTTGTACCATCTCCTAGTCCGACGCCATCTGAGCCATCCGTCCGCGCGTGTATTGAATGGACGACATCCGTTCATCATCCCCGAGTGTCCTCACCCGAGAGCTGTCCACTCTAAATCCGTAAGATCTCACTCGATACTCAATGGATTTTCATGTTCTTATGCTCTATGGATTCGTCTTGAAGAGACGAACACATCTATAGGGTTATCATGCATTGAAATTAAAGCATTCGAAATGGAGAATCTCCAGAAGCTTGGGATGAAGAATTAGTTCATACCTTTGCTCGCAGAAGTGTGGCTTCAATCCGAGAGTTTTTGCACCTTCGATCGGATCCCAACAAGCTCCGCATGAAGTCTCCCGGTCCAGTGAATTGTCTAGATGTGATTTCGATCAAGCCCGATCACAAAGCTTGGAGGCCGGAGCAACCGGGTGGCCTCGGAGATGGGGCTTTTGTCTGGTGGACACCTTCCCTCGGTCCGGTGAAGGTGTAGAACCAATCAATTTGGGGATTGGCTCACCGTGGAGAAGTGTCCTGGTTTTGGGTGGAATTTCAACTCGAAATCGAGCTCGCAGAGAAGAAATGGCAGGGGATCTCACCGGGAATCAAGTGCTCGTGTATGGGGAGGAGTCCGGAACAATTTTGCGCAGTTTCCTTAAGGTTTGTTTTCGAGCACCTCTCATGGCCGAGAGGGGTGGTGTTTAAATAGAGAGGGTGGAGGGCCTCCTGCGGAGAGTTAGGAGCTTGGGATCGACCTGCTCTCGGCAAGAGAAGAACGGCTCCAATGGCCACTCGGGATGGGGCAGCTCGACAGGTGAGAATTTCAAGTTGGGCTCACATGTGAGCTCTCGGCCCGGTGGTTTCCGGCGGCCGTGGTGGCCGGCCGGCCGTGGTCGGGTCACCCTCAAGGTCGTGGAGGTCGTGGCTGGAGGTTTGTGCGATCAATCGGCCATGGACATGTGTAAAGGAGTCGAATTGAAATGGAATGGGGATGAGCTCATTTTGGGTCCAAATGGGTCAACCCACCTTTTGGGCTTGGTTCACCTCCCCATGGCTCGATTTGGGCCGAGGGAAGATCGATGGATCGGCTAGGAAAGGGTGGAGAAGTCACCATCCATGAATATTTTGATTAAACATGGATTAAGGTGAAGCATTAAAAGGGTTAAAACCTTTTTAAGGGGGCTTAAAAGAGGCTCCTCTTTTTGCCATTAGTGGCTTGATCACATGTCTAGTCTTCCATGGCTTCATGTGGCTTGTCCATGGCTTGCATGGCTCACCTTTGGCTTCGGGAAAAGTGGAGTCAATTTCATGAAAATGGATTTTAGGAATTTTTGGTAATTTGATGGAAATTTGTATGAAACTTGATTTGGAATAATTTGATGGTGAATTTAGGACTTAGGTAATGGCTTTAATTAAGTGGATGGCAAATGGAGATGTCATGTGGGCTTTAGTGGTAGATTTTGGGCTTTTGAATTCAAGGAAGTGGGCTCTTAGGAAAGTTTTAAGGGAAATGGGCTTTTTGATTTTAGGATGGGCATTTGGGTAAAGATTTTGTGAAGAACTTTGTCAAATAAATGTCATAATTGGTTTGGGGATGTTCTATGAAGGGCTTGGAGTCAATTTGGTGTGATTTGGAGTTGAATTGGTTTGAATTTGGGCTTATTTGGTAAGTGGGCCTATATGGGTCAAAGTGGGCCAAGTTGGGCCAATGTTGGGCTAGGGTTGAAATTGATGTAAAATCAATGTTCAGAAATGTTTATGGGAGTGTTTCAAGGAGGTTTTGGCTTTGGTTGGGCTTTGATTTTGGGGTTTGGGCTCATTCGGGTTAGGTTCGAGTTTAGGTCAAAAATGGGCCTTTTAGCTTGGGTTGAATTTGAGTGGGGTTTGGGTCTAAATTTTGGGCAAATCATGTTAGTGTTTTGTTTGTGGGAATGTTAAGGAAGATTTAGAAAAGGTTTGGGGTTAATTGGAGTCGAATTGGGTGAGTTCGGGTTAGGTTCTGGGTCATGGGTCCAATTGGGCTTTAAGGCCAAAAGTGAAATTGGATCCAAATATCAATCAAATTGAACTTGGATTTGGCCTAGATTGGTGTTGGGAATGTTGAATTGAAGTTTAGAATTGAATTGGACCAGAATTTGGGTCAATCGGGTGGGTTTGGTTTGACATCGGGTTCACTTTGGGTTAAAATGGGTCAAATTGGGGTTTTGACAAAAGTAGGGTAAATTGACAAAATTGGCCCATGGTGTAGTTGGACAAAATGAAATTGGGAATATTTGGGCTTTTTTGAAATTTTCTGGGAATTTTCTGAATTTTTGGATTTTTTGGGTCAAGAGGGGTATTTTGGGTATTTGGAGGGTATTGGGAGGTTTTCTTGGAATTTTTGGTATTTTTGGGTATGGATGATCAATTTAAGTGATGTGGAAATGTTTGGGAATGATTTTGGAGAATTTTGGATAATTTGGAAATTTTTGAGAAATTTGGGTAATTTCGGTGGTTTGAGCAGTTGCTGTGTAGGGTCCCTGGGTCAAAAATTGAAAATTTGGGAAATTGAAGATTGGGTGGATGTAAGTGGAAAGAAGTCATTTTGGTTGAGCCATGAAGCCATATCAAGCCCATATGAGCCATGAAGGGACCCATTCGAGGCATTCACTATGTTGTTCCTAACCTCTTACCAAGGGCTTAGGGGTTAAGCGACCATCCATGTGAATCACCTACATGAGTCAGGAGGTCAAGTTAGGTATGGGTGTAGTTTTAGGAGGTGTGTGGAAGTGTAGTGTGTGTGTAAGTTGTGTAAGTCAGCCCCTTCACTGCACTGTGCCACCCGTGGCGGTCCTAAGGCCAAAGAGTCCTATAGAAACTCATCCTTTAAACTTCCACATTTGATTTCAACCCTCTTGGTGATTAGGGGTCTATAGTCAAGTTTGTAGAGTTTGCAGGGAGTTAAGAAGTAGTTTGAATTTCTAGAAGGTGGGTCTCAATTCTAGTCCTCTAAGACAGTCAAAGGAAAAGCCTAAGGCTAGATCCTAAGTACTAAAGAGAAGAAGAGAAGACCTCATCAAAAATGAGGTCAACACTCGTTAATCCAGCTACTACAAGAGAACAAGTTTAGCCATAATAAAAAGTTAAGGAATCACCTCCCTCAAGACATAGACAGAGATCAAATCAAACTACTAACAATCCAAACATCAACTAATCAACAATCAAATTTATCAATTCATAGTAACACAAAAAGATCAAGTCAATCCACTCTAAAGCAAACACCAAACATAAATAACAATCATGACTCTCAAGCACACTAAATCGAAGCACACTGATAACTATGGGTTGCCTCTCATAAAGCACTTGGTTTTAACGTTGCAGGCCCGATAAATGATTCCACCTGGATCAAAATTCCATTTAAGTAATCCTCGATCAATCGCTCAATCTTTTCTAGATCCAGGGATTCCTATAAAATCCTTAAATTTTAATGTTTCATTCAGCTCTTCCTTTTCAGATTGATTTATATCATTGTTCCTCATATTTCTTTCTAGATCCAATATTCTTCTATTGATTCTCTCAATCCCTATATTAATATCATCCTTGAAATTTATTAGAAATGGATCTTTATAAGATACTTCAATATCTCTTAAATTTTGGATCAGATTCTCTTTAGATAATTCAGATTCAGGATCAAATTCTTCTATATTACTTATATGATTCAAGTTATCTTCCAATTTTTCCCCTTTATAATTATTAAATGATTGAGGATCTATCATAGTTGAGGAAATAGGTTTTTCTAATTCCCTAGGAATTACTTCCAATGGTCTTCTAATATCCTTATCCTCTTTTCTCAACTCAAAGTTCTTTTGAAATTTATCCTCAAATTCTCTTCCAAGTCCTAGTTCAATAATTTTATCTTGTTCATCATTCAATTTAAGTTTTTCTTGTGATTGAGTCGCATCTGAAGATATAAAAACTGGTTGTGTAGATGAATTCCCTAAATAAATTGGCTTTAAAATTATATGGGGTACATCCATCTTAAGTTCATGAGATTTTTCAATAGATGGAATTAAAAGTTTACTATTTTTGGTAACGTCCATCATTTCACAACTCTCCTGAACGTACATACAGTCTTCTTTAAATAACATTTTCGAATCATCATGAGAGTCCATTCCGACCTCATCAGTTAACTTACTCTCAAAACTTTCTTGGAAATGGTTTTTACTTTGATAATCAATTTCATCCATCCAAAACCAATCATCATCTTTTCTTTCAGCTGGATATTTCAGTCTTTAATACATCAAAATTGACTTCATGGTTATTAATATTCATAGTCAACTCTCCTTTTTGCACATCTGTCATAGCTTGTCCAGTAACTTGGCATTTGTTCCAAAGCTTAAGTGAAAGGAATATTTATCGTTAACTTCTTAAGTACCTTCATGAACTTAAAAAATTTGTTATCCAACTCATGCTGTCTAAGTCTTTGAGGAAATGGAGGTGGTGGTCTTTCCAAACTGATTTTAGTTGTAGATATTAATTTTTCCAGATCCTTAGAAACATTTTCTTCAGATCTTTTAGTTTCCTTTGTTTCTCTCACAACATCTTTCTCTTTTCTAACCACATCCTCTATCTCTCTTCCACTTTTTAATTGGACAGCTTCTAATTGTTCATTAGTGTTCTCTTTAGGGTTGATCTCAATGTTGCTATGAAGTATTCCTTGGGGTATATTTCTAAGTGAATTAGCAATTTCTCCCAATTCATTCTCTATGTTTTTAATCGCAGCATTCTGACTTTGCAACTGGTTTCCCATTTGCAATACCACTTCTTCCATAAACATCTTCTTATCCTCAAATTGTTGATCATTATTAGAGTCCGGTGGATATGAAGGTCTATAGTTTGTATTCCCCTGATTATTCCAACTTCCATTAGGATTTGCATAATTATTTTCTCATTTTTGGTTTCCACCATCAGTAGTATGATTCCAGTTAAAATTAGGATGGTTCTCCCAACCTGGGTTGTAAAAGTTAGAGTATGGGTTGGTTATGGTATTTAAAGCATCGTATGATAAATTAGAATCAATCATATGCCCTAATGAACTTTCCTCACTTACAGGAGTAAATTGAGGTTGGTTCATTCGAAATTGGTCCAACTTCCTTGATATTGTAGCAACCTAAGATGCAAGATTTGTTATCGCATCTGTATCATGAACACTAGCTACATATTTATGATTTACCCTTGCAGAGAGCCATTGAAATTCATTTGTAGCCATTTCTTCAATTAATGCATACGCTTCATCAAATGGTTTTGACATTAATGATCCACCAGCGGCAGCATCAATTATAGACTTAAGGGATCCAACTAACCCATTATAAAAAGTTTGAAAGATTAACCAATCGGGCAGAGCATGGTGTGGACACTTTCTTAGGAGTTTCTTAAATCTTTCTCAGGCTTCGTATATTGATTCCCCTTCATATTGATAAAATGAGATAATATCGTTTCTAAGTTTAGTAGTCCTTGAAGGTGGAAAATACTTAGCTAGGAATTTCTGAGTTAACTCCTCCAAAATTTTAATAGAGCTAGGTGCTAATGAATATAACCACATTTTAGCTTTATCCCTTAGTGAGAAAGGAAAAAGCCTTAGTCTTAGTCTAACAACATCTTCTGACATACCGTTATAACGAAATATAGCACAAAGTTCTAGAAAATTTGATAAGTGTAAATAGGGATCCTCTAAAGGAGTTCCCCCAAACTGATTGTTCTGCACCAGTTAGATAATTTCAGGATTTATTTCAAATGAGTCATCTTCTACGACAGGGTTTTGTATACTTAAGTGAATTTCATCTGTCGTAGGATTTATGTAATGCTTTAATGATTTATGATGATTTTCCAAGTTATTATCATGAAAGTTTTGCATTTCTATTTCTAGTTTTTCGAGTCCTTTTTGTATTTTTATTTTTTTATTTTTTTCAAAATCGGAATCATAAGGCACAAGTCCTACAAATCTTTTATTTTGCATACGTAACACAACAAATAATACATTAAAATTTAAACAAATAATAAATGAAATATATTCAACACAACCAAATATTTTTACGAACAACTTATTTTTCATATAAATAATTTTTTTTTCAACAATTTTTCATATAAATCACTTTTCACACAAAAATACTTTTTACGACACCACAGTTTTCCAAGTCTAAGCCTAATTACTTCAACTAAAATTCTCCTAAAGTTCTTACCAAAGCTTCCCCGGCAATGGTGCCAAAAACTTGACCCGACCCGTAATTACGCAGTAAATTAACTTCCAAAAGATGGCAAAAAACTTGACCCGATTTATAAATAGCGGCTAGTGTGCAAAATCTTAAATGATATAAAAATTAGAAAATATTTTACACACTAGGGGTACTACGCAAAAATACGTATCGTTTCAAGTAATATAAAGTTTTCTTTAAAAACCCTAGTATCGATCCCACAAGGAAGTGAAGTAAGAGGTCTTTAGTCAAATTCTAGTTGACTACTAATAGTCCTAGTTTGGAATGTCGATTAAAATTGTGTTTTATCTAGCAACTACTCCTAAATGCAAGTGTTAAATGTAAAGATAGTAACTACAACTAAGTGCAAATAATAAGTCTAAAGATAACCCTTTTTGGACGAGTTGGTTTGGAGAATTTTGAGATATTAAAAACTACTATTCTTATGTAATGAAATAGATAATGTATAGGAATAAGATGCATTTAATATTGTATGTACCAAATAGGAGCAATCCTATTCTTTACCTTTTGGTCCAGGCATAAAGAACATTGACTAATCCTATGCTTAGTTATCGAATCCGTAGCTGAAGCTGGGAGGATACCGGCTCTCACTTCAGAGCTCCCACATTCCCCTCGCTTGAGGGCTAACAATCTACACTTCAACACCCAAATGATAGGACCGAATTGAGGATTCCAGCATGTCACTCTAAAATCTCTAATTCTACGCCCGATAATTATATTTCCCTATTTATTTGCATTCAATCCCATGAACTTCACCATCCATGGAATTTGAATGTGGTTTCACTTTGTTGAGAATTACACTGCCCTTTCGGGTCGATGCAATTACAATGAATTTTAACACTACAATGGGCCCTTATTACAATGTAAATGAAGTGCAAGTAAAAATCATCACATTTATAATTAAAACATCTTCTAGAAAGCATCCCAATATCCTAATCATGAATCCTACTCATTGTAAAAGAAAAGTAAAATGAAAAGAATGACAATCTTCTCATGCTACTATTTCTAAAGAAGAAGAAAGAATAAGAGAGATACGTCACAAAGCACGAAGAAAACACAAAGGAAACTTCATTTAACAAAAGCAAATCCACTACGCAAGTGTTTACAAAATCATAAGATAATGAAGAACAATACTTAGTTTTTTTCCTTTGAAAGAAAGACGAAGATCTCTCCCATAAAGTCTCCCGACGATCCATGCAATGCTAACGAAATCCCTTACAAATTCTCTCAAAATCTCCTCTTCAATCTCTCTAAAAGGGTAGAAATCTACTTTTCTACTCTTAATCTAAGAATCCTAAACATTCCTCAAAGTTTTTCTCCACTTTTTTTCCCTAGAATTCCTCCCTTTTCTAATCTATATTCGCCATTTTAAAGAGTATGGATGAAGTTTGAAGAGTTTCCATAAGCACCCCTTCGAAAAAGGGTCCAAATACGTCTAATTTAGGCCAAAACCGCCAAAAGTCGGTCCAGAACCTTCCGGGGGCCGTCGGCGGGTTCCAGCTCGCTGTTGGCGAGCTTTTCGGCTATTTTTTGGTGGTCTCGGGAAAATCTCGCCTCGGCGAGATCGATTTCGCGGTAGGCGAGCAGACTGCTGCGCAGCTTCAACGTTTTGCTCTGTTTGGCTCCATTTTAGCTCTGTTTCGCCCCATTTCAGTTGCATTGCGTTCGTAACAGATAGCCCTACAAAATAAAAATAAAAATAACCTTTCTTTAAAGTGTAATCTCATTCAAAAATATGCAAGAAGTATAAAAGAGATTAAGCATCGAAAGACTTATCGAAAGGTGTCAGGGTAGAATTTCATTTCTTGATCGTTTTTGCTCCAAATTGCACCGTTTTTGCTTCCTTTTGCTCCAATCACCATTTCTTGTACCTAAAACCAAAAAACATACAAAATACCTTCCATTAAAGTGTAATATCATAAAAAATGAGTAAAATAATATAACAAAATACGTATATATTTTAGGTTTGTAGGGAGGAATTTAAGATAACTTGTGTTTATTTACTTTAGTTTATAGAACTTTACTTTTATATATGAAATCCAAGTTTTATTGCATCTTCTCCATGAATTTTGAGTAGTTGTTCTATCTTTCTCCTTGTTCTGATATTTTTGTGATATGATAAATAGAATTAATGTGTCATAAAAGATTTAAATAAGTTGTGATAATCTTTAACTTAGATCTTGATTTACTTTCAATTTGGCCAATTGAATAGTTAAAATCTATTGAGTTTAACAAGTATAGTAAAGATTATATCTGAGATTTAGGGAGATCAAAATCCTTGAAAGGATGGTGCAAATAAATAGGGAAATAATATTTATCAGGCGTAGAATTGGAGTTTTTAGAGTGACAGGCTAAAATCCTCAATTTAGTCCTATCATTTGGGTGCTGAAGTGTAGATTGTTAGCCCTCAGGCCAGGGGAATGTGGGAGCTCCGAAGTGAGAGCCGATATCATCCCAGCCTAGCCGCAGATTCAGTAACCAAGCATAGTATTATTCAATGTTCTTTAAGCCTGGACCAAAGGGTAAATAATAGATATGCTCCTATTTGGCACAACACCATTTTAAAACTAATTCTAATTATCTATTCACTTAAATATCTTAACAAAATAGAAATATTCTTGCTTATATATTTGAACTTAACTTTAGTAGTATTAGTTAATTGTCAGTAGATCTAGTTTAATTTAAATTTCATATTATTGTCGATTGCGTATTAATGACAGATAGGCAATTTCAATTTTGTTGTAATTCTAAATTGATTTCTATAATTCTAAGTCTGCAACCTCTAAATATTCTCTGTGGAATTGATATCTGGGACTTCACTAGAGCCCTGTATTACTTGAGCGATACATATACTTGCGTTTAAAGGTAACTCTGTGATTAAAGATTATAATATATAATTGTTACTAAAGTTAAAATTATGCTCTAAGTCATGTTTTTGGCACTATTGCTGAGGATTTAGATCCTCTAGTAGTGGTGTTGAATTATTATATTTTTAACCATATCAAAAACTTGCTGGTCCAAGTTTTTTGCGCCGTTTCCTGGAAATATAAAATTAAAATACTTTCGCGGGGAATATAACTTAATTGAATATAAAATAATTAGAGTAACGAAAAGTTTAGGACTGTTAGAAAACTTTTTAATATAATTGTAATTTATTTAGTTAACTGTTTTGCTGTGTACTAATTTCGATTATATGAGTAAATTTGGTTATGAAAATCTTATACCCTACGATTCAAAATTAGAACGCACTATTAGGAGAATTAGAAAACTGAGAAAAGAACCTATAAATTCTGAAACAATGGAAAACAACATAATTAATCAAAAAATAGAAAATGAACATCAATCTAGACTACTAAGAGATTATGCTAACCCTACATTAGATTAAATTCACTTAACTATCCAAAATCCTGATGTAGCTGCTAATTCATTTGAGCTTAAACCTGCAATTATCCAAATGGTACAAAACAATCAATTTGGTGGAACATCAAATGAAGATCCTAATTTACATCTTGCAAGTTTCTTAGAACTTTGTGCTACTTTTAAGTACGACAGAGTGTCTGATGATGCTGTCAGACTTAGAATTTTTCCTTTTTCGCTAAGGGATAAGGCTAAGGCTTGGTTAAATTCGTTAGCACCTGGATCTATTAGAACTTGAGGAGAACTTTCACAAAAATTCTTATCGAAATATTTTCCACCATCTAAGACTGCTAAGCTTAGAAATGATATCACATCTTTCAGTCAGTATGAGGGAGAATCAATATATGAATCTTGGGAAATATTTAAAGAACTTCTTAGGAATTGTCCACATCATGCTTTACCAGATTGGTTAATTATTCAAACATTTTATAATGGATTAGTAGGATCACTTAGATCTATAGTTGACGCTGCTGCTGGTGGATTATTAATGTCTAAACCTTTTGAAGAAGCTTAGGCGTTAATAGAAGAAATGGCTACCAATAATTTTTAATGGTCTGCTGAAAGGGTAAATCCTAAGAGAGTAGCTAGTATTCATGATTTTGATGCTTTAACTGTGATAGTTTCTCAAATTACTGGTCTTTCAAAGAAAATAGATCAATACGGAATGAATCATTCTCAAACACCTCCAGTGTTAGAAGAAAATTCATTAAGACAAATTCTAGATGCTTAATCTTCATATGAAACTATAAATGTAATAAATAATTGACCAAATAACCCTTATTCAAACTATTATAATCCAGGTTGGAAAAATCATCCAAACTTTAATTGGAATAACCAAGGTAATGTAAATCCTGTTAATCCTCAGTGGGGGAACAATCTTGTAAACCCATTAGGAAATATAAACAACCAGGGTAATTCTAATTATAGACCTTCTAATCCACCAAGTTTTTATAATAATTCACAATTTAAGGAAAAGAATTTGTCTATGGAAGAATTAGTTTTGAATATAGGTATCAATTTCAAAGTCAAGGATCTGCTATTAAAAACATAGAAAACTAATTGGGGCAAATTGCTACTGCATTAAGCAATGTAACCCGTTGGAACTTTACCTAGCAATGTTGACGTAAATCCTAAAGATCAAGGAAAAGAACAAATTAAGACTATTCAATTGAGAAGTGGAAAAGAGTTCGAAATAAGAGTTCAAAAAGAAACTGTAATTGAAAAGAAAAAAGAAAAAACTGAAGGAGAAAATGAAAGTTTATATCCTGATTTTCCTCTGAAACCTATAAAAATTACTGTTGAAAAACCTCCACCACCATTTCCTCAAAGATTTAAGCAACAAGATAAATAAAAAAATTTGCTAAATTCTTAGACATTTTGAAAAAATTGTCAATAAATATTCCTTTTGTTGAAGCTTTGGAATAAATGTCTGATTAAGTTAAATTTATGAAGGATATACTCAACAAAAAGAGGAAGTTACTAGATCATGAGACTGTTGCACTCAGTGAAGAGTATAGTGCAATAATTCGAAGAAATCTTCCTAAAAAATTTAAAGATCCTGGTAGTTTCACTATCCCATGTGCTATTGGTGAAAAATTTTATGGGTAAGCATTATGTGATTTGGGAGCTAGCATAAATTTGATGCATATATCAACTTTTAAAAAGTTAGGAATTAGAGAGATTTCACCAAGTTTCGTAACTCTACAGTTAGCAAATCAATCTATTACACATTCTAAGGGAGTTGTAGAAGATGTTCTGGTCAAGGTTGATAAGTTTATCTTTCCTGTGGGCTTTATCATTTTAGATATGGAAGAAGATAAAGAAATTTCAATTATTTTAGGAAGGTCATTCCTATCTACAGGAAGAGCAATGATAGATGTTCAAAAAAGAGAATTGACAATGAGAGTAAATGATCAAGAAGTAACCTTTAACATCTCAAAGTCAATGAAATATCCTTTAATAGGAAAAGATGATGAATGTTTCAGAATGGATATATGTGATTATCTAAAAAGTGGATATTTCAAGGAAAATTATGAAGAAAAAGAAGATATAGAAAAAGATAATTATGATGAAAACAAAAGTGAAAAAGCTGATTATATTCATAAGAAATTTGAAACACTTAATTCAATAGCACCAGAAAATAAAACGTTAATTCCATCTATTGAAAAACCCCCTGAACATGATTTAAAAAATCTTCCAAATCATTTAAATTATGTATTTTTAGGAGAGTTTTCAACATTACCTGTAATTGTATCCTCAGACTTAAATGAAATTCAAGAACAAAAATTAATGGATAGTTTAAAAAAATATAAAAAAACTTTTGGTTGGGCTTTAGCTGATATTTAAGGAATTAGTCCTTTGATTTGTATGCACAGAATTTTGTTGATGAAGACCATAAACCAAGAATTGACCCTCCAAGAAGACTGAAAACTATTATGAAAGATGTAGTTAAAAAGAGATTTTAAAGTGATTGGATGCTGGAATTATATATACTATTTCGAATAGTACTTGGGTGAGTCCAATTCATTGTGTTACTAAGAAAGGAGGAGTGACTGTCGAAGTAAATGAAAATATGGAATTAATACCTATCAGACAAGTTTCTGGTTGGCGAATTTGTATTGACTATCGAAAATTAAATGCCGCCACCATAAAAGATCACTTTCCTCTTCATTTTCTAGACCAAATGTTGGATAGACTTACTGGACACAAGTACTATTGCTTTCTGGATGGATATACTGGTTACCATCAAATACCAATTGCTCCTGAGGATTAAGAGAAAACAACTTTTACTAGTCCTTTTGGAACTTTTGCTTTTCGAAGAATGCCTTTTCGACTATGTAATGCACCTGCAACATTCCAGAGATGTATGATGTTTATCATTAGTAAGTCAATTGATAATGAAATATAAGTATTTATGAATGATTTCTCTGTGTTTGGAAAATCATTTGACGCATGCTTAAATCATCTTGAAAAAAGTTTTGGCGCTATGCGAAAGAACTAACTTAGTTCTAAATTGGGAGAAATGTCAATTTATGGTTGTAGGAGGAGATGTATTAGGGCATAAAATTTCAGAAAATGGCATGGAAGTAGATCCTGCAAAAATTCAAGTAATAGCTAAATTACCACCTCCTACTACAAAGGAGAGGGGTAAGAAGTTTTCTTGGACATGCTGGTTTCTATAGGCGCTATATTAAAGATTTTTCAAAAATTACCAAACCTCTATGCCAACTTTTAGAAAAAGACAAGAAATTTAAATTTTACCAAAGACTGCTTAAACGCCTTTGAATTATTAAAGGAAAAACTAATCACAACAACTGTAATAGTTTCACTTGATTGGGAGAATCCATTTGAATTAATGTGTGATGCTAGTGATTATGATATTGGAGCTATTCTTGGTCAAAGATATGATAAAAGTTTTAAAGTTATATACTATGCTAGTAGAACTCTTAATGATGTTCAAATTAACTACACAGTTACAGAAAAAGTGTTACTGGCTATTGTGTATGCTTTTGATAAATTTAGATTATATTTAATTGGAACTAAATTTATTGTGCATACTGATCACTCTGCTATTAAAAATCTGATGCAAAAGAAGGATACTAAACCTAGATTAATTAAATGGGTACTTTTAATGCAAGAATTTGATTTTGTGGTAATTGATAGAAAAGGAACTTAAATTCAAATTGCTGATCATTTGTCGAGACTGGAATATCATGAATCATCTGATACCGACAATGAAATTAAAGATAGTTTCCCCGATGAAAAACTTTATAATATAAATGAGTGGAAAATACCTTGGTATGCTGATATTGTTAACTATATAGTAAGCGATATTTTGCCACCTATACTAACTTTGAAGCAACAGAAAATATTCATTCATGATGCAAAGGCATATTTTTGGGATGAACCATATTTATATAAGCAATGTAACGATCTTATTATTAGGAGATGTGTGCCTTATGAAGAAATCGAACGTATTATTCGTAAATGCCATGATTCTGAATTTGGAGGACATTTTGGCATTGACAAAACTGCGCATAAAATTTTGCAAGCTGGATTTTATTGACCTACTCTTTTTAGAGATGTTTACAGATATATCCAAACCTGTGATAGATGTCAACGAGTAGGTAATATATCTAGAAGAAATGATATGCTTATGAATTTCATGTTAGAAGTGGAAATTTTTTATGTTTGGGGATTAGATTTCATGAGACCATTTATTCCTTCATTTGGGAACTTATATATTTTAATTGCAGTTGATTATTGACCCAGAAATTTCAAATATACTTAAAAATATAAGAATTAGACACCACTACTGAAAGATATAAATCCTCAGCAACAGCGCCAAAAACTTAATCCGGAGCGTAAATTTTAAATTTAGTAACAATTAAATAGTATAATCTTTTGATCGCAGAGTTACCTTTAAACGCAAGTATACGTATCGCTCAAGTAATACAGGGCTCTAGTAGAGTCTTGGTTATCGATCCCACAGGGAAATATATTAAACCCTACGAACTACAATTATATAAACCAATTCGGAATCACAAATAAATCGAAATTGTCTATCTGTCACTAATACACAATCGACAATAATATGAAATTTTAAATTAAACTAGTTCTACTAACAATTAACTAATAATACTAAAGTTAAGTTCAATTATATAATAGCAAGAATTCCTTCTCCTTTGTTAAGATATTTAAGTGAAGAAACAATTAGAATTAGTTTTATATGTGTTGCGCCAAATAGGAGCATACCTATTCTTTACCCTTTGGTCCAGGCATAAAGAACATTGACTAATCGTATTCTTGGTTACTGATTCTGTGGCTAGGCTGGGAGGATACTGGCCCTCACTACGGAGCTCCCACGTTCCCCTAACCTGAGGGCTATCAATCTACACATCATCACCCAAACGATAAGACCGAATTGAGGATTTTAGTCTGTCACTCTAAAATCTCCAATTCTACGCCCAATTAATATTATTTCCCTATTTATTTGCACTTCTCCTTTCAAGGATTTACCCGTCTACTTTGCAAAGAGAAATGTGATACATACTAGTTAAGAATTCTTAGCCCACAGTCAGATCTTAAGAACTCTTCATAGATTTTAACAATACAAATGGCCAATTCGTATAGTAAAGTAAGTTTAGGTATAATATCATTACAACTTCTTTATATCATTTTAATACACTAATTCATATAATCATTTCACAAAAACATAAAAACAAGGAGAAAGACAGAAGAACTACTTAGAATTCATGAAGAGGATTCAATAAAACTTGGATTTCATATAATAAAGTAAAATTCTACAAACTAAAGTAAATAAACACAACTTATCTTAAATTACTCCCCAAGCAAACTCCTTGAAGTTCCTCTGAATTTCTTTCACTCTTTACAGTACGCGAAATTCTTCTTCGAAACGGTAATGTAGAAGAGATCTCTCACTTCCCTTCCACTCTTACAATTCTTCATAGAATTCCTTGCAAAATCTCTAATTGAACTCACTACTCACTATTTAACAACACTAAAGTAACTATCTACTCACTAATAGACACGATAGTTGACTCTTTTCGATACTTTGGACTCTCTAGTTAACACGTAGGAGACACTTTTTTCGGCCTGAACCACCCTGCGCTATAATCCAATTCAATTTTACTTTAGTAACAATTAAATATTTTAATCTTTTAATCGCAGAGTTACTTTTAAACCCAAGTATACGTGTCGTTCAAGTAATACAGGGCTCTAATGTAATCCTAGACATCGATCCCACAGGGAGAGATATATTAAAGCTAACGGACTTAGGATTATAAAAATCAATTCAGAATTACAACTAAATCAAAATGCCTATCTGTCACTAATATGCAATCGATAATAATTTGAAACTTATATTAAAAACTAATTTAACTAATAATTTACTAATACTACTACTAAAATTAAGTTCAAATATAGATAATAGCAAGATTCTTTCTCCTTAGTTAAGATATTTAAGTGAAATGATAGTTATAATTAGTTTTAATGTGTTGTGTCAAATAGGAGCATACCTATTCTTTACCCTTTGGTCGAGGCATAAAGAACATTGACTAATCCTATGCTTGGATTACTGATTCTGCGGCTAGGCTGGGAGGATACCTGCTCACACTTCGGAGCTCCCACGTTCCCCTCACCTAAGGGCTAAAAATCTACACATCAACACCCAAACGATAGGACCGAATTGAGGATTTTAGTCTGTTACTCTAAAATCTCCAATTCTACACCCAATAATATTATTTCTTTATTTATTTACACTTCTCCCTACAAGGATTTACTTGTCTACCTTGCAAAGAGAATTGTGATACATACAAGTTAAGAATCGTTAGCCCACGATCAGGTCTGCAGAATTCTTCACAGATTTTAACAATACAGATGGCTAATTCGTATAGTAAAGTAAGTTTAGGTATAGTACCATCACAACTTCTTTTATAATTTATTTAATAGACTAATTATATAATCATTTCACAAAAATATCAAATCCAAGAGAAAGATAGAACAACTACTCAGAATTCATGAAGAGGATGTAATAAAACTTAGATTTCATATAATAAAATAAAGTTCTACACACTAGAAATAAATAAACACTACTTACCTCAAATTCCTCCCTAAGCGAACTCCTCAAAGTTCCTCAGGATCTTTTCCTTGGAATTCTCCTTTAAAACGTCAATGTGGAAGAGTACTCTCTCTTCCCTTCCACTCTTGCAATTCCTCGAAGAATTCCTTACAAATTCTCTATTTGAACTCACTACTCACTAAATTATACTAACTAATTGACTCTCTTTACACTATGGAGTCACTAACAATCACTTTTGAGACCAGAAGAAGAGCCCTTTGTTGACCTCATTTTTGATGAGGTCTTTTCTCTTCTCTCTCCTTAGTACTTAGGATCTAGCCTTGAGCTTTTCCTTCGACTATCTTAGAAGACTAGAGATGGAACCCACCACTTAGAAATTCAAACTACTTCTTAGCTCCTCGCAAACCCCACAAGCTTCGATTGTAGACCCCTAATCACCTAGTAGGGTCGAAATCAAACGCGGAGGTTTAAAGGATGAATTCCCTATAGGACTTTTTGGCCTTAGGGATACCCTGGATGGCCTGGTCTGGTGAGGGTTGGCTTGCACATACACTACACTCTCACACACATTCCAAGTCCTAAAACCACACCCATACCCAATCTGACTCCCTGACTTATGTAGGTAATTCATATGGATGGTCCTTAACCCCTAAGCCCCTGGCTAAGAGGGTTAGGAACAACATAGTGAATGCCTCAAATGAGTCCTCTCATGGCTCATATGGGCTTAATATGGCTTCATGGCTTAACCAAAGTGATTTCATTCTACTCACATTCAATAAATATTCATTTTCCCAAAATTTCAATTTTTGACCCCCGGGGCCCTACACCCACTAAACCTACCAAAAGTCCTTGAAACTACCCAAAATTTGCAAAATTTCCTAAATTACCCAAAATTCATCAAAACCAATCCTAAACATTCCCTCACCACTCAAATTGATCACCCTCAGCCAAATATGCCAAAATTTCAAAAAATACCCCCAAATTTCCAAAAATACCCAAAATGCCCCTCTTAGCCCAAAAATCCAAAAATTCAGAAAATTCCAGAAAATCCCAAATATTCTCAATTTCATTTTGTTCAACTACACCATGGGCCAATTCTGCCAATTTACCCCACTTTTACCAAAACCCCACATTTGGCCCATTTTAAACCTAAAGTGAACCCAATGTCAAACCAAACCCCTCCAATTGATCTCAACTTTGGTCCAATTCAATTCTAAACTTCAATTCAATATCCCCAATATCAATTTAGACCAAATTTAAGCCCAATTTGATTGACATTTGGATCCAATTCCAATTTGGGGCTTAAGGCCCAATTTTTGTCCCATGACCTAAACTTAGCCCAAACCAACCCAATTTAACTCAAATTGGCCCCAAATCTTTTCCTAAACCTTCCTAACACCCTCACAAACAAAACACTAACAAATTTTACCCCATATTTGGACCTAAACTCTACCCAAACCTAACCCAAAGCAAAAATTCCCTAAATTGGCCTAAGCCCACCATAAACCCAAATAAGCCCAAATCCCAAAATTAAAGCCCAACCAAACTTGAAAACTCTTTGTGACACTACAATAAACCTTTCTCAACATTAATTTTACATCAAAAACAACTTTAGCCAAACATTAGCCCAAGCTAGCCCAATTTACCCCACTTTGCCCCTACCATTAAAGAAGCCCAAATTAAATCCAATTCAACCCCAAATCACACCAAATGTTTTCCAAATCACTCATGACACATCCCTACACTAAATGCAACATTTATTTGGCACAATCTTTAACAAAAGTTTCATCCTAAAGTTCATTTTAAAACATAAAAGCCCACTTTCTTAAAACCTTTAAAATCCCATTTTCATTAAAATTCAAAGGCCCAAAATCAGTCTAAAGCCCACATGAAGTTTTCCCTCATTAACCCTTTGATTTAAATCACTCCCTAACTTCCAAATTAATCATCAAATCTTTCTAAATTAAGCCTCATGACAATCTCCCTTAAAATCATCAAAAATGCCAATATCCTTCTTCATGTAAATGACTTGACTTTTCCAAAGCCAAATGAAGCCATAATAGAGTTATTCACAAGCCATATGAAACCATGATAGCTTAGCCTTGTCATCAATCCATTTATGACAAGAGAGGGAAGCCCTTTAATGATTCCCTTAAAGTTGATTAAACATTCCTATGCTTCCCTTAACCTATGCTTAAACTTAATTGTACTTGTATTGTGACTTGACCCCACTAATCAAGCTGACCCAAATGATTCCTTAAGCCTAAAACCAGGTCATTGGAGGGTGCACCCAACCCAAATACATGAATTAACCAAAACAAGCCTAAAATAGCCTTTCCCCCCTTCCACTTTGATTCAACTCCTTTACACATGTCCATGGCCAATTGATTGCACTGAACCCCAGCCCTGACCTCCCTAGTCAAGATGGTGACCCATGCCTAGCCGGCCAGCCACCACAGTCGCCGGAAAACACCAAGGCCGAAAGCACCCATGTGAGCCAAATTTCAAATTCTCCCCAGTTGACTTGTCCCATGCCTAATGGCCACTGTGGCTCTTGTTCCCCTCACCAAGGCAGCTGATCCCAAGCCCTAACTCCCCCTGGGAGGCCCTCCAGCCATGCCTATTTAAACACCACCACCTCTCGACCAAACAAGGTGATGAACTAGACCTTCAGAAAACTCTGCTAAAATTGCTCCATGACCTTCTATTAACCCAGAGCAATTGATCCCCAATGTTCCTTTGCCCTAAACCCCATTAACAGAGCTCAATTTCTAAGTTGAAAATCCACCCAAAAACCATGACATCTCTGGAACCTCCATGAAATCCAAATTAAACTCACCCACACCTGCACAGGACCAAGAGAAGGAGTTCCCCAGTGAAAGCCCCCTCTCGAGGCAACCCAGTTGCTCCAGCCTCCAAGCTTTGAAATCAGCTGTGGGCACTTTCATACCTAGACAATTCCCCAGAGCCAGAGACTTCATCTTGAGCTTGCTTGGACTCAATCGAAGGTGACACAACTCTCAGATCGAAGCTTCACTTCTCTGAGCAAAGGTATTGACCTCTTCTCCCTCCCGAGCTTCCAGCAATTCTCCGTTTTGTTTGAGTTAATTTCATAGCCTATAAACTGTATGGATGTGTTCGTCTCTTCAAGACGAACCTATAGAGTATAAGAACTCAAAAATCTGTTGAGTATCGAGAGAGATCTTAGGGTTTTAGTGTGAACGGCTCACGGGACGCATCCGTCTTAGACGATAACCAGGGACCGTCCGATCGATTGTGTATCAGCTGAACGGTGGAGATCAAGTCGGATCAGAAGACGGAGCGGGACCGCGGGACGCGTGCCTGCTGACTCAGGTGGCGGCATCTAATGGGAGCGCGACACGTTAGGCTTCGGAGCTGCCGAGGTTGACGCGGCGCTGACTGGTTTAAGTAGATAAATAAGGTATTTTTGATTTATTTAAATACCTGAAACTTTAAAAATTCATATCTTTGCATAAAAAAATTACAAAAATAAAATAAAAATACCCTCTTCCTCAGTGAACAGAGGAGAATAATGTGGAAAAGAAATTAAGTTATTTTGATCAGTATTTTATTTTTAATTATTTATTTACTGATTTCACTATTTTAATTCTCCATTTGCATACACAATTCACCATGGCATGAGACCATAGGGCTTTTGAAGCCTCTGATCTTGGGAACATTCCCTGAATTTTTCAGGGTCAGAGGCCATCTCTGTGAAACGTTATTTATTTTTCAAGTTCATGTTACTGTTTTTGATATTTTAATTCCAAAAATTAGCATGTTGTATAACAAATTCTAGAAAAATTTGGTGAAGTTCTTTAGGACCAGAAGACCCTAGGATAATTATGGTCAGATTTAATTTATTCATAAAAACCCTAATTGGCCTAAACTCCCAAAATTGAATTTGAATTAATTAGGGCTAACAACACCCCAAATTGACTTGAAAACAATTCTCCAATGGTCTTTAGGATTAGAGGAGTCTTACATAAAATTTTGAAATCAATTAGACTTTATTAACCCCACCAAATGGATTAATTAAGCCTCATAAGCAAAATGGAACTTTAAAAACTCATAACTCCAAAAATACTTTTCAAAAATTCACAAAAATGGTTTCGCAGCTTCTCGGATCTCAGGGGATTTCAGGAATATTAAAATTAGATTTTTTTAAAGAAGTTGATTTTTCACAATATTTTAATATTTTAATAATTAAAAAATAATAAAAATCACAAAAATATTAAAAATCATAAAAATGTCACATTTTGACTCCTAATCACTTAGGAACAAACCAAATATTTTTCCTAAGTCTCTAAGTTAAGTTATTGAATTTTAAAGCCTTAAAACAATTTTTAATATTAAAAAATGTATTTTCCAACATTTCTACCAAATGAATTTTAATAAATCAAATAAAAATAAAAAAAATATAAAATTTGCTTCTCTGGACTCCTTGAGGTCAGAGAGATTTAAAAAAAATATAAAATCTATTTTTCAACTTTAATTTTATTTTATAATTAATTAACACTCAAAAAGTCAAAATAATTATTATAAATAAAATATAATTTAAAAAATCACCAAAATTGGTCCAAGTGGTCCTCTGGTCATTAGGAATGTCCCATAATTTTCTTAAGGATAGAAACCTTTCCTTGGTCATGTTGTTTAATTTTTCTTGAAATCCCTTATTTTTCACTAAAAATAATTATATAAATAAATTAAATTCAGAAAAATCACATTTTCTCCTCTAATATCTTAATTGACATGTGAATGAGGTGAAATAAAAATTTCAAATTCATTTGAACTCAATTTAATGAGTTATAAAATAAATATGCTTAAAAGAGCATAAAGGTAATTAAACATTTTAACCCTTAATTAAAACTTTAGGTTTAATTAAAATGGAGGGTGAAATATTTGATTTTATCTTTCTTGGATGATTGAAACTTTGGGAATTTCAAAGGGTAGGAACCCATTAATCATTTTTAATAAACCAAAAATGAAATTTTAATTATTTAAACAATTTAAATTTTGGAAGAGTAAATTTAAAATTTGAATTGTTAAGATAGGTATATTATTAAGAGGATCTTGATTCTTTAATTTAAAGAATCCCTAAATAAAATCATTTCAATAATATTTAATTCTTAATTAAAAATTAAAATAATAATCCAAATTAAATAAATAAAACCAAAGAAAAAAAAAGAAGTTAAATGAATATAGCCTTTAATTAAATCAAAACTTAAAATATTAAATGGTTTAACAATTAAGTTAAATTAAATTTAAAATATTTAAATTAAATCAATTAAATCAAGTTAAATTAAATCAAATTAAAATATTAAATTAAACTAACACCTTAACAATTAAATTAAATTAAATTTAAAATATTGAAATTAAAATTAAGTTAAATTAAAATTAAAATTAAGATTAAAATTGAATTGAAATTAAATCAAATTAAATAGGATTAAATTAAATTAAATTAAATTAAAATTAACATCACTTAACAAAACACCTAAATCAAATCATTAAGAGTTAAATTAAACATATCTTCTTATATAAGTAAATTTAAAACATAAACATCAATTTGAAATACTAAGATAATTGAAAGCATAAATATTTAAATTAAACCAAAAATAACTTGAACACTATTCCAAACTTAAAATTATTAATTAAAACCTCATAATTTGACTAAAATACCTTAAACCATTAACTCAAACTTCAAATTAAGAATGGATAAAGTCTTTAATTAACTAATTTGCCCTTAAAAGGCTTTCATTATTATAACTCTTAGATAAAGCATCAAATGAAATATCACTTCATTCATGAGATAATCAAATATCTTAAGTTCACTGAGCAAGGATTAAAACTTAACTAAAATTAAACTCCTGGATGATTAATTCATCAATACAATAAAATTCATTTGAACTCGAAATAATCCCCAGAAGTATTGAAAAGATGTTTAAGATTCGTCTTAAACACTTCCTCGATACAATGAGATGTTTTAGAAGAATAATTGAACTTAATTGTTATTTGATGAAGAAAATCATCCATAAACAAAATACAAGAACCTAGATGTCATAGGAATGACTAGTTATATGATTAGGATTTTGGTAGACAACCAAAACCTTCCCTTAGCTTTACCTAGGTACTTGTTGAAATATTTAAATGCCTTAACATGTGTTTCAAGTGCATCTTGGAATGACGGGAAGACCCTCCTGTACGCTTTTATATTATTGCATTTATTTTATTGCAATTTACTTACATGTACTGCACTTTACCTTTCTTGCATGTTAAACAAGACTGTTGCATGGAAACCAAAACCTTTAGGATAGTCCCTAAACTGAAACCAAAACTAAATTAAAAGTCACCACAAGATAAAATTCACCGCCATAACATTTCAAAATATAAAACAACTCAAAATTTAATCACAAACAGAACAATAAAACTACAACTATAACTAAATTAAAACGTCTCGTTGAATGATCGGGAATACCTCGGATGATGTAACCCACGTGTTGCTAGCAGGATTTCCCACGGTCTAAATGAAAGTGTGGAACTCATTCAGTTGAGTTTAGCAAATTCATCTGGACTAAGTGAATTCGATGAAAATAACGGTGCCGAGATGACGGAACTGTGGGATCTTAATCAGTTCTGTTTAAACAACTTTAAGATTTGTTTTAATAAAAATATTAAAGACACTTGGATTTTAAGATTTCTAAACCAAAACACTTTTCTCATCTCCTGATTTATGACTTCTAAAACTAAACCTCTGCAACAACAAGGAGGTTGGAGCATAGAGGGCAGCACGGTTTGTCAGCAAAACAACTCTACATCAGCTAAACTTCCTTAGAATTAAATAACCAAGCTATAGGACTTTGAGGTAGTTTTCTTAGTGCAACATAAATCCTCATTTTTTCGTTAGGCATTTGCATGATCATGTCTTGTAAATTAAGCCCTAACCGGTCTTAGGACTCCAAGGTAGTCGTTTGGTACTGCATAAACCCTCACATCTTCGAGGCTATTTGTATGATCCTGTCATGGAAATATAAGTCCTAATTAATTAAAATAGGCAGGACTAAAACATCAAATAATTTCTCCTAAATTAAAACCAAATAGTAGGATAGTTTGGGAAGTTGCCAAGATTCCTCTTGGATACTCAGCTTCTCTTACTTCTCTTACTTCAGACTCCTAAAATAAACTGTTCCAAATTTGGGCTAATCCCTATTGAAATTTCCAAAATCCAATTTATTTGAAACCTTAAACTTTGAAATTCTTGAGAGAAAAATCACTGATCATTATCGAGAGTTTTCCTAAGTGATTCCCGTCATTTAAGATGTAATTAACTATAGGGGCTTGCCCTTATAGGGAACTTTAAGAACCTGAGTAATATAAACCCTGCTTAATTCTTTTATATTAAGCAGGGGAACTTGTCGGCTTATAAAATTGGTTTGCAGACCAAACGGATGTCACAAATCTTCTAGTTTATTTAATCGAGCCCCATCATCAAGCAGTGTGTCTATTCTTCGGGATAGATACACGGTTTGTGGTGTGATGCTTGTTTATATAAACTATTTGGGATGTGAGATTGGTTTAATTTCATATCTTAAAATTTTCAACTAAAAATAATTTTTTAAACTAAACTCTACTTTTCAAATTATATATATTTAAATTAAATTTAAAATCTAAAATTTGCCAACAATTTTTGTAGGCGACCCCTTTTAAAAAACACAACCTAAAAATATGCCGACAATTTCTGGCGACTCCGCTGGGGACTAGTTCCTCTTTCCATTTTGATCAGATGGTTTTACTTTCATAAATCAGTAGTGAGTCCATATCCCTAGTGGATCAAACTACCCTTCTTTCTGTTGACATACCCGTTCATTTCTGTCTTGAACATGTATAGTCAACTCCCTTGGATTTAGGAGCCACTGTTTAGACACCTCTAAACAGAGAGGTTCCGAAATCTTTTTGCCTCTTCGAGGTGGGGTGGACCCCCAATAGGTGTTAGCTTAGGAGCGGTCCCTCGGGTTGAGAAGTCTTGTGAGAATTTCTCTTCCTTTCCAAATCGGGTCCTTTACCTTTTCTATAAACCTTCATCCTTTAAATCGCTTTGTTCCGAACAAACAAATCCTTTTAATAAACAACCTCCTAATAAACAAACCCTTTTAAATCATAAATACACTAAGATAAACGAAATGTGTTCGGACTCTTTCTTTTACATCCTAGGTTTTGCGACAAAAGGAAGCATAATTCGGGACTGACATTCAGAATTTACCCTGCAGAAAATGTCTGCCCCGAAATTAATCTTCTCCTTCACCAATGGAATGGACTTCGCTGTTTACAAGGATGAGCTGCCCGACAATGGGATCATCTGATTTGGACAAGGATTCAATAATACAGATATCGAGTTAGCTGATGTCACTCTGTTCACACTAATGGACAAAGTACCGAAAATCGAGAAACCCATGATCGAGTTCAACCTGAAGTCGACCCAAGAATTCCCGCTTTTACGGAAAGTCCCAGTTGAAAGAGACACCACTGTTCGTAGGAGGACTGTGATCTCTACCCCCACCGGTTTTGTCGTCTCTACTCCTGTCTCGATTCCCGCCCAACTGAAGGGAAAGGGAGTCCAAATGTATGACGAGCCTATTTTCATGGAGGGTACAGATTTTGCTGCAATACCATTTGTTTTCGAGATTGGGTCCAGTTCAAGAGTCGCACCCCTGACTCGGACTCAAAGGAGGGATAGAAGCAGAAAGATTGCCAAGAAGGCCAAAGCCACTGAAATTGCTTTCCTGGAAGAGATCCCTGAACTGCCTGAGTATACACCTCTGTTGGAAGGGAGTAGGTTTCACCCCCTCTCTGCCGCATCAGATGAAGAAGATGTTCGAAGGATTGCCGCTGCATTACCCTGACCCGCGTACTACAGCAATTACAAGAGGAAAAGGGATAAGACTATGCCACTTGCTCGACTGCAGGTTGTGATAGAAAAATTGGTGAAGAAAGAAAGATGCCCTGTGTCAGAAATCTTAAGAAGAATAGGACGAGTGCTAGCTAAATCCCACCTCAGACCACGAGTAGAGCCTGTTGCTGCCACAAAGAAACCAAAGAAGAAGATAAAAGCCAGTCCACCTGTTGTTGTATCGGGTCTGCAAATTAGGGAGGATACCACCTTCCAAAGATATGGCAGACAGACCATCCGGTCCTAGGCCTTCTACTGCAAGAAGGATGGTGTGGTGACCTACTACTGGCGAGCTAAGACCAAAACAATGTCCTGAGAAGAAAAGTCTCGTCAGGAAACTTGAATCTGAAGAAAGCGCTACTGCATTGAAAGAAACTCCTGCAAAAGAGGTCCAACAGTCTTCGCACGATAATCGCGAGACCGTCTAGAAAAGACCCCTCGAGGATGCTATAGGAAAGCTAAGGACGGATATCCGATGGTTGGCGAAAGAAAGAGGAGAAAAGTTGGAAAACGAAGTTGATTCATCAGAATTGATGGATGAAGAGTATGGTGAAATCAATATGGTTGAGACACGAGCATCGTCAGCTTCGCAAGGTGCTCCGGCAGCTGCGGAAAGAGATGAATCGAAAGTAATGAGAGCACAACTGCAAGAAAAGGATGACACCACTTCTCAGATGGCAAAAATGATGGAAGAGATGGCTGCTGCCTTAGCCACTCTCCAGAGTCAGATTCAACCTCAGAAGGAAACACCCCCAGAGATCATCCATGTTGTAGATGGAGGGAAAGAGATTACATTTGTTAACGGGGATGAGCTACCAAAGAAGGATTCTACGCAGAATATGATTCCCGAAAAGGACATTAAAGACATGGTAGAACAGCAGGTGCGAGAAGCCCTAGCACACTGTAAGAAGGGAGTATCAATTCAGACGGGTAGACCTTACCCCGAAGAGTTTGATGACGTCCAATACCTAAAAGGCTTCGTACCACCTCTGTTTAAGACTTTTGATGGAACGGGAAACCCCCGACAACATGTCACACATTTTCGTGCTAGTTGCTACAATGCCGGTGGGAGTGACGCTTTGCTCTTTCGACAGTTTGTCAGTAGCCTGTCAGGGATCGCCTTCGACTGGTACGCACAATTGCCAAATGGTTCAGTTAAAACCTTTTCAGAAGTAGAAAACCTCTTCGTTAAGCGGTTTGCCAGAGCTCAGCACCACATCACTATCGATGATTTAGTGGTGGAGCAACAGAAACCGAACAAGACTTTAGTGGATTACATACTTCGATGGAGGAACGTAAGCATGAAGTGTGAACCACAGCTTCAGGAACAACATGCAGTCGGCATCTTGCTCAAGAGTATCCATGGCCAGATAGCACTTCTCCTTAAAGGATTTACAATCAAGACTTTCGAGAAGTTTCTTAGCAAGGCCGGGAGCTTGCAAGAGGAGGCAAAGCAGCTAAGTTTCGTGGACAAGAACGATAAGCAAAAACCTGTAAAAGCATTCGAAAAAAATCTGGAATCGTCGTGGCAGTAGATAAAGGTAAATAGCCAGTGCAGATACAGTCAGAGCGGCCACAGCCTAGCTATTAACCACCGCAACAGACATACCAACAACCGATCTATCAGCAACCTCAGCAAAGTTATCAACAACCTCGATCGAGCTATCAGTCACCTCAATATTATGAGCAACCGCTGCGTCCATCGCGTACCCTGAAAGTACTTCTGAATAAGGAATATCCATTCAAAACTGAATCAATAGCGAAGATGTTCCGCAGTTTAGCAAAGACACCAGATTTTCAGCTACCGGAGCCCAAGAGGCCAGAAGAAGTCAATAAGAAGAATCATCCAAACTATTGCCCTTACCACCAGATGTTCGGACACAAGATAGAGGATTGCATCACCTTCAAGAATTGGCTTGACGACAATCTCCGGAAAGGGAACATAACGATCCCGAAGGAATACATGAAGGAACCCGAAAAGGACGTTCCGTCAATGTTATTTCAACAGATCCTATTGTTCCGATAGACCCGTACACGACTCATGATGGATAGAGTACCGTCTGGACAAAGTCTTCAAAGAAAATCTTAGATCACATCCAAACCGCTTTGGTGAGCGCTTCAACTCAGAGTTTGAAACCTGTCAAGCCAGCACTATCACTTGCGATTGAAGAACCGCCCTAGAAGGAGGAGAAGATCGTAGAAGAGAAAAAGACTGAGGCTCCTAAGGGTAGACTAGGGGCTGCTTATCCTAGGATGGTTGTTTCCGATTCGGGGGAGAAATCCCTCGAACCTCTGACTCTGTATGATTATCTGCTCGCCCCGGCGTGATCTTATAATGATAAGGGTTATGGCGTTGGCTACGTTTTGATTGTTTCTAACGATTATGTAACTAACGACAACCGACTTAATCTGGATCTCAATTCCAATACAAATAACAATTCTCAAATCATACTAAACCTAGATGACCACGACGAAGAAGATGCTCACAAAGATGGCTACGAAAGCTCAACAAGAAACGAGTTCATTTGAGAATTTTGAGGAGCTACAATCACGATAGAATTAAAGTTATCGGATTCTGAAACAACATCAGAAGAACCAGTTGTTCTGAATCAGGAGGAAACACCGACAGATTCAGCACCAGATGTAGAAGAAATAACTGAAGTCAATCTAAGAAGCGGAAAAGTTTTGCCCTCAAGAATGGGTCCAAATGATAATGGAAAGTAGGTGGTTGCTCAGGAGGAGCCAACCACAGTAGAGGAATTACCCATTCGAGAAGAAATTGAAGAACCTAGTAACAAAGTGGACTATAATATGCTAGCCCATCTTAGGAAGCTACCAGCCAATCTAAGCATATACGACGCTCTGATCCTGTCAAAGGAGATGAGGGAAACTCTGATCAAGGCTTTACTTGATCTAGAGATTTTTTTAGCTCAAATGGCCGGTGAGTCCTTCGACGAGGTTTGCTCGTTAAGAGAACAATGAGGTGTTACCTTCATGGACAATGATCTATTACTGGGAACAGCAGATCACAACCGACCGTTATACTTTTTAGTCACTATTGGAAAGTTTACACTCTCCAGAGTGTTGGTTGATCCGAGAGCATCAATCAACATAATGAATCTTCGGACGCTAGCATATTTGGAAATTGATGCTTGCAAGCTTGAAACAGATAAGATGTTATTAAGAGGCTTCAATCAAAAAGGAGAAAGAGCTCTTGGATCGATAAAATTACTGATGAAGACCGGTGACTTAGCAAAGACAACCGAAAAATTCCACATAATAGATTCTGAGACATCGTTCAAACCTCTGCTGGGTTAGCCATGGATCCATGAAAACCAGATGGTACCATCGTCTCTGCACCAGTGCATAAAGTATTACGAAAAAGGAGAACAGTGCATTAAGGGTGATTTGCAACCGTTCTCCGTGCATGAAATTGGAATTCATGAAGATGCGGCCTACTACGCGCCTCCGAAGAAAATAATCTTTTCCAGAAATACCATACCAAGTGAAGAAAAAGGTATTTGAGACGATGAAGAACCTGAAGTTCTAGTCCAACAGTTACCACTCCCTTACGGCGAGATGGTGAAGTTTTCTCCAGAACTCGCACCCGAGGTCGAGGCCGGGGACGAGGACGTGGAAGAAAAGTTGGAACAGTTTGACAGAAGAAACCAGTCATCGATGTTGATTGGGAAAATAGTTCCGAAGAAGAAGAAGAAATAAAGAAAGAAGCAGCTACAATAAGGCAGAAGAAACCACAATTCAAGATTTCTCTCGAAGATGAAAAAAACGAAGAATATGAATCAATGTACGAGAAGATTAACCACTATGTGCATACTATGACCCTGACCCCGATCCATTCTAATAAGATCGAGGGTATGGAGGTTAAGGAAGTACATGGTGGCAATATTAAACCAATCAAGTTCTACCGTGGTGCTTCTTCTTCCAAAACTAAAAGTGATGTACAAATTGAGGATGTTACTTCATCTGAATTAATGGAACTACCTTTTGAGTGGTACTCTCCCTGTGTTCAAAATTTAATTCAACGTGGTATCTTACCTAAACAATGGACAAAAGGCCGATCACAACACTTTGAAAAATTGTGGAACAATGCCGGTCGGCCTCCTAATTCAAAATATGGTCTCGGATTCAGCACAATAGGATCAGTTGATGATACTGGATTTTGCTTGGTTGTCACTTGCGAGCCTAATGAAGACTACTTGGAAGCTTCAGATGAGTTTGAAAACCTTCCAATTGGAGATGCTCCACCAGAATTTGAAGAAGAAATTAAATCTACAATAGACGAGTTAATGGAAGTTAACTTAGGTACTAGCGAAGAGCCTAGGCCTACCTTTGTTAGCTCCTTACTCGATAAAGAAGACTCCGAAAACATAATCAAGCTATTAATGGAATTCAAGGATGTTTTGCTTGGAGTTATGATGAAATGCCAGGATTAGCTCCAGAGGTTGCAGTTCACAAGCTAGGAGTGGATCCCACTTCTGTTCCAGTCAGACAAGCTCCCAGAAGAATGCGTCTAGAGATTGAGCAACAAGTAATAGCTGAAGTTAAGAAGCTAATATACGCTAAATTTATCCGTGAAGAACAATACCCAACTTGGTTAGCCAATGTGGTACCAGTCAGAAAGAAGAATGATCAGATCAGAATCTGTGTAGATTTTAGAGATTTGAATAAAGCATGTCCAAAGGATGAATTCCCACTACCAATCCCAGAATTGATAATCGACATTGCTTCAACACATGAAATTTTCTCTTTCATGGATGGATCTTCGGGATACAACCAGATAAAGATGGCACCGGAAGATGAAAAGCTTACAGCATTCAGAACGCCGATCGGAGTGTACTATTACACAGCGATGCCGTTTGGATTAAAGAACGCAGGAGCAACCTATCAAAGAGCGATGATGAAGATTTTTGATGATCTCATTCACAACCAAGTCGAGTGCTACGTGGATGATGTGGTCATCAAAAGTAAACTAAAGGAAGATCACCTGTATGATTTGAGAATTATTTTCGAGCGACTAAGACAACATAACCTTAAGATGAATCCCTTAAAATGCGCCTTCGGCGTCACCTCCGGGAAATTCTTAGGATTTGTTGTCCGACATCGCGGGATTGAAATCGATCCGGAAAAGATTAAAGTTATCTTAGAGATGCCACCTCCCAAAACCTTGAAACAATTACGATGCTTTCAAGGAAAACTGGCATATCTTCGACGCTTTATCTCGAACTTGTCAGGTAGGTGTCAGCCCTTCTCGGCATTGGTTAAAAAGGATGCCAAATTCATTTGGGATGAGAAATGCCAGCGGGCTTTCAGGGACGTTAAGCAATATTTAATGACACCTCCTGTTTTAGCAGCCCCAGTCTCAGGTAGACCGTTGATACTTTATACCGCGGCTTTAGACAATTCTCTCGGAGCCCTGCTAGCCCAGGTCGATGACGAGGGTAAAGAAAACACTCTCTACTACTTAAGTCATTGTCTAATCCCAACGGAAGTAAAGTATCCTCCGATTGAGAAGCATTGTTTGGCCCTGTTCTTTGCCGCTCAAAAGCTCAGGCATTACATGCTTTCTCATAAGGTCAACCTTATTTCGAGAGTTAATCCGTTGCAATACTTGATGACCCGACCGACACTTTCCGGCAGACTTGCCAGGTGGTCAATGATACTATTGCAATTCGATATAACTTTCGTTTGTCTTCGTGCCATAAAGGGACAAGTCCTAGCAGACTTCCTTGCAGCACACCCTTTACCGGTGGAATCGCCTCTCAACGACGACTTGCCAGACGAACAGATAATGAACCTAGAAGACCCCGATGATCAGCGTTGGGAATTGTACTTCGACGGAGCATCTACAGCATAGAAAGATAAAGAATCACAAAAGATAGTGCCCGGTAAGGCAGGAATCAGACTAATCTTTATAACACCGGAGCGGGGAATGTTAAGATACTCCTACTACTTAACAGAACCGTGTACAAATAACGAAGCAGAATATGAAGCCCTTATAACTGGACTAGAATTAACCATTCAAATGGGGATAACAGACATCAACATTTACGGAGATTCTCAGTTGATAATTCAACAACTCGCTGGACAGTACAGAATTCTGAAACCAAGACTCGAGCAGTACTTTCAGTACACGATGAAGCTGCTAGAGCAGATTCTGAATGTGACAATCTACAAGATTCCCAGGAGAAGAATGCTCTCGCAGATGCATTAGCTCGCCTCGCAAAGGAATTTGCCTGCTTACAGGATGAGTCAGTTGAAATGTTAATTCAGGGACGACAAGTCCTCTCACAACTCGACATGGATACAGTACACAAATCAGAAAGAGCAGAAGAATCAGTTGCAACAGTAACAGAAAATACAGAAGATTGAAGGCAACCATTAATAGACTACTTGCAGACAGGAAACCTGCCTGACGATAAGTCGTTAGCCCATCAAATCAAGAAAAGAACTTTGTCTTACGCATTAATAAGCAATACGTTATACAGAAGGTCTTTTGATCAGATGCGACTAAGATGCCTGAGCGGGTCCGAGGCTCGTGAAATTTTTAAAGAAGTGCATTCAGGACTTTGTGGCACTCATCAGTAGGGTCCGAAAATGAAAATGAAAATTAAAAGACTAGGGTACTAATGGCCCTCAATGATGACCGACTGTATGAAATTTGCCAAAAGCTGTCACCAGTGTCAAGTATACGGAGTGGTTCTACATCAACCTCCAAATGTGCTACAGCTGACAATCGCGTCGTGGCCATTTGAGTGTTGGGGCACAGATATAGTGGGTCCGATAGAACCGCCTTCTTCAAGAGGACATCGCTTCATTCTTGCAGCTACAAAATACTTTTCTAAATGGGCAGAAGCTATACCGCTCAGAGAAGTGAAGGCACACCACGTGCTACAGTTCTTCAAGAACCAAGTCGTCTACCATTTTGGGGTACCGCACAGGATCATTTTAGATAATGGATCTGCATTCAAAAGTACAAAGATCAATAATTTTGTCAAAAGACATGAGATCAATTGGCGATACTCAACGATCTATTACCCAAGAGAGAATGGCTTGGCCGAGGCTTTTAACAAAACTCTCATCCAAATCCTAAAGAAAACTTTGGACAACAACAAAAGAAATTGGCACGAGAAGTTGTTGGAAGCCTTAGGGGCCTACAAGATGACTTTCAAAACGCCCACCCAGTCTACGCCTTACGCTTTAGTGTACGGGTCCGAGGCCGTTCTACCCCTGGAAGTTCAGCTTCCGTCACTCTGAATTGCAGCCGCAGAAAAGATCACCATGAAGGAAAATGCCAAATTACGACTAGAAGAATTGGAAAGCTTGGAAGGAAAAAGACTTTCAGCACAACAAAATTTGGAACTATATCAAGCCAAAATGATCCAGGCTCAAGATAAACTGGTCCGCCCAAGAACTTTCAAAGTCGGTGACTTAGTACTAGTTCTCATAAGACCTATTCTTGTACACCGCAAGATAGGAGGTAAATGTGAACCGACATGGGAATGACCGTTTGTGGTTGAAACGATCTACTCAGGAGGCTCCTACCAGCTTGTGAACTGTCATGGAGAACGACCTATGCTTCCAATTAATGGATAGTATTTAAAGAAGTATTACACAACCTAATGTTTCGAAGGATGAATTCTCATTCCTAGAAACACGGGTGAAGTAATCACTTATAACTGGGTCCGAACCCAAAAATATAAAAATATAAAAAAATGGCTGATAAAAAAAATCATCATTAACAAAAAATAAGTGTGAAAAAAAGAAAACATGTGAAATTATAATAATAAAATTTTGATCCCTTTCTCTTAAATCAAATCTCATTCCTGATCTTTTCCAACATCGTTACCTATTCCTGTTTAAATTTTTTTTAAAAAAGAGGCTTTCCATTAATAAACAATTTTTTCTTAATTGTTCTTGTTCTTACTACAGCCCCTGATCCTCTCCTTGTTTTTCGCAGGGAAATGTAGAACGGGCGGTTGGTCCTAAACTTTAGAAATAGCGTGAGTCTGGCACTTGATGAAAAGAGGGTGAGGGATGGAGCAGTGATAGAGATTGACTCAGACTTCACACCAGCTGGCTTACAATACGAAGAAGTTGATTGGATCCCAGTTGATAGAGAAGAACTTCACAGCCAGACAGTAATGAAAATGGGTGGCCCAAGCCACAAATCCAGCAACAAGAAAAGAAAAACAGATGCAGCTCACGCAACCGGAGAAGATAAGAAAGTCAAGTCCGTGGTTGCCACAGCAGAGGGTAGGCTTGTCAACGCCGCACCCACAAAAATTTAAGGGGTAAGGAGAGCTACTCTCACTGCTACCCAGCGAAGAAATAAAAATTGCTGCATTCGCAAGATGCTTACCAAATTGGCGGAAGATCAGCAGGAAGACACAGTTGCTACCGTCAGCACAAGAACACCGAAGAAACCGGCTCGCCGTGAACCAGAAAGAAGGAGATCAGCTCCAAGAAAAGAAGAAAGAGAATCAGTGCCGCGACGTCAGGCAGATATACCAGGTCAGAAGAATCTTGTTGCGCAAGCAACCACAGAGGATGTCCCGACAGAGGCCATCCTCGAGGAGCAGAGACATGCAGGAGAACGTGCTGGGATCGAGCCATACATCCCACAGTATGTTACCAGACCGCGACATCTACAAATAATTCCAGAATACGTGCTGGAGAAAATGCAACTAGTTGAGAAGAAAACCTTTGAATACTTTGAAAGAATTGGAGGCAGGAAGGTCAACATTTTAGACGGCCTCGAGCTGCATACAGATGTATTCTCAAATTACGAGCAGCAACAGATTATGGACTGCGTCTTAGAGCTTCAGAAAATGGGCCGATCTGGCCGCTTAAGAGAAAAGACCTATTCAGAACCCCGAAGATGGATGCCAGGGAAAGGAAGGATTACGATCCAATGCGGATGTTGCTACAACTTCGCGATAGACAGAAAAGGAAATCCACTGGGGATAATTCTTCGCAGTGAGGTGGATCCAATGTCAAGGATTATTAAGAGAATGGTGAAAAGGATGATAACATGGTGGGTATTGCCCGCAGATTGCATACCCAACAGCTGCATTATCAACATCTACAAGGAAGGTGACTTCATACCTCCACATATAGACCATCATAATTTTGTTAGACCATTCTGCACAGTGTCATTCGTCAACCAGTGCAACATCATGTTCGGATCTGACCTCCGGATTGCAGGCCCCAGTGAGTTCCGGGGGCCGGTGGAGATACCACTACTGGTAGGTTCTGTCCTGGTGTTAAAAGGAAACAGAAAGCGTATGTTGCGAAGCATTGCATTCCAGGAGTGCCTGTGGAGCGGATCTCAATTACTTTTAGAAGAATGGACGACAGAAAAATGCCTTACCATTTTCAGCCAGATCCAGAATTGGAGAGTCTCCGACCCTATGAGCTGTGAGTTACATGGGAAATAACACACCTCCAATACACATCCATGCGGCATTCCTGCCAAGGATGGCTTGGAAGGTGATGTTATTGCCCATGTTTCTTACTTTTCAGACATAGATTTTTGACAGCTGCTTTTAGAAAAAACTTGAAGAATCTTACACAATCCGTTTTGGATTTACATGGATTGTATGAGACATTAAATTTCCGAGGAAAATGTCATCATGATTAGATCAAGTTGTATGATGTATTTTCAGCAAGATGGAATGAAAACGACTACGTCGTATTTTGCCTTCACCTCTTTTTGTGCAAATTGACTGGGAAACGCCATTAAAGTTAAATGAACTTTGAACAAAGAACAGAAAAGAAAAGAAAATAAATGAGAACTTTTCCTAAAAATCTGAATATTAAAATGAACATCGAATTCACATGAACACTAAATAAATAATCAATATATATATATATATATATATATATATATATATATATATATATATATATAATGGGATCGTTAAAGGACAAACAAAACGAATCTAAACTCCGAATTGAATTTCGATCTCAAACCTCTGATTCGAACCTTTCAGTTATTTCCTCTATCGAAATCTATTGGAAACACTTTTGAAATTTGGATATTCTCTTTGACTTGTCGCTAAGTCCAGTCTTTTTAGCTTGATACGCTTACCAGTTCCTTTCAGTTCTCTTTCCTCTGTGTTTTAGAGAATCGACTAGTTCTGTTGACACGGAACCATGAACTTTGTTCGATTTGGTTCTGATGGCATAAGACTGGGTCCTTCTTCATACAGATAAATTTTCGAGACTGGTACCAAACTCCAGTTCTCCCCCTTCGAGGTTGGTACCAAATTCTGATTCTCTTTCAAGGTTGATACCAAATTTCAATCCTCTTAATTTTCGAGACTGGTACCAAATTCCAGTTCTCTCCCTTCGAGGACGGTACCAAATTCCGATTCTCTTTCGAGGTTGATACCAAATTTCAATCCTCTAAATTTCCGAGACTGGTACCAAATTCTAGTTCTCTCCCTTCGAGGTCGGTACTAAATTCCGATTCTCTTTTGAGGTTGATGCCAAATTTAAATCGTCTAAATTTTGGAGACTGGTACCAAATTCCAGTTCTCTCCTTTCGAGGTTGGTACCAAATTCCGACTCTCTTTTCGAGACTGGTACCAAATTCTAGTTCTCATTTCAAGATCGGTGCCTAAATTCTGATTCTCATCCTTTTCCGTCGATACTTAAATTCCGATTCTCACTTCAAGGCTGGCACCTAAATTCCAGTTCTCTTCGCAATCCCGAGGTTGAAACCCAGGTTTCGATTCTCGTTTCAAATCCAAATTTCAAATTCAAAATTTACTTAAATTGATTCTAAATTAAACTTCAATCGAAATCGAAACTCAGAAAAAATCAAAATCTAAACTCACACATTGAAACTTGAAATTTAAAAGTAAAATGAAATCTAAATCGAACTCCCCAGATCTTGTGATTTGGAGTTCACCTCCTTTTCCATTCCCCAGCGAGAGTTCAGGAATCTCCAGTCTTGGAAATATACCTGATACTCCCAGTGGAAATTCTTCTACTTCGTTCTAAGTGTGTAACTTAGACGTCTGTGTTGGTTTAGTTGGTCTCTTCGGTCAACGCCAATACGCGCGGTGTGCTCCGTCAGCACACCACACTTATTGGGGGTCCATTTGTTGACCTCATTTTTGATGAGGTATTTTCTCTTCTCTCTCCTTAGTACTTAGGATCTAGCCTTAAGCTTATCCTTCGACTATCTTAGAAGACTAGAGATGGAACCCACCACTTAGAAATTCAAACTACTTCTTAGCTCCCTGCAAACCCCACAAGCTTGATTGTAGACCCCTAATCACCTAGAGGGTTGAAATCAAATGTGGAGGTTTAAAGGATGAATTCCCTATAGGACTTTTTGGCCTTAGGGATACCCTGGATGGCCTGGTCTGGTGAGGGTTTGCTTGCACATACACTACACTCTCACACACATTCCAAGTCCTAAAACCACACCCATACCCAATCTGACTCCCTGACTCATGTAGGAAATTCATATGGATGGTCCTTAACCCCTAAGCCTCTCGCTAAGAGGGTTATGAACAACATAGTGAATGCCTCAAATGAGTCCTCTCATGGCTCATATGGGCTTAATATGGCTTCATGGCTTAACCAAAGTGATTCCATTCTACTCACATTCAATAAATCTTCATTTTCCCAAAATTTCAATTTTTGACCCCCGGGGCCCTACACCCACTAAACCTACCAAAAGTCCTTGAAACTACCCAAAATTTAAAAAAATTCCCAAATTACCCAAAATTCATCAAAACCAATCCTAAACATTCCCTCACCAGTCAAATTGATCAAACTCAGCCAAATATACCAAAATTTCCAAAAATACCCCCAAATTTCAAAAAATACCCAAAATGCCCATCTTAGCCCAAAAATCCAAAAATTAAGAAAATTCTCAGAAAATTCCAGAAAATTCCAAATATTCCCAATTTCATTTTGTTCAACTACACCATGGGCCAATTTTGCCAATTTACCCCACTTTTACCAAAACCCCCAATTTGGCCCATTTTAAACCTAAAGTGAACCCAATGTCAAACCAAACCCCTCCAATGGATCTCAACTTTGGTCCAATTCAATTCTAAACTTCAATTCAATATCCCCAATATCAATTTAGACCAAATTCAAGCCCAATTTGATTGACATTTGGATCCAATTCAAATTTGGGGCTTAAGGCCCAATTTTTGTCCCATGACCTAAACTTAGCCCAAACCAACCCAATTTAACTCTAATTGGCCCCAAATCTTTTCCTAAACCTTCCTAACACCCTCAAAAACAAAACAATAACAAAGTTTACCCCATATTTGGACCTAAACTCTAGCCAAACCTAACCCAAAGCAAAAATTCTCAAAATTGGCCTAAGCCCACCATAAACCCAAATAAGCCCAAATCCCAAAATTAAAGCCCAACCAAACTTGAAAACTCTTTGTGACACTCCCATAAACCTTTATCAACATTAATTTTACATCAAAACCAACTTTAGCCCAACCTTAGCCCAACATTAGCCCAAGCTAGCCCAATTTACCCCACTTTGCCCCTACCATTAAAGAAGCCCAAATTAAATCCAATTCAACCCCAAATCACACCAAATCTTTTCCAAATCACTCATGACACATCCCTACACTAAATGCAACATTTATTTGGCACAATCTTTCACAAAATTTTCATCCTAAAGTTCATTTTAAAACATAAATGCTTACTTCCTTAAAACCATTAAAAGCCCATTTTCATTAAAATTCAAAGGCCCAAAATCAATCTAAAGCCCACATGAAGTTTCCCCTCATTACCCCTTTGATTTAAATCACTCCCTAACTTCAAAATTAATCATCAAATCTTTCTAAATTAAGCCTCATGACAATCTCCCTTAAAATCATCAAAAAATGCCAATATCCTTCTTCATGTAAATGACTTGACTTTTCCAAAGCCAAATGAAGCCATAATAGAGTTATTCACAAGCCATATGTAGCCATGATAGCTTAGCCTTGTCATCAATCCATTTATGGCAAGAGAGGGAAGCCATTTAATGATTCCCTTAAAGTTGATTAAACATTCCTATGCTTCCCTTAACCTATGCTTAAACTTAATTGTACTTGGATTGTGACTTGACCCCACTAATAAAGCTGACCCAAATGATTCCTTAAGCCTAAAACCAGGTCATGGGAGGGTGCACCCAACCCAAATACATGAATTAACCAAACCAAGCCTAAAATAGCCTTTACCCCCTTCCACTTTGATTCAACTCCTTTACACATGTCTATGGCCAATTGATTTCACTGAACCCCAGCCCTGACCTCCCTGGTCAAGATGGTGACCCATGCCTGGCAGGCCAGCCACCACAGTCGCCAGAAAACACCATGACTGAAAGCACCCTTGTGAGCCAAATTTCAAATTCTCCCCAGCTGACTTGTCCCATGCCTAATGGCCACTGTGGCTCTTCTTCGCCTCACCAAGGAAGCTGATCCCAAGCCCTAACTCCCCCTGGGAAGCCCTCCAGCCATGCCTATTTAAACACCACCACCTCTCGGCCAAACAAGGTGATGAACCAGACCTTGAGAAAACTCTGCCAAAATTGCTCCAGGACCTTCTCCTAACCCAGAGCAATTGATCCCCAGTGTTCCTTTCGCCCTAAACCCCATTAACGAGCTCAATTCTCGAGTCGAAAATCCACCCAAAACCATGACATCTCTCGGAACCTCCATGAAATCCAAATTAAACTCACCCACACCCGCACGAGACCAAGAGAATGAGTTCCCCAAGAAAGCCCCCTCTCCAAGCCACCCAGTTGCTCCAGCCTCCAAGCTTTGAAATCAGCTGTGGGCACTTTCATACCTAGACAATTCCCCAGAGCCAGAGACTTCATCTTGAGCTTGCTTGGACTCAATCGAAGGTGACACAACTCTCAGATCGAAGCTTCACTTCTCTGAGCAAAGGTATTGACCTCTTCTCCCACCCGAGCTTCCAGCAATTCTCCATTTTGTTTGAGTTAATTTCATAGCATACGTCTCTTCAAGACGAACCTATAGAGTATAAGAACTCGAAAATCCGTTGAGTTTCGAGAGAGATCTTAGGGTTTTAGTGTGAACGGCTCACGGGACGCACCCGTCGTAGACGATAACTCGTGGGACCGTCCGATCGACGTGTGTATCGAGCGAACGGTCGAGATCAAGTCGGATCAGAAGACGGAGCGGGACCGCAGGACGCGTGCCTGCTGACTCAGGTGGCGGCGTCGAATGGGAGCGTGACACGTTAGGCTTCGGAGCTGTCGAGGTTGACGCGGTGCTAACTGGTTTAAGTAGATAAATAAGGTATTTTTGATTTATTTAAATACCTGAAACTTTAAAAATTCATATCTTTGCATAAAAAAATCACAAAAAAAAATAAAAGTACCCTCTTGCTCAGTGAACAGAGGAGAATAATGTGAAAAAGAAATTAAGTTATTTTGATCAGTATTTTATTTTTAATTATTTATTTACTGATTTCACTATTTTAATTCTCCATTTACATACACAATTCACCATAGCATGAGACCATAGGACTTTTGAAGCCTCTGATCTTGGGAACATTCCCAGAATTTTTCAAGGTCAGAGGCCATCTCTGTGAAAAGTTATTGATTTTTCAAGTTCATGTTACTGTTTTTGATATTTTATTTCCAAAAATTAGCATGTAGTAAAATAAATTCTAGAAAAATTTGGTGAAGTTCTTTAGGACCAGAAGACCCTAGGATAATTATGGTCAGGCTTAATTTATTCATAATAACCCTAATTGGCCTAAAATCCCAAAATTGAATTTGAATTAATTAGGGCTAACAACACACCAAATTGACTTGAAAACAATTCTCCACTGTTCCTTAGGATTAGAGGAGTCTTGCATAAAATTTTGAAATCAATTAGACTTGATTAACCCCACCAAATGGATTAATTAAGCCTCATAAGCAAAATGGAACTTTAAAAATTCATAACTCCAAAAATTCTTTTCAAAAATTCACAAAAATGGTTTTGGAGCTTCTTTGATATCAGAAGATTTCATGAAAATTAAAATTAGATTTTTCTTAAGAATTTAATTTTTCACAATATTTTAATATTTTAATAATTAAAAAATAATAAAAATCACCAAAATATTAAAAATCATAAAAATATCACATTTTGACTCCTAATCACTTAGGAACAAACCAAATATTTTTCCCAAGTCTCTAGGTTAAGTTATTGAATTCTAAAGCCTTAAAACAATTTTTAATATTAAAAAATGTATTTTCCAACATTTCTACCAAATTAATTCTAATAAAACAAAGAAAAATCAGAAAAATATAAAATTTGCTTTTCTGGACTCCTTGAGGTCAGGGAGATTTAACAAAAATATAAAATCTATTTTTTAACTTTAATTTTATTTTATAATTAATTAACACTCCAAAAATCAAAATAATTATAATAAATAAAATATAATTAAAAAAATCACCAAAATTGGTCCAAGCGGTTCTCTAGTCATTAAAAATGTCCCATAATTTTCTTAAGGATAGAAACCTTTCCTTGGTCATGTTGTTTAATTTTCCTTGAAAACCCTTATTTTCACTAAAAATAATTATATAAATAAATTAAATTCAGAAAAATCACATTTTCTCATCTAATGTCTTAATTGACATGTGAGTGAGGTGACATAAAAATTTTAAATTCATTTGAGCTCAATTTAATGAGTTATGAAATAAATAAGCTTATAAGGGCATAAAGGTAATTAAAGATTTTAACCCTTAATTAAAACTTTAGGTTTAATTAAAATGGAGGGTGAAATATTTGATTTTATCTTTCTTGGATGATTGAAACTCTGAGAAATTAAAAGGATAGGAACCCATTAATCACTTTTAATAAACCAAAAATGAAATTTTAATTATTTAAACAATTTAAATTTTGGAAGAGTAAATTTAAAATTTGAATTATTAAGATAGGGATATTATTAAGAGGATATTGATTCTATAATTTAAAGAATCCCTAAATAAAATTATTTCAATAATATTTACTTCTTAATTAAAAATTAAAATAATAATCCAAATTAAATAAATAAAACCAAAGAAAAAAAAGAAGTTAAATGAATATAGCCTTTAATTAAATCAAAACTTAAAATATTAAATGGTTTAACAATTAAGTTAAATTAAATTTAAAATATTGAAATTAAATCAATTAAATCAAGTTAAGTTAAATTAAAATATTAAATTAAATTAACACCTTAACAATTAAATTAAATTAAATTTAAAATATTGAAATTAAAATTAAGTTAAATTAAAATTAAAATTAAGATTAAAATTGAATTGAAATTAAATCAAATTAAATATGATTAAATTAAATTAAATTAAAACAAATTAAATTAAATTAAATTAAAATTAACACAACTTAACAAAAAACCTAAATCAAATCATTAAGAGTTAAATTAAACACCTCTTCCTATCTAAGTAAATTTAAAACATAAACATCAATATGAAATACTAAGATAATTGAAAGCATAAATATTTAAATTAAACCAAAAATAACTTGAACACTATTCCAAACTTAAAATTATTAATTAAAACCTCATAATTAGACTAAAATACCTTAAATCATTAACTCAAACTTCAAATTAAGAATGGATAAAGTCTTTAATTAACTAATTTGCCCTTAAAAGGCTTTCATTATTATAACTCTTAGATAAAGCATCAAATGAAATGTCACTTCATTCATGAGATAATCAAATATCTTAAGTTCACTGAGCAAGGATTAAAACTTAACTAAAATTAAACTCCTAGATGATTAATTCATCAATACAATAAAATTCAATTGAACTCGAAATAATCCCCAGAAGTATTGAAAAGATGTTTAAGATTCGTCTTAAACACTTCCTCGATACAATGGGATGTTTTAGAAGAATAATTGAACTTAATTGTTCTCTGATGAAGAAAATCATCCATAAACAAAATACAAGAACCTAGATGTCATAGGAATGACTAGTTATAGGATTAGGATTTTTGTAGATAACCAAAACCTTCCCTTAGGTTTACCTAGGTACTTGTTGAAATATTTAAATGCCTTAACATGTGTTTCAAGTGCAGCTTGGAATGACGGGAAGACCCTCCAGGTACGTTTTTATATTATTGCATTTATTTTATTGCAATTTACTTACATGTACTACACTTTACTTTTCTTGCATGTTAAACAAGACTGTTGCATGGAAACCAAAACCTTTAGGATAGTCCCTATACTGAAACCAAAACTAAATTAAAAGTCACCACAAGATCAAATTTACCTCCATAACATTTCAAAATATAAAAAAACTCAAAATTTAATCACAAACAGAACAATAAAACTACAACTATAACTAAATTAAAACGTCTCGTTGAATGATCGGAAATACCTCGGATGATGTAACCCACGTATTGCTAACAGGATTTCCCACGGTCGAAATGAAAGTGTGGAACTCATTCAATCGAGTTTAGCAAATTCATCCTGACTAAGTGAATTCGATGAAAATAACTGTGCCGGATGACGGAACCGCGGGATCTTAATCGGTCTCGTTTAAATAACTTTAAGATTTGTTTTAATTAAAATATTAAAGACACTTGGATTTTAAGATTTCTAAACCAAAATACTTTTCTCATCTCCTGATTTATGACTTCTAAAACTAAACCTCTGCAACAACAAGGAGCTTGGAGCACGGTGGGCAGCACGGCCATCTTCATCAGCAAAACAACTCTACATCAGCTAAACTTCCTTAGAATTAAATAACCAAGCTATAGGACTTCGAGGTAGTTGGCTTAGTGCAACATAAATCCTCATTTTTTTCATTAGGCATTTGCATGATCATGTCTTGTAAATTAAGACCTAACCTGTCTTAGGACTCCGAGGTAGTCGTTTGGTACGACTAAACCCTCACATCTTCGAGGTTATTTGTATGATCCTGTCATGCAAATATAAGTCCTAATTAATTAAAATAGGCAGGACTAAAACATCAAATAATTTCTCCTAAATTGAAACCAAACCGTAGGATAGTTTGGGAAGTTGCCAAGATTCCTCTTGGATCCTCAGCTTCTCCTACTTCTCTTCCTCAGGACTCCTAAAATAAACTGTTCCAAATTTGAGCTAATCCCTATTGAAATTTCCAAAATCCAATTTATTTGAAACCTTAAACTTTGAAATTCTTGAGAGCAAAACCACTGATCATTATCGAGAGTTTTCCTAAGTGATTCACGTCATTTAGGATGTAATTAACTATAGGGGCTTGCCCTTATAGGGAACTTTAAGAACTCAGTAATATAAACCCCGCTTAATTTTTTTATATTAAGCGAGGGAACTTGTCGGCTTATAAAATTGGTTTGCAGACCAAACGGATGTCACAAATCTTCTAGTTTATTTAATCGAGCCCCATCATCAAGCAGTGTGTCTATTCTTTTGGATTGATACACGATTTGTGGTGTGGTGCTCGTTTATATAAACTATTTGGGATGTGAGATCGGTTTAATTTCATATCTTAAAATTTTTAACTAAAAATCATTTTTTAAACTAAACTCTACTTTTCAAATTATATATTTTTAAATTAAATTTAAAATCTAAAATTCGCCGACAATTTCTGTAGGCGACCCCTTTTAAAAAACACAACCTAAAAATATGCCGACACCCTTTTTCGGCCAAAATTTGTTCCTTTTAAACTTGTAGAAGAGTCTCTACGAGTTGCGAAAAGCACCCCTTCGAAAATCGTCCACATTCGATATATTTCTGGAACAATCCGCCGTCCCCGCCGTCGCGCCGTCAGTAGCCTCCCTTATAATTAATTCTAAACTCTCAGGAAAATCACGCCGTCGGCGGCCTAGGTCAAATTTGCTTAATTCAGTCCTTTTTGCTCCAAATCCGCTCATTTTGCATATTTTCATTCTTTTGTCCTCAATTCTTAGTACCTGCATAAAAACACCAAAAATACCTTTTCTTATAAGTGCAATATCATCAAAATCAGTGTAAAATAAGCATGAAAATCTTGACCTTTTTTTCTTAAGTCAAAATCCCCCAAACTTAACTATTACTTGCCCTCAAGTAATCTTTAATACTACATAAAAATTATGATTTATTGTGATAAAGTTTTAATTCAGAAATACTATCATTTTGATTTAAATTAATATTATAATAAGAATTCTCAGAAAAATTTTCAAATAATTAGATTAATTTTGCAGGTATAAGGCTATCTAGTCATCAAATCTAAGAGTTCTAGTTTTCTATTCATTTTAAGAATGAATATATGTTGCAATATCAATTCACTTAGAGTATTCAAAAGATAGAAAATTCATGAAGAAACTATAAGTAAGAAACCAATCATAAATATAAGTTCAGAAATGTTTTTAGTTTTCCTTTTAGGTTAGTCCAAGTGAAGCCAATTTTTGATAAGACATATCCTCAAGCATGTCCTCACTTATTTTCTTTTATTTTCTTTTATTTTCTTTTCTTTTCCGGGATTATTTTTCAATCCTTTTTTTTCTTTTTCAAGTAAGGATTTCTATTTTTGGATAGCCTGTTAATAATTTTGAACTTCACTCTTCTTTTCCTAAATTTGAAACTTTAAACATTCTTTACCTTATATGTACTTCATAGTTTTTACTTTATTGAATCTCAATCTTTTCTTTCTCAACTAAATTCCTAAGATTCTTAATATTTCAAAATATAGTTTTCTTTACTTTAAATAGTTAACTATAGTCTTATCCTCTTATACTAAATATCTTATTCTACAAAATTAATTTTCATTATCAAAAATATTTCTTTGAATCTTTTACAATATTTAGATAAAATCTAAATATAGTATTTAAAATTAAATTTTATCACAAAAATCATAGTAATAATTTTTGAAAATATGTTATTTGAGAACATATAATAGTTATGATTTTTCTTCCCTCCCCTAAACTTAAATTTTTCTATAAATAGAAATAGTACATGTGTGAAAGAAAAATTCTAAATATAAAATTCATACCTTTGCACTTTAAGAATTTTTGTCTTTTTGAAATTTGCAGGTTCTCTTCAAAATCTCTAACTTCAACTATCCTGTAATATTAAAATCCTTTCTACACACATACAGTTTAGAAAATTTGATGGGGTAATGAAATTTTAAAACATGTATATAAGACTAAACATTAAACAAAAACAACTAACTACACTACACAGGACATATGCATTTCACAACATAGAACAAACAGTTTACTACTATAAACTAAACAGTTCACAATTATAATTACTATTACAGATATTACAAACATTCAGAAATAAAAATGCAAACTACCAACTAAACACATATCACAGAAAATAATGCATAGTCTATAACACAGTACAATACAAATCAAAGTTCATCAAACAAAACTAATAATAGATAAATACATAAATACATCACATCAAATCAGACATTAAAATCCCATGCAATGTCTTCATCACCCTTTTGGGTTCCCATTCGTAAGCCTCAGATGAATGCATACTTGGTGTCATTTTCTACAATTTCTTCTCCTTAACATCAAATAAATTATTGCGATCTTCTTATATTTGTTCTCAAATGATGTTCTTTAGCTGAATATAGTTTTTGAATTACTCCATAGCTCTCATCTCAACTCCAGCAACATCAATCCTCTTATCAGAACTTAATTTCTAGATCTCTTCTTAAAGAGTTGACTTATTCAATCTCATAACCTTTAGAATCTTGATGCTTTGACTAAGGTTGGCTTGTGGCTCCACTATTTTTTATCTATCACTCTCTAAAACATGATAGTGCAGTGGGAAAGAAGTCACAACCATGAATAGTTTTGTAACATACTACATTATCTAAGACCATATGACCACAGCTCCTTTAGCTTTAGATTCGTCTCGATGTTGACCTCATTTTTGATGAGGTCTTCTCTTCTTTTTAGTACTTAGGATCTAGCCTTAGGCTTTTCCTTTGACTATCTTAGAGGACTAGAATTGGGATCCACCACTTAGAAATTCAAACCACTTCTTAACTCCCCGCAAACTCCACAAACTCGACTATAGACCCCTAATCACCTAGAGGGTTGAAATCAAATGTGGAAGTTTAAAGGATGAGTTCCTATAGGACTCTCGCGCCTTAGGACCGCCACTGGTGGCCCGGATCCGGTGAAGGGGCTGACTTACACACACACACTACATTTATAAACTACACTTTCACACACCTATACTCAACTTGACCTCCTGACTCATGAAGGTGATTCACATGGATGGTCCTTAACCCCTAAGCCCTCGGCTAAGAGGGTTAGGAACAACATAGTGATGCCTCAAACGAGTCCCTTCATGGCTCATGTGGTCTTGATATGGCTTCATGGCTCAACCAAAATGATTTCATTCCACTTATATTCACCCAATCTTCAATTTTTCAAATTTTCAATTTTTCAAATTTTCAATTTTTGACCCCCGGGACCCTACACCCGCCTAGCCTACCCAAAACCCTTGAAATTACACAAATTTTTGCAAAATTTCCAAATCACCCAAAATTCCTCAAAACCAATCCCAAACATTTCCACATCACTCAAATTGATCATCCATAGCCAAAAATACCAAGAATTCCAAAAATACCTCCCAATACCCTCCAAATACCCAAAATACCCCCCTTACCCAAAAATCCAAAAAATTCAGAAAATTCCCGAAAAATTCCAGAAAATCCCAAATATTCCAAATTTCATTTTGTTCAACTACACCATGGGACAATTTTGTCAATTTACCCTACTTTTGTCAAAACCACCAATTTGACCCATTTTAACCCTAAGTGAACCCAATGTCAAACCAAACCTACCCAATGGACCCAAATTCTGGTCCAATTCAATTCTAAACTTCAATTCAACATTCCCAACACCAATCTAGACCAAATCCAAGTCCAATTTGATTGACATTTGGATCCAATTTCACTTTTGGTCTTAAAGCCCAATTTGGACCCATGACCCAAACATAACCCAAACTCACCCAATTCAACTCCAATTAACCCCAAATCTTTTCCAAATCTTCCTTAACATTCCCACAAACAAAACACTAACATCATTTGTGCAACATTTAGACCCAAACCCCACTCAAATTCAACCCAAAGCTAAAAGGCCCAATTTTAACCTAAACCCAAACCTAACCCAAATGAGCCCAAACCCCAAAATCGAAGCCCAACCAAAGTCAAAACCTCTTTGAAACACTCTCATAAACATTTCCCAACATTAATTTTACATCAATTTCAACCCTAGCCCAACATTGGCCCAAGTTAGCCCAATTTGACCTATATTGGCCCATTCACCAAAGAAGCCCAAATTCAACCCAATTCAAACCCAAATCACTCCCAATTTGCTCCAAATCACTCCCAATTTGCTCCAAGTCACTCATGACACATCTATGAGCTAAACCCAACAATTATTTGGCCCAAGACTTTGCCAAAATGTCATCCTAAAATCCATTTTAAAATCCAAAAGCCCACTTCCCTAAACCATTTTAAAATCCCATTTCCACCAAATACAAAAGCCCAAAATTGGCCCTAAAGCCCACATGGCAATTTCTTTTCATCACACCTTTAATTGATATCACCCCTAAGTTTCAAAATCATCATTAAACCATTCCAAATCAAGCTTCATACAAATTCCCATCAAATTACCAAAAATTTCTAAAATCCATTTTCATGAAATCGACCAAGCTTTTCCCCAAGCCAAAGACAAGCCATGCAAGCCATGGACAAGCCACATGAAGCCATGGAAGGTTTGACATGTGATCAAGCCATTAATGGCAAAAGGAGGAGCCTCTTTTAAGCCCCCTTAAAAAGGTTTTAACCCTTTTTATGCTTCACCTTAACCCATGATTAATCAAAATATTCATGGATGGTGACTTCTCTACCCTTTCCTAGCTGATTCACCTGATCCTCCCTCAGCGCAGAATCAGCCATGGGGAGGTGAACCAAACCCAAAAGGTGGACTTGACCAAATCAAGCCAAAATTAGCTCCTCCCCCATTCCATTTCAATTCAACTCCTTTACACATGTCCATGGCCAATCGATCGCACTAAGCCCCGCACCCGACCTCCCCGACCTCGAGGGTGACTCGACCCCGGCCGGCCGACCACCACAGCCACCGGAAACCACCAGGCCGAGAGCTCACATGTGAGCCCAAACTTGGAATTCTCACCTGCCGAGCCGCCCCATCCCGTGTCCATTGCACTGCTCTTCTCTTGCCAAGAGCAACTCGATCCCAAGCCCTAACTCTCCCCGGGAGGCCCTCTACCCTCTCCTATTTAAACACCACCCCTCTCGGCCATGAGAGGTGCCGAACCGCATCTTACCGAAACCCTCGCCAAAATTGTTCCGAACACTCTCCATACTTAGAGCAGCTTGATCCCCGATGCCAATTTTCCCTAATCCCCACCAACGAACTCAATTTCTCAACCAAAATTCCACCCAAAACCAGGACACTTCTCCACAGAGGGTCAATCCTCAAATTGATTGGTCCTACACCTTCACCGTACCAAGGGAAGGAGTCCACCAAAGCAAAAGCCCCCTCTCCAGGCCACCCATCCGTTCCGTACTCCAAGCTTTGTGATCGGGCTTGGTCGAAATCATACCTAGGCGATTCACTGCACCGTGAGACTTCATCCGGAGCTTGCTGGGATCCAATCGAAGGTGACACAACCCTCAGATTGAAGCCACACTTCTCTGAGCAAAGCTTGGGATGACGGGAAGACCCTCCAGGTACGCTTTTATTTTGTTGCAATTTACATTATTGCAATTTCTTTAATCGCATAGCACTTACTTTTTCTTGCATGATAAACAACTGTTGCATGAAAACCCACACCTTTAGGATAGTCCTTAAAACTGAAACCAAAACTAAATTAAAAGTCATTACAAGATAAAATCCACCGCCACAACATCTCAAAATATAAAACAACTCAAAATTTAATCACAAACGTAACACAAAACTACAATTACAACTAAATTAAAACGTCCTATTGGATGATCGGGAATACCTCTGATGATGTAACCTACGTGTTGCTAACGGGATTTCCCACGGTCTAAATGAAAGTGTGGAACTCATTTAGTCGAGTTTAGCAAATTCATCCGGACTAAGTGAATCCGATAAAAATAACGATGCCTGAAGGATGGAACCGCGGGATCTTAACCGGTGTTGTTATAATCAATTTTAAGATTTGTTTTAATTAAAATATTAAAAAACACTTGGATTTTAAGATTTTCTCTAAAACAAAACACTTCTCTCATCCTTTTATTTATGACTTCTAAAACTAAACCTCTGCAACAACAAGGAGCTCGGAGCATGGTGGGCAGCACGTGCCATCGTCATCGCCGAAACCCGAGTCTACTTCGACTAAACATTCCTAGAATTAAACAACAAAGCCATAGGATTTCGAGGTAGTTTGCCTAGTGTAACATAAATCCTCAACTCTTCGTTAGGCATTTGCATAGCAAATTAAGCCCTAATCGGTCTTAGGATTACGAGGTAGTCGTCCGATACGACATAAACCCTCATATCTTCCAGGCTATTTTTATGATTCTATCATATAAATATAAGTCCTAATTAATTAAAATTGGCAAGATCAAAACATTAAATAAATATTAGGACTTTCCTAAATCCAAGCCAAACAATAGGATAGACGGGGAATTACCGAAGTTCGCTTCGAATCTGTGATTTCTCCTACTTTTCTTCCTTTGAATTCCCAAAATAAAATCTTCCAAATTTGATCCATTCCCCATCGAAATTCTAAAACTCAAATCCTTTCAAGAACTTAAACTTTGAAATTCTCGAGAGCAGAATTATCGATTATTATCGAGAGTTTTCTTAGGTGATTCCCGTCACTTAAGATGTAATTAACTATAGTGGGCTTGCCCTTATAGGGAATTTTAAGAACCTGTGTAATATAAACCCCGTTTAATGCTTTCATATTAAGCTAGGGAATTTGTCGGCTTATAAAATTGGTTCTCGTACCAAACGGATGTCACAAATCTTCTAGTTTATTTAATCGAACCCCACCATCAAGCAGCCGTGTTTATCCTTAGGATAGATACACGGCTTGTGGTGCGGTGCTCGTTTATGTAAACTATTCGGGATGTGAGATCAGTTTGAATTCATATCTTAAAATTTTCAAATTTAAAATTATTTTCAAAATCAAATGCTACTTTCTAAATTATATATATATATATATTTAAATCAAATTTAAAATCTAAAATTCACCGACAATTTCTGTTAGGCGACCCCCTTTTCAAAATAAAACACACAAACCTAAAAATAATGCCGACAATTTCTGGCGACTCCGCTGGGGATGATTCCTCTCTCCATTTTTATCGTATAATTCTCGCTTTCAAAAATCGGTAGTGTATCCATGTCCCTTGTGGATTAAGCTACCCTTCTTTCCGTTGGAATATTATGTTCATTTCTACCTTGAACGAGTATTGCCAACATTCTCTTGGATTTAGGAGCCACTGTTTAGACACCCCTAAACAGAGAGGTTCCGAGATCCTTTTGCCTCATTTCTGAGGTGGGGTGGACCCCCAATAGGTGATAGTTTAGGAGTAATCCTTCGAGTCGAGAAGTCTTGCATGAGACTTTCTTTTCCTTTCCAACTCGAATCGGATTCATTACCTTCTCTACACCTTTCGAACATTCCGTTCTAAATAAACAAACCCTCCGATGAATGACTCTTTTAACAAATAACTCCTTCTTATAAATACGTGAACAAGAATGTGTTCGGACTCTTTTCGATTCCTTTCTTTTCATCCCGATTAGAAGAAGCATAACTCGAGACCGACAATCGGATCTACCCCGCAAATGGAAGCCCCAAAGCCGATTTTCTCCTTCACCAATGGACTCGGACTTCGCCGTTTACAAGGATGAGCCGCCCGACAATGGGATCATCCAGCTTGGACAAGGATTCGAGAACACGAATGTCAAGATCACCAACGTTTCCCTTTCGCGCCGACAAACAAAGTATCCGAAGCCAAGAAGCCGCCGATCGAGTTCAACCTTAGGTCAACTCGAGAATTTCCTCCCCGCAAAAGATTCCAACCGAGAGGGGTACCGCCGTCCACGAAGGACCGTTCTTGCCACCCCCACCGGTCTAGTCGTCTCTCGCACCTACCCCGGCTTCTCGCCCGATTAAAGGGGAAGGAAATCCGTAACTATGGTGAACCCGTTACCGTGGAGGGTACGTACTTTCCCGTGAGACCTTCCATTTTGAAATCGGGTCCAGCTTCAAGAATTCCATCACTAACACGGACCCAAAGAAGGAACGAAGTAGGAGGATCGCCGTGAAGGCCGTAGCCGCCGAAGTTGCTTTCCGGAGGAAATCCCGTAAATCCCCGAGTACACACCACTACCTGAATACATACCATTGCCTGAAGATACATCCTTTTTGGAAGGAAGTAGATTCCACCCCCTTTCCGCCGCAGATGACGAGGAAAATGTCCGCAGGATTGTTTCTACATTACCTCGACCAGCATACTACAACGACAGCAGAAAGAAAAGGGCTAGGATCACGCCATTTGCCCGACTAGAGACTGTGATCGAGAAGCTAGCAAAGAAAGAGAAATGCCCCGTATCGAAGATTCTAAGAAGGATAGGGAGGGTGCCAGTTAAATCCCGTCTTGGGCCACGAGTAGAACCTGCCATCGTTACAAAAAAAGCCAAATAAAAGGATGAAGGCTAGTCCGCCTGTCGTCGTTTCAGGATTACAGATTAGGGAGGATACCACCTTCCAAAGATTCGGCCGACTGCACCATCCGGTCCTAGCACCTTCGCCGCTAGAAGGATGGTATGGCGTCCCACTACCGGACAAGCTAAGATTGAAACAACAGACTCGAAAAGGAAAGTCTCGTCAGAGACTCGAATCCGAAGAAAGTGCTACCGCAAGAAAGGGACTCGCGAGAAGGGAACCCGACAGCCTATCACACGACAACCGCAAGGATGCACGTAAAAGACCGCTAGAGGACGCTATGGAAAAGTCGAGGATCGATATTCGACGACTAGCAAAAGAAAGAGAAGAGAAATTCGGAGATGAGATCGATTCATCGGAATTCATGGACGATGAGTATGCGAAATCAACATGGTCGAAACACGAGCTTCGTCGCCTTCACAAGGTGCTCCCGCAACCGCGCAGAAGAGAGGAGCCGAAAGTGATGAGAAGGCAACTTCAAGAGAAAGACGATACGATCGCCCAAATGGCGAAGAGAATGGAAGAGATGGTCGTAGCCTCTAGCCACTCTCCGCAGTCAAGTGCAACCCCAAAGAGAGACACCCCCGCAGGTCATTCACATCGTAGACGGAGGAAAGGAGATTACATCCGTCAACGGGGATGATCACCTAAAGAAAGATACAACACAAAGTATGATTCCGTAAAAGATATCAAGAGCTTGGTGGAACAAGCAGTGCGAGAAGCCTTAGCACAATCAAAGAGCGGGACATCCATTCGGACGGCAGACCTTACCCGAAGAATTCGACGCTGTCCAATACCCAAAAGGCTTCGTACCACCTCTGTTCAAGACCTTTGATGGAACCGGGAACCCCCGACAACATGTTGCACACTTTCGTGCTAGTTGTTGCAATGCCGGCGGGAGCGACGCATTACTCTTCCGACAATTCGTCGCCAGCTCGTCGTGGATCGCCTCGATCGGGTATGCGAATTACCGAATGGTTCAGTGAAGACGTTCTCAGAACTAGAAAACCACTTCATCAAGCGATTCGCCGGAGCTCTGCACCACATCACTATAGGTTATTTAGTGGTAGAGAAGCAGAAGCCGAACGAAACTTTGGTGCATTACATACTTCGATGGAGAAATCTAAGTATGAAGTGTGAACCACAATTACAAGAACAAAGATGCAGCCGACATCTTACTTAAAAGCATTCGATGGCCCGATAAAGCACTTCTCCTCAAGGGATTTACCATTAAGACTTCCGAGAAGTTGTTAAGCAAGGCCGGAAGCTCGCAAGAGGAGGCGAAGCAATTAAGTTTCGCCGACAAGACGTACAAGCAAAAGCCCGTGAAGAGTTTTGAAAAGAAATCCGGATTGTTGCAGACAGCCGACAAAGGCAAGCAACCGATACAAATATCGTCCGAACGGCCGCAAGCAACCTCAACGTAATTACCAAGCAACCCCGTCCCGCCTATTAGTCTTCTCCACAAGTATGAACAACCGCCTCGTCCACAACGTACATTAAGGGAGTTTCGAGCAGGGAATATCCATTCAAAAATGAGGCAAGACTAAAAATGTTCCGTAGTCCGATGAAGACTCCGCATTTCCACCGCCGAGCCTAAGAGACCGTAAGAAGTTAACAAGAAAGGTGATCCCAACTTTTGCCCTTACCACCGGATGCTCGGGCACAAGATAGAAGATTGCATTACCTTCAAAAGTTGGCTCAATGACAACCTTCGGAAAGGGAATATAACAATCCCGAAGGAGTACATGAAGGAACCCCAGAAAGGAGGTTCCGTCAATGTTGTCTCGACTGATCTCATCGTTCTGATAGATCCCTATACAACTGATGATGGGTGGACTACCGCTTGGACGAGGTCTTCAAAAAAGATTTTAGACGGCATCCAAACCGCTTCGGTGCGAGCTTCAATTCAGAGTTCGAAACCTGTCAAGTCGGCACTATCACTTGCGATAGAAGAACCACCTCAACAGGAGACGATTGAAGAGAAGAAGAAAATCGACGAAGACGAGAGGACCGAGGCTCCTAAGGCTGACTAGGGGCCGCTTATCCTAAGATAGTTGTTTCCGATTCGGGGGAGAAATCCCTCGAACCTCCGACTCGTATGATTATCCGCTCACTTCGGTGGGATCTTATAATGATAAGGGTGATGGCGTTGGCTACGTTTTGACTGTTTCTAACGATTACGTAACTAGCGACAATCCGGACATCGATTTCGATACCAATGACAATTCTCAAATCATACACAATCTCGAAGATCATGATGACAAAGAAGACATCCATCAAGGAGGTTACGAGAGTTCAACAAGCAACGAATCTATCTCGCGAGTTTCGAGGAGCTCCAACTACAATAGAGTTAGAGCCTTCGTACTCGAAGCTAATCAAGAAGAACCCGTCATTCCGATTCGAGAAGAAACACCAAGAAACTCAACACTAGATTCGAAGAAATTACGAAGTTAACTTAAGAAGTGGAAGAGTTCTACCTCCGAGAATGGGTCCAAAGGACAAAGGAAAGCAGTGGTCGTTCGAGAAGAACCAACCCCGGCAGAAGAGATACCCATTCGGGAAGAAATCGAGACACATGGAAATAAAGTGACTACAACGTGCTAGCCCATCTTAGGAAACTACCGGCCAAACTGAGAATCTACGACGCTCTCATCTTATCAAAGGAGATGAGAGAAGCTCTGATCAAGGCCTTACTTGATCCAGAAATTCGCTTAGCTCAAATGGCCGGAGATTCCTTAGATGAGGTTTGTTCGTTAAAGGAACAAGCGAGGTGTTACCTTCACTGGACAATGACCTACTACTCGGGACAACAGCACCACAACCGACCGTCGTACATTTCAGCTTACAATCGGGAAGTTTACACTCTCCGCAGTATTGGTGGATCCAGGAGCATCAATCAATATAATGAGTCTCCGAACACCAGCATATTTGGAAATTGATGCTCGCGAGCTCGAAGCAGACAAAATGTTATTAAGAGGATTCAACTAGAAAGGAGAAAGAGCCCTCGGATCAATAACGCTACTCATGAAGACCGGTGACTTAGCAAAGACAACCGCAAAATTTCACATAATTGATTCAGAAACGTCGTTCAACGCTCTACTGGGGCCGACCATGGATACATGAAAACAGGATGGTACCATCATCTCTACATCGCTGCATCAAATACTACGATGGAGGGGGACAAGTGCATCAAAGGTGACTTACAACCATTCTCTCGTACACGAAATTGGAATCCATGAAGATGCAATTTATTATGCACCTCCGAAGAAAACAATCTTCTCCAGCAGATACCATAACAAATGAAGAAAAGAAAGTTCGGGGCAACGAAGAACCTCGAAGTTCTAGTCCAACAGCCACTCACCACTCCCTTACGGCGAGATGGTGAAGGTTTCTCCACAACTCGCATCCGAGGTTGAGGCCGGGGACGAGGTCGTCGCAGAGACGTTAGGACAGTTGGACAAAGGAAACCAGCCATCAATGTTGATTGGGAAGATAGTTCTGAAGAAGAAAAAGAGATCAAACGAGAAGTAGCGACAATATGTTGGAAAAAGCCGCAATTCAAGATCTCTCTCGAAGATGAGAAGAATGAAGAATATAAATCAATGTACGAGAAGATTAACCACTATGTACATACTATGACCCTGACCCCGATCCATTCTAATAAGGTCGAGGGTATGGTGGTCAAAGAGGTACATAGCGGCGGCGCAAAGCCAATCAAGTTCTACCGTGGTGCTCCTTCCTCCAAAACCGAAAATAATGTACAATTTGAAGATGTCACTTCATCGAATTAATGGAATTACCTTTCGAGTGGTACTCTCCCCGTGTTCAAAATTTAATTCAGCCGTGGTTTCTTACCTCGAAAATGGACAAAAGGCCAATCACAACATTTTGAGAAATTATGGAATAACTCCTGTCGTCCACCCAATTCAAAGCATGGCCTCGGATTCGCACACGTAGGATCAGCGGACGATACCGAATTTTGCTTGGTTGTCACTTGCGAGTCTAATGAAAACCGCATGGAAACCACGAAGAATTCGAAGATTTACAAATCGAGACGCTCCACCGTAATTCGAAGAAGAAATTAAATCTACAATACGATGAGTTAACGGAAGTTAACTTAGGTACTAGCGAAGAGCCTAGACCTACCTTTGTTAGCTCCTTACTCAATAAAGAAGACTCCGAAGAAATAATCAAGTTATTAATGGAATTTAAAGACCGTTTTGCTTGGAACTACGATGAGATGCCGTGTTTAGCTCCGCAGGTCGCAACTCATAAGCTAGAGTGGATCCTACTTCGTCCCAGCCGACAAGGTCCCGTAAGAATGCGTCTAGAAATCGAACAACAAGTCATAGCCGAAGTTAAAAAGCTAATAGACGCTAAATTTGTCCGCGAAGAACAATACCCGACTTGGTTAGCCAATGTGGTGTCGCCGTAAAGAAGAATGGTCGATCGAATTTGTGTGGACTTCGTAGATTTAAACAAGGCATGTCCAAAAGATGAATTCCCTCTACCGATCCCGTAATTAATGATCGACATTGCTTCGACACATGAAATATTCTCATTCATGGATGGATCTTCGTGATACAACCGCATCAAGATGGCTCCGTGAAGATGAAAAGCTTACAGCATTCGTAACGCCGATCGGAGTATATTGCTATACAAAGTGATGCCATTCGGACCGAAGAACGCAGGAGCAACATACCGTAGAGCGATGACAAGAATTTTTGATGATCTCATCCACAATCAAGTCGAATGCTACGTGGACGATGTGGTCATCAAAAGCAAAGTAAAGGATAACCACTTCGTATGATTCGAGAATTGTTTTCGAACGATTAAGGCAATTTAACCTTAAGATGAATCCCTTAAAATGCAGCCTTCTGCGTCACCTCCGGAAATTCTTAGGATTCGTTGTCCGACATCGTGGAATTGAAATCGACCCGGAAAAGATTAAAGCTATCTTAGAAATGCCGCCTCCCAAAACCTTAAAACAACTACGATCTTTTCAAGGGAAGTCGGCATATCTTCGACGCTTTATCTCAAACTTGTCGTAGGTGTCGCCTTTCTCGCACTAGTTAAAAAGGACGCCAAATTTATTTGGGAAGAGAAATGCCGTAGGGCCTTCGAGGACATTAAACAATATTTAATGACACCTCCCGTCTTAGCAACCCTAGCCTCGTGTAGACCGCTGATACTTTATACCGCGGTTTTAGACGACTCTCTCGGAGCCGTGTTAGCCCAGGTTAATGATGAGGGTAAAGAAAATGCTCTTTACTATTTAAGCCGTCGTTTACTTTCGACGGAAATAAGGTATCCCGCAATTAAAATGCATTGTTTGGCCCTGATCTTCGCCGCTCAAAAGCTCAGGCACTACATGCTTTCTCATAAGGTCAACTCCGATCTCGAAATTTAATCCATTACAATACTCGATGACTCGTCCAACGCTTTTCGGCAGTACTTGCCGTATGGTCGATGATATTATTGCAATTCGATATAACTTTCGTGCCTCTTCGTGCCGTAAAGGGACAAGTCTTAGCAGCATTTCCTCGCAAAGACACCCTTTGCCGACGAATCTCCTCTCAATGACGATTCGCCGATGAACAAATAATGAACCTAGAAGACCCCGATGATCGACGTTGGGAATTATATTTCAACGGAGCATCTTCAAGACACAAAGACGAAGAATCGCAAGTGATAGTGTCCTGTAAGGCAGGAATCAGATTAATCTTTATAACACCGGAGCGGGGATGTTAAGATACTCTTACCACTCGACGCAGCCGTGTACAAATAACGAAGCGTAATACGAAGCCCTCATAACAGACCGGAATTAGCTATTCAAATGGGGATAACAGACATCAACATCTACTGGGATTCGCAGCTAATCATTCAACGTATCGCGGACAAGACAGAATTTTAAAGCCAAGACTCGAGCAATACTTCCACTATGCCATACAACTGTTGGAACAGCATTCCGAATGCGACAATCTACAAAATTCCTAAAAGAAAATGCCTTAAGTAGATGCGTTAGCCGCCTCGCAAAAGAATTTGCTCGCTCGCAGGATGAATCGTTGGAAGTGTCAGCTCACGGACGTCAGGTCCTATCACACATCGACATAGTACACAATACACAAATCGGAAAAAGAAGAAGAATCAATCGTAACAAAGGATGTAAAAACACGTAAGATCGGCGATGCAACCATTAATGTACTACCCGCAAACAAGAAAACTACCTGACGATAGGTCATTAGCCCATCGTATCAAGGAAAGAACTCGTCTTACGCATTAATAAATAACACGTTGTACGAAGGTCTTTCGATCAAATGTGGCTAAGATGCCTAAGCGGGTCCGAGGCCCGCGAAATTGTTAAAGAGGTGCATTCAGGACTCGTGGCGCTCACCACGGTCCGAAGATGAAAATGAAGATTAAAAGACTAGGGTACTACCGGCCCTCGATGATGACCGACCGCATGAAAATCGCCAAGAGCCGTCACCAATGCCAAGTGCACGGAGTGGTTCTACACCAACCTCCAAATGTGTTACATCCGACAATCGCATCGCGGCCATTTGAATGTTGGGGCACGTATATAGTGGGTCCAATAGAACCACCATCTTCAAAAGGACATCGCTTCATTCTTGCGGCTACGCATTACTTTTCCAAGCGTGCAAGGCGCTCCACTCGTAGAAGTAAAGGCACACCACGTGCTACACTTTTTCAAGAATCAAGTTGTATATCGTTTCGGAGTACCGCGCAATCATTTCGTATAATGGGTCAACATTCGAAGCACACAAATCAATAATTTTGTCGTGAGACACGGAATCGACCGGCGATATTCAACAATTTACTACCCAAGAGCAAACGGCCTCGCCGAGGCTTTTAATAAAACTCTCGTTCAAATCTTAAAGAAAACCTTGGACGATAATAAGAGAAATTGGCACGAGAAGTTATTAGAAGCCTTATGGGCCTACCGGACAACCTTCGAACTCCTACTCAAGCTACACCTTACGCTCCGGTGTATGGGTCCGAGGCAAGTGTTACCTTTAGAGGTCCAGCCTTCCTTCACTCGCGATCGCGTCGCAAACAAAATCACGACGAAGAGAACGCCAAATTACGACTAGAGGAATTAGAAAGCCCGGAAGGTAAAAGACTTAGCAAGACAAATAGAATTTAGAATTATACCAAGCTAAGATGGTTCAAGCCCATGACAAACCGGGTCCGCCCAAGAACCTTTAAAGTTGGTGACTTAGTTCTCGTCCTCAAAAGACCTATTCTCGCACACCGCAAGATCGGAGGAAAATTTGAACCCACTCGGGAAGGACCGTTTCGTGGTCGAAGCAAGATACTCGGGAGGTTCCTACCAGCCTAGTAAATTGCCGTGGAGAACGACATATGCTTCCGATCAACGGAAGATACTTGAAAAAGTATTACGCTACATGATGTTTCGAAGGAATGAATTCTTCATCCTTAGAAGCACGTGCGAAGTAATTACTTATGACTGGGTCCGAACCCAAAAATAATAAAAAATGTACTAAAATAAAATCATGATAATAAAGTTTTCCTTGTTTTCTTTTCCAAATCAAAATCTCTTTCCTGATCTTATCCCACTTCATTCCTGTTAAATTTAAAAATATAAAAATAATAAAAAAAACTGTCTTTAATAAACATTTTCTTAATGTTCTTGTTCTTAGTACAGCCCCTGATCCTTTTCCTTGTCTTTTCGCAGGGAAATGTCGAGCGGGCGGTTGGTCCCGAACTTTAGAAATGGCGTAAGCCTCGCACTCGACGAAAAGAGGGTGAAAGATGGAGCGATAATCGAGATCGACTCGGACTTCGCACCGACAGCCTACAAGACGAGGAAAGTGACCGGGTCCCGCCGACCGAGAGGAATCGCCTCGGCCGACAAGAATGAAAGTGGGTGGCCCAAGCCACCAATCCAAAGAACAAGAAAAGGAAAACAAGCACCGAAGAAGACAAGAAAATCAAGTCCGTAGTCGCTACGACAGAGGGCGAGCTTGTCGCCGCCGCGCCCACGTAAACTCGTGAAGTTCGAAGAGCTACTCTCACAAGCAACGCAACGAAGAAATAAGAATCGCCGTATCCGTAAGATGTTAACCAAACTAGCAACGGACCGACGCGACGAGGCACTGCCACCGCCGCACATATACCTCAAGGACGCCGCTCACTGTGTACTCGAAGAAAGGAGGCCACCTCCTAGGATAACAGAAAAAACCAGGGAAATCTCACGGAGATCAGAAGAAAGAAGGCTACCACGCCACCAGATAGAACCACCAGTAATGCATGACCTTGCTGCGAAGCAACCCCGCAGGATGTCCCGACGGACATCATCCCCGAGGAGCCGAGGTATGCAGGAGAACGTGAAGGGATTGAGCCATATATCCCACAATATGTCACTCATGCCCCGCCATTTGCAGCATTATTCCGTATCACGAGCCGGAAAGAATGCATGATGTCGAAAAGAAAACTTTCGAATACTTCGAGAGAATCGTAGGCGTAAGGATCAATATACTAGAAGGCCTCGAGCTACATACGTACGTATTCTCGAATATGAACAACAACAAATCGTGGATTGCATCCGGATTTGAAAAGAATGGGCCGAGCGGGCCGCCTAAGGGAAAACACCTACTCGAACCCCGGAGATGGATGCCGTGGAAGGGAAGAATTACAATACAATGTGGATGTCGTTACAACTTTACGGAAGACAGAAGGGAAACCCACCGTGGATACTCCGTCATGGCCAAGTGGATCCAATGCCATTAGTCATCAAGAGAATGGTAAAGAGATTGATAACATGGAGGGTACCGCGCTAGATTGCATACCCAATACCGCATTATTAACATTTACAAGCAAGGTGACCGCATACCCCCGCACATAGATCACCACGACTTTGTCGACCTTTCGCACGCTTCTTTTCCGAATGAATGTAACATCATGTTCGGATCCGACCTCCGATAGAAGTGCCCGTGTGAGTTCCGAGGGCCGTTGAAGATACCTTTACCGGTAGGTTCCGTCATGATACCGAAGGGCAACGGAGCAGTATATCGCTAAGCATTGCATACCATGAGTACCAAAGAAGCGAATCTCGCTTACTTTCGAAGGATGGACGACAGTGAAGACACCTTACCATTTCCACCTGCACCCGGAGCTAGAGAGCCTCCGCCTTACGAGCCGTGAGCTACATGGAAAATATCACACCTCCAACGTACATCCCGCCGGCATCCTTGCCAAGGATGGCTTGGAAGGTGATGTTATCGACCATGTACCTCACCATTCGTACATGGATTTTCGACGTATGTTTTTTTTGATGGATCGACAAAGATCATACATAAGTGCGTTTTGAGTCCACATGGATTGTATGAGATGTATTCCAGCATCGATTTGTATGATGTATCTTCAACATGATTGGAATGAAAGTGACCATGTCACATTTTTGGCCTTCACCTCTTTTGTGCAAATTGACTGGGAAACGCCATTAAAGTTAAATGAACTTCGAACAAAGAACAGAAAAGAAATAAAAAAGAATAAAAGAAAACTTTCCTTAAAAATCTAAAAAATGATGAACTCTAAATTCACGATAAAATAAAATTTGAATCGTTAAAGGACAAACAAAATGAACACAAATCTCAACCAAATTTCAAATTCAATCTTTCCAGATTCCAAATCAAATTCCAAATCCAATCTCGATCAAATTTCAAATTTGATCTTCTAGATCTCAAATCAAATTTCGAATCAAATTTCAAATTCAATCCTTCCAAATTTCAAATCAAATCTCAAATCAAATCTCAAAACAAATCTCAATCGAAAATTCAAACTCAACCTCCCAAATCTGAAATCCAATCCGTTCTACTCTCTCCCTTGTCTGGGATGGAGGCGGTTGATTCCATTGACACGGATCGAATCTGATGGCGAGGAATTATATCCAATCCAAACCAAATGACTTCCGATCAACTCTTTTGAATGGGATATGTAGCATCTACATATTCCCTCATAATTTGTTTCTTTCACAAAAAAAATCTTCTACAACTTTCATGAAATTTTCGAAACACCAAAATTCCACACTTTTCAAATCAACACTACAAATCTTTGCAAAGTCAATCACTATTCAAAATTAAACTTTTGGGGTTGAGGATTTTACATCCGAGACTGCATTTCTTTAGGATTCTTTCCCTATCGCAATGAAATACATCAAAATTAAACTTTTGGGCCGAGGATTTTACATCCGAGACCGCACCGCTTTAGGATTCTTTCCCTATCACAATGAAATACATCAAAATCAAACTTTTGGGGTTGAGGATTTTACATCCGAGACCGCATTGCTTTAGGATTCTTTCCCTATCGCAATGAAATACATCAAATTAAAACTTTTGGGTCGAGGATTTTACATCCGAGACCGTATCGTTTTAGGATTCTTTCCTTATCGCAATGAAATACATCAAAATCAAACTTTTGGGGTCGAGGATTTTACATCCGAGACCGCATCGCTTTAGGATTCTTTCCCTATCGCAATGAAATACATCAAAATCAAACTTTTGGGTCGAGGATTTTACATCCGAGACCGTATCGTTTTAGGATTCTTTCCCTATCGCAATGAAATACATCAAATTAAAACTTTTGGGGTCGAGGATTTTACATCCGAGACCGCATCGCTTTAGGATTCTTTCCCTATCGCAATGAAATACATCAAAATCAAACTTTTGGGGTCGAGGATTTTACATCCGAGACCGCATCGCTTTAGGATTCTTTCCCTATCGCAATGAAATACATTAAATTCAAACTTTTGGGGTCGAGGATTTTACATCCGAGACCGCATTGCTTTAGGATTCTTTCCCTATCGCAATGAAATACATCAAAATCAAACTTTTGGGTCGAGGATTTTACATCCGAGACCGCATCGTTTTAGGATTCTTTCCCTATTACAATGAAATACATCAAAATCAAACTTTTGGGATTGAGGATTTTACATCCGAGACCGCATTGCTTTAGGATTCTTTCCCTATCGCAATGAAATACATCAAAGTGAAACTTTTGGGGTCGAGGATTTTACATCCGAGACCGTATCGCTTTAGGATTCTTTCCCTATCGTAATGAAATACATCAAAATCAAACTTTTGGGGTCGAGGATTTTACATCCGAGACTGCATCGCTTTAGGATTCTTTCCCTATCGCAATGAAATACATCAAAATCAAACTTTTGGGGCCGAGGATTTTACATCCGAGACCGTATCGTTTTAGATTCTTTCCCTATCGCAATGAAATACATCAAAATTAAACTTTTGGGGTCGAGGATTTTACTTCCGAGACCGCATCGCTTTAGGATTCTTTCCTATTGCAATGAAGTACATCAAAGATCAAACTCTCGAGGTTAAGGATTTTACATCCAATACCGCATTGCTCCGAGATCTCTCCTCATTGTAATGATTCAATCCAATCAATTCAATTTTCTTTCGAGGTCGAAGATGTTACATCTAAAACCACAAAATTCGAATCTTCATTTCAAGTCTAAATCCCTTCAAATTAATCTTGACAAAACTTCAATCTAAATTGAAACTCAAACTAAAATCTAAGCTCACACATCAAAACTTAAAAAGAAACAAAATAAAATCTAAATTGAAATTCCCCCGTGTCATGTGATTTGGGATTCACCTCCTTTTCCATTCCCTAGCCGAGAGTTCAGAATCTCCAGCCTCGTAGATATACTCGACACTCCCCACCGGAAACTCTTCTACTTTGTCCCAAGTTTGTCACTGGACATCCGTGTTGGTTTTGTTGATCTCTTCGGTCAACGCCAATACGCGCGGTGTGCTTCGGTTAGCTCACCACACCTATTGGGGGTCCATTTGTCGACCTCATTTTCGATGAGGTCTTCTCTTCTTTTTAGTACTTTCAGGATCTAGCCTTAGCTTTTCCTTCGACTATCTTAGAGGACTAGAATTGGGACCCACCACTTAGAAATTCAAACCACTTCTTAACTCCCCGCAAACTCTACAAACTCGACTATAGACCCCTAATCACCTGTGAGGGTCGAAATCAAATGTGGAAGTTTAAAGGATGAGTTCCTATAGTGACTCTTCGGCCTTAGACTCGCCCCGTGGCCTCGGATCCGGTGAAGGGGCCGACTTACACACACACACTACATTTATACACTACACTTTCACACACCTATACTCAACTTGACCTCCTGACTCATGAAGGTGATTCACATGGATGGTTCTTAACCCCTAAGCCCTTAGCTAAGAGGGTTAGGAACAACATAATGGATGCCTCAAATGAGTCCCTTCATGGCTCATGTGGGCTTGATATGGCTTCATGGCTCAACCAAAATGATTTCATTCCACTTACATTCACCCAATCTTCAATTTTCCAAATTTTCAATTTTCACCCCGGACCCTACACCCGCCTAACCTACCCAAAACCCAAATCTTCAAAATTTCCAAATCACCCAAAATTCCTCAAAACCAATCCCAAACATTTCCACATCACTCAAATTGACCATCCATAGCCAAAAATACCAAAATTCCAAAATACCTCCCAATACCCTCCAAATACCCAAAATACCCTCGACCCAAAATCCAAAAATTCAGAAAATTCCCAAAAATTCCAAAAATCCCAAATATTCCCAATTTCATTTTGTTCAACTACACCATGGGCCAATTTTATCAATTTACCCTACTTTTGTCAAAACCCCCAACTCGACCCATTTTAACCCTAAGTGAACCCAATGTCAAACCAAACCTACCCAATTGACCCAAATTCTGGTCCAATTCAATTCTAAACTTCAATTCAACATTCCCAACACCAATCTAGACCAAATCCAAGTCCAATTTGATTGACATTTGGATCCAATTTCACTTTTGGCCTTAAAGCCCAATTTGGACCCATGACCCAAACATAACCCAAACTCACCCAATTCAACTCCAATTAACCCCAAATCTTTTCCAAATCGTCCTTAACATTCCCACAAACAAAACACTAACATGATTTGCCCAACATTTAGACCCAAACCCCACTCAAATTCAACCCAAAGCTAAAAGGCCCAATTTTGACCTAAACCCAAACCTAACCCAAATGAGCCCAAACCCCAAAATCAAAGCCCAACCAAAGTCAAAACCTCTTTGAAACACTCCCATAAACATTTCCCAACATTAATTTTACATCAATTTCAACCCTAGCCCAACATTGGCCCAAGTTAGCCCAATTCGACCTATATTGGCCCATTCACCAAAGAAGCCCAAATTCAACCCAATTCAAACCCAAATCACTCCCAATTTGCTCCAAGTCACTCATGACACATCTATGAGCTAAACCCAACAATTATTTGGCCCAAGCCTTTGCCAAAATTTCATCCTAAAATCCATTTTAAAATCCAAAAGCCCACTTCCCTAAACCATTTTAAAAGCCCATTTCCACCAAATACAAAAGCCCAAAATTGGCCCTAAAGCCCACATGGCAATTTCTTTTCATCATACCTTTAATTGATATCACCCCTAAGTTTCAAAATCATCATTAAACCATTCCAAATCAAGCTTCATACAAATTCCCATCAAATTACCAAAAATTTTTAAAATCCATTTTCATGAAATTGACCAAGCTTTTCCCCAAGCCAAAGACAAGCCATGCAAGCTATGGACAAGCCACATGAAGCCATGGAAGGTTTGACATGTGATCAAGCCATTAATGGCAAAAGGAGGAGCCTCTTTTAAGCCCCCTTAAAAAGGTTTTAACCCTTTTAATGCTTCACCTTAACCCATGATTAATCAAAATATTCATGGATGGTGACTTCTCTACCCTTTCCTAGCCGATTCACTCCGATCCTCCCTCACCCAAATCAGCCATGGGGAGGTGAACCAAGCCCAAAAGGTGGACTTGACCAAATCAAGCCAAAATTAGCTCCTCCCCCATTCCATTTCAATTCAACTCCTTTACACATGTCCATGGCCAATCGATCGCACTAAGCCCCGCACCGACCTCCTCGACCTCGAGGGTGACTCGACCCTCGGCCGGCCACCACCACGCACCGCCGGAAACCACTGTAGCCGAGAGCTCACATGTGAGCCCAAACTTGGAATTCTCACCCGCCGAGCCGCCCCATCCCCAGCGGCCATCGCAGCTGTTCTTCTCTCGCCAAGAGCAGCTGATCCCAAGCCCTAACTCTCCCCGGGAGGCCCTCCACCCTCTCCTATTTAAACACCACCCCCTCTCGGCCATGAGAGGTGCCGAACTAGATCTTACCGAAACCCCGCCAAAATTGTTCCGAACACTCTCCATACTTAGAGCAGCTTGATCCCCAGTGCCAATTTGCCCTAATCCCCACCAACAGAACTCAATTTCTCAGCCAAAATTCCATCCAAAACCAGGACACTTCTCCACAGTGGGTCAATCCTCAAATTGATTGGTCCTACACCTTCACCAGACCAAGGGAAGGAGTCCACCAGCAAAAGCCCCCTCTCCGAGCCACCCATCCGTTCCGTACTCCAAGCTTTGTGATCGGCTTGGTCGAAATCATACCTGGGCGATTCACCGACCAGGAGACTTCATCCGGAGCTTGCCGGGATCCAATCGAAGGTGACACAACCCTCGGATTGAAGCCACACTTCTCCGAGCAAAGCTTGGGATGACGGGAAGACCCTCAGTGCACGCTTTTATTTTGTTGCAATTTACATTATTGCAATTTCTTTAATCGCATCGCACTTACTTTTTCTTGCATGATAAACAACTGTTGCTTGAAAACCCACACCTTTAGGATAGTCCTTAAAACTGAAACCAAAACTAAATTAAAAGTCATTACAAGATAAAATCCACCGCCACAACATCTCAAAATATAAAACAACTTAAAATTTAATCAAAAACTGAACACAAAACTACAATTACAACTAAATTAAAACGTCCTATTGGATGATCGGGAATACCTCGGATGATGTAACCTACGTGTTGCTAACGGGATTTCCCACGGTCTAAATGAAAGTGTGGAACTCATTTAGTTGAGTTTAGCAAATTCATCTGGACTAAGTGAATCCGATAAAAATAACCATGCCGGAAGGATGGAACCGTGGGATCTTAACCGGTGTTGTTATAATCAATTTTAAGATTTGTTTTAATTAAAATATTAAAAAACACTTGGATTTTAAGATTTTCTCTAAACCAAAACACTTCTCTCATCCTTTGATTTATGACTTCTAAAACTAAACCTCTGCAACAACAAGGAGCTCGGAGCATGGTGGGCAGCACGGCCATCGTCATCAGCGAAACCTGAGTCTACTTCAGCTAAACATTCCTAGAATTAAACAATAAAGCCATAGGATTTCGAGGTAGTTTGCCTAGTGCAACATAAATCCTCAACTCTTCGTTAGGCATTTGCATAGCAAATTAAGCCCTAATCGGTCTTAGGATTCCGAGGTAGTCGTCCGATACGACATAAGCCCTCATATCTTCCAAGCTATTTGTATGATTCTATCATATAAATATAAGTCCTAATTAATTAAAATTGGCAAGATCAAAACATTAAATAAATATTAGGACTTTCCTAAATCCAAGCCAAACAATAGGATAGACGGGGAATTACCGAAGTTCACTTCGAATCCGTGATTTCTCCTACTTTTCTTCCTTTGAATTCCCAAAATAAAATCTTCCAAATTTGATCCATTCCCCATTGAAATTCTAAAACTCAAATCATTTGAAGAACTTAAACTTTGAAATTCTTGAGAGCAGAATTATTGATTATTATCGAGAGTTTTCTTAGGTGATTCCCATCACTTAAGATGTAATTAACTATAGTGGGCTTGCCCTTATAGGGAATTTTAAGAACCCGAGTAATATAAACCCCGTTTAATGCTTTCATATTAAGCGTGGAAATTTGTCGGCTTATAAAATTGGTTCGCAGACCAAACGGATGTCACAAATCTTCTAGTTTATTTAATCGAGCCCCACCATCAAGCAGCGTGTTTATCCTTAGGGATAGATACACGGTTTGTGGTGCGGTGCTCGTTTATGTAAACTATTCGGGATGTGAGATCAGTTTGAATTCATATCTTAAAACTTTCAAATTTAAAATTATTTTCAAAATCAAATGCTACTTTCTAAATTATATATATATATATATTTAAATCAAATTTAAAATCTAAAATTCGCCGACAATTTCTGTTAGGCGACCCCCTTTTCAAAATAAAACACACAAACCTTAGGGAGAGTAGTCTCGATCAATTGAATTTATTATTTTATCATAATATCATTCGTGAAGTGAAATTTCTTCTGGAATAATATCAAATCATCCTTCATTATGGTTAACATACCCTCTTCAGGATTAGGGTACACTCTCTAGTTTTTAAAGAAGTAGCATTCCCCAAACATTGGCATCTCGAAGCACGAAAAATCTCATTTAGAGTGTGTATCATTAACAAAAAGGTTGGCACAACACAATAGGAGCCCAAGAGAGCTTGGGGGTGGCACAGTAGAATGCCAAAGGGAAGTTTGAGGAAGCACAAAAGCAGTTCAAAGGGAACTCTGGGATGGCATACAAATAGGCCAAGTGAACCCCTTTAGAAAGCACAATAGCAAGCAAGGGCTAAAGGTATTTGCCACTTATTTTGTCCTTTTATGAACTCAACTAGGGCAAAAAAATGGCCAAATACGTACAAATATGTGTTTCACTGCAGTAGTCAACTGGAGTTGTCTGATTTCACATGATCGAGTGGCTCTCACACATTATCTGTGTGATTTCACGTACCATGGATCTCGATTCGCATGAAAACCCCGCACCCGTATGGTCTTGATTTCGTGATTTGTTTGATCCTGCACATTACATTAACATCTAGTTATCCCGTAGCCCCCACCCCTATGTGCCATATGACTTGTCCAGCTAGCCCGCTCTGCTGATCTGATCGCACAAGCTCACTCTGCCTACCCTACCACTCTGACTCTTTGCTGTAACTCAAAATACTCACTCCTGAAATACAAACTAGGACCACACCTTCAGTATTGGGCTGCTGCTCACCGGCAACCACACCAAAACAGACACCTGTCGTTGCCACCCATCTTTATTACTAGACATCAAAAAAGTTTTTTTGATATTTTTCAAAAATTTTAACATAATTTTATTGTTTTACTAATTTTATAGAAGTTACAAGAAAAATTGCCCAAAAATAGGTGGTCAACTAATACATCATCAACAAATTTTCATCATATAGAATGAATCTTAAAACATGTCACGAACCTTAAGGTATTTTATGTACAAGAAATGTTCCCTCAAATTGAAAATATTTCAAAACTATAATTTCAAAAAACATATAATCAAATGACTGACTTGACAAGACAGTCTCAATAACCAAAATTGACACAATTGGAATCAATTCAAGCTCAGAATAAGCCATTAAATCATATTTAGAATCTTTGAGTTGCCAATTAGAATTTCAAATGGATTCAAAATATCACTTGCTTATAGTCGAATCAAGTGTCTTGATAAAATGAATTCAAAAAGGTAAAACTCAATATATTTTAACATCAGGAAGCCCTTAAAATATTTTTAAAATGTCACGTATCGTGGGAATCTCTCTGGGTCGTCCAACACAGTAATGAAGATTCATTCCTTATTTACAAAGGAGACCAACCCCAAAATTAATAAAAAAAAAGCCCTACTACCTTCATGAAAGGGGATCAAACGACCAAAACTTGGAGTTAGACCAAGAACTGGATAGATAAAGAGCTTAATTCCAGCATCATTCTGGACTGAATATCTGGTGAACACTTCCTACATCCTTAATTCTCAAGGATTATTGATCACTGCTCACCGGTCACAAACAATTAATTTTGATAACACATGCTCGTTGCAACAAATCATAATGCAGAGTAATAACCTACATTCCAAAGTAACAAAGTGTCATATGGAGCAGTCCAACATCTCGAAGACTATGTAATGATGCACCTCAAAGACGGTGCACTCCTAAAAATGACTCTCAATTGCAACTGCCTTGATTGGTGTACAAGGCATCCTTCTGCATACGAGTATTATACTTGAAGGAACTATGTAAACCTTTTCCATCAGAGAGACAAGGCCCAATATATGTACTCATCAACTTATAATGAATCATTTCGACTAATTCAGGCCCATGATATTTTCCTTTTTTTGGCTTTCCATGTAAATTTTTTTTATATATCTACCTGTCATTTTTGTTATATGTGTGTGTAATCAACATTTGTGCAACATTAAGATGCCAAATAACTAGGGTTTCGTTAAGACTATTGTTACCTGTAGAGAGTCCGATCCTCGTATGCTACTTTTTCATATCTATTTTTTATTAGTCATGGGGATGTATAAATTTTATCATATATATATATATATATATATATATATATATATATATATATATATATATATATATATATATATATATATAAGAAATTGCTTAAAACGATGAAGGATCAACTCTGGAGATTTTGGGGGGCGCAAGTCCATGGCTTTTTCTACTTAAATTCTCCTCGCTGGTGAGACCCTTCCTACTCTACCCTTTTCTTCTTCTAGCTTCGGGTTGGGTTTTTTGTGAGTTTCACCGTTCCTGTTGGTTTTTCTGCGGTTTGGGCATTTTGTGACCTACTGTATTGTTGGTTGGTTTTCTTTGTGATTTAGGGGAATGGCCCCGTGTTATGTTGCAGTACTTGCTGGGGGTTCCATCTCCAGGGCAAGTGACCGCTCCTATTTCTTTTCTCAAGCATTTCATGATGCTCATGAATTAGGAGGTGATTCTACCTTCATTATAAAGCTGGGAAGGAAGAATGGTAAACCTGCTTTGTTCCTTACAGAGGCATAAACTAATACTCTGGCTGTTTCTTATCAATATTATCTTGTCGGGAAATTTTCATGTGGGCTTCCCAAGTTTGAGATTATTAGAAAATATTTTGATTCTCTAAGACTCACTGGTAATTGGAAGGTTGGTTCGTGATCAACCTAAAAATTACCTATTTTTAGTGTAGATTTTATGCTCACTGTATGCACATTTTTTATGATATACACTTAAAGGAATGTATTTTTCATATTTTTGTCTTTAAGTATAAAAATATATGATTTTAGAGAAATGAGGCAAAAATAATTCAATTTGGAGCCAAAATGAGCAAAGAAGAAAATTCTGACCTAGTACATATCAATATATTTTTCTATGCTTAATTTATTTTATATTTCTCACATGTTTTTAGATGAAATCATATTTTTTAGAAAGGTTGTTTTTATGTCTATCTTGTAGGTGAAGATGTTAGGAACGCAACTCAACTAAAATGGGATGAAACGGAGTTGAAACGGAGCCAAATAGGGCAAAACAGTGGAGTTGCGCACGGGTGGCGCCTAGGCGCCAGTGACGACGAGAAAACGGTGCCTAGGTGCCAGAATCAAGGCCTAGGCTCCAGAACCCATCTAAGGACAATTATAGATGGTTATGGACGACTTTGGATGGTTATTTTGACGGTGTTAAGTAGTTTTTAGACCTTATAGAAGACTATAAGTTATTCCTAATATATAGGACATGTGATACAATTCATTTGGACACATTGGAACGGTTTTAATCGCGAAGAGGTGCGACCCAAAGTGAAGGGGTGCGAAAACTTGATCACAGGAGTCTGGGGCCTAGGCACCAGATTTCGGCGCCTAGGCGCGACAGTTGGTTTCTAGAAGATTTAATGAACCCCTGGTCATTTTTGAAGCTCTATAAATAGGGACTAATTCTACAGCAAAAGGGCATCTCTCTCTCTCTCACTCTCTCCCTCTTTCTTCTCCTTTAGTCTTTTTAGAGTCATTTTAGAGTCATGAAGATGTAGATTTATACATTTTATGGAGAGATTGGTGAGGGATTTTGAGATATTTATGTAAGGGATGTACGAGCGGCGCATGGAATGGTATGAGACTTTAGTGAAGAGATCTTCTTCTTTCTTTCAGAGGGAAAAAGCTAAGCATTGTGTTCTTCATTCTCTTGTAATTGTTGTAAACACTTTCTAGTGGATTTTCTTTGTTTTAAACCGAGTTTCTGTCGTGATTTATCCATGCTTCGTAAGTGATTTTCATTACTCTTTCTTTTAATATGAAGTTGTGGCATGTGTAGGAAAATCATTTTTATGATAGAATTATCTATTAAATGCTTATAGGTGACAGATAGTTGCATAAATATGATAGAATACTAATGAAATAAGTTCCTTGTTAGCACTTAATTTATTACATAATTCTATCAATTCTTTTACTTCTTATGCCATTATTTTCATTGACTTTTGTTTTGTAATGAAATATATTCATGTTTAGGAATTAAGATTTGCTTAGATATTCTCTTATTAAATTATGATGATGATATCCATACCGGATCTTCATTTACTTTACAAATTGATCACTTGTATTGTTAAAATCTGTTGAAGAATTCTGATACCTATCCGGAGATGAGTTCTTAACTAGTAGATATCACAAGAATCCTTAGGTAATCATAGGCTATACGCGGGTTATTTAAGGTGAAGTGCAAATAAATAGGAAGATATTATTTATTGGGCGTAGAATTAATTAGTTTTTAGAGTGACAGACTAAATTCTAATAATTTGGTCTATAGAAAGGGAAGGGGTCACTAGTATGGCCGACCATAGCCACCCTTGGACATCTAGAAGTGTGAGCCTAGATTAACCCATTCTACTAATAATACATCCTAAACCGATCTATAGATTAGCCAAAGTTCTTTATTCTTGGACCAAAGGGTAAAGAATAGGAATGCTTCTACTTGGCACCACTACATAAAATTCTAAGCATCTCTTTCCTACGCATTATCTAAGTAATTGCAAGAGAAAAGTAGTTTTAATATCTTGATATTCTCCAAACCAATTTATCCATAAGTTATCTTTTTATTTAAGAACTTTATTTAGGATTAGTTATTAGAAAACCCATTTTAATTGACATTCCAAATATAGGCCTTATAGAAATAGACTAGAACTAAGCTTAAAGAATTGCTTACCTCGCTTCTCTCAGGATCGATACCGGGGTTATAAAAGAAAACCCTATATTACTTCGAAACGATACGTATACTCGCGTAGTACCCCTAGTGTGTAAAATATTTTCTAAAATTTTACAACATTTTAATTTTATACACTAGCCGCTATTTATAAATTGGGTCAAGTTTTTGGCCATCTTTTGGAAGCAAAAATTACGGCGTTATTTCGGGTCGGGTCAGTTCGCTAGATGGCTGTCATATTCTCATCCAACTCTCTAATGATGCAGATTATTATCAAATATTTGCTAAAAAAATTCTAAAGATTGATACTCGCATTATGAAGGTTTTGAAATTAACCGTTGATTTTGATCCAAAATTAGAAGCTCCAATTATCCTGGTTTGGATTAAATTCCCATAGCTCTAGGTACATCTTTTCAATTATGACACCATCTATTCCCTTGCAACCACCTTTGTTAAATTGCTTAAGGTTGATACTCCCACGCTAGACATAACCAGGTCATCTGATGTTTTTGTACTTGTAGAGCATGACATCACTCAACCCTTCCCATAGGAGATTTGGATTAGCTCCCTTCATCAGGGTTTTTAGCAAAAGATTGTGATGGGAGCTCATCCTAAATAGTGCTCTCACAGTGGAATGTTTGGTCATAGCTCTTCATCCTGCTATCGGTTGTATCGTATACCTATATACGGCCAGCTGTTGCCCCACCTCTTATGCTTGTGATTCCTACTGCTATGCCTATGACGGATAGAGTGCAAAATGGTGATGCTGATATTGTTTCTGACAGTGTTAGGATTGTTGATGAGGTTCTTTTGTTAGAGGGGAGTCAGGTTGTTGCCTCTGGGAGTTAGGATGCTGTCACTACCCCTTCTTATATTGGGAGAGACACACTATCTCGTCAAGCTCTAACTATCGAGGGGGGTGCTCAGGTTCCCCTACATGAAGATAGGGGTGACACTAACATTCAAATAAAGGTGGCGGCACAAGTCGGAAATGTTGAACTGGCTGCTAAAATTGAAGAATTTCCTCTACTGTTGAATCATACATTATCAAATCAGTATGTCTCTCACCAAGCTGTTCAGCAGGATTCTCCTAATGCCAATGATGTAGATTTTGTTCAAAACACAAACTATATTACTGCTATTAATCATTTAGATGTAGTTGATGACTCCCTAATTGTGGTAGACCTACCTATTGAGAGAGAAGGGGTTTCCAAAGTATTGAAGGACTGTTAAGGTCAAGGTGTACAACGTGATGATTCTGCTCACCAAGTTACGAGTAAACGTGCCCTACATGGTGATGATCTACTAATTACTCAGCTGGAACACACACTATAAGAAGATTGACAAGTCTAAAAAGCTAAGAAAAAGAAAAAAAGACAACTCAGACTTTCCCATGATGATTTTTTGATATTTAGGGGCGACATCTCCCTTGATAATACCTTGCTGGATCACTTTCCTAGAACCAGGGAGAGGAGCAGAGGTACCCTACCCATGCTTGATGCTCAGGAGGTATTTTTTGTCTGTTGCATGCAATCTCTCCGCTCCTTTACAATTATTCCATATTATTGCCTCATCACATCTGTTGTTCATTTTCCTTTTTTTGGGTATACTTGTAGCTCCCTTTTGTGTGTGTTGTATATCTTGAGAGTAGGTTCTTGCACCCACTCACTAAAACTTTTATATCTTCTTTTCTTATTAATGAATTTGCCTTTGGGCCTTGTAATTTGGTATCAATACTTCTGATATAATATTTTTTTCTCCAATTCCCTTCGCTATAAGCCTATAATCTTCAAAATATATTCTAATGAGATTTGAAGGAAATCATTCTTACTATCTATATATACTTTAAAAAAACTTAAATCTGATTTATATATATATGATTAAATAGTCTTCTTTATATGCACAAATCTTTTTAGACACAACATTGGTATTTATTTTTTAAAAATTGTGATTAAAAAACCTTGATATAACTAAATGATATTATTACTTAATTGATCGCATTTTTAGGAGATTAACAATAAAATATTGTAATAATATTATTTAAATAAATAATTCTCCCCCAATATTACTAAAAGGCATATATTTCAAACTAGTGCAATCCGCCTGCGCTATTTTTAAACCGCTTTATTCTTAAGCCAAAATATTCCGAAAATAATTCAAAAGCTAAAAGTGGAACTTCTCCACTGAAAATATAAGTAATTGTTGAACTACCTTCTCCTACCACGGTGAGAGTATTTATAAGTTTTATAGGAAATGCTGGATTTTATAGGCATATATTTAAGACATTCTTAAATTGCCAAGCCTATATGTCTTCTTTTGGAAAAATATGTGATATTTGATTTAATGAGGAATGTCTAAATGTTTTCAATCTACAAAAAGAAAAATTAATCACTGCACCAATTATTGTTTCATTTGATTGGAAAAAACTATTTGAATTAATGTGTGATGTGAGTGATTATGCTATTGGGGTTGTGTTAGGGCAAGAATATGATAAGATTTTTAAAGTTATATACTATGTCAGCAAAACTCTTAACGAAGTTCAAATAAATTATCCTCGTACTGAGAAGGAGTTATTAACAATAGTATAAGCATTTGATAAATTTAGATCTCATCTAATCAGAGCTAAATTTATTGTGCATACTGATCTCCAACAATGTTAAATTATCTTAAAAATCTTAGATTAATTGAAGGACAGAAAGTTGTTTATTTATATAGAGTCTATAAAATCATTTTCTTATTATTGTTTTCTTTAATTGCATCTAGTAAATTAATAGTAATTTATAATCAAAATAAAAATATTTTTACTATTTTATTTCGCTTTTCACTTTATAGAAAATTTATTTCTATAAATCTTCCATGTGGGATCGATACTCGGATCTTTGTTTAAAAATCCTATATTACTTGAAACGATACGTATACTTGCGTAGCACTCTCTAGTGTGTAAAAATATTACTAAATTATATAATATTAATTTTATACACTAGCCGCTATTTATAAATCGAGTTAAAGCTTTTTGGCTATCTCAAATGGCCAGAAGATATTACAGAAGCTCCAGCCACTCCTAATATGCCTAACCATTTGAGTATCACCTCCTTAAGGCTCACGTTGCCGGTGGAAATTCAAACCCCTGACCTAAGTGCATTTGCCTACTATGCAGGATCGAGTAATTAGGCACATGAGAATGATTGGGGGTTCTTATCATAGCTACCGACCGTGTGTATATATATATATATATATATATATATATATATATATATATATATATATATATATATGTATATATATATGTATATATCTATTCTATAGTTTAGCCTGCAAAATAAGACATGTTATTTTTATTTATATTTCATTTGATGACTAAGGAACGGCTCTATATTTAAGACTATTTAAGATAAAAAAATATTCCTTCCAATAGATTTTAGCTACTTAATCGACATTTGCAGCTGCAAGACAATGGGACTACACTTGATAAAACAGTTTGCAATGGGTTGGGTTGAAATACTATGCCATTAACCAATCATGAAATATTTATTTTGAAGATTTTCAACATTCATATGCATAAGATGTGTTTCATCGTCTTCTTCTTTTCTTTTTATTTATAAGCAGTTTCTTTAAATAATGGTATATTATTATAATGATGGAGCATGAACCTGTAAACTTTCACTAAGAACTTATCATCTAATGCATACAAAATCACCTTATCTAAAGGAAATCTAGCATTTAGAATGTTATACTATAGAGTGTTTTTTATTTGATAGATATTTTATAGTTATGAACTTATGCAGCAACTCACCGCAATATCTTGAACATAAAGATATTCTTTTCTTAATAATATATAACTCTACAATTGACTCAAGCAATGCTTTATTACAAGCATGATTCTGTAATATCAGGAGAAGCCTGCATATGATAAAGAGCTTAAATGAAATGCTTTTAATAAATAACATAAATAAATGATATAATTCTTTGTTATCTGCAAATGGGTGTATTCATCTTTATTACACAAGGCCATCGAACTTGACCTCTTCTATTAAATGAATAAGTGAGTCATGATGGTAAGTAAAAATAAGACAAAATACCTTCAATTGATATAAACGGATTTTAATACTATTCTATAGATACACTAACTCACTTGATTTAATAACTTTGGCATATATTAAATTAAATTTTATAATATCTACTTGATGATGTCTAAGGCCTAAGGGTGATCATTAAATTTCTTAAATAAGAACTTGATAATCACGATTTCCTAGGCCAGTATGCACTCATTAATACTTACACACCTTGAAATGTTAGATGTAGAACTTTTAAGCAATTTCATAATTTTTTTAAAAATTTCATTTAGTACTGATTTATCCTTCTTCAACATTGTAAAGCAGATAGTGAAAAAACAGGAGCTATCGTTTTCAAGGACATTAGGATGTAGTTGGCTCATTATTATAATATGAAGCAAAGCTTATTATGCGTCTAGATTACATTTGAATTTATTATAGTTTAATAATATACCAATGAAATCATCTAAAATTTTATTTTCTATATGCATACCATCCAAATTATTTGGAGATATGCTATAATCCAAAAGTCAGGTTAAGGTAAATATTTTCATCTTCTACTTTGTAGCATTAGAATCTTGCTTAATCATCAATTCATTATATTTTCCTTTTAAAAATTTTAACCTTGTTGTTTTGACTTTACCAAAAGTATATTATAAATTTTGTACTTGTAGTAGAATTAGACTTCCACAACTAATCTGTGGTGGAATTCTATCTTCTTTTACGTTATCAAAAAATTATACGATTTTATGTTAGTCAAATTTGATCACCCGTGTAAGGAAAAATTTTACATTTAATGGCCAAAAAGATTTAGTATTTCAGGCATAACAACGATAAATAATATATATATATATATATATATATATATATATATATATATATATATATATATATATATATATATATATATATATATATATATATATATATATATATATATATAATGCTTCGCCCATATAACATACAAAAATATTATTAATAATTCAAAGTAATGTTGTTCACATTTTAAAATTTTGCTTGCTTGTAGCATCATAAAATTAAATTCTGTACCATAATTCACGTAAAATATTATTTGATTAACGGTGATATAAAATATTATTTTTAAAATCTTCTCATTGATAAAATTATTATTAAAATAAATTTAAATTTATTTCATTTAGATCTAAGGAGTGTTATAATAAACCACATGTACAAGCTATATATTATATGTAATGCTCATACTTTAAAATTATTAAATCTATTATTACCAAAATATATGAAAGCATTAGTTGGATCTAAAGAAATTTTTGGATATCAAGTTAAAAGAACTCTATGCTTCTTCATTAGTGTGGCTTCACATTTCTTTCAAGTTTAGCATCCAAATCATTTCAATGCATTTCTTTGTTTTGAAAAACCTTTGAAGTCTAATAATTAATGAAAAAATAATGATTAAATTTATTCACTTCATATGAGTTATTTTGTCATCTCTAACTTTGTTATTCTGATTAACAACCATTATTGATGGTTATGATAAACCATAAATACCAAATACCTATTTATCATTATATTTATTTCTCCAAAACAATATCATGCCATTGGAGGAATGAGTTAATGTTCTCGTAATAAAAAGATATTAAATTTTTTCGTTATTTTCTTCACATTAATTTACTTTTAAGCAATAAAATTTCTTTGGAGAAGGCATAAAACTAATAACTCTAATAACTTGTTAGAAGACAGTAAACTAAGTGCGTGTAAAATATTGCATTGAGATGGACTTGTATCCATGATATGACTCTGTTCCCATATACTCTAATAATGTATATAAATTTTCATTATTTTGGGATGAATTTGCGTTATTCATAGCATATTTGTTCATAACTTGATATGATATGGCAACTGCTTAATTTACTTATTTATTTTTGTTCATCATCTCTCATATACTATGTTTCTCCATATGTTAATTTTACACAATATATATAATACAATATTAGTGTATAATGTATATGAACAAAAAACATTGCTTCATAATTTTTTTGCTCAGACTTCCAAACATTAAAAAAAGTCTCAATTGATCTATTTATTCGTGACACAATTTAAGTTTGAATAAAATTTGTGGTTTATTCGTGACACAATTTAAGGGCATAAGACTAGCTATCAAAAAATAAAGAAATTTTAAATTAATTTAATGTTTAAGTATTAAATTTTGAAGGTAAGAATAGAAAATTTTTTTACTGCATTTATACAATAAACAAAGTATGATGATTAACATTATAAAAATACAAAAGTCATTATTCTTTTAAATATAAGACTAATATGGTGTTCATTCATTTGAAAAAATTGGAGTTGCAAGACTTATTTTTATAAGTTTTTCCCTTCTACTTTCTCGCTGACGTGAAATGAAAATTGCTTGCCATCTACTCGAAGTAGATTGGAATCCTAAACTTGATAATTTCATTGTCCTCGAATACAAACTAATAACTTAATAATAAGTGTTTGGTATCTAGATAGCTTTCCTTTTGGCAAAGAATTAAATATATTTGATATTTCCTCTACTAGCTGGCTTAATTGAGCATGAATTTGGATGCATTTGAGCAAGAAACAATTCCAAATACGAATTCATGATTGTCCAAGCTTCAATTTCATCAAACTTATAAGCAAATTGAGAGTCTATGAACACAAGGACTCTAAAATTGAAATACAGGTCCAAATCAAGCCTATATCAAGTTGTTTAAGCACAATTGGAAGCATTGGATTGTTAATTGAATGATCAAATAAATTCTATATCGGGTAAGTTTATAGTCAAATTGTGCATCTCGAGAGATGAATCCAACATGACCAAGAACACAAAGCTCTTAAATGCATCCCAAGGTCACTTGAATGCATTCTCAGGTTCACCAAATACATCCCATAATCACTTACTTTATACATCATCTGACCAAGGGAATCAAGCAAGGTCGTCTGATAGGTGTTTGCCACTCTAAAAATTATAAATAGACCTCTACTCTCCTCATGATGGTAGAGGAAGTTGAAGAAGCTCTAAGTTCTTGACGATTTCTGAGCTCCACGACCATCGGCCACCACCGTCGCAGCATCCGTGCCACCGCTCTTTGGTCGCTGCCGCCGCTAGAGCATCATCGTCTGGTTGCCGCCATTGCTAGACCACCGAAGTCTGGCAGCCGGCATTGCCCGACCACTGTCATTTGGCCTCCCTGCAGCTTAGCTTATGTCGTCTATCGACGACCGTTAATGCTAGGTGGACCATTATCTTTTGGTTACTGCCATCATATCCCATCGCCACTGGACCACTTTTGTCTAGCCATCGCCATTATTGGACCTCCGCAACCTGGCAACCACCATCATCAATAACAGACCTCCGTCGTTTGGCTGCCGCTGCACCTAGACCACATTTGCCCAATCACCACCATTGTTGTCGTTGGACCACCACTGCTTGACCACAACCATCATCATTGTTTTCAGACCATCGCATTTGGATCAACATTACAGCCGGACCTCCACTACCCAGCCATCAACGTCACTGCCGCCAAATCGATTTTGGCAAGCCACTACTACTGACGATGTCGATCTAAGACATTCTAGCACACAACCTCTATCTTGGATTTTTTTTAGCAGTCGGGTCATTGCCACTCTCCTAATTGAATAACCCACATTTATGTAATATTGCTTCCAATTATGCAAGGGACAGTGAGTCTTGTGATCTACATCCACATAACAAAACTAATTCAACTGAGCTAAATTCCGTGATTTTTACTCTTTCATGTTTTTCACGTAAAGATCACTGACACTCTATCAGCTCTTCTTTTATCTATTTGCGTGATGGATTATTATATAGAGCTAAGAAATTAATACATCACTCTCCTATTGCAAATTATCAAGCACACAACAATATTATACTAAGAAAATAGAGTTACATCACTACATGTGCTTAACCTAACACATTTAGCTCAGCAATGTTTTAAAAAATGGCAATAATGCTTAGGGCTTAGGGAAAATTTTTAACCATTATTAAACTAAGTTAAACAAGGTGAATTGTGGTGTTCCACGTATCTTTGAAATGAAGACGTATATATGGCATACAACGTTGGTTAAACAACTATTGCATCGCACGATCATCATGGAGAATAAAGAGTACCTTTTGAACAAAAAAATTTGTAATTGTTAAGGTGATGAACAAAAAAATTAGTAATTGATAAAGTAGTGGGCTGTCAACGATAGTATAGATGAAGCCATCGAGATCAAAAGAGTAGATGTGAGGACTCTAAATTTTATTTTGAGAGAGAAATATGAGAATATGAATCAATATTTCGGGCACTAGTATAAAAATAAAATTGACCTCAACGATTGTTTATTTCTAATAGCAATCTGTAGATACTGATGGTCCTTTTTTTCTTTTAATTTGAGCGAATTTCATCATAAACATACATTGTATATGCAAGACTTTGAACCCGAAAGATCTTGATTGAATTATTAAGCTCTCCACCAAAAAATTAACAAATTAAGGAGGCTTGCATGCTAGTCAGGTTGTGGTGTTTGACTTTGATAGTCAATGCACATCATTTTTTACATCATATAAATAAAATAATAAAATTGTGCACAAAAAATAGGCCTGCAAGGATCTCAAGAAATGGATGGCTCAGAGGGGTGATGCAATCGATTGACAATCCTGTTAGCGATCGACGGATTAATACTAGAAAGGGAGGCATTTGGATCGGCAGATTGATGGAGTTAAGGTCAGGTGAACATCCGAAAAACTTCTCGGAGACCAGCATTAATCCACCTGTCTTATTATATTTAAATAACTTTGTAGTTACTAAAAACCTCATTTAAAAGCTAATGATAAGAAGACTGACATGTAATTTTATGAGACCGATCCCTATGTCTATAAATCGGGGGCCCATTCCATCAATAAAGTTACACATTCTTTGGTTTCTCTACTTCACTCTCTCTCTTGACTATCTCTGCACAACGTTCTATACCTTAAGTGTGTTTTCCGGATATTTTTGGATTCAAAATCCTTAAGGTGAAGTGAGCAAGGAAACATGTCATCGGCAAAAAGAGGAGCCCAGCAACAACAACAGGAGAATCTAATCAAAGAAACATAGTAGAGACAACATGCACGAGGGAGTTCATGGAGGAATTCATTCTGCAAGGCTTGTAAAATTTGAGAACCCAAATAACGATCAATTGTTGGGACAAATTGCAGAGGTGCTCAAAACCATGACTGTATTGGGAACAATCCTGATTCCAGGAGAAGAACCAGCCTGGCAAGGAGCACCTAACCTCCTTTAAGGGGAGCTACTGGTAAAAAATGGAAGGAGAGTGATCCATCTGTAGGAGAAACCCGACGATGGGTTTTATCAAAACAACGACAGATCTGACCTCTGTAGAGACATAAATTGACAAACACAGACTGAGATGCAGCGTAAACCGAAAAATTCCTTCTCCCTACAAGTTTTTGGAGCCGAAGCCCTGAAAACATTCAGGATGCCTGCCATAGAACTGTACAAAAGACAGTCGGATCCTAACGACCATCTCACATGATTTGAATCTTCCATATGTCTATTAAAAAAATCTGACACTCGCATGTACAAGCTTTCCTTTATGAGATAGAGATCATCTACACTAAGGCAGTTTGACGGATTACTCACTGAGTTAATCACCTTTTTGTGGAGTTTAGGAGACTGTTCTTATCACATTTCTCCAGCACTTTGTGACCTCAGAAGAATGCATGATCTCTATGGTAACTAAAGCAAGAGGCCAATGAGAGCATGTAATTGTTCATCACATGATTCCAGAGGGAAATGCTGGATGTGAAAGACCTCAAACCCTAATTTGCCTAGGTTGCGTTGACATAAGTCGTGATGTTGAAGAGGTTCCGCTTTGACCTCGACCTCATAGAGCTGCAAACTTAGTATAGTTGTCGGAAATGGTTAATATGTACATTATCGCCAACAAGAATGACCTAGATCAGGCCAAACAAAGACACTAGAAAAGGCCATCGCAAGACAGTTGAAGGCCACCCAGGCAAGCTCTAAGACCGATCATACGCCTGCACTAGGAAGGTCATCTTGGTAATAACTCCACCCATCATCATGAAGATTAAAGGAGGCATGTGAAGGCTCTGCAGCACCGATCGTCCCAATATCATGAATCATGAGATAATCCTAGGGTTCCTCAAGGAACCCTACTAAGAGTGTTAATGGGAGAAATATTAGATACCATTCAACATAAGGAATTCTTCAGATAGGCAACCCGGATGAGAATTGGCGCCTTACCTCAGAATAACAGAAAGTATTGTAAATATTACAGAGACCACGAGTATGACACAAAGGAGTGCAGACACTTATCGAACTTGATCGAAGAGTTGATAAATGAGGGGAAGCTAAAAGAATTTTTTTTCCCATGGAATCGTGACCCAGAGGAAGGGCATGCTCCTACGGGAGGAATGACTGACGAAACCTTCCGCACTAACGCTATTTGTATCACATAGTATGTGCCCACAATCTTTAGAAAAAGAGAACCACCTAGGATGGTAAATAAAAAAAGGAAACAAACAAGGGAACCCTATGTCACAATCTTTACCCCGAAACCCAAAGGCCAACCCACCTATTTACATTATCGATGAGGATCTACCCCCAAATGAAATTCTATATAACAATGCTATAATGACAATAATCAATAATTATCAAATAGGAAGCATCCTCATCGATACCGAGAGCTCTGTGAATGTACTGTTCAAGCAAGTATTCGACAAACTAAGCTTCATTGCCAATCAGGTGGCTTCATTGGCCAAACCACTATATTGTTTCTCGGGAAGCACTTTAGGGTAATCGGGCTCCCAATAAGTTGGAAAATGAAAAGTAGTTTACGCTGACGGAGGATTTCCTAATGGTGGATTCCCCATAATATATAACATTATATTTGACTGACCGCTCTTGAATGATTTTATGATGGTGGTCTCCACTTATCATGTCACTGTCATGTTTATTGGAAACAGAGAAATCATCGCAGTCAAGGATTATCTTGAATAACCCTGAGTCTGCTACTTGCGAGTCAAATGCAACGTGGAACATAATTCTGTTTACTTCCAGAAAGCAAGGAAAGGTGGCCTTGAAATCAATGAATCGTGAAGTCGCAATCTTCGAGGGGGATCCAGGTAAATGTTTTATGATAAGTGAAGCTTTTGATGCAGGACATACGGAGCTGCTAATTCAGATCCTCCAAGAATATTGGTATGTCTTTGTATGAACGACCATTGAAATGCCAGGCATGTCGATCGACGCTGCCTGACACAGATTGAATGTAGATCCATCAGCTCGGCCCATGAAGCAAAAGATTAAATGCTTGGCTATGACATTGTCGGGACATATCCGGGAGGAGGTACTAAAGCTGAATGAGGCATGATACATTAAAGAGATGCAATACCCCTCCTGAGTCTCCATGTAGTCATGGTGAAGAAGGCTAACAAAAAAGGGAGGAAGTGCGTAGATTTCACCAACCTGAGCTCGGCCTGTCTGAAAGACCCATACCCGCTACCAAGGATCGATGCACAGGTAGATTCAACAGTCGATCATTCAGTCTTAAGCTTTCTTGATGCATTCTCTGGTTATCACCAAATTAAAATACAACTTATTGACACAAAAAAAAATTTCTTTTATTGCTTGTGATGGAGTCTATTGTTACAAAGTAATGCCCTCCAGTCATAAGAATGCGGGGTTGACTTAGCCACAACTCATAGATGTAATTTTTTCTAATCAAAAGGAAAGAAATATTGAGGTGTATGTCGATGATGTGCTAGTTAAGATTCGGTCGATTGAGCAACACATTCAAGATCTGAAATAAATCTTTTTAACACTTAAATAATTTAGCATGAAATTAAACCCATTGAATTACATTTTTAGGTCCATGATAAGATCATTACTAAGGTACTTGATAACCACTAAAGAACAAAAAGCTAACCCAAAAATAATCCAAGTGCTCCTCGACACATCCCTCATAAAAACAACAAAGAAATCTAGAAACTGACTGTTTTGATCATGGGTTCAAGCAGGTTCATCTTCCAAGTCAAAAAAATAAGTGTTCCCGTTCTTTAAAGTATTTAGGAAAGCCAAATGCTTCGATTGCACACTCGTATGTGAGGAGGCCTTCAAAAACCTCAAGCAATTCCTTATCATTCCTTCTCTCCTTTAGAGTTCAATATCAAAGGAAAAAATTTAACTTTATCTTAGAGTCAGCCCGAAAGCTGTAGGTTCAGTCTTAGTCAGAGAAGAACTCAAAAAATAACACCTTGTGTACCATGCTGGCTAGATCCTTAAAGTCAATGAACTCTGATACAATATAATGGAGAAACTAACACTCACACTGGTCATTTAAGCTCGAAGACTCCAACCATATTTTTATGCTCACCCCATACAAGTCATCACCGACCACCCACTAAAGTCTATCCTCACTAAGTTGGAGCATTACAGTCGACTACTCAAGTGGGCTATGAAGCTCAGTGAGTTATACATCTTCTACATCCCTTGGAAGGCATTAAAGGTGCTTGTTGTAGATTTCTTTGCAGACTTCTCCGAACCAAGGGGCATGAATGAAGATCTGGTGACCAATGAATCTGCCTGGACCCTTTTCATTGATTAATCCTCTAGTCGACCGGGTACTGGGCTTTGAATTTTATTTTGTAGCCCCACTGGGGAAAACGTTTATCACTCAATCAAAGCAAAATTTTCATTGACTATTAATTAGGCAGAATATGAATCTTTGGTTGTAGGATTTCACCTGGCTTCCTAGATGATATTTCTCCACATACTAATAAAGGATGATATCAACATAGAATTTGAAACCAAGGACGAGATTAGGGAAAAGTATCGTGGGAAGGTGAAGATGAAGATTGGCCAATTTATCATCTTCATAATTGAGCATCTCCGAAGAGAGTAAAAATAGGTTGTAGACCTTCTATCCCAATGCCTTCATCCAGGAGAACGACAGTTTCAAATAATCGATCGATCATCGATCGAGGAACCACTAGGAATGGAGATTCATCAGGAGAAGAAGAAAACTTGGATGAACCCATACATCCTCTACCTAGGCACGGGGAGATTGGTGACAAAGTCACTAATTATAGGAGTTCCAAATATAGAGCTGTCCTATACCTACTAGTCGAAGGAAAACTCTTCAGGAAGTCATTCACATCTTTATTTTTAAAGTGAATTGGGGCGGATAAAGTTGAAGATACACTTGGAGAACTAACATGATTGCGCTCAGGGAACTAACACTATTGCGTATGAGATACTCATATCCCGAGAGACTAAAACTAATCAATCAGCATAAAGATTGGCAACGGTCTATGAGAAGTTTTGGCACCTGATAATGACATGGTCTGCGAGGGGTGTGTAAATGTTTTCCTTGGGCCTGAATTATAAGGTTATAACCCGACAACGAAAAAATCTGCTAAGGGTGTCTAACGATCACCAGTGGCCTATAGGACATTTCAGAACTTGGAAGCGACAAAGTCCATAAGGCGTGCGTAAATAATCATCCTGTGCATGAATTACGACATTAGCACCCGTTAACACCATGCTCTGTGAGAGGTTTCTAATGATGTTCAATATCATATGGGACATTTCAGCACACGATAGTGAAATGCTCCAAGAGGGGTGCGTAAATGATCATGTTGAGCTCGAATTATAACATTAAACTTCAAGAGAAATAAGCTTTGTGAGGGGCATTTAATGATCACCAGTGGCTTGTTGGATGTTTCACCACCCGACAGCGACAAAGTCCACGAGGGGTATGTATGTGACCGTCCTGAGCCCCAATTACAATTTCAACATCTGACAACAGCATGCTCTACGAGAGGAGTGTAACAATCATATATAAGAAGTACAGCTGATCATGACAAACACAGGAATCTGTACACATGCTCGCCAATAACTCATACAAGTAAAAAATCACCCATTCATTCAAGAAATTATAAGATGAAGGAGAAAAGACTAGGGTAACAAAGCCGCGAGCCTCAAAACGTTCCTTATATCATAAAACTCTTTCACAAATAACAATCTTCCTTACAACAACAAAAAAAGGAAACAATAAAAAACAATAAGAGATAAAATGGGACTGCTTCAACCTGGATATTTTAAGAGTCCTCTGAGTCTGCCTCCCTAGTTCCTTCTGCACCATCAGCACCATCACACTTCTCATGCGCTGACTCTCCTCTACCCTTCTAATTTTAAAGAAGTGTCCCAAACTCCTCCATCTTCTGCCACCTGGGATCAATAGCTTATTCTTTATAAATATTTCGATTGCGACAAAAGTTTCTATTGCAATATGATGGCAAAGAATCTTGACGTATGCTTCCTAGAAAAACATCTAAAACATTTCTCTTTCATTTCTTCATTTTCCTTTAGAAGGGCCGACACCTAAACCTCATTCTATTTTGCATCAAATTTCTACTCCTTGATAGAAAGTTTCAACTTCTCTTATGTTGTAGCAACTCTCCATTTCAACTTCTAAATTTGCAAAGTGGACCTCCTTGCCTCCTCCTAAACTATAAGAGAAGCCCCTGGAAATGCAAAGTCTCCTACGAAAGGGCATGATATCGATCAGCCACTTGGAAAATTTTCTCTTCTATCCATTAGCCTCAAAGTCTTCTCAAAGCAAGAGACAAGAACATTTCCATCATAATCGAGGGATATTCTTTATTTAGAGGAGTTTTTGGAAATCACCCAGTCTCCTTATCAATAAGTGTACAGTAACCCCTCGTCCAAACTCCAGATCCTTGATCGTGCAAAAATACCCACTTAAATGGAACCACCCATTTTGCATAGGAGGAGGACAAACCCTATATCAGTGGCTGGAGCCTTTTCTTGCCTTTAGAAGATGCCACTCGACATTTGCTCTATGACACCTCTCTCCTCCTTAGAATTTGTCCCAATAGAGATGGAACTAGAGGCATGACTCACCGCAACCCACTTCTGAAAAACTTTAAATGAGGTCTCCTACGTTGCCACTAAAAAGTTTCCAACCAAAGGATGCACTGGTGGACCCCCGAAGTCAGGAATACAGGATGATCACAAAAAGTCTCTCTCAATTCCTTCAGAAGAATCTAACAAATTATACAAAAGTCACATAAGTGTGTTTCACACACAAAAAATTAAGAAACTAGACACCAACCTTCAGCATCCCCCTTGATAGACCTAATATAGTCAGAATAACCCCTACCTCTACCTAATGGAGGAGGACCTCCTCTCCCCCATGACCTTTTTAAAGATGCCCTCTCTTCAACAGTTTTCTCTTGAGTAACCTCTCTATAGTTGGCCGATCATCCACTAAAAATTTGATAGCTTTTTAATGTCCATTTCATACCTATTTTTGATGATCTTTCACTTTAAAGAAAGGTATTTTTCATTATTTCATGCATATACAATGATTTTAGGCCTTTGGAGCAAAAGGAAGCATAAATGAGCAAATTTTGAGCGAAACGTAGAAAAATGGATTTTATTGAACTAACGCTGAACAGCGTTGTCACCAGCACTGAATTGTGCCAACTTACGAGAATTTTTACCAAAAGGCGGAAAATAGCGCCAGATGGTGCCTTATCCTGCGCCGGACCACGCAAACTAGATTCAATGTATTTGGCCGGATTTCAGAAGGATGCTTGAAGAAACTCTTGGGAAATCAGTTATGGCTGAATTTAAATTGTTTTGGAGCCATGTTTAGAAAGGGGGGAGAGAGTCTTGAGTGTGAGGGAGTGAAGAGTGAGTGTATCTTTTCATTTTGTTTAGAAATTCTAGGGATTGAGTGTTCTCTTCTAAGGAGTGTAGGAGGAGAGGAAAAGTGAGAGATTTCTTCTTCCTTACTTATCTTAAGAGAGAATTGTGTGTTGTTGTGAAAAAAGAAGAGGAGTCAAAGGAATTCCTTGAGATTCGCTTGGGGAAGAGTTTGAGATAAGTTGTCTTTTCTTTACTCTATTTGTATGAAATTACTTATATATATATAATCCATGTTTTGTCATCCTTTCCTTACGAGTCTTGAGTAGATTTCTTTGTCTTCCTCCTTTTCATGTGATGTGTTGATGTTGTGATATGAAAATGATGTGCCGATTTATTATGGAGAATTTGTGATGAACTTTTCACAACGTACTTCATTTACTTTTTGATCTGGCCAGTTAAATTATTAAAACAAACGTGAAGGTCACATTTAACAACAAATGTGAATGTCACATTCAATGTTCATGAATGAGTGACGTACTTCATGGGGGTTGAGTGCAAAGAAATAAGGAACTATACTCTGATGGGAATATAATTGGAGATTTTAGAGTGACAGACTGAAATCCGTAATTATGTCATAAGGTTTGGAAACCAAAGCGAGAGTTAGCCTTCAAGGGAAGGGAAGTGGGAGCTCTGGAGTGAGAGCCAGTATCCTCCCAGCCTAACCACGGATTTGGGGACTGAACTTAGGATTAGCTAATGTTCTTTATGCGCTTGGAAAATAGTAATGAATAGGAATGCTCATATTTGGCACAATACATTTGCATCACTGATCTATGTCACTAAATCATCACATTATTATTGGAGAGGAAAAAGATTCTTTCTTACAATTGAACTTTTGTTATAAATTTAGTCTTGAGTTAGTTAACCTTGCTAGAAAGTTAGAACGTACTTTGGTAGAATTAGTAACTGCATCTGTTTGTTTCTCTCTTAATATTAGTAAGTACTTACAATTGTATTGTGATTCGTGAAGTGCTTTCTGTGCTACATCATAAAATTAACTGCCTCCCTATGGGATCGATAACCAGGACTCCACTAGAGCCTTGTATTACTTGAGAGATACCTATACTTGAGTTTAATTGTGTGACTCAATAGAAAACTAAAGCAATATATATATATATATATATATATATATATATATATCGAGTTCATTAATTTTAGCAATTTAAAAAAATCACACCAATTTTTTGGCGCCATTGTAGGGGATGTAACTGCTAAAATTTATTTTGTAGTATTTGAAAGCTTATATTTGCATTACAAGTTATAATTGTGTGTGTTTGTTTATTTTTAGTATGTTTATTTTGTTTGTATGTGTAGTATCAGATATATAGGTTTTGTGCCTTACAATTCTGAATTAGATCGTACTATTAGAAAAATTCAAAAACAACAAAAACAATATGAAAATCCTCACAAAATGACGAACAATTTGAACAATCAAAATAATCAAAACCAAAATATACCAAGAACTTTAAAAGGTTTAGCTAATCCAATAGCAGATGAAATTCACTTAACTATCCAAAACCCTGATGTTGCTGCTAATTCATTTGAGCTTAAACCTGTTATTATCCAAATGATACAGGACAATCAATTTGTAGGAACACCTAATGAATATCCTAACTTACATCTCGCTAGTTTTCTAGAACTGCGTGCTACTTTTAAATATGATAGAGTGTCGAATGATGTTATTAGGCTTATACTTTTTTCCTTTTTCATTAAGGGATAAGGCTAAGGCGTGGTTGAATTTGTTAGTGATCCACTTAAATAATTACCTCTTTTTGGTGTAGATTTCATGCTCACTTTATGCATATTTTTAATGATATACACTTTAAAGGAAGGTATTTTACATATATTTGTCTTCATGTATAATAATATATGATTTTAGAGAAAATGAGGCAAAAACAATGCAATTTGGAGCTAAAATGAGCAAAGAAGAAAATTCTAACCTAACACATATCAATATGTCTTTCTATGCTTAATCTCTTTTATATTTCTCACATGTTTTTGAATGAAATTACACTTTGAAGAAAGTTTGTTTTTCTTTTTATCTTGTAGGTGAAGATGTTAGGAACGCAACGCAACTAAAACGGGGTGAAACAGAGCAAAACAATGGAGCTGCGCATAGGACTGTGCTTAGGCGCCAGAACTGGCGCCTAGCCACCAGAACTGGCACCTAGGATCCAAACACAGCCAGAAACTTTTTGAAGACGGTTATGGACGGCTATAGGATGGTTTTGGGTGGTTCCAAAGCATTTTAGAAGCCTCTGGATGAAATCCTACATGTCATCAAGTAATACAATGAATCTAGACACATTGGAGCCGTTTTTAAATGAAGAGGTGAGTCTCTTAAGTAAAGGGGTGCGACCCTTCACACAGATGGACTGGCACCTAGGCACCAGAACTGGCGCCTAGGCACCACAGTTAATTTCTAAAATATTCATTGAATGTGGACGAATTTTGAAGACATACCTGAAGCAACCCTTGGTCATTTTCAAAGCTATATAAATAGGGATTAATTTTACAGTCTTAGGGAGTCCTTTTAGAGTCCGATTTGAGCCTTAGGGAGTTATGTGGAGTAGTTTTAGAGTTGAGTTAGAGTCATGATGTAGGTTTCTTCTTTTCTGGAGAGATTGGTGAGGGATTTTGAGAGTTTTATGTAAAAAATGTACGAGCGTCGAATGGATTGACAAAAGACATTGGTAGAGAGATTTTCTTCTTTCTTTCAGAGGGAAAAAGCTAAGTTTTGTATTCTTCATTTTCTTGTAATTATTGTAAACACTTTCTATTGGATTTTCTTTGATTTAAACGAAGTTTTCTGTTGTGTTCTATCCATGCTTCATAAGTAATTTTCTTTACTATTTTCTTTTAATATGAAGTAGTGGCTTGTGTAGGAAAATTATATTTATGATAAAATTATTTTCATTTCAATGTGTTGAGTAACATATCTTTCACTTCAGTGACATAACTTAAGTGGCAATAGGATATGTTAAAATCTGTTGTAAGTGAAACTAAAACTTGAAAGAGTAGTGATCTCGCAACTTGAGTGCACTCACATTGTCCGGTTAACTAGTAAAATAGTTAAATGGCAATGCAACGTTTAAGGAATTATAATTTAATGATTTGTTTCTATTAAAGGCTTCTAGGTGACAGATAGTTGCATGAAACTAATAGAATATTAAAGACAAATGTTCCTTGTTGGCACTTAATTTATTACATAATTCTATCAATTCTTTTACTTCTTATGCCATTATTTTCATTTACTTTTATTTTGTAATAAAATAGATGTATATTTAGGAATCAAGATTTGTTTAGATATTCTCTTATTAAATTATGGGGATGATATTCACACCGGATTATCATTTACCCTACAAATTGGCCTCTTGTATCGTTAAAATATGTAGAGAATTCTTAAGACCTTACCGTGGGCTAAGAGTTCTTAACTTATATTTATCACATTTCTCTTAGAAAGGTAGATTGTAAATCCTTGAAGGGGGAGGTGTAAATAGATAGGGAGATAATCTTTGATGGGAGCAAAATTGATTATGTTTTTAGAGTGACAGGCTAAATTCTATCAATTTGGCTTAAAAAAAAGACGACGGGTCACAAGTAGGCCTGACCATAGGCACCCTGGGGTAATCGAGAAGTGAGAGCCTAGAATCAGGCCTTATTACTAACAATACAACCTGAACCAATCTTTAAAACTAGCCAATGTTGTTTGCTTCTTGTATAAAGAGTGAAAGAATATGTATGCTCCTATTTGTCACTACTACATTAAAATCTAAGCACTTTTTTCCAACACATTATCTAGGTAATTACAAGAGAAAGGTAGTCTTTAACTTCTCAAAATTCTCTAAACCAATTTATCCAGATAAGTTATCTTTCTATTTTAATTTTTCATTTAGGAATAGTTATTAGAAAAACCATTTTAATTGACATTCCAAATTAAGGTCTTATAGAATTAGACTAGAATTAGCCTAAAGGAATTCTTACCTCACTTCTCTGTTGGATCGATATTGAGGTTTTAAAAGATAGCCCCATATTGCTAAAAACAATATGAATACTTGTGTAGTACCCCTAGTGTGTAAAATATTTTCTAATTTTTATATCATTTAAGATTTTGCACACTAGTCACTATTTATAAATTGGGTCAAGTTTTTGGCCATCTTTTGAAACTTAATTTACTTCGTAATTGCGGGTCAAGTCAGTTAGCACCTGGATCTATCAGAACTTGGGGAGAACTTTCACAAAATTTTCTATCAAAATATTTCCCTCCTTAAAAAACTACTAAGTTGAGGAATGATATCACATCTTTTAGTCATTTTGATGAAGAATCTATATATGAAGCTTGGGAACGATTTAACGATCTTCTGAGAAAGTGACCACATCATGCTTTACCAGACTGGTTAATAATTCAAACATTTTATTATTGATTAGTGGGATCTTTGAGATAGGTTATAGATGTTGCTGCTGGTGCATCATTAATGTCAAAACCTATTAATGAAGCATATTCGTTAATTGAAGAGATGTTTACTAATAATTTTCAATGGCCCTCTGAGCAGGTAAATCCTAAGAGAGTAGCTAGAATTCATGATTCTGATGTAATAACTATGACTCTTAAATTATTGAACTTTCTAAGAAAATAGATCAATATGAAATGAATTATTCTCAAACACCCTCAGTGTTAGAAGAAAATTCATCAGGACAGATGATAGACTCTCAAACATCTTATGAAACCTTGAATGCCATAAATAATAAAGTCAACAATCCTTATTCAAATTATTATATCCTAGTTGGAAGAATCACTCAAACTTCAACTGTAATAATAACAATGCTAACAGTTAACCCACAATGGGCAAACAATTCTATGAATCCAGTTGGAAATCCGAACAACCAAGGAAATACCAATTATAGACTTTCTTATCCTCCTGGTTTTAATAGTAATCCACAATTTAAGGAGAAGAAGTTGTCTACTGAAAAAATAATTATGAATATGGGTAATCAAATTCAAGCTCAAAATGTTGCGATGAAGAACATTGAGAATCAATTGGGGCATATTTTTATTGCGCTTAATAATAGATCTTCTGGAAATCTTCCAAGAAATTTTGAGATCAACCCAAAAGATCAAAACAAGGAGAAAATTAAGGCTATTCAATTAAGATGTGGAAATAAATTGGAAACAAGAGTACAAAAAGAAGTTGATGTTGAAAGAGAGAAAGTGAACATTGAAAAAGTTTCTAATAAGATATATCGAGACTTAGAATATCCGATTGAACCAATGAAGATAACTGTTGAAAAACCACCTCCTCCGTTTCCTCAAAGACTGAAAAAACAGAAAAAGGATAATAGATTCGCAAAATGTTTGGAAATCTTTAAGAAATTAATGATTAATATTCCCTTTGTTGAAATTTTAGAGCAGATGCCTGATTATGCAAAGTTTATGAAGTATATTCTTAAAAAGAAAAGAAAGTTCAAAGATGACGAGACTGTTCCACTTAGCAGTGAGTGTAGTGCAATTATTCAAAAGAACTTTCTTAAAAACTTAAAGACCCTGGTAGTTTCACTATCCCGTGTGCTATAGGTGAGAAATTTTTCGGAAGAGTTTTATATGATCTGGGAGCTAGTATTAATCTTAAGCCTTTATCAACTTTCAAAAGATTAGGAATAGGAGAAATTTCACCTATATCTGTGACTCTTCATTTGGCTGATTGTTCTATCACTTATCCTAAAGGAGTTGTGGAAGATGTATTAGTGAAGGTGGATAAATTTATCTTTCCTGTGGACTTTATTGTCTTAGATATGGAGGAAGATAAATAAATTACAATTATTTTGGGAAGACCATTCCTTTCTAATGGGAGAACTATGATCAATGTTCAAAAAGGAGAATTAACTATGAGAGTTAATGATCAAGAGGTAACTTTCAATATTCTGAATTCTATGAAATATCCTTCAGTTAAAAAAGATGATGAGTGCTTTCGAATGGAAATCTGTGATTATTTGAGAGAAGATCATTTTAAAGAAGTATTTGAAGAGAATTTGGAATGCGAGGATGAAAGTTAAAGTGAAGATGATTTGGATGATATGAAGAATGAAAAGTTAGAATTTATTCAAGAAAGATTTGAAAGATTGGATAGTATGGAAAATGGAGATAAAAATTTAATTCCATCTATCATTAAACCCCCTGAACTTGACATGAAAATTCTCCCTAATCATTTGAAGTATATGTTTTTAGGAGAATCATCAACCTTACCAGTCATTGTATCTTTGGATTTAAATGAATATCAGGAAAAAAAATTATTGGATACCCTAAAAAGATACAAAAAGGCTTTTGGTTGATCCTTAGCAGATATTAAAGGAATTAGTCCTTTGATCTGTTTGCACAAAATTTTATTGAATGAACATCATATACCTAGAGTTGATCCGCAAAGCAGACTAAACCCAATGATGAAAGAAGTAGTTAAAAAAGAGATTTTAAAGTTGTTAGATGCTAGAATTATATATCCTATTGATCGCTGAAAATTTTATTAAGAAATTTATACCTATTTTTGATGAAATTGCACTGTAAAGAAAGGTATTTTCTTTATTTTATTGCAAGAATGGAGAATTTAGGTGATGAAAGCAAAAATCATAAAAATGAGCGAATTTGGAGCAAAAAGGAAGAAAATAATGAAATTTGTGCTGAGTCGCTGACGGCGAGATCGAGCCCGCCGACGGCGAGGCTACGAGGACACATTTCTGAAGGAATTATAACTGTTTCGGCGACGAGCCGAGCTAAGCGCGAGTTGAAGATCTTCTAGAAGCCTCGCCGACAGCGAGGTAGTTCGTCGCCGACGGCGAGCTAGTTCAAATGGCTCTGATACATTGAACCTGGACACTTTTTGAAGGGATGCTTACACACCTCTTGGTCCTTTGCTCACCTCTATATATAGAAGCCGAAATTAAGTCTTTAGTGTGTTCTAAGTGTGTTAAGTCCAGTTTTGTGTGCAGTTTTGTGTCTTAGTGTGTGTCTTAGAGAGTCCTTGAGTGTTATAAGTGAGTTATTTTGAGTCTTTAGTGAGTATTTAGTGAGTTAGTGAGTTTTTAGTGAGTCTTGCTGTACTGGAAGGAAGAGTCAAAGGAACTATGAGGAGTACGCAGGGATAAATTGAGATAAGTATTTGTATTTATTGTTTTTAACTTTAAATGAAATCCATGCTTAGTTTAGTTCCCATGCATTCGAGTAGTTTATTAGTCTTTCTCCACTGTTATGAAATTAAGTAACTTGATGAACTAAAAATTGAAGTACTTTTATATATTAATAAATTGTGATAATTTTTACTTAAAACTTAATTTACTTTCAAACTGGCCATTTGAATTGTTAAAATGTGTTGATTATCAACTATAGTAAAAATTACATCTGGTATTCGGGGAATTCAAAAGCCTTGGAAGGAAGGTGCAAAATAAATAGGGAAATAATATCACTGGGCGTAGAATTGAGCATTTTAGTGTGACAGACTAAAATATTCAATTCGGTCCTATTGTTTGAGAGCTGAAGTGTAGATGTTAGCCCTCGCGCGAGGGGAACGTGGGAGCTACGAAGTGGCGAGTCGGTATCCTCCCGGACTAGCCGCGGATTCGGTAATCAAACATAGGATTAGTCGATATTCTTTACACCTGGACCAAAGGGTAAAGAATAGGAATGCTCCTATTTGTCACAAAACCTTAAAAATTATCTATTTAAATTCATCAATCACTTAAATTTCTAAACAAGGGGAAAGATACTTTTTCTGAATAGTTAAGACTTATTTAGCAATTAGTCTAATTTCCTGCACTTTCAATACGTATTAATTTTCTACTTAGTTAAGTTACCTGATTAGAATACTTAGTTTACTTTATTACGCTTAAATTTAGAACTCCAAATTTTTGTATACTATTTTAGAATTATTATTATTATTTTAAAATTAGCTGTTATTTTATTTTCTCTTTCCCTGTGGGATCGATAACCTGGACTCCACTAGAGCCCTGTATTACTTGATACGATGCGTATACTTGCGTAGCATCCACAACATAAACAATTACAATTCTATACATATAATATAGCGGGGTCAAGTTTTTGGCTTCGTTGCAATTAAATTAAAATATCATAATATAAAATTGTGGGTCAAGTTTTTGGCGCCGTTGCTGGGGATCGAACCCGGGTCACCCGCGTGACAGGCGGGAATACTCACCACTATACTACAACGACTAGCTCAACATAAAAAAGATAAACAATTTGCTAAATTCCTTGAAATATTAAAGAAATTAACAATCAATATACCTTTTGTTGAAGCTTTAGATCAGATGTCAAATTATGTAAAATTTATGAAAGATATTTTAAATAAGAAAAGAAAATTCACTGATAATGAAACAATCGCGCTTAGTGAAGAGTGTAGTGCTATTATTCAAAAGAAGCTTTACGAAAAATTGAAAGATCTTGGTAGTTTCACTATACCACTGCGTTTATAGGAGAAAAATTTTATGGAAAAGCTTTGTGTGACTTAGGAGCAAGCATCAATCTAATGCCCTATCGATTTTTAAGAGATTAGGATTAGGAAAAATTACACCTACTTCAGTAACCCTTCAATTAGCTGATCGTTCGATTACCTATCCTAAGGGAGTTATTGAAGATGTGTTAGTAAAAGTAGATAAATTTATCTTCCTAGTAGATTTTATTGTTTTAGATATGGAGGAAGATAAAGAAATTCCTATCATTTTAGGAAGAACATTTTTAGCTAATGGAAAAGCTATGATTGATGTTCAGAAAGGAGAATTAACTATGAGAGTAAATGACCAAAAAGTTACCTTTAATATTGAAAAATCAATGAAATATCCTGCGCTAGAAAAAGATGATGAATGTTTTCGGATGGAAATACTTGAACATTTACAACAAGAACATTTTAAGGAATATTACGAAGATAAATTAGAAAAAGAAAATACTGAATTAATTGAAGATAATAATGAAGAACTAGATTATATTCGGGAAAGATTTGAATTTTTGGATAATACGGAAAACAACGACAAGAATATAGTTCCATCAATTATTAAACCTCCTGAACTTGAGCTAAAAATATTACACGATCATTTGAAATATGCTTATTTATGTAATTCTTCAACTTTACCGGTTATTATTTCATCCGCATTAAACGAATCTCGAGAACAAAAACTTTTAGAAACTTTAAAAAAATATAAGAAAACTTTTGGTTGGACTTTAGCGGATATTAAAGGAATTAGTCCTTCGATCCGTATGCATAGAATTATTTTAAATGATGAACATAAACCTAAAGCGGACCCCAAAGGAGATTAAACCCGATAATGAAAGAAGTAGTTAAGAAAGAAATTTTAAAATGGTTAGATAATGGTATTATATATCCTATATCTGACAGTGCTTGGGTAAGCCCAATTCACTGTGTTCTTAAGAAGGGAGGAGTGACCGTCACTGCCAATGAAAATAACGATCTTATTCCTATAAGACGAGTTACTTGGTTGGCGTATATATATTGATTATAGGAAATTAAATACCGCCACCGGGAAAGATCACTTCCCTTTACCATTTCTAGACCGGATGTTAGATAGATTAGCTGGACATAAGTATTTTTGTTTTCTAGATGGATACACCGGTTATCATCGAATACAAATTGCTCACGAGGATCGAGAAAACTACATTTACTAGTCCTTATGGAACTTTCGCTTTTCGAAGAATGCCTTTTGGATTATGTAATGCACCAGCAACATTCCAGAGATGTATGATGTCCATATTTAGTAAGTTAATTGACAATAGAATAGAAGTATTTATGGATGATTTTCCTGTATTTGGAACATCATTTGACACATGCTTAACTCATCTTGAAAAAGTATTAGAAGTATGTGAGAAAACAAATTTAGTTCTAAATTGGGAGAAATGTCAATTTATGGTTGCGGGCGACATTGTATTAGGGCATAAAATTTCGGAAAAAGGCATGGAAGTGGACCACGCAAAAATTCAAGTTATAGCTAAATTACCACCTCCAACTATGGTAAAAGGGGTAAGAAGTTTTCTTGGACATGCTGGATTCTACAGACGCTATATAAAAGATTTTTCAAAAATTACTAAACCTCTATGCCAACTTCTCGAAAAGGACAAGAAATTTGAATTTACAATCGAATGCCTGAATGCTTTTGAACTCTTAAAAAAAAATTAATTACAACACCTATAATAGTTTCACCTAACTGGGAGAAACCATTTGAGCTTATGTGTGATGCTAGTGATTACTCTGTAGGAGCAGTTCTTGGGCAAAGATATGAAAAGATTTTTAAAGTTATATACTGTGCTAGTAAAACTCTAAATGATGCTGAAATATATTATACAGTTACAGAAAGAGAATTATTAGCGGTAGTATATGGTTTTAATAAATTTAGAACTTATCTGATTGGAACAAAATGTATCGTGCATACTGATCATTTTGCTATCAAATATTTAATGCAAAAGAAAGATTCCAAACCAAGATTAATTAGATGGATGCTATTAATGCAAGAATTAGATTTTGAGATCGTTAATAAGAAAGGAACTGATAATCAAATTGCGGATCATTTATCAAAATTAGAAAATCTTGAATTATCTGATATTGAAAATGAAATTATAGACGACTTTCCCGATGAACAACTATATAATATCAATGAGTGGAAAATACCATGGTATGCTTGATATAGTAAACTATATAGTTAGTAATATTTTACCACCTATGCTAACTTTGCGACAACGAGAAAAAATTCATCCATGATACGAAAACCTATTTTTGGGATGAACCATATTTATATAAGCAATGTAAGGATTTAATTATTAGAAGATGTGTACCTTATGAAGAAAGCCGAACCAATTATTCAAAAATGTCATGATTCGATTTTGGAGGACATTTTGGGATCGATAAAACTTCTTATAAGATTCTACAATCTAGATTTCTACTGGCCTACTCTATTTAGAGATGTATACAGATATATTAAAACTTGTGATAAATGTCAAAGAGTAGGAAATATATCTAGAAGAAACGAAATGCCTTTAAATTTTATATTAGAAGTTGAAATTTTTGATGTTTGGGGATTAGATTTTATGGGACCTTTTATTCCTTCGTTTGGAAACTCATATATATTAGTAGCTGTTGATTATGTTTCCAAATGGATTGAAGCACAAGCTTTACCTAGGTGTGATGCTAAGAGTGTTTCAAAATTTCGATGAAAAATATTTTTACTAGATTTGGAATGTCGAGAGTGATTATCACCGACGGAGGAACTCATTTTAGAAATAAATACATTCACAAACTAGTAGAAAAATACAATATTACTCATAAGATATCCATTGCTTATCATCCACGGACTAGCGGATTAGTTGAAGTATCTAATCATGAGATTAAACGTATTTTAGAAAAATCAGTAAACCCAAATAGATTAGATTGGTCTATTAGATTAGACAACGCATTATGGGCTTATAGGATCGCTTATAAAACTTCGATTGGAATGACTCCTTACGGGCTTATATATGGAAAAACATGTCACTTACCGGTTGAATTAGAACATAAAGCATATTGGGCGATTAAAGAATTTAATTATAATATGAAGGAAAGTCTGGTGAGAAGAGATTGCTACAATTAAATGAATTGGAAGAATTAAGAAATGAATCATATGATAATGATCGGATTTATAAGGAAAAGATGAATTTATGGCATGATCGGAAGATTAATCAGAGAAATTTTGAACCAGGACAGGTAGTTTTGCTATATAATACTAGATTGAAATTATTTCCTGGAAAATTGAAGTCTCGATGGTTAGGACCTTTCACCATAACTCAAATATTCTCATACGGAACTATAGAAATCGAAGATCCAAAAACTGGACATAAATTTAAAGTTAATGGACATAGATTAAAACCATATTTCGAAGGTATAAGACCTAACTATAAAGAGGTTTTAATGCTTAGTCGACTCGATTAATAATTGAAATTAGGTCGAGTGACGACGTTAAACCAAGCGCTTTATGGGAGGTAACCCATATTAGTTATCTATTTTTATTGTATCTTAATAGTTAGTTTATATTATTGAAATTTTACTACTCATTTATTATTAAGAATCATCACATATTCGAACCTTTATGATGAGAAAAGAAATTATTCGATTTAGAGCAAAATTGGACATTATTTTGGAATCTCGCCGACGGCGAGGTCGATACTAGCCGACAGCGAGGTTCGCGCCTAAATTAATATCAGTTATTTATCGAGCTCGCTGACAGCGAGAAACGTTCCACCGACGACGAAGAACACCGAAAGGCGGTTTTATAACTGAGTCGCCGACGGTGAGAAACTTCTCGCCGACAGCGAGGAAGTTATAAAGATGAGTTATTTATACTTTGAATGCCGATCTGGACGGTTTCAACACCAAATCCTTAGTGAAAAACCATTCTTAATTCATTCTAAATCTGCCTTCTTCACTATAATTCCTTCCATTCACCATAATGGCCTCCAAATTCTTATATTCCTCTAAATCTGAAGTGTTTAACCGGAGGAAATTTGTGAGTGCGGAAGCGCAGCGGATCTTCAACAAGGTTTTGGTAAAGAAAAGAGTTATCAAGGAACGGGGATTTGTCGATCGAGGATTAGAGAATTCCACTACGAAGATAGAAGAAATGATCGCGCGAGCGCACTTGGGAGGTATTTTGTTACACTACGCCTGCTTCGTTGTTATTCCGGTTGTGAAAGAGTTCTACTCTAACTTACATGCGATCAACAATGGGAATATCTACGTCCGAGGAAGATGGGTGACGTTTACTCCATCAAGAGTAAATGAATTATTCTCTATAGAAAACACCCCGGTATGTCACTATTCAAATTTTGTGCCTTCTCGATATAATATGAATGAGATATTTCGATATCCGATCGATGAACCGGAAGATTGGGAAATGCGTGAAGACGGGTATGTTAGTTTCTCTCGCATCACTTTTGAATCCTGTATCAAAGCACTGACACTTTTTCATCTCATCTAAATTGTTACCTACTATGAGGGTAAACAAGGTTTCGAAAGAATGCGCTATATTGAATTATTGTATTCAAATTGGATTGCCTATTGATGTGGGCTCAATAATTGTTAAGTCTGCATTGGGTTTAATTGTGCATGGGTCAGTTCACGGACTAGGACACCCATCTACTATTTTTGCATTATGCAGTCAGTACCAGGTTTCTTATGAAGCTTGGGAAAAGGTTCTGTTACCTTGGAAACCGCTTGATCCTACAGATATGTTCCCTACCTTGGACAATAATGAAGACATTACATTCATCTCTGATAGAGCTTCACGAGAATCATCCTATAGCAAGGCCTATTTCAGATAAAACGGAGTTACTTATGAAGAAAATTAATGGAATGGAGAAAGAACTGCAGAATGTGAGAGATTTAATCGACAATATATCTGATTATTTGATCACATGACTGGAGGATGAAGGAACACTTTGATTATTCTGGACACCTGGAAGATAGCTTTCTTCATTTACTGAGACAGAAGGGTTGGATCACTGAAGAATCTGCTTCGAAATTTCCCTTCGAGCCTTTCCATAACTTATTTGTGCATCATCATCATATCAGAAATATCAGAGAAGATGAAGATTCTGACCTTGAAGGGTAGTAGTAAAGATTTCTATAGTATGTTTGAATTTATGTTATTTGATTTGATTTGATTTTATTATGTGTGGAGTGTTGATTTGAATATCTCAACTTAACTGAGATATGTGTCATAGTTTTGTATCAGCATTTAGTGTGTCGTGGATTGGTTTGCGATGCTGATTAGTAGTAAGAATTGAAGTTTGAAGTTTGATTATAGAGTTTAAATTATGTTAGTTTGTACATCTCATGGATTTCAATATTAAAGTTAATTTGTTGTGTTGTGTGAATTTGTTTGTGTATAAGTAGCTAATCTTCATATTAAATTAATAAATGATGTGATAGGAAATATAATATAAGGCAAATCAAGGACGAAAATGAGTGACGAATTTCAGAAATTTAAAATTTTTGGAATCTCGCCGACGGCGAAAAATCCCGCCGACAGCGAGATCGATCTAGTCGACAACGAAGAATTTCTCGCCGACAGCGGATTTTTCCCGAGAGTTTTGGTTCCGAAAAATATTAGCTCGCCGACAGCGAGAAAATCTCGGCGACAGCGAGGTCGGAAAAAAACATATATTTTGACCGGTCAAAAACACTATTCATCATCCCCAACCTCTTATTTTCGCAAAAACCGACCTAGGGATTGAGAGATCTTGGATTTGAAGCGATTTCAACACTTTTTGACACCAGATTTCATCTTCCCTTGGTAAGAGCTTCACTCCTATGCAAAAATTTTTTATTTTCACCATATATTTTCACCACATTGTAAATTTTGGGAAAAATCAAAATGTGGAAGAAATATTCGGTGGAAATCCATGGAATTTGATTTAAATTGCTTACAAATGTTGTAGGAAGCCTTCTTAGTATTATTTTTAAGTTTAGTGAAAATTTTCACGATTTTCACAGATCGATCGTATGGCTCCATGACAGAAACGTCGAGTAGAATTCAACGAAAACCGATTCATCAATGCACGAGCACATGCTAAATATTTTGAAAACATACAAGGAAGAAAGTGCATTGCGGATCGGGTATTCAAAAATCCGGGAGGAGAAGTAGAGCGGATTATTAAGGAACGAGGTTGGGAGAACTTCTGTTACGTTCGGTATAGAGCAGCTGTAGAAGTGGTTAAAGAATTTTATGCCAATTTGATCGCTCGCGAAGATGCACCGAGTAAAGGTACGAGGTTTTTTGTAGATTTCAATGCTGCAAGAATTAACGCGTTCTATGAAGTTCATGACTCGCACTTTAGCGAGTATGAAACTTTTGGAACGATGGAAGGACCACTGGAGGAAGTCATTAACTTTCTCACTAATGGGACCAGAGTTTGGAAAATTAAGCAGCAGGAAAGAGTGAATTTTCCTCTTTCTAAATTAAATGCTGTTGTTGACCTCATTTCTGATGAGGTCTTCTCTTCTTTTTTTAGTACTTAGGATCTAGCCTTAGGCTTTTCCTTTCACTGTCTTAGAGGATTAGAATTGGGACCCACCACTTAGAAATTCAAACCACTTCTCACCTCCCTGCAAACTCCACAAACTTGACTATAGACCCCTAATCACCTAGAGGGTTGAAATCAAATGTGGAAGTTTAAAGGATGAGTTCCTATAGGACTCTTTAGCCTTAGGACTACCTACAGGTGGCACGGTCCAGTGAAGGGCTGACTTACACACACGCTACACCTATACACTACACTTTCACACACATCCTAAAACCACACCCATACCCAACTTGACCTCCGACTCATGGAAGTGATTCACATGGATGGTCCTTAACCCCAAGCCCTTGGCTAAGAGGGTTAGGAACAACATAGTGGATGCCTCAAATGAGTCCCTTCATGGCTCATGTGGGCTTGATATGGCTTCATGGCTCAACCAAAATGATTTTATTCCACTTACTTTACCCAATCATCAATTTTCCAAATTTTCAATTTTTGACCCCCGGGACCCTACATCCGCCAAACCTACCCAAAGCCCTTGAAAATACCCAAAATTTGCAAAATCACCTAAATTACCCAAAATTCCTCAAAACAAATCCCAAACATTCCCACATTACTCAAATTGATCACTCATAGCCAAAAATACCAAAAATTCCAAAAATACCTCCCAATACCCTCCAAATACCCAAAATACCCCTCTTGACCCAAAAATCCAAAAATTCAAAAAATTCCCACAAAATTGCCGAAAATCCCAAATATTCCCAATTTCATTTTGTTCAACTACACCATGGGCCAATTTTGTCAATTTACCCCACTTTTGTCAAAACCCCAATTGACCATTTTAACCCTAAGTGGACCCGATGTCGAGCCAAACCTACCCAATTGACCCAAATTCTGGTCCAATTCAATTCTAAACTTCAATTCAACATTCCCAACACCAATCTAGACCAAATCCAAGTCCAATTTGATTGACATTTGAATTCAATTTCACTTTTGGCCTTAAAGCCCAATTTGGACCCATGACCCAAACCTAATCCAAACTAACCCAATTCAACTCCAATTAACCCCAAATCTTTTCTAAACCTTCCTTAGCATCCCCACAAACAAAAAACTAACATGATTTGCCCAAAATTTGGACCCAAACCCCACTCAACTTCAACCCAAAGCTAAAAGGCCCAATTTTGACCTAAACCCAAACCTAACCCAAATAAGCCAAAACCCCAAAATCAAAACCCAACCAAAGCCAAAACCTCTTTGAAACACTCCCATAAACATTTCCCAACATTTATTTTACATAAATTTCAACCTAGCCCAACATTGGCCCAAGTTAGCCCAATTTGACCTACATTGGCCCATTCACCAAAGAGATCCAAATCCAACCCAAACCTAGCCCAAACACTTCAAGTTTATTCCAAATCATTCATGAAACATTCCTAAACTAAATTCAACACTCATTGGATCAAATCCTTTGCAAAATTTCCATCCACCAATTTGTTTTCAAACCTAAAGGCTCACTTTCCTAAACCATTCTAAAAGCCCATTTCCACCAAATACAAAAGCCCAAAATTGGCCCTAAAGCCCACATGGCAATTTCTTTTCATCATACCTTTAATTGATATCATCCCTAAGTTTCAAAATCATCATTAAACCATTCCAAATCAAGCTTCATCCAAATTTCCACCAAAAATGCCAAGATTCCTAAAATCTACTTCCATGAAATTGACTAAGCTTTGCCCTAAGCCAAATGGAGCCATGAAGCCCCATGCAAGTCATGACCAAGCCACATGAAGCCATGGAAGGTTTGACATGTGATCAAGCCATTAATGGCAAAAAGGGGAACCCCTTTCCTAACCCTCCCTTAAGCAATTTTAGCCCTTTTTTATGCAACACCTAAACCTAAGATTTACTTAAACAAGTTGATAGGGACTTCACCACTCCATCTCAGCTAGCCTATCTGATTCCCGACAGCACCCAAAGCCCCTTGGAGGGTGCACCATGCCCAAAACCATGGGTTGACCCAAACTAAACCAAAATGATCCCTCCCCCTTCTACTTTGATTCAACACCTTTACACATGGCCAACTGCGATTGATTTCACCATTGCCGAGACCCGACCTCCACGAGCTTGAAGGTGACTGACCCCGGCCGGCCAGCCACCACGGCCGCTCGGAAACCACCGGCCGAGAGCTCGCATGTGAGCCCCAACTTAGAATTCTCACATGCTGAGCTGCCCCATCCCAGATGGCCATTGTAGTCGTTCTTCTCTTGCCGAGAGCGGTCGATCCCAAGCCTTAACTCCCACAGGAGGCCCTCCACCCTCTCTGATTTAAACACCACACCCTCTCGGCCATGAGAGGTGCTGAACCGGACCTTATCGAAACCACCGCCAAAATTGCTCCGAGCCGCTCTCCATACTTAGAGCGAGTTGATCCCCGGTGACAATTTGCCCTAATCCCCACCAACGAGCCCGATTTCTCGGCCAAAATTCCACCGAAAACCGGGACACTTCTCCACGGTGGATCAATCCTCAAATTGATTGGTCCTACACCTTCACCGGACCGAGGGAGAAGTTCACCGACAAAAGCCCCCTCTCCGGGCCACCCATCGTTCCGGACTCCGAGCTTTGTGATCCGGCTTGGTCGAAATCCTACCTGAGCAATTCACGAGACCGGGAGACTTCATCTGGAGCTTGCTGGGATCCAATCGAAGGAGACACAACCCTCAGATTGAAGCCACACTTCTCTGAGCAAAGGTATGAGCTAATTCTTCATCCCGAGCTTCTGGAGATTCTCTATTTCAAATGCTTTATTTTCAATGCATGATCACCATATAGATGTATTCGTCTCTTCAAGACGAATCCATAGAGCACAAGAACACGAAAATCCGTTGAGAAATGAGTGAGTTCCTAGGGTTTTAGTGTGGACGGCTCTCGGGTGAGGACGCTTGGGGACGATGAACGGATGCCGTTCATTCCATACACGCGCGGACGGACGGCCAGGATCGCGCCGGATGAGGAGATGGAACGATACAGCTGGCCCTTGGAGCGCTGAGTTGGATGGCGGCGTCGAATGGCAGCCCGACACGTGGCATTTCGGAGCTGCCGAGGATGGCGTGGCGCCGCGTGGATAAGTAGGAAATTAGGGTATTTTCTGATTTATTTAATTCCCTAAACTTCAAAAGCGCATAACTTTGTGTAGAAAAATCAGAAAAATAAAATAAAAATACCCTCTTGCTCGGTGAACGGAGGAGAATATCTGTGGAAAAGAAATCATTTAATTTCATCAAGTATTTTATTTTTAATGATTTATTTACCCTCTGCATTGTTTTAATTCTCCATGCATATAGGGAATTCACCATGGCATGACCATTGGGCTTTTGAAGCCTATCAATTTGGGAACATTCTCTGAATTTTTCAAAGTCAGGGGCCATCCCTATGAGAAGTTATTAATTTTTCAAATTTATGTTGCTATCTTGAGTATTTTAAATCCAATAATTAGCATGTTTTGAAATAAATTCTAGAAAAATTTGGTGATGTTTCTTATGTCCAGAGGACCCTAGGAAAAATAGGTTTTGAATTAATTCACTTGAAATAACCCTAATTGGCCTAAACACCCAAAATAGGTCCCTAATTAATTAGAGCTAATCATACATCAAATTGGCTTGAAATCAATTCTCCACTGACCTTTAGGATCAGAGGAACCCACCATAAAAATTTGAAGTCAATTGGACTTGGTTAGCCCTACTAAATGGGTTGATTAAGCCATTTAGCCAATTTAAACTTTAAAAATTCATAACTTTCAAAATAGTTTTAAAAAATTCACCAAATTGGTTTTGGAGCCTCTCTGATATCAGAGGAATTTAAAAAAATTAAAATTACAATTTTCTAAAAAAAGTTCATTTTTTTTATATTATTTTAATATTTTAATAAATAAAAAATAATAAAAATCACAAAAATAATAAAATTCACTAAAATGTCACATTTTGAATATTAATCACATAGGAACAAACCCCATATTTTTCTTAGGTCTATTTGATGAGATATTAAATTTTAAAGCCCTAAGGTAATTTTAAAATTAAAAAAAAATATTTTTTTAGCATTTCCACTAAAATAATTCTAATAAATCAAAGAAAAATCAGAAAATTGTAAAAATTAATTCTCTGATTTCCTTGATATCGAGAGAGATTTTTGAAAAATATAAAATTCATTTTTCAACCTTTATTTTATTTTTAAATTAATTAATACTCCAAAACTCAAAATAATTATAATAAAAAGAATATAATTTAAAAAATCATCAAAATTGGTCCAAGTGGTCCTCTGATCATTAGGAATGTCCCATAATTTTCTTAAGGACAGAAACTTTCCCTTGGTCATATTATTAAATTTTTCTTGGAAATCCCTATTTTCCATCAAAAATAATTACATAAATAAATTAAATACAGAAAAATCACATTTTCTCCTCTCATGTCTTTATTGACATATGAGTGAAGTCACATAAAAAATTCAAGTTCATTTAAGCTCAACTTAGTGAGTTATAAAATTATTAAGCTTGAAGGGCAAAATGGTAATTAAAATTTTAACCCTTAATTAAAACTTTAGGCTTAATAAAATTAAAGAGTAAAATATTTGATCCTAATACGATTTGGATGATTGAAATTTAAATAATTAAAGGGTAGAAACCTACTAAACAATTTAAAAATAATTGAAATGAACTTTAATTAAATAATTGATTAAATTTGGAAGAATAATAAAATTGGAATTATTAAAATAGGGATATTATTAGGAAGAGATTTGTTCTTTAATTTAAGAATCCCTAAATTAATCATCTCCATAATATTTAATTCCTACTTAAAATGATAATCCAAATTTAAGATTTAAAATGTTAAAAGACTTAATCATTAAATTAAATTAAAGTTAAATTATTTAAATTAAATCCTTTTAAAATTTCAATTAAATTAATACTTTAACAATTACAATTAAATCATCTTTAAAACATAAAAAACAAAATATTAAATTAAAATTAAAAATAAAATAAAATTTAAATTTAAATTAAATTAAATTAAAACTTATTAAATTAAATTAAATTAAATTAAATTAAATTAAATTAAATTAAATTAAATTAAATTAAATTAAATCAAATTAAATTAAAAAAAATTAAATTAAAATTAAATTAAGTCATATCAAATCAAACTAAATTGAATTAAATTAAACTAAATAGAATCAAGTTAAAAATAAAATCAAGTTAAAATTAAATTTAATTTAAATTAAATAAATTAAATTAAAATTAAAGCTAAACCAAATTAAATTAAATTAAAGTCAAATTGAATTAAAAAATAACATCACACTAAGGCATAAAGAAATTCAAAAATAAATATGAAGCAACTTGAACACTATTCCAAATTTAAACCCGTTAATCGAAGTTAAATTAAATCACAAACCATTTGAACATCAATTTGCCTCGAAAGCTTTGATTATCATAACTCCTAAACAGAACGTTAAATGAAATGTTACTTCACTTATAGGATATTCAAATGTCCTAGTTCACTGAGTGAGATGACAAAACTTGAATTTCTAGACGATTAATTCATTTGTATAATTAAATTCTCTTGGACTTAAAATAATCCTAGAAATATTGAAAAGATGTTTAAGACTCGTCTTAAGCACTTCCTCGATATGATAGGATATTTATAAGAACAATTGAACTTAATTGTTCTTTGATGAAGAAAATCGTCCTCAAACCAAAACACAAGAACCTAGACGTCATAGGAGATGACTAGCTATAGGATTAGGAATTTAGTAGAAAACCATAACCCTTCCCTTAGCTCTACCTAGGAATTTGCTTAAATATTCTAAATTGTGTTTAAGTGCATCTTGGGATGACGGGAAGACCCTCCAGGTACGCTTTTATTTTTATTGCAATTTGCTTTATTGCAATTTATTTAATCGCATCACACTTACATTTCTTGCATGATAAATAATTGTTGCATGAAAACCCACACTTTTAGGATAATCCCTAAAACTGAAACTAAAACTAAATTAAAAGTCATTGCAAGATAAAATTCACCGCCACAATATTTCAAAATATAAAACAACTCAAAATTTAATCACAAACAGAACACAAAACTACAATTATAACTAAATTAAAACGTCTTGTTGGATGATCGGGAATACCTCGGATGATGTAACCTACGTGTTGCTAACGGGATTTCTCACGGTCTAAATGAAAGTGTGGAACTCATTTAGTTGAGTTTAGTAAATTCATCTGGACTAAGTGAATCCGATTAAAATAACGATGCCGGAAGGATGGAACCGTGGGATCTTAACCGGTGTTGTTATAATCTACTTTAAGATTTGTTTTAATTTAAACATAAAAAACACTTGGAAATTAAGACTTTCTCTAAACCAAAACACTTTTCTCATCTCCTGATTTATGACTTCTAAAACTAAACCCCTGCAACAATAAGGAGCTCGGAACATGGTGGGCAGCACGGCCATCGTCGTCAGCAAAACTTGAATCTACATCAGCAAAAAAATTCTTAGAATTAAATAACTAAGCCATAGGACTTCGAGGTAGTTTGCCTAGTGCAACTTAAATCCTCAACCTTTTGTTAGGCATTTACATTGCAAATTAAGCCCTAACCGGTCTTAGGATTCCAAGGTAGTCATCCGATATGACATAAACCCTCATATTTTCCAGGCTATTTGTATGATTTTATCATACAAATATAAGTCCAAATTAATTAAAATTTGCAAAATCAAAACATTAAATAAACATTAGGACTTTCCTAAATCTAAGCCGAACAATAGGATAGTCGGGAAATTACCGAAGTTCGCTTCGAATCTGTGATTTCTCTTACCTTTCTTCCTTTGAAATCCCAAAACAAAATGTTCCAAATTTGATCCATTCCCTATTGAAATACCAAAATTCAATCCTTTGAAAACTTAAACTTTGAAATTCTTGAGAGCAGAACTACTGATTATTATCGAGAGTTTTCTTAGGTGATTCCCGTCACTTAAGATGTAATTAACTATAGGGGCTTGCCCTTATAGGGAATTTTAAGAACCCAGGTAATATAAACACTGCTTAATTCATTTATATTAAGCAGGGGAACTTGTCGGCTTATAAATTTGGTTCGCAGACTAAACGGATGTCACAAATCTTCTAGTTTATTTAATCGAGCCCCATCACCAAACAGTGTGTCTAATCTTCGAGATAGATACACAGTTTGTGATGTGGTGCTCGTTTATATAAGCTATTCGGGATGTGAGATCAGTTTGATTTCATATCTTAAAATTTTCAAATTTAAAATTATTTTCAAAATCAAATGCTACTTTTCAAATTATTTATTTAAATTAAATTAAAAATTCGCCGACAATTCAAAATAAAACACTCAACCTAAAATATGCCGACAACTTCTGGCGACTCCTCTGGGAAAATTCCTTTCTCCATTTTAATCAGACAATTCTGCTTTCAAAAATCGGTAGTGTATCCATGTTCCTAGTGGATCGAACTACCCTTCTTTCCGTTGGAATACTATGTTCATTTCTACCTTGAACAAGTATAGCCAACATTCTCTCGGATTTAGGAGCCACTGTTTAGACACCCATAAACGGAGAGGTTCCGAGATCCTTTTCCCTCATTCCTGAGGTGGTGTGGACCCCCAATAGGTATTAGTTTAGCAGCGATCTTGCGGGTCGAGAAGTTTCTGCAAGACTTTCTCTTCCTTTTCCAGTTCCTAATCAATTCCTTTTATCCTTCCTACAACTCTCCTTCTTTTATTAATTCTCCCTCCTAACGAACAAATCTTTCCGAAAAGGCAATTTTCCTTTAATACCACAAATACACTAAGATAAACAGAAATGTGTTCGGACTCTTTCTTTTTCGTCATAAGTTATACGATAAGAGGAAGCACGATTCGGGGACTAACACTTGGAATCGCCTGCGCGAAATGGAAGCCGCAAAGCTGATCTTCTCCTTCGTCGACGGACTCGACCTGGTCGTGTTCAAGGACGAACTGCCTGATAATGGAATCATTCGATTCAGACAAGGATTCGGGGACACTGACATCAAAATCCCCGACGTCACTCTATTTTCACTCACAAGCAAAGTACCAGAAAATGAGAGGCCGTTGATTGAGTTCAACCTCAAGTCAACTCATGAATTCCCTCCTCTACAAAAGATTCCAACTGAGAGGAGTACTGTCGTTCACAGAAGGACTGTTGTTGCAACCCCTGCTGGTCTAGTTGTCTCTGCACCTACCACGGCTCCTGCCAAACTAAAGGGGAAGGAAATTCAGAACTATGGTGAACACTGTTACCGTGGAGGGTACGAGACCTTCTGTGAGACCTTCGTTTTTGAAATCGGGTCCAGCTCTAGAATTCGATTGTCGACACGGACTCGGAGAAGGAACGAGTAGAAGGATCGCTAGAGAAACCGAGCTGCTGAAGTTGCTTTCTGGAGGAAATCCCGAAGCTGCCCGAGTATACACCGCTTGCTGAATACATACCACTTTTGGGAGGAAGTAGATTCCATCCCTTTCCGCCGCAGAGGATGAAGAAAATGTTCACAAGATTGCTGCCACATTGCCTCAGCCCGTATATTACAACGATAGCCGTAAGAAAAGGGCCAGAACTACGCCATTTGCTCGACTGCAAACTTTGATAGAGAATTTAGTGAAGAAGGAAAGGTGCCCTGTATCAGAAATTTTGAGAAGGATAGGGCAGGCGCCGGCCAAATCTCGTCTTGGGCCGCGAGTAGAACCTGCTATCGCTGCAGAAAAGCCAAATAAGAGAATGAAAGCTAGTCCACCTGTCGTTGTTTCAGGATTGCAAATTAGGGAGGATACCACCTTCCAGTATTTGGCTGACAGACCATCCGGTCCTAGACCTTCTGCTGCTAGAAAGATGGTATGGTGTCCCACTACCGGACAATTAAGATTAAAACAACAACCTGAGAAAGAAAGTCTCATCAGGAGACTTGAGTCCAAAGAAAGTGTTACCGCGGTAAAGGGGATTCATGAGAAGGAAACCCGACAGTTATCACATGAAAACTGCAAGGATGTACAGAAAAGACCACTAGAAGATGCTATGGAAAAGCTAAGAACTGATATTCGGCGATTAGCAAAGGAAAGAGAAGAGAAATTCGGAGATGAGATTGATTCATTAGAGTTCATGGATGATGAATATGCAGAAATTAACATGGTTGAAACATGAGCTTCGTCAGCTTCACAAGGTGCTCCTGCAGCCGCAGAAAGAGAGGAGCCGGAAGTAATGAGGAGGCGGCTTCAAAGAAAGATGATACGATCGCCCAAATGGCAAAAAGGATGGAAGAGATGGGCGCAGCCCTAGCCACTCTCAGAGTCAAGTTCAACCCCAAAAAGAAACACCCCCAGAAGTCATTCACATTGTAGACGGAGGAAAGGAGATTACATCCGTCAATGGGGATGATCGGTTAAAGAAGGATACAACACAAAGCATGATTCTGGAGAAGGATATTAAGAACTTGGTGGAACAGCAAGTGCGAGAAGCCTTGGCACAATCAAAGAGCGGGACATCCATTCGAACGGGTAGGCCTTACCCTAAAGAATTCGATGCTGTCCAATATCTGAAAGGCTTTGTACCACCTCTGTTCAAGACCTTTGATGGAGCAGGAAACCCTCGGCGGCATGTTGCACATTTTCGTGCCGGTTGTTGCAATGCGGCGGAAGTGATGCCTTACTCTTCGGACAATTTGTCGACGGCTCTATCGGGGATCGCCTTTGATTCGTATGCGGAATTACCGAACGGTTCGGTGAAAATATTTTCGGAACTAGAGAACCTCTTCATCAAGAGATTTGCGGAGCTCGGCACCACATCACTATAGGTGATTTAGTGGTAGAGAAGCGAAACCCAACGAAACCTTGGTGGACTACATACTTCGATGGAGGAACCTAAGTATGAAGTTTGAGCCACAACTACGATAACGGCATGCGATCGGCATTTTACTTAAGAGCATTCATGGCCCGATAGCACTTCTCCTCGAGGATTTACTATTAAGACTTTCGAGAAGTTGTTAAGCAAGGCCGGAAACTTGCAAGAGGAGGCGAAGCAATTAAGCTTCACTGACAAAACAAACAAGCAAAAGCCTGTGAAGATTTTTGAAAAGAAATCCGGGATCTTTGCAGTACGTCGATAAAGGCAAGCAACCAAAACAAATATCTTCACAACGGCCACAACAACCTCAACAGAATTACCAGCAACCCCGACCCAGCTATCAGTCATCTCAACAGTATGAACAATTGCCTCGTCCGCAACGTACGTTAAGGGAGCTTACGAGCGAGGAGTATCCGTTCAAGAATGAGGCGGTGCCGAAAATGTTCCGTGATCGATGAAGACTCCGGATTTTCAGCTGCCGAACCTAAGAGACCGAAGAAGTCAACAAGAAAGGTGATCCCAACTTTTGCCCTTACCACCGGATGCTTGGACACAAGATAGAAGATTGTATTACCTTTAAAAGTTGGCTCAACGACAATCTTTGGAAAGGGAACATAACGATCCCGAAGAAATTCATGAAGGAACCCCAGAAAGGAGGTTCCGTCAATGTTGTCTCGACTGATCTCGTTATTCCGATAGATCCCTATGTGACTGATGATGGATGGACTACCGCTTGGACAAAGTCTTCGAAGAGGATTTTAGATCGCATCCAAACCACTTCGGTGCGAGCCTCAATTCAGAGTTCAAAACCTGTCAAGTCGGCACTATCACTTGCGATAGAAGAACCACCTCAACAAGAGAGGACTGAAGAAAAGAAGAAAATTGATGAAGAAGAGAAGACTGAGGCTCCTAAGGCTAGACTAGGGGCTGCTTATCCTAGGATAGTTGTTTCCGATTTGGGGGAGAAATCCCTCGAACCTCTGAATCTGTATGATTATCTGCTCACTCCGGTGGGATCTTATAATGATAAGGGTTATGGCGTTGGCTACGTTTTGACTATTTCTAACGATTACGTAACTAGCGACAATCCGGATATCGATTTCGATACAAATGACAATTCTCAAATCATGCACAATCTTGACGATCACAATGACAAAGAAGACATCCATCAAGGAGGCTACGAGAGTTTAACAAGCAACGAATCTATTTGCGACTTTCGAGGAGCTCCGGTCACTAATAGAGTTAGAGCCTTCGGACTGCGAAGCTAATCCGGAAGAACTCGTCATTCCGATTCGGGAGGAAACACCAGCAAACTCAATACTAGAGTCGGAAGAAATTACAGAAGTTAACTTAAGAAGTGGAAGAGTTCTACCTCCGAGAATGGGTCCAAAGGACAAAGGAAAGCTGGTGGTTGTTCAAGAAGAATCAACCCCGGTAGCAGAAATACCCACATGAAAATAAAGTGGACTACAACATGCTAGCTCATCTTAGGAAACTACCGGCCAAACTAAGCATCTACGACGCTCTCATCTTATCAAAGGAGATGAGAGAAGCTCTGATCAAGGCCTTACTTGATCCGAAAATTTTCTTAGCTCAAATGGCCAGAGGTTCCTTAGATGAGGTTTGTTCGTTAAAGGAACAGCGAGGTGTCACCTTCATAGACAATGATCTACTACTTGGGACAGCAGACCACAATCGACCGTTGTACATTTCAGTTACAATTGGAAAGTTTACACTCTCCAGAGTATTGGTGGATCCAGGAGCGTCAATCAATATAATGAATCTTCGAACACTAGCATATTTGGAAATTGATGCTCGCTAGCTCGAAGTAGACAAAATGTTATTAAGAGGATTCAACCAGAAAGGAGAAAGAGCCCTCGGATCAACAACGCTGCTAATGAAGACCGGTGACTTGGCAAAGACAACCTTAAAATTTCACATAATTGATTCAGAAACGTCATTCAACGCTCTACTGGCCCGACCATGGATACATGAAAACAGGATGGTACCATCATCTCTACATCAGTGCATCAAATACTATGATGGAGGAGAACAGTGCATCAAAGGTGACTTACAACCATTCTCCGTACATGAAATTGGAATCCATGAAGATGCGGCTTATTATGCACCTCCGAAGAAAACAATCTTCTCCGGAGATACCATAACGAATGAAGCAAAAGAAATTCGGGATGACAAAGAACACTGAAGTTCTAGTCCAACGGTCACTCACCACTCCCTTACGGCGAGATGGTGAAGGTTTCTCCACAACTCGCATCCGAGGTCGAGGTCGGGGACGAGGTCGTGGCAGAGACGTTAGGACAGTTGGACAGAGGAAACCAACCATCAATGTTGATTGGGAAGATAGTTCTGAAGAAGAAAAAGAGATCAAGCAAGAAGCAACGACAATAAGTCGGAAGAAGCCGCAATTCAAGATCTCTCTCGAAGATGAGAAGAACGAAGAATGCAAATCGATGTACGAGAAGATTAACCACTATGTACATACTATGACCCTGACCCCGATCCATTCTAATAAGATCGAGGGTATGATAGTCAAAGAGGAACGTAGTGGCGGTGCAAAGCCAATCAAATTCTACCGTGGTGCTCCTTCCTCCAAAACTGAAAATAATGTACAATTTGAAGATGTCACTTCATCAGAATTAATGGAATTACCTTTTGAGTGGTACTCTCCCTGCGTGCAAAATTTAATTCAGCGTGGTTTCTTACCTTGACAATGGATAAAAGTTCAATCACAACATTTTGAAAATTTATGGAATAACTCCGGTCATCCATCTAATTCAAAGCATGATCTCGGATTCGGCACAGTAGGATCAGTTGACGATACTGAATTGTGCATGGTTGTCACTTGCAAGTCTAATGAAGACTGCATAGAAGCTACAGAAGAACTTGAAGATTTACAAATTGGAAACGCTCCACCAGAGTTTGAAGAAGAGATCAAATCTACAATAGATGAGTTAACGGAAGTTAACTTAGGTACTAGCGAAGAGCGTAGACCTACCTTTGTTAGCTCCTTACTCAATAAAGGAGACTCCGAAGAAATAATCAAGTTATTAATGGAATTTAAAGACTATTTTTCTTGGAGCTACGATGAGATGCCAGGATTAGCTCCAGAGGTCGCAGTCCATAAGCTAGGAGTGGATCCTACTTCTCTTCCAGTCAGACAAGGTTCCAGAAGAATGCGTCTAGAAATCGAACAACAAGTTATAGCTAAAGTTGAAAAGCTTATAGACGCTAAATTTATCCGTGAAGAGCAATACCCGACTTGGTTAGCCAATGTGGTGCCAGTCAGAAAGAAGAATGGTCAGATCAGAATTTGTGTGGATTTCAGAGATTTAAACAAGGCATGTCCAAAGGATGAATTCCAACTACCGATCCCAGAATTAATGATCGACATTGCTTCAAGACATGAAATATTCTCATTCATGGATGGATCTTCGGGATACAACCGGATAAAAATGGCTCCGGAAGATGAAAAACTTACGGCATTCGAACGCCGATCGGAGTATATTGCTACACGAGTGATGCCATTCGGACTGAAGAACACAGGAGCAACCTACCAGAGAGCAATGATAAGAATTTTTGATGATCTCATCCACAATCAAGTCGAATGCTATGTGGACGATGTGATCATCAAAAGCAAAGTAAAGGACAACCACCTATATGATTTGAGAATTGTTTTCGAACGATTAAGACAATTTAACCTTAAGATGAATCCCTTAAAATGCGCCTTCGGCGTCACCTCCGGGAAATTCTTAGGATTCGTTGTCCGACATCGTGGAATTGAAATCGACCCGGAAAAGATTAAAGCTATCTTAGAAATGCCGCCTCCCAAAACCTTAAAACAACTAAGATCTTTTCAAGGAAGCCGGCATATCTTCGACGCTTTATCTCGAACTTGTCGAGTAGGTGTCAGCCTTTCTCGACACTAGTTTAAAAGGACGCCAAATTTATTTGGGAAGAGAAATGCTAGAGGGCCTTCGAGGACATTAAGCAATATTTAATGACACCTCCTGTCTTAGCAGCCCCAGTCTCAAGTAGACCGCTGATACTTTATACCGCGGCTTTAGACGACTCTCTCGGAGCCCTGTTAGCCCAGGTCAATGATGAGGGTAAAGAAAATGCTCTTTACTACCTAAGCCGTCGTTTACTTCCGACGGAAATAAGGTATCCCGCAATTGAAAAGCATTGCTTGGCCACGATCTTCGCCGCTCAAAAGCTCAGGCACTACATGCTTTCTCATAAGGTCAACCTGATCTCGAAATTTAATCCATTGCAATACTGATGACTCGTCCAACGCTTTCCAGCAGACTTGCCAGATGGTCAATGATATTATTGAAATTTGATATAACTTTCATGCCTCTTCGTGCCGTAAAGGGACAAGTCTTAGCAGACTTCCTCGCAGCACACCCTTTGCCGGCAGAATCTCCTCTCAATGATGATTTGTCAGATGAACAAATAATGTGTTTAGAAGACCCCGATGATCGACGTTGGGAATTATATTTCGATGGAGCATCTTCAGCACACAAAGATGAAGAATCACAAGTGATAGTGCCGTGAGCGGGGATCGAATTGATCTTTATACCACCGGAGCGGGGAATGTTAAGATACTCCTACCACTTGACGGAGCCGTGTACAAACAACGAGCGAGAATACGAAGCCCTCATAACGAGTGCGGAATTAACTATTCGAATGGGGATAACGGACATCAACATATACGGGGATTCGCGAGTTAATCATTCAACGGATTGTCGGACGGTACGAATTTTAAAACCAAGACTCGAGCAATACTTCCGGTATGCCAAACGGTTGTTGGAACAGATTCCAAATGTGACGATCTACAAAATTCCCGAGAAAGAAAATGCTTTAGCGGATGCGTTAGCTCGCCTCGCAAAAGAATTTGCATGTTTGCAAGATGAGTCGGTAGAAGTATCGGTTCACGGACGTCGGGTCCTATCACGGCTCGACATATACACAATACACAAATCCGAAAAGGAAAAAGAATCGGTTGCAACGGTGACGGAAAACACAGAAGATTGGCGATAGCCACTATGTAACTACACGCAAACGACGAAAACTACCGGACGATAGGTCGCTAGCTCATCGGATCAAGAAAAGAACTCTGTCTTACGCATTAATAAACAACACGTTATACGGAAGGTCTTTCGATCAAATGTGGCTAAGGTGCATAAGCGGGTCGAGGCCCGTGAAATTGTTAAAGAGGTGCATTCAGGACTCTGTGGCGCTCACCAGTCGGGTCCGAAGATGAAGATGAAAATTAAAAGATTAGGGTACTATTGGCCCTCGATGATGACCGACTGCATGAAAATCACCAAGAGCTGTCACCAATGTCAAGTGCACGGAGTGGTTCTACACCAACTTCCAAATGTGTTACATCCAACAATTGCGTCGTGGCCATTTGAATGTTGGGGCACAGATATAGTGGGTCCAATAGAACCGCCGTCTTCAAAAGGACATCGCTTCATTCTTGCGGCTACGGATTACTTTTCCAAGTGGGTGAGGCGGTTCCACTCGGAGAAGTGAAAGCACATCACGTCGCTATAGTTTTTCAAGAACCAAGTTGTCTACCGTTTCGGAGTGCCGCGCGGGATCATCTCGGATAATGGGTCGGCATTCGGAAGCACACAAATCAACAATATTGTCGGAAGACACGGAATCGATCGGTGATATTCAACAATTTACTACCCAAGAGCAAACGGCCGGTCGAGGCTTTTAATAAAACTCTCGTTCAAATCTTAAAGAAAACTTTGGACGATAATAAGAGAAATTGGCACGAGAAGTTATTAGAAGCCTTATGGGCATACCGAACAACCTTCAGAACTCCTACTTAAGCTACACCTTACGCTCTGGTGTATGGGTCCGAGGCAGTGTTACCCTTAAGGGTCCAGCTTCCTTCACTCAGAATTGCAGTTGCAAACAAAATCACGACAAAAGAGAATGCCAAATTACGACTAGAAGAATTAGAAAGCCTGGAAGGGAAAAGACTTGCAGCACAGCAGAATTTAGAACTATACCAAGCTAAGATGGTTCAAGCCCATGACAAACTGGTCCGCCCAAGAACCTTTAAAGTTGGTGACTTAGTTCTCGTTCTCAAAAGACCTATTCTTGCACACCGCAAGATAGGAGGAAAATTTGAACCCACTTGGGAAGGACCATTTGTGGTTGAGGCAGTCTACTCAGGAGGCTCCTACCAGCTAGTGAATTGCCACGGAGAACGACATATGCTTCCCATCAATGGACGATACTTGAAAAAGTATTACGCTATCTGATGTTTCGAAGGAATGAATTCTTCATCCCTAGAAGCACGGGAGAAGTAATTACTTATGACTGGGTCCGAACCCAAAAATAATAAAAAATGTGCTAAAAAAAATAATAAATAAAATCACGATAATAAAGTTTTCCTTGTTTTCTCTTCCATATCAAGATCTCTTTCCTGATCTTATCCCGCTTCATTCCTGTTAAATTTAAAAATACAAAAAGTTATAAAAAAAACTGTTTTTAATAAACATTTTCATAATGTTCTTGTTCTTAGTACAGCCCCTGATCCTTTTCCTTGTCTTTTCGCAGGGAAATGTCGAACGGGCGGTTGGTCCTGAACTTTAGAAAATGGCGTAAGCCTTGCACTCGACGAAAAGAGGGTGAAAGATGGAGCGATAATAGAAATTGACTCGGACTTCGCACCGGCGGGCACCGCAATACGAGGAAAGTGGCCGGGTCCCAGTTGACCGAGAGGAACGCCCGGTCGGACGATAATGAAAGTGGGTGGCCCAAGCCACCACACCGGCAGCAAGAAAAGGAAAACAAGCACTGAAGAAGACAAGAAAATCAAGTACGCAGTCGCTACGGCGGAGAGGCGAGGCTTGTCGGCACCACGCCCACAGAAACTCAGGAAATACAAAGAGCTACTCTCACAGCAACTCAGCGAAGAAGTAAAAATTGCCGTATCCGCAAGATGTTAACTAAACTAGCAGCGGACCAGCGTGATGAGGCAGTTGCTACTGACAGTACATATACTTCAAGGATGCCAGTTCTCCAGGTACCTTAAGGAAGGAGGCCAGCTCCTAGGATAACAGAAGAGATCAGGGAAATCTCAAGAAGATCAGAAGAAGGAAGGCTACCACGCCACCAGATAAAGCCACCAGTAATGTATAACCTTGTTGCAGAAGCAACCCCGGAGGATGTCCCGACGAAAACCATCCCCGAGGAGCCGAGGTATGCAGGAGAAGGCGAAGGGATTGAGCCGTATATCCCACAGTACGTCACCAGGCCTCGCCATTTACAGATTATTCTGGAATACAAGCTAGAAAGAATGCAGAATGTCGAAAAGAAAACTTTTGAATACTTCGAGAGAATCAGAGGCGGGAGGATCAATATACTAGAAGGCCTCGAGCTACATACGGACGTGTTCTTAGAATACGAACAACGGCAAATCTGGATCGCATCCGGGATTTAAAAAGAATGGGCCGAGCGGGCCGCCTAAGAGAAAACACTTACTCGGAACCACGGAGATGGATGCCGGGGAAAGGGAGAATTACAATACAATGTGGATGCTGCTACTAACTTCGCGAGAAGACGGGAAGGGAAACCCACCAGGGATACTCCGTCATGGCCAGGTGGATCCAATGCCATTAGTCATTAAAAGGATGGTAAAGAGAATGATAACATGGAGGGTACTGCCGGCAGATTGCATACCCAACAGTTCATCATTAACATTTACAAGAGGGGTGACTGCATACCCCCGCACATAGATCACCACGACTTTGTCAGACCTTTTTGCACAGTTTCTTTTCTGAACGAGTGTAATATCATGTTCGGATCCGACCTCCGGATAGCGAGGCCCGGGTGAGTTTGAGGGCCAGTAAAGATACCATTACCGGTAGGTTCCGTCATGATACTGAAGGGCAATGGAGCAGATGTCACTAAACATTGCATACCGGGAGTACCCATGAAGCGGATCTCAGTTACTTTCAGACGAATGGATGACAGGAAAGCACCTTACCACTTACAGCCATACCCAGAGCTAGAGAGCCTCCGACCTTATGAGCTGTGAGTTACATGGAAAATATCACACCTCCAACGTACATCCATACGGCATCCTTGCCAAGGATGGCTTGAAAGGTGATGTTTTTGACCATGTACCTCACTATTCAGACATGGATTTCTGACAGATACCTTTTTGGATGGATCGACAAAGATCATACATAGTCCGTTTTGAGTCTACATGGATTGTATGAGATGTATTCCAGATCGAGTTGTATGATGTATCTTCGACATGATTAGAATGAAAGTGACCATGTCACATTTTTGGCCTTCACCTCTTTTGTGCAAATTGACTGGGAAACGCCATTAAAGTTAAACGAACTTCGAACAAAGAACAAAAAAAAAAGAAAACTCTCCTTAAATATCTAAAAAAATGATGAACGCCAAATTCACATGAACATTAAATGAACGATAAAGCAAATTTGAATCGTTAAAGGACAAACAAAAAAAAACACAATTTTAAATCAAATCTCAATCGAATTCAAATTCAACCTCCCAGATCTCAAATCAAATCTCAATCAAATTCAAATTCAACCTCCCAGATCTCAAATCAAATCTCAATCGAATTCAAATTTAACCTCCCAGATCTCAAATCAAATCTCAATCAATTTCAAATTCAACCTCCCAGATCTCAAATCAAATCTCAATCGAATTCAAATTCAACCTTCCAGATTTCAAATCAAATCTCAATCAAATTCAAACTCAACCTTCCAAATCTGAAATCCAATCCGTTCTACTCTCTCCCTTGTCTAGGATGGAAGCGGTCGATTCCATTGACACGGAGCTAAAAGGTTTTCGATTCAAATTTGATGGTGAGGAATTGTATCCAATCCAAACCAGCAACTTTCGATCAACTCTTTTGAATGGGATATGTAACGTCTACATATTCCCTCCTAATTTATTTCTTTCCACAAAAATCTTTTACAACTTTCATGAAATTATCGAAACACCAAAATTCCACACTTTTCAAATCAACACTACAAATCTTTGCAAAATCAATTAACATCAAAATCAAACTTTTGGGGTTGAGGATTTTACATCCGAGACTGCATTGCTTTAGGATCCTTTCCCTATCGTGATGAAATACATCAAATTCAAACTTTTGGGGTTGAGGATTTTACATCCAAGACTGCATTGCTTTAGGATCCTTTCCCTATCGCAATGAAATACATCAAATTCAAACTTTTGGGGTTGAGGATTTTACATCCGAGACTGCATTGCTTTAGGATCTTTTCCCTATCGCAATGAAATACATCAAATTCAAACTTTTGGGGTTGAGGATTTTACATCCGAGACTGCATTGCTTTAGATTCTTTCCCTATCGCAATGAAATACATCAAAATTCAAACTTTTGGAGTTGATGATTTTACATCCGAGACTGCATTGCTTTAGGATCCTTTCTCTATCACAATGAAGTACATCAAATTCAAACTTTTGGAGTTGAGGATTTTACATCTGAGACTGCATTGCTTTAGGATTCTTTCCCTATCGCAATGAAATACATCAAAATCAAACCCTTGAGATTAAGGATTTTACATCCAATACCGCATTGCTTTGAGATCTCTCCTCATTGTAATGATTCAATCTAATCAATTCAATTTTATTTCGAGGTTGAAGATGTTACATCTAAAACCACAAAATTCCAATTCTCATTTCAAATCAAATCTCTTCAAATTAATCTTAACAAAACTTCAATCTAAATTGAAACTCAAGCTAAAATCTGAGCTCACACATCAAAACTTAAATTGAAACAAAATAAAATCAAAAACCAAATTCCCCAGATCATGTGATTTGGAATTCACCTCCTTTTCCTTTCCCCAGCAAGAGTTCAGGGATCTCCAGTCTCAGAGATATACTTGACACTCCCCAGCGGAAATTCTTCTACTTCATCCCAAGTTTGTCACTTGGACTTTTGTGTTGGTTTTGTTGATCGCTTCGGTCAACACCAATATGCGCGGTGTGCTCTGTCAGCTCACCACACTTATTGGGGGTCCATTTGTTGACCTCGTTTCTGATGAGGTATTCTCTTCTTTTTTTAGTACTTAAGATCTAGCCTTAGGCTTTTCCTTTCACTGTCTTAGAGGATTAGAATTGGGACCCACCACTTAGAAATTCAAACCACTTCTCAAATCCCTGCAAACTCCACAAACTTGACTATAGACCCCTAATCACCTAGAGGGTTGAAATCAAATGTGGAAGTTTAAAGGATGAGTTCCTATAGGACTCTTTGGCCTTAGGACTACCCTGGGTGGCCTGGTCTGGTGAAGGGCTGACTTACACACACACTACACCTATACACTACACTTTCACACACATCCTAAAACCACACCCATACCCAACTTGACCTCCTGACTCATGGAAGTGATTCACATGGATGGTCCTTAACCCCTAAGCCCTTGGCTAAGAGGTTAGGAACAACATAGTGGATGCCTCAAATGAGTCCCTTCATGGCTCATGTGGGCTTGATATGGCTTCATGGCTAAACCAAAATGATTTTATTCCACTTACATTTACCCAATCTTCAATTTTCCAAATTTTCAATTTTCCAAATTTTCAATTTTCCAAATTTTCAATTTTTGACCCCCGGGACCCTACATCCGCCTAACCTACCCAAAGCCCTTGAAAATACCCAAAATTTGCAAAATCACCTAAATTACCCAAAATTCCTCAAAACCAATCCCAAATATTCCCACATTACTCAAATTGATCACTCATAGCCAAAAATACCAAAAATTCCAAAAATACCTCCCAATACCCTCCAAATACCCAAAATACCCCTCTTGACCCAAAAATCCAAAAATTCAGAAAATTCCCAGAAAATTCCAAAAAATCCCAAATATTACCAATTTTATTTTGTGCAACTACACCATGGGCCAATTTTGTCAATTTATCCCACATTTGTAAAAACCCCCAATTTGACCCATTTTAACCCTAAGTGGACCCAATGTCAAGCCAAACCTACCCAATTGACTCAAATTCTGGTCCAATTCAATTCTAAACTTCAATTCAACATTCCCAACACCAATCTAGACCAAATCCAAGTCCAATTTGATTGAAATTTGAATCCAATTGCACTTTTGGCCTTAAAGCCCAATTTGGACCCATGACCCAAACCTAATCCAAACTAACCCAATTCAACTCCAATTAACCCCAAATCTTTTCTAAACCTTCCTTAGCATCCCCAAAAATAAAAAAACTAACATTATTTGCCCGAAATTTGGACCCAAACCCCACTCAAGTTCAACCCAAAGCAAAAAGGCCCAATTTTGACCTAAACCCAAACCTAACCCAAATAAGCCCAAACCCCAAAATCAAAATCCAACCAAAGCTAAAACCTCTTTGAAACACACCCATAAACATTTCCCAACATTTATTTTACATCAATTTCAACCCTAGCCTAACATTGGCCCAAGTTAGCCTAATTTGACCTACATTGGCCCATTCACCAAAGAGGTCCAAATCCAACCCAAACCTAGCCCAAACACTTCAAGTTTATTCCAAATAATTCATGAAACATTACTAAACTAAATTCAACACTCATTGGATCCAATCCTTTCCAAAATTTCCATCCACCAATTTGTTTTCAAACCTAAAGGCCCACTTTCCTAAACCATTCTAAAAGCCCATTTCCACCAAATACAAAAGCCCAAAATTGGCCCTAAAGCCCACATGGCAATTTCTTTTCATCATACCTTTAATTGATATCACCCCTAAGTTTCAAAATCATCATTAAACCATTCCAAATCAAGCTTCATCCAAATTTCCACCAAAAATGCCAAGATTCCTAAAATCTACTTCCATGAAATTGACTAAGCTTTGCCCCAAGCCAAATGGAGCCATGATGCCACATGCAAGCCATGAACAAGCCACATGAAGCCATGGAAGGTTTGACATGTGATCAAGCCATTAATGGAAAAAAGGGGAACCCCTTTCTTAACCCTCCCTTAAGCAATTTTAAAGCTTTTTTATGCAACACCTAAACCCAAGATTTACTTAAACTATGTTGATAGGGACTTCACCACTCCATCTCAGCTAGCCTATCTGATTCCCCACAGCACCCAAAGCCCCTTGGAGGGTGCACCATGCCCAAAACCATGGGTTGACCAAAACTAAACCAAAATGATCCCTCCCCCCTTCTACTTTGATTCAACACCTTTACACATGGCCAACTGCAATTGATTTCACCATTGCCAAGACCTAACCTCCACGAGCACCGAAGGTGACCTAACCACTGGCCGGCCGACCACCACGCTCGCCGGAAACCACCGGGCCCAGAGCTCACATGTGAGCCCCGACTTGGAATTCTCACTCGCCGAGCCGCCCCATCCCCAGGTGGCCATTGTAGGCTGTTCTTCTCTTGCCAAGAGCAGCTGATCCCAAGCCCTAACTCCCCCGGGAGGCCCTCCACCCTCTCCTATTTAAACACCACCCCCTCGGCCATGAGAGGTGCTTGAACCGGACCTTGTCGAAACCCCGCCAAAATTGCTCCGAGCCACTCTCCATACTTAGAGCAGTTGATCCTTAGTGACAATTTGCCCTAATCCCCACCAACAGAGCCCAATTTCTCAGCCAAAATTCCACCCAAAACCAGGAAACTTCTCCACAGTGGATCAATCCTCAAATTGATTGGTCCTACACCTTCACAAGACCAAGGGGAGAAGTTCACCAGCAAAAGCCCCCTCTCCAGGCCACCCATCTGTTCCAGACTCCAAGCTTTGTGATCGGGCTTGGTCGAAATCCTACCTAGGCAATTCACCAGACCAGGAGACTTCATCTGGATCTTGCTGGGATCCAATCGAAGGTGACACAACCCTCAGATTGAAGCCACACTTCTCTGAGCAAAGGTGTGAGCTAATTTTTCATCCCGAGCTTCTGGAGATTCTCCATTTCAAATGCTTTAATTTCAATGCATGATCACCGTATAGATGTATTCGTCTCTTCAAGACGAATCCATAGAGCACAAGAACATGAAAATTCATTGAGAAATGAGTGAGTTCTTAGGGTTTTAGTGTGGACGGCTCTCGGGTGAGGACGCTTGGGGACGATGAACGGATGTCGTTCATTCCATACACGCGCGGACGGACGGCCAGGAACCCGCCGGATGAGGAGATGAAACGATACAGCAGGCCCCTGGAGCGCTGAGTTGGATGGCGGCGTCGAATGGCAGCGCGACACGCGGCGTTTGGGAGCTGCCGAGGATGGCGTGGCGCCGCGTGGATAAGTAGGAAATTAGGGTATTTTCTGATTTATTTAATTCCCTAAACTTCAAAAATGCATAACTTTGTGTAGAAAAATCAGAAAAATAAAATAAAATACCCTCTTGCTCGGTGAACGAGAGGAGAATAATGTGGAAAAGAAATTATTTAATTTCATCCAGTATTTTATTTTTAATGATTTATTTACCCTCTGCATTTTTTTAATTCTCCATGCATATAGGGAATTCACCATGGCATGAGACCATAGGGCTTTTGAAGCCTCTAAATTTGGGAACATTCTCTGAATTTTCCAAAGTCAAGGGCCATCCCTATGAGAAGTTATTGATTTTTCAAATTTATGTTGTTGTTTTGAGTATTTTAAATCCAATAATTAGCATGTTGTGAAATAAATTCTAGAAAAATTTGGTGATGTTTCTTATGACCAGAGGACCCTAGGAAAAATAGGTTTTGAATTAATTCACTTGAAATAACCCTAATTGGCCTAAACACCCAAAATAGGTCCCTAATTAATTAGAGCTAATCATACATCAAATTGGCTTGAAATCAATTCTCCACTGACCTTTAGGATCAGAGGAACCGACCATAAAAATTTGAAGTCAATTAGACTTGGTTAGCCCTACTAAATGGGTTGATTAAGCCATTTAGCCAATTTAAACTTTAAAAATTCATAACTTTCAAAATACTTTTCAAAAATTCACCAAATTGGTTTTGGAGCCTCTCTGATATTAAGGGAATTTGAGAAAAATAAAATTGCCATTTTCTAAAAAAAGTTCATTTTTTTTATATTATTTTAATATTTTAATAAATAAAAAATAATAAAAATCACAAAAATAATAAAATTCACTAAAATGTCACATTTTGAATATTAATCACTTAGGAACAAACCCCATATTTTTCTTAGGTCTATTTGATGAGATATTAAATTTTAAAGCCCTAAGGTAATTTTAAAATTAAAAAAATGTATTTTTTTAGCATTTCAACTAAAATAATTCTAATAAATCAAAGAAAAATTAGAAAATTGTAAAAATTGATTCTCTGATTTTCTTGATATCGGAGAGATTTTTGAAAAATATAAAATTTAATTTTCAACCTTTATTTTATTTTTAAATTAATTAATACTCCAAAACTCAAAATAATTATAATAAAAAGAATATAATTCAAAAAATCATCAAAATTGGTCCAAGTGGTCCTCTGGACATTAGGAATGTCCCATAATTTTCTTAAGAACAGAAACTTTCACTTAGTCATATTATTAAATTTTCCTTGGAAATCCCTATTTTCCACCAAAAATAATTACATAAATAAATTAAATACAGAAAAATCACATTTTCTCCTCTCATGTCTTTATTGACATATGAGTGAAGTCACATAAAAATTTCAAGTTCATTTAAGCTCAATTTAGTGAGTTATGAAATTATTAAGCTTGAAGGGCAAAATGGTAATTAAAATTTTAACCCTTAATTAAAACTTTAGGCTTAATAAAATTAAAGAGTAAAATATTTGATCCTAATATGATTTGGATGATTGAAATTTAAATAATTAAAGGGTAGAAACCTACTAAACAATTTAAAAATAATTGAAATGAACTTTAATTAAATAATTGATTAAATTTGGAAGAATAATAAAATTAGAATTATTAAAATAGGGATATTATTAGGAAGAGATTTGTTCTTTAATTTAAGAATCCCTAAATTAATCATCTCCATAATATTTAATTCCTAATTAAAATGATAATCCAAATTTAAGATTTAAAATGTTAAAAGACTTAATCATTAAATTAAATTAAAGTTAAATTATTTAAATTAAATCCTTTTAAAATTTCAACTAAATTAATACTTTAACAATTACAATTAAATCATCTTTAAAACATAAAAAATAAAATATTAAATTAAAATTAAAAATAAAATAAAATTTAAATTTAAATTAAATTAAATTAAAACATATTAAATTAAATTAAATTAAATTAAATTAAATTAAATTAAATTTAATTAAATTAAATCAAATTAAATTAAACCAAATTAAATTAAAATTAAATTAAGTGATATCAAATCAAACTAAATTGAATTAAATTAAACTAAATAGAATCAAGTTAAAAATAAAATCAAGTTAAAATTAAATTTAATTTAAATTAAATAAATTAAATTAAAATTAAAGCTAAACCAAATTAAATTAAATTAAAGTCAAATTGAATTAAAAATAACTTCACCTAAGGCATAAAGAAATTCAAAAATAAATATGAAGCAACTTGAACACTATTCCAAATTTAAACCCGTTAACTGAAATTAAATTAAATCACAAACCATTTGAACATCAATTTGCCCTCGAATGCTTTGGTTATCATAACTCCTAAACAGAACGTTAAATGAAATGTTACTTCACTTATAGGATATTCAAATGTCCTAGTTCACTGAGCAAGATAACAAAAATTGAATTCCTGGACGATTAATTCATTTGTATAATTAAATTCTCTTGGACTTAAATTAATCCTAGAAATATTGAAAAGATGTTTAAGACTCGTCTTAAGCACTTCCTCGATATGATAGGATATTTATAAGAACAATTGAACTTAATTGTTCTTTGATGAAGAAATCGTCCTCAAACCAAAACACAAGAACCTAGACGTCATAGGAGATGACTAGCTATAGGATTAGGAATTTAGTAGAAAACCATAACCCTTCCCTTAGCTCTACCTAGGAACTTGCTTAAATATTCTAAATTGTGTTTACTTGACACTAACACTGCCGTTGCCGGTCCCAAGCCCGGATGTGAAAAGTGGAGGGTTGCGTTAGGTAGTCGACAGCCAGCGTAAAACTTATCGAAAAAAAATCATGACATGAATCCTTTTGATCATTGTGTAAGTGCTAGGGCGTCCCCTGGAAGCGACGCGCTGTATGGCTTGAATACAATGAAAAGTGTGCAAGGGCCGCTACACCGGCGCCCGGGTGTAGTGTCAAGTAAGCAAGGGTTCCCACATTACGGACGGATGCGGGTAAAGAAGTTAGTCCATGATACTAGTATTAGGATAGGATCCTGGAATATAGGTACTCTCAATGGTAAACTAATGGAATTGGTTGATATTATGATCCATAGAAAGATAAATATCCTATGTATTCAAGAAACTAAATGGGTTGGAGAAAAAGCTAAGGAGATTGATAACTTAGGTTTTAAACTATGGTATTCTGGTAAGAGTCGTACTAGAAATGGTGTAGGTGTAATTATAGATAAGAGTTTGAAAGATAATGTTGTCAAAATTAATAGAGTTGGAGATAGAATTATAAGCACTTAAGATTATTATTGATACTAAGATTTTTAATATTATAAGTGCTTATGCCCCTCAAGTTGGTTTAGATATAGGCTCTAAAGATAAATTCTGGAATGATTTAGAAGACTTAATACACTTGATACCCCTTGAAGAAAAAATTTTTATTGGAGGAGATTTAAATGGACATGTCGGTAGAGTGGTAGAAGATTTCGAAATATTCATGGTGGCTACGGTTATGGAGCGATTAATGAAGAAGGTAGAACCATTTTAGATTTTGCTTTAGCGTATGATTTGATTATTACTAATACTTTATTCAAGAAAAGAGATGAACATCTTATTACTTATAAGAATGGATCTAATAAAACACAAATTGATTATTTTCTTATGAGAAGAAGAGATCGTCGAGATTGTAAGGATTGTAAGGTTATTCCAAGTGAGCAATTAAGTACCCAACATCGATTATTAGTTCTAGATTTTAAGATGAAGAGTTGTAAAATAAAGAATACTAGGAATCAACATCGTAGAATAAGATGGGGGCACCTAAAAGACACAAATAAAATTATTTTTATGAGTAAAATTCAAGATTTAAATATTTGGGATGTTCATGAAGACGTGAATGTTATGTGGGAAAAATTAACTAATACTATTAAACAATTAGCTAAAGATGTACTTGGAGAATCAAAAGAAAAAGTTTCTATAAATAAAAATAGTTGGTGGTGGAATAATAATGTGCAAGAAAAGATAAAATATAAGAAGTTATGTTATAAAAATTGGTTTAAATGTAAAAGCGTAGAGAAGCGGGAAAAATATAAAACGGCCCGCGGGGAGTGTAAAAGAATAATCGGTGACGCTAAAAATTTTGCTTTTAGTGATCTTTATAACATGTTAGATACTAAGGAAGGTGAAAAATATATGTATAAACTAGCTAAACAAAGAGAAAAGAAAAGTAAAGATTTAACTCGAAGTAAAGTGTATTAAAGATGAAAATCAAAAAGTGCTTTTCTTAGAAAAAGATATTCAACATAGGTGGGTGAGTTATTTTGATAAACTTTTTAATGATGATGCTGAAAGTACGATTGACCTTAGTGATCTTAATATCGTTAATAATAATAAAACTTTTCATTTTTACCGTCGCATTAGTAAAAAAGAAGTTGATGAGGCTTTAAAGAAAACTAAGGGGCAAGTACGTAGGACCCGATGATATCCCAATTGAAGTGTGGAAATGTTTAGGTGATTTGGGGGTTTCTGGCTTACTAAACTTTTTAATATTATTTTAAAAACTAAAAGGATGCACGAGGAGTGGAGAAAGAGCATTTTGGTCCCCATTTTTAAGAATAAAGGAGATGCACAAGAGTGTGCAAATTATAGAGGAATTAAATTGATGTGTCATACTTTAAAATTATGGGAGAGGGTAATTGAACATAGGTTAAGACGTATTACGAAGATTTCTCATAATCAATTTGGATTTATGCCGAGCGAGTCTACCATGGAAGCTATACATTTATTGAGAGGTTTGATGGAGAAGTATAGAGATAATAAGGAGGATCTACATTTGATTTTTATTGATTTAGAAAAAGCTTACGATAAGGTTCCTAGAGATGTTCTTTGGAGAGTCCTTGAGAAGAAAGGTGTTGATATAACTTATATTCAAGTCATTAAAGATATGTATGCTAGAGTCTGTTACATGTGTTCGAGCTGAAGGAGGATTGACCAAGTATTTTACTATTTACGTTGGTTTACATCGAGGATCGGCTTTAAGCCCATATCTTTTTGCTTTATTTATGGATGGTCTTACTTGGGCATTTACAAGAGGATGTACCTTGGTGTATGCTTTTTGCTGATGATATCCTCCTTGTGGATAAGACAAGAGAAAAAGTCCGGGAAAAACTTGAATTATGGAGGTCTACATTGGAGTCTAAAGGTCTTCGTTTGAGTAGAACTAAAGCTGAATACATGGAATGTAATTTTAGTAATAGTAGGTCTAGTGACGACGGTGTAACTTTGGGTAATCAAATTATTAAAAGGTGTGAACGATTTAGATATCTTGGGTCCATTGTTGAAAGCGATGGTGATATAGATGGGGATGTGAATAGTAGAATTCGGGTTGGTTGGTTGAAGTGGAGGAATGCGTACGGCCTATTGTGTGATAGAAAAGTACCGCTTGGGCTGAAAGGAAAATTTTACAAGATGGTGGTGAGACCTTCGATGCTCTATGGTGCTTGAATGTTGGCCTTTAAAAGAGAAGCATAATGTTAAGTTAAGTGTTGCCGAGATGAGAATGATTAGGTGGATGAGTGGCTTTACTCTTAGAGACAAAATGCGAAATGAATATATCCGTAAAAGGGTTGGAGTTGCACCAGGTGACGGATAAAATTAGAGAGAGTCGCCTTAGATGGTTTGGTCACATTAAACGTCGACCACACGATGATCCGATTAGGAGAGTAGATGTTTTAAATACAACTTATGTTAAGAAAGGCGAGAGGCGAGACCTAGGAAAACTTGGGCTTATTGCATAAAAAATGATCTTAATTTATTAGAATTGAACGAAAATTTGACACTAAATCGGACACAATGGAGAAAAAGGATTCATGTAGCCGACCCCACTTAGTGGGATTAAGGCTTTGTTGTTGTTGTTGTTGTTGTGTTTAAGTGCAGCTTGGAATGACGGGAAGACCCTCCAGGTACGCTTTTATTTTTATTGCAATTTGCTTTATTGCAATTTATTTAATCGCATCGCACTTACTTTTCTTGCATGATAAATAATTGTTGCATGAAAACCCACACTTTTAGGATAGTCCCTAAAACTGAAACCAAAACTAAATTAAAAGTCATTGCAAGATAAAATTCACCGCCACAACATTTCAAAATATAATATAACTCAAAATTTAATCACAAACAGAACACAAAACTACAATTATAACTAAATTAAAACGTCTTGTTGGATGATCGGGAATACCTCGGATGATGTAACCTACGTGTTGCTAACGGGATTTCCACGGTCTAAATGAAAGTGTGGAAGTCATTTAGTTGAGTTTAGCAAATTCATCTGGACTAAGTGAATCCGATTAAAATAACGATGCCGGAAGGATGGAACCGTGGGATCTTAACTGGTGTTGTTATAATCAACTTTAAGATTTGTTTTAATTTAAACATAAAAAACACTTGGAAATTAAGACTTTCTCTAAACCAAAACACTTTTCTCATCTCCTGATTTATGAATTCTAAAACTAAACCCCTGTAACAACAAGGAGCTCTGAACATGGTGGGCAGCACGGCCATCGTCGTCAGCAAAACTTGAATCTACATCAGCAAAACCATTCTTAGAATTAAATAACTAAGCCATAGCCTCAACCTTTTGTTAGGCATTTGCATTTCAAATTAAGCTCTAACCGGTCTTAGGATTCCAAGGTAGTCATCCGATATGACATAAACCCTCATATTTTCCAGGCTATTTGTATGATTTTATCATACAAATATAAGTCCAAATTAATTAAAATTGGCAAAATCAAAACATTAAATAAACATTAGGACTTTCCTAAATCTAAGCCGAACAATAGGATAGTTGGGAAATTTCTCCTACCTTTCTTCCTTTGAATTCCCAAAACAAAATGTTCCAAATTTGATCCATTCCCTATTGAAATACCAAAATTCAATTCTTTGAAAACTTAAACTTTGAAATTCTTGAGAGCAGAACTACTGATTATTATCGAGAGTTTTCTTAGGTGATTCCCGTCACTTAAGATGTAATTAACTATAGGGGCTTGCCCTTATAGGGAATTTTAAGAACCCGAGTAATATAAACCCTGCTTAATTCATTTATATTAAGCGGGGAACTTGTCGGCTTATAAAATTGGTTCGCGAGACCAAACGGATGTCACAAATCTTCTAGTTTATTTAATCGAGCCTCATCACCAAACGAGTGTCTATTCTTCGAGATAGATACACGGTTTATGATGCGGTGCTCGTTTATATAAGCTATTCGGGATGTGAGATCAGTTTGATTTCATATCTTAAAATTTTCAAATTTAAAATTATTTTCAAAATCAAATGCTACTTTTCAAATTATTTATTTAAATTAAATTAAAAATTCGCTGACAATTTCTGTTAGGTGACCCCCTTTTCAAAATAAAACACTCAACCTAAAATATGCCGACAGCAGTCTCCAAAGCCTGGCATTACTTTATTTGTTCTACTCTGTTACCTACATATCACCACAGTGAGGTAACACGAGATAGAGCAATTCGAATTCTGCATTCGGAATAACGAAGCATCGGCATCGGGAGAGTTATTTATCAAAACATCCCGGCCACTCCTCGAAATGACGATGGAGGCTGGATTGGGACACCCTGGATTAATTTTTGCACTCGCCAACTCTGCGGAGTTGAGGCTAGAGATGATGAAGAATGGGTGGAACCTATGAAACCACTCACGACTACCAACATTAAGAAGTATGAATCTCATTAAGGGTGGAGATCGGGAGTGAGAAGTTATTTCACTCGATCGAGTAGAGATATACCCTCTACTAGCTATGAACCACACGAGCCTACCACACCTACCCTACAAGATCTGATGAATGAATTAACCCTGCATAGGAGGAGTTTTGAGCAGTTTGGTGAAACAATGGGGAGAAGATTTGATCATTTTGATCAAAGGATTAATAATCTGGAGAGGAGACATGATTATGATAGTGAATACCTCCAGCGACATTCGGAATATGAAATTGCATACTATGAAGCTGAACGTCGTTATAGGAGTGGAGATTTAGATGTTGTCTTTCCAGTATGCCCCAGGTACACTCAGTATCATCCTGCTCGGCCTTCTCAGCCTACAGATCAAGGAGGGGATGATATAGTTTGGGACTTTGATACTAAAGATTAGGACTTTATTTATTTTATTTGTTTGATGTAAGTTATTTTGAGGACTTTATATGTTTGTAATAACCAGTACTTTATATTTTGAGTTATTGGATGTTAGTTAGATTAATTTGCTTGAATTGTTATAGTAGTTAGTTTTTGTTTTTGTGTTAGTTAATTGCATTTGTTTTTATGTTCAATAGGATGATAGTTTTCTTTAGTATGTTTTTATTTTATTCTGTATTGATTTAATTTTTTAAAATTGTTAATCTGTTAGTTCAATTGTTTTTAATATATAGTAATTCATATGTGTAGTGTAGAGTTATTTTAATTGTTGTGTTTAATACTTATCTTAGATTTTATCCCTGCATTTTCTTTAAATTGTTATACATATATGGAGAATACTAACGAGTACGAGTTCAATGAAAAATGAAAAAGCTCGCAAAAATTTCAAAGAAAAAAGAAATACCTAAACTTCAAAGGTATGATTTATTTACTTTCCCTTTTTCATTATTTAGATTAGATATAAAAATTTAAGTTTGGGGGGGAGTAAAATACAAATTTAGTTATTAACTTGTTCTCAATTTCTATTTTTCAAATTATTATAAAATGATTTTTATAGCAAATTTTTTTCAATTTAATTAATATGAATTATTTTATTTAATTATTATAAAAGGTTAAATGAAATATTTCTAGTGCTTTAATTGATTAAATAGAATAAAATATTTGGTTATAGGGAATTAGAATATAGTAAACTATTTTTAGTAAGGAAAATTATATTCTAAAATTAAAATTCTTAAGTATTCAAGTGAAAAAGAAAAGATTGAAAATCAATGAAGTAAAAACTATGAAGTATATATAAGCTAAGAAATATTTCTAAGTTTCAAATTTAGGAAGATGAAAATGAAGTTCAAAATTATTAACAGGCTCTCCAGATACAGTAATCCTCATTAAAAAAAAAGGAAAAAGAAAAAGAAAAAGAAAAAGAAAAATGAGGAGAAGCTTGAGGAGAGACTTTATCAAAAATTGGCTTCATTTGAATTAACCTAAAGGGAAAAACTTAGATATTTCAAAACTTATGTTTATGGATTAGAATTTTACCTAATAGTATTTTCTTGAATTTCTTATCATATGAATATCTTAAGTAGCTATTCTTTTAAATATAGTCATTCCTGAAATGAATAGTAAGCTAGAAATCTTAAACCTGATAATTAAATAATTTATTTCTATAAGATTAATTAAATTCCATGAATTATTTTTATTTAACTTTATTATGATATTAATTAATCTAATTCATAGTTATTTAAATTGAAAAATCTTATTATAAAACTTATTATTTTTATGTAGTACTAAAATTACTTGAGGACAAGTAATAAGTATGTTTGGGGGATTTTGATCGTCGAAAATTTTATTAAGAAATTCATACCTATTTTTGATGAAATTGCACTTTAAAGAAAGATATTTTATTTATTTTATTGCAGGAATGGAGAATTTAGGTGATGAAAGCAAAAATCATAAAAAGGAGGGAATTTGGAGCAAAAAGGAAGAAAATAATGAAATTTGTGCTGACTCGCTGACGGCGAGATCGAGCCCGCCGACAGCGAGGCTACGAGGAGACATTTCTGAAGGAATTATAACCGCCTCACCGACGGCGAGCCCGAGCCCGCCGACGGCGAGCTAGCGCGGTTTGAAGATCTTCGGAAGCCTCGCCGGCAGCCGAGGTAGTTCGTCGCCGACGGCGAGCTAGTTCAAATGGCTCGATACATTGAACCTGGACACTTTTTGAAGGGATGCTTACACACCTCTTGGTCCTTTGCTCACCTCTATATATAGAAGCCGAAATTAAGTCTTTAGTGTGTTCTAAGTGTGTTAAGTCCAGTTTTGTGTGCAGTTTTGTGTCTTAGTGTGTGTCTTAGAGAGTCCTTGAGTGTTATAAGTGAGTTATTTTGAGTCTTTAGTGAGTATTTAGTGAGTTAGTGAGTTTTTAGTGAGTCTTGCTGTACTGGAAGGAAGAGTCAAAGGAAGGCTGCGAGGAGTCTGCTTGGGGATAAATTGAGATAAGTATTTGTATTTATTGTTTTTAACTTTAAATGAAATCCATGCTTAGTTTAGTTCCCATGCATTCTGAGTAGTTTATTAGTCTTTCTCCCTGTTATGAAATTAAGTAACTAGATGAAATAAAAATAGAAGTACTTTTATATATTAATAAATTGTGATAATTTTTACTTAAAACTTAATTTACTTTCAAACTGGCCATTTGAATTGTTAAAATGTGTTGATTATCAACTATAGTAAAAATTACATCCGATATTCGGGAATTCAAAAGCCTTGGAAGGAAGGTGCAAATAAATAGGAAATAATATCACTCGGGTGTAGAAGTGAGCATTTTAGTGTGACGGACTAAAATATTCAATTCGGTCCTATTGTTTGAGAGTCGAAGTGTAGATGTTAGCCCTCATGCGAGGGGAACGTGGGAGCTACGAAGTGGCGGTCGGTATCCTCCCGACCTAGCCGCGGATTCAGTAATCAAACATAGGATTAGTCAATATTCTTTACACCTGGACCAAAGGATAAAGAATAGGAATGCTCCTATTTGTCACAATACATTAAAAATTATCTATTTAAATTCATCAATCACTTAAATTTCTAAACAAGGGGAAAGATACTTTTTCTGAATAGTTAAGACTTATTTAGCAATTAGTTTAATTTCCTGCACTTTCAATACGTATTAATTTTCTACTTAGTTAAGTTACCTGATTAGAATACTTAGTTTACTTTATTGCGCTTAAATTTAGAACTCCAAATTTTCGTATACTATTTTAGAATTATTATTATTATTTTAAAATTAATTTGTTATTTTATTTTCTCTTTCCCTGTGGGATCTATAACCAGGACTCCACTAGAGCCCTGTATTACTTGATACAATACGTATACTTGCGTAGCATCCACAACATAAACAATTACAATTCTATACATATAATATAGTGGGGTCAAGTTTTTGGCTTCGTTGCAATTAAATTAAAATATCATAATATAAAATTTGTGGGTCACCTATTTATTATAGTGTTTGGGTAAGCCCAATTTATTGTGTTAGTAAGAAAGGAGGGGTGACTGTTGATGTAAATGAACGAAATAAAATCATACCGACAAGACAAGTCACTGGTTTGCAAATATGTATTAATTATAGAAAATTAAATGTCGCCACAAAAAAGATCACTTCCCTTTACCTTATTTAGATCAAATGCTAGACAGACTTGCTGGACACAAGGATTGTTGCTTTTTGGATGGATATACCGGTTATCACCAAATGCTTCTTGCTCATGAGGATCAAGAGAAGACTAAATTTACTAGCCCTTATGGAGATTTTGCTTTTAGAAGAATGCCCTTTGGATTATGTAACGCGACTGCAACATTTCAAAGATGTAGGATTTCTATATTTAGCAAATTAATAGATGATGAAATAGAAGTATTTATAGATGATTTCTCAGTATTTGGAGATTCATTAGATGCATGCCTATGCAACTTAGAAATAGTTTTAGAGGTATGTGAAAGAACAAGTTAGTCCTAAACAGGTAAAAGTGTCAATTTTTGGTTGCAGGAGGAATTGTGCTTGAACATAAAATATCTGAAAATGACATGGAAGTAGATCATGCGAAGATTCAAATTATAGAAAAATTATCACCTCCAACAACTGTGAGAGAGGTAAGAAGCTTTTTGGGACATGTAGGATTCTACAGGCGATATATTAAAGACTTTTCAAAAATTACTAAGCATCTATGCCAACTTATGGAAAAAGATAAGAAGTTTTATATTAATGATGAATGCTTAAAAGCTTTCGATTTATTAAAGGAAAATTAATTGCTGCTCCAATAATAGTTTCACCAGACTGGGAGAAACCCTTTGAATTAATGTGCGATGCTAGCGATTATGCTATTGGAGTAGTTTTAGGGCAAAGGCACGAGAAAATATTTAAAGTTATATACTATGCTGGTAAGACTCTTACTGATGCTCAAATTAATTACACTACTACAAAAAGAGAGTTATTAGCTATCATTTATGCCTTTAAAAAGTTTAGATCTTACTTAATTGGAGCAGAATGTATAGTGCATACTGATCATTTTGCTATTAAATATTTAATGCAAAAGAAGGACGCTGTCGACATATTTTTAGGTTGAGTGTCGTATTTTTAAAAAGGGGTCGCCTACAGAAATTGTCGGCGAATTTTTAATTTAATTTAAATAAATAATTTGAACAGTAGTATTTGATTTTTGAAAATAATTTTAAGTTTGAAAATTTTAAGATATAAAAAATCAAACCGATCTCACATCCCAAATAGTTTATATAAACGAGCACCGCATCACAAACCGTGTATCTATCCCGAAGAATAGACACACTGCTAGACGATGGGGCTCAATTAAATAAACTAGAAGATTTGTGACATCTGTTTAGTCTGCGAACCAATTTTATAAGCCGACAAGTTCCCCTATTTAATATAAAAAAATTTAACAGAGTTTATATTACCTGGGTTCTTAAAGTTCCCTATAGTTTTGGTTTCAGTTTAGGGACTATCCTAAAGGTTTTAGTTTTCATGCAACAGTCTTGTTTATCATGCAAGAAAAAGTAAAGTACAGTGCATGTAAGTAAATTGCAATAAAGTAAATTGCAATAAAATAAAAGCGTACCTGGAGGGTCTTCCTGTCAACCCAAGCTGCACTTAAAACACATGTTAAGGCATTTTAATATTTCAACAGATACCTAGGTAAAGCTAAGGGAAGGGTTTCGATTGTCTACCAAATTCCTAATCCTATAGCTAGTCATCTCCTATGACGTCTAGGTTCTTGGTTTGGTTTAAGGATGATTTTCTTCATCAAAGAACAATTAAATTCAGTTGTTCTTCTAAAACATCCCGTCATATTGAGGAAGTGTTTAGGACGAGTCCTAAACATCTTTTAAATATTTCTGGGATTGCTTTGAGTCCAAGTAAATTTAGTTGCACAGGTGAATTAATCATCCAGGGGTTTAAGTTTTGTTCCCTTGCTCGGTGAACTAGGACATTTGAATATCTTATAAGTGAAGTAGCACTTCACTTGATACTTCATTTAAGAGTTATAATAATAATAAGAGCTTTAAAGGGGCAAATTATTAGGTATTCTGATGATTTGAACTTAATGATTTAATTTCAATTTTGACTTTATTATAGAAATTAGTTTATGTTTGGAATAGTGTTCAAGTTATTTTAGATTTAATTCTTAATGATTTCATTTAGGTTTGTTATTAAATGATTTTGATTTAATTTAATTCAACTTAATTTTAATTTAATTTATTTTAATTTTAACTTAATTTCATTTAATTTTGATTTCAATTTAATTTGGTTCAATTTAATTTAATTTAAATTTAAATTTAATTTAATTTAATTTAATTTAATTTTAATTTTAATTTAATATAATTTAATTTAATCTTAATTTAAATTTAGTTTAATTTTAACTTTAATTTAATTTTTAATTTAATTTAATTTAATTTAGTTTAGTTTTAATTTAATTTTAATTTAATTTTATTTATTTTAATTTTAATTTAATTTTATTTATTTTAATTTTAATTTAATTTGATTTTAATTTAGTTTTAATTTTAATTTAATTTTAACTTACTTTAATTTAGTTTAGTTTAATTTTAATTTAATTTTAATTTGATTTAATTTTTAATTTAGTTTAAATTTAATTTAAATTTAATTTTAGTTTAATTTTAGTTTTAATTATTAATTTGGATTATTATTTTAATTTTTTAATTTAGAATTAAGTATTATTGAAGTGATTTATTTAGGGATTTTTAAGTTAAAGAATAAATATCTTCTTAATAATATCCCTACTTTAATAATTTCAATTTTTATTATTCTTCCAAAATTTCAATTAATTAATTAATTAAAGTTTTATTTTAATTATATTAGAAATGGTTAGTAGGTTTCTACCCTCACTCATTTAAATCTCAATCATCCAAAATCAGTTTAATATCAAATATTTTACCCTCCCCTTTTTGATTAACCCTAAAATTTTAATTAAAGGTTGAAATTTTTAATTACCCTTTTGCCCTTCAAGCTTAATAATTCTATAACTCACTAAACTAAGCTCAAATGAAATTGAAATTTTTATGTGACCTCACTTACATGTCAATTAAGACATTAGAGGAGAAAATGTGATTTTTCTGTATTTAATTTATTTATGTAATTATTTTTAATGGAAAATAGAGGTTTTCAAGGAAAATTCAATAACATGACCAAGGAAATATTTCTGTGCTTAAGAAAATTATAGGATGTTTCTAATGACAAGAGGACCATTTGGATTAATTTTGGGGATTTTTTTGAATTATATTTTATTTATTATAATTATTTTGAGTTTTGGAGTATTAATTAATTTAAAAATAAAATTGAAGTTGAAAAATAGGTTTTATATTTTTCAAAAATCTCTCTGATATCAGGGAAATCAGAGAACAAAATTTTGTATTTTTCTGATTTTTCTTTAATTTATTATAATTAATTTAGTGTAAATGTTAAAGAAAATCATTTTTTTTATTCAAAAATTGTTTTAAGCCTTTAAAATTCAATATCATACCCTAGAAACTTAGGAAAAATATTTGGTTTGTTCCTAACTGATTAGAATTTAAAATGTGACATTTTGGTGATTTTTAATATTTTTATGATTTTTATTATTTTTTTTATTATTAAAATATTAAAATAATGATAAAAATCAACTTTTTTTAGAAAATTACAATTTTAATTTTTCTAAGTTTCTCTAATATCAGAGAAGCTCCAAAACTATTTTTATGAATTTTTGAAAAGTATTTTGTGAGTTATGAATTTTTAAAATTTAATTTTATCCATTTTTGCTTAAGAGGCTTAATCAACCCATTTGGTGAGGCCAATCAAATCCAATTAACTTCAAATTTTTATATGATGTTCCCCTAATTCTAAAGATCAGTGGAGAATTATTTTCAAGTTAATTTGACGTGTAGTTAACCCTAGTTAATTAAAGTTCAATTTTGGGTGTTTAGGTCAATTAGGGTTGTTTCATGTGAATTAACTCAAAACCTATTTTTACTAGGTTCCTCTGGTCTTAAGAAACATCACCAAATTTTCCTAGAATTTATTTTACAACATGCTAATTATTGGAATTAAAATACTCAAAACAGTAACATGCAATTGAAAAATCAATAATTTCTCATAGGGATGGCCTCTGATCTTGGAAAATTCAAGGAATGTTTCCAAGTTCAAAGGCTTCAAAAGCCCCATGGTTTCATGCCATGGTGAATTGCCTATGCAAATGGAGAATTAAAACAATGCAGAGAGTAAATAAATCATTAAAAATTAATTACTCAATGAAATTACTTAATTTCTTTTCCACATTATTCTCCTCTGTTCACTGAGCAAGAGGGTTTTTTTTTATTTTTATGATTTTTTTACACAAAGTTATGCATTTTTAAAGTTTTGGGTATTTAATAAATAAGAAAATTCCCTAATTTTCTACTTATCCAACGCGGCGCCCTGTCATCCTCAGCATATCCGAAAGGCCACGCGGCGCGCTACTATTCGACGCCGCCATCTGAGTCAGCTGCCACGGGGCCTGCGGTTCATATACCATCTCCTAGTCCGACGCCATCTGAGCCGTCCGCTCCATACACGTGCGATCCAACGTCTCCTGGTCATCGTCTCCGACTAGTGGGCACCCGTGACCGTCCACACTAAAACCCTAAGATCTCACTCGATTCTCAATGGATTTTTATGTTCTTATACTCTATGGATTCATCTTGAAGAGACGAACATATCCATACAGTTTATGTGGCATGAAATTAACCCAATCAAAATAGAGAATGTTCAGAAGCTCGGGAAGAAGAGAGAGCACATACCTTTGCTCAGAGAAGTGAAGCTTCGATCTGAGAGTCGTGTCACCTTCGCTTGAGTGCAAGCAAGCTCCAGATGAAGTCTCTGGCCCTGAAGAATTGCCTAGACCTGATTTCCACCAGACCCGATTTCAACCTTTGGAGGCTAGAACAAATGGGTGGCCAGGAGAGGGGGCTTTCACGGGGGATCTCCTTCTCTTGGTCTTGTGCAGGTGTGGGAGAGTTTAATTTGATTTTGTTGGAGGATTTGAAAGTGTCCTGTTCTTGCCTGAGAATTGAGCTCCAAAATTGAGCTCAATCAGTGGGACTTAGGGCAGGAGGACAGTGGGGATCAAATGCTCTTGGCTAGGGGAAGCTTTGTGAGGAGTTTGGAGGGATTTGGTGAAGGTCGATTTCAGCCAACCTTTTGGTCGAGAGGGGTTGGCTGGCTTAAATAGCCATGGCCATGGCCTCTCAGGGGCAGTTAGGGGCTGGGATCAGCTGCTCTGGTGAGGAGACGAACAACCACAATGGCCATTTGGAATGGGGCAGCTCAGCCATGGGGAATTGCAATTTTTGGTTGATTTGGACCTCTCGGCCTGGTGTTTTTCGCCGACTGTGGTGGCCGGCCGGCCAGGGTCAGGTCACTGTTGTGATCAGGAGGATCAGTGCTTGAGGTTTGTGAGTTCAATTATCAAATGTCATGTGTAAAGAGGATGAATTGAAATGGAAAGGGGAAGAGGTGATTTTGGCTTGGATTGGGTCAACCCATGTATTTGGGCTTGGTTCACCTCCTCATGGCCTAATTTTGGGCTGAGGAGGTCAGGTGGGTCAGGCTCACATGTGTGGTGTAGTCCACTTCCAAACATATTTGGATTAATTTTGGGTTAAGGGTAATCATGGCTAAGGCTAATGACTTTAAGGGAACCTAGAAAGAGCTTCCTCCATTTGCCCAATGTGGTATGGTCACATGTCAAACCATTCATGGCTTCACATGGGGCTTAAGGATGGCTCCGTGGCTCTTATATGGCTTTGGAAAAGTTGGCATGGTTTCATGGAAATAGGTTTTAGGAATTTTGGTATTTTGGTGTGAAATTTGGATAGTTTGTCATATGGCTTAATTTAGAAAAGTTTGATTGTTGATTTAGAATTTAGGGATGATTTTAATTAGTGAAATGATGAATGGAGTGTCATATGGGCTTTAGCATGAAGTTTGGGCTTTTAAAATTTGGTAAAGGTGGGCTTTTAAAATGGTTTTAGGGGAATGGGGTTTTTTTATGTTTCAAAATGGGCTTTTAAATAAAAAAAATTATAAAGGGCCATGCTAAATAAATGTTGGTTTTAGTTTAAGGATATGTCATGAGTGATTTAAAACAAATTTGGAGTGATTTGGCATTGAATTGGATAGGATTTGGGTTAAGTTTGGGTTATGGGTCAAAATTGGGCTTTAAGCTTAAAAATGAAATTGAATTCAAATGTCAATCAAATTGTGCTTGGATTTGTTCTAGATTGATATTGAGGATATTGAATTGAAGGTTAGAAATGAATTGGACCAAAATTGAGGTCAATTGGGGTGATTTGGTTTGACATTGGGTTCATTTGGGTTTAAAATGGACTAAATTTTTTGTTTTGGTAAACGTGGGGTAAAATGGAAAATTTACCCATGGTGTAGTTGAACAAAATAAAATTGAGAATATTTGGGATTTTCTGGAATTTTCTAGGAATTTTCTGAATTTTCAGATTTTTGGGTCAAGAGGGGCATTTTGGTAATTTGGAGTGTATTGGGGGGATTTTTGGAAATTTTGGTATTTTTGGCAGTAAATGATCAATTTGATTGGTGGTGAAATGTTCAAGGCTAATTTTACAAAAGTTTTGGGTGATTTGGAAATTTTTGTGGTTTTGGGTAGTTTCAAGGGCTTTTAATAAGTTTGGTGGGTCCGGGGCCCCGTGGGTAAAAAACTGAAATTTTGGAAAAATGAAAATTGAGCCAGCGTGAGTAAAATGGAATCATTTTGGTTGAGCCATGAAGCCATATTAAGCCCATAGGAGCCATGAGAGGACTCATTTGAGGCATTCACTATGTTGTTCCTAACCCTCTTAGCGAAGGGCTTAGAGGTTAAGGTCCATCCATATGAATTATCTACATGAGTCAGGAAGTCAAGCTAGGCATGAATAGTTTTAGGATTTGGAATGTGTGTAAAAGTGTAATGTGTGCAGGTGAACCCTCACCAGATCAGGCCACCCAGGGTGATCCTAAGGCCAAAGGTCCTATAGGGAACTCATCCTTTAAACCTCCACATTTGATTTCAACCCTCTAGGTTCTTAGGGGTTTACAATCAAGCTTGTGGGGTTTGTAGGGAGTTAAGAAGTGGTTGAGTTTCTAAAGGGGTAGGTTCCATCTCTAGTCCTCTAAGATAGTCAAAGGAAAAGCCTAAGGCTAGATCCTAAGTACTAAAGAGGGAAGAGAAGACCTCATCAAAAATGAGGTCAACAAATGGACCCCCAATAGGTGTGGTGTGCTAACCAAGCACACCGCGCATATTGGCGTTGACCGAAGAGATCAACAAAACCAACACAGATGTCCAAGTGACAAACTTAAGACAGAGTAGAAAAATTTTCGTTGGGGAGTATCAAGTATATTTCCAAGACTGGAGGTTCTTGAACTCTCGCTGAGGAAAGGAAAAGGAGGTGAATTCGAAATCAGAAGATTGGAGAACTTCAGTTTAGATTTCGTTTCATTTCATGTTCAAGTTTTGATGTGTAAATTTAGATTTTAAGTTTTAATTTAGATCGAAGTTTGATTTAAAATCAATTTAGGAAATTTGGATTTGAAATGAGAATTGAAACCCTAGTTTCAACCTCGGGATTGTGAAGAAAACTGGATTTTAGGTGGCAGCCCTGGAGTAAGCATCCGAGCTTAAGTGTCGATTGAAAAGGATGAGAATCAGAATTTAGGTACTGATCTCGAAAGAGAACTGAAATGTAGGTACCAGTCTTGGAAATTTTGAATTGAAATGTAGGTATCAATTCAGATGAGAATCGAAATGTAGGTATCGATCTCGAAATGAGAAGCTGGAATGTAGGTACCGAGTCTCGAAATTTTGAATTGAAATGTAGGTATCAATTCAGATGAGAATCAAAATGTAGGTATCGATCTTGAAATGAGAACTGGAATCTAGGTACCAGTCTCAGAAATTTTGAATTGAAATGTAGGTATCAATTCAGATGAGAATCTAAATGTAGGTATCGATCTTGAAATGAAAACTGGAATGTAGGTACCAGTCTCAGAAATTTTGAATTGAAATGTAGGTATCAATTCAAATGAGAATCAAAATTTAGGTATCGATCTCGAAATGAGAACTGGAATGTAGGTACCAGTCTCGAAAAATTTGAATTGAAATGTAGGTATCGATCTCAAAATGAGAACTAGAATTTAGGTACCAGTCTCGGAAATTTTGAATTGAAATGTAGGTATCAATTCAGATGAGAATCGAAATGTAGGTACCAGTCTCAGAAATTTTGAATTGAAATGTACTGTGGAGATTTGGATTTAGCGGGAGATTGAAATGAGATTATGAATGTGTTCCACATCCCACGAGAATCAATCAAAGTTTGATTATTTGGTGAAGGGTATGAATCCATGCCATCAGAACCAAATCGAAAATTCTTCGTGGTTCTCAAATCATCCCGAGAGAGGGTTTCAACGGAGATCTGAAGTAGATCTTGATTTGAAGAAGAATTGGAGGATTTGAAAAGATGGGTTTAGACTGGAATTCAATCTGAGATTTAGATTCGTTTTGTTTGTCCTTTAACAATACCATTTTTTTATTTGTTGTTTATTTAGTGTTCATGTGAATTTGAAGTTCATTTAACTTTTTAGATTTTTAGGAAAAGTTCTCATTTATTTTCTTTTCTCTTCTGTTCTTCATTCAAAAATTATTTAACTCTAATGGCGTATCCCAGTCAATTTGCACAAAAAGAGGTGAAGGCAAAATATGACGTAGTCATTTTCATTTCAACTTGCTGAAAGTACATCATACAACTTGATCTAGTCATGATGACATTTTCCTTAGAAATTTAATGTCTCGTACAATCCATGTAAATCCAAAAAGGACTGTGTAAACTTCTTGTTGATACATCCAAAAGCGTCTGTCAAACATCCATGTCTGAATAGTAAGAAACATGGGTAATAACATCACCTTCCAAGCCACCCTTGGCAGGAATGCCGCATGGATGTGCATTGGAGGTGTGCTATTTCCCATGTAGCTCACAGCTCGTAGAGCCGGAGACTCTCCAATTCTGGATCTAGCTGGAAGTGGTAAGGCGCCTTTCTGTCATCCATCCTTCTAAAAGTAACGGAGATCCACTCCACTGGCACTCCCGGTATACAATGTTTTGCGACGTCTGCTCCATTTCCTTTTAATATCATGACGGAACCTACCGGAAGTGGTATCTCCACCGGCCCTCGGAACTTACCCGGGCCTGCTATCCGGAGGTCAGATCCGAACATCATATTGCATTGGTTGATGAACAAAACTGTGCAGAAAGGTCTGACAAAGTCGTGGTGCTCTATGTGTGGAGGTATGCAGTCGCCTTTCTGGTAAAAGTTGATGATACAACTGTTGGGTATGCAATCTGCTGGAAGTACCCTCCACGTTATCATTTTTTTCAGCATTCTTTTAATTATCCTCGTCATTGGATCCACCTCACTGCGACGAAGTATCCCTGGTGGATTCCCTTTTCTGTCCTCTGCGAAGTTATAGCAACATCCACACTGTATTGTATACCCTTCCTTTCCCTGGCATCCATCTCCGGGATTCTGAATAAATCTTTTCCCTCAGACGGCCTTCTCGGCCCATCTCTTGAAGCTCTAAGATGCAATCCACAATTTGCTATTGCTCATGTTCTGAGAATACATCTGTGTGTAACTCGAGGCCTTCCAAAATGTTGATTCTCTTGCCTTTAATCCTTTCGAAGTATTCGAAAGTCTTTTTCTCAACATTTTGCATTCTTTCTAATTCATATTATGGGATGATCTACAACTGACGAGGCCTAGTAATGTACTGCGGGATGTATGGCTCAATCTCGTCATGTTCTCCTGCATACCTTGACTCCTCGGGGATTGTCTCTGTCGAGACATCCTCCGGGGTTGCTTCCGCAACAAGGTTCTTCAGATCTGGTATCTCCATTCGGTCTCAAGGCACTGACTCTATTTCTGTTTTTCTTGGCACTTCTTCGATTTGTTCTGATTTTCTTGGCGTTGACTTTCTTCTTTCTGGTTTCTGAAGAACCGGTATCTTTGAAATGTGTGTGCCGGCAAAAGCGGCTGTTCCTCGTGTTGATCTGCTGCTAGTTTAGTCAACTTCTTGCGGATACGGTGATTCTTATTCCTTCTTTGGGTAGCAGTGAGAGTAGCTCTCCTTACCCCTTAAATTTTTGTGGGCGCAGTGCTGACGAGCCTGCCCTCTGTCGTGGCAACTACTGACTTGATTTTCTTGTTCTCCTCCGTGTTTGTCATTCTTTTCTTGTTGCTGGATTGGTGGCTTGGGCCACCCATCTTCATCACTGTTTGGCTGTGAAGCTCTTCTCGGTCAACTGGGACCCAATCATTTTCTTCGTACTGTAGGTCGGCTAGTGTGAAGTCGAATCAATTTCATCATCGCTCCATCCTTCACCCTCTTTTCATCGAGTGCGAGACTCACGCCATTTTTAAAGTTTAGGACCAACCGCCCGTTTGACATTTCCTTGCGAAAAAGATAAGGAAAGGATCAAGGGCTGTACTAAGAACAAGAACATTAAGAAAATATTTATCACTGAAGATTCTTATTCACTTATTTTAATTTTTAAGGAAAGTAGGAAAAGATGAAGAAAGATCAGGAACAAGAGTTGATTTCAACGGAAGGGTGAAACTTTATTATTATGATTTCACATATTTTATTTTTAGCACATATTTTTTTTGTTAATGATTTTTTTTTGTCATCCATTTTTATGTTTTTGGGTTCGGACCCAGTCACAAGTGATTACTTCACCCGTGTTTCTAGGGATGAGAATTCATTCCTTCGAAACATTAGGTTGCATAATACTTCTTCAAATATCGTCCGTTGATTGGAAGCATTTGTCGTTCTCTTTGGCAATTCACAAGTTGGTAGGAGCCTCCTGAGTAGACTGTCTCGACCATAAACGGCCCTTCCCAAGTCGGTTCAAATTTACCACCTTTCTTGCGATGTGCAAGAATAGACCTTCTGAGAACCAAAACCAGGTCACCGACTTTGAATGTCCTGGGGCGGACTAATTTATCATGAGCCTGGATCATTTTGGCTTGATACAGTTCCAAATTCTACTGCGCTGCAAGTCTTTTTCCTTCCAAGCTTTCCAGTTCTTCCAGTCTAATCTGGCATTTTTTTCAGCAGTGATTTTGTTCGCAACTGCGATTCTGAGTGATGGGAGCTGAACTTCCAAGGGTAGAACTGTCTCGGACCCGTACACTAAAGCGTAGGGTGTAGACTGAGTAGGAGTCCTAAAAGTTGTCCTGTAGGCCCATAAGGCTTATAACAACTTCTCGTGCCAATTTCTCTTGTTGTCGTCTAAAGTTTTCTTTAGAATTTGAACGAGAGTTTTATTAAAAGCCTCAGCCAAGCCGTTTGCTCTTGGATAGTAGATTGTTGAGTATCGCCAATCGATTCCATGTCTTCTGACAAAATTATTGATTTTTGTGCTTCTGAATGCAGACCCATTATCTGAAATGATTCTACACGGTACTCCGAAACGGTAGACAACTTGATTTTTGAAAAACTGTAGCACGTGGTGTGCCTTTACTTCCCTGAGTGGTATAGCTTCTACCAATTTAGAAAAGTAGTCTGTAGCTGCAAGAATGAAGCGATGTCCTCTTGAAGAAGGCGGTTCTATCGGACCCACTATATCTGTGCCCCAACACTCAAATGGCCACGACGCGATTGTCGGATGTAGCACATTTGGAGGTTGGTGTAGAACCACTCCGTGTACTTGGCATTGGTGACAACTTTTGGCAACTTTCATACAGTCGGTCATCATTGAGGGCCAGTAGTACCCTAGTCTTTTAATCTTCATTTCATTTTCGGTCCCGACTGATGAGCGCCACAAAGTCCTGAATGCACTTCTTTAACGATTTCACGAGCCTCAGACCCGCTCAGGCATCTTAGCCACATCTAATCAAAAGACCTTCTGTATAATGTATTGTTTATTAATGTGTAAGACAGAGTTCTTTTCTTGATTTGATGGGTTATCGACTTATCGTCGGGTAATTTCCCTGTTTGCAGGTAGTTTATTAGCGGTTGACGCCAATCTTCTGTATTTTCTCGTCACTCGTCATAATCGATTCCTCTCGCTTTTCCGATTTCGTATCATATCCATGTCGAGCTGTGATAAGACCTGTCGTCCCTGAACTGACACTTCAACTGACTCATCTTGTAAGCAGGAAAATTCTTTTGTAAGGCGAGCTAGCGCATCTGCAAGAGCATTTTCATTTCTGGGGATCTTGTAGATCGTTACATTTGGAATTTGTTCCAACAGTTTCATGGCATACTGAAAGTACCGCTCGAGTCTTGGCTTTAGAATCATGTACTGTCCGATAACCTGTTGAATGATCAACTGAGAATCCCCGTAGATATTGATGTCCGTTATTCCCATTTGAATGGTTAGTTCTAGTCCTGTTATGAGGGCTTCGTATTCTACCTCGTTGTTTTTACACGGCTCTGTTAAGTGGTAGGAGTATCTTAACATCCCCCGCTCCGGTGTTATAAAGATTAGTCCGATTCCTGCCTTACCGGGCACTATCGTTTGCAATTCTTTGTTCTTCTGTGCTGAGGACGCTCCGTCGAAGTATAGTTCCCAACGTCGATCATCATTGTCTTCTAGGCTCATTATCTGCTCATCAGGCAAATCGTCGTCGAGAGGCGAATCTGCCAGTAAAGAGTGTGTTGCAAGGAAGTCAGCTAGGACTTGTCCCTTTACGGCGCGAAGAGGAACGAAAGTTATGTCAATTGCAATAGTATCATCGACCACCTGGCAAGTCTGCCAGAAAGCGTCGGTCGGGTCATCAAGTATTGCAATGGATTAACTCTCGAAAAAAGGTTGACCTTATGAGAAAGCATGTAATGTCTAAGCTTCTGTGCGGCGAAGATCAGGGCCAAACAATGCTTCTCAATCGGAGGATACTTTACTTCCTGTAGGCATATTTTTAGGTTGTGTGTTTTATTTTGAAAAGTGGTCGCCTAACAGAAGTTGTGCGGCGAATTTTTATTTTAAATTTAATTTAAATATATATAATTTAGAAAGTAGTATTTGATTTTGAAAATAATTTTTAAATTTGAAAGTTTTAAGATATGAGATTAAACTGATCTCACATCCCCAAATAGTTTATATAAACGAGCACCGCACCACAAACCGTATATCTATCCCTAAGGATAGACACACTGCTTGATGGTGGGGCTCGATCAAATAAACTAGAAGTTTTGTGACATCCGTTTGATCTGCGAACCAATTTTATAAGCCGACAAATTCCCCTGCTTAATATGAAAGTATCAAACGGGGTTTATATTACACAGGTTCTTTAAAATTCCCTATAAGGGCAAGCCCCTATAGTTAATTACATCTTAAGTGACGGGAATCACCTAAGAAAACTCTCGATAATAACCAATAATTCGCTCTCAAGAATTTCAAAGTTTAAGGTTTTCAAAGATTGAATTTTGGAATTTCAATAGGGAATGGATCAAATTTTGGAACATTTTGTTTTGTGAATCCAAAGGAAGAGAGGTAGGAGAAATCACCGATTCGAAGTGAACTTCGATAATTTCCCGACTATCCTATTGTTTGTCTTGAATTTAGGAAAGTCCTAATGTTTATTTGATATTTCAATCTTGCCAATTTTAATTAATTAGGGCCTATATTTGTATGATAAAATCAAACAAATAGCACTAGAAGATGTGAGGGTTTATTGTCGTATCGGACGACTACCTCGGAATCCTAAGACCGGTTAGGGCTTAATTTGCAATGCAAATGCCTAACGAAGAGTTGAGGATTTATGTTGCACTAGGCGAAGCTACCTCGAAGTCCTATGGCTTGGTTGTTTAATTCTAGGAAAGTTTTGTCGAAGTAGACTCGAGTTTTGCCGATGACGATGGTCGTGCCGCCCACCATGCTCCGAGCTCCTTGTTGTTGCAGAGGTTTAGTTTTAGAAATCATAAATCAGGAGTTGAGAAAAGTGTTTTGGTTAAGAGAAAATCTTAATTTCCAGGTGTTTTTTATGTTTTATTTAAAACAAATCTTAAAGTTGATTATAACGACACCGGTTAAGATCCCACGGTTCCATCCTTCCGGCATCATTATTTTTATCGGATTCACTTAGTCCAGATGAATTTGCTAAACTCAACTGAATGAGTTCCACACTTTCATTTAGACCGTGGGAAATCCCGTTAGCAACACGTAGGTTACATCATCCGAGGTATTCCCGATCATCCAACGGGACGTTTTAATTTAGTTGTAATTGTAGTTTTGTGTTCGTTTGTGATTAAATTTTGAGTTGTTTTATATTTTGAAATGTTGTGGCGGTGAATTTTATCTTGCAATGACTTTTAACTTAATTTTGGTTTCGGTTTTAGAGGCTATCCTAAAGGTGTGGGTTTTCATGCAACGATTGTTTATCATGCAAGAAAAATAAATGCATTTGCAATAAAGTAAATTGCAAGAAAGTAAATTGCAATAAAATAAAATAAAAGCGTACCCGGAGGGTCTTCCCGTCATTCCAAGTCGCACTTAAAACTCAATTAGAATATTTAAGCAAGTTCCTAGGTAAAGCTAAGGGAAAGGTTATGGTTTTCTACCAAATTCCTAATCCTATAGCTAGTCATCTCCTATGACGTCTAGGTTCTTTGTGTTTTTGTTTGAAGACGATTTTCTTCATCAAAGAATAGTTAAACCCGATTGTTCTTATAAATGTCCTATCATATTGAGGAAGTGCTTAAGAGGAATCTTAAACATCTTTTCAATATTTCTAGGATTGTTTTAAGTCCAAATGAATTTAATTATACAAATGAATTAATCGTCCAAGAATTTCAAGTTTTATTGTTATCTTGCTCGGTGAACTAGGACATTTGAATATCCTATAAGTGAAGTAACATTTCATTTAATGTTACGTTTAGGAGTTATGATAACTAAAACTTTCGAGGGTAAATTGGTATTCAAATGATTTGATTTAAGTTAAAGGGTTTAAATTTGGAATAGTGTTCAAGTTGTTTTATATTTAATTTAATTTAATTTAATTGAGTTTGATTTAATTTAACATAGTTAATTTAATTTGATTTGGTATTTAATTAATTTGATTTGATTTAATCTAATTTAATTATTTAATTTAATTTAATTAATTTAATTTGATTTAATTAATTTAATTTAATTTAATTTAATTATTTAATTTAATTTAATTTAATTATTAAATTTTAATTTAATTTAATTATTAAATTTAATTTAATTTAATTTAATTTTAATTGTTTTATTTAATTTAATTTAATTTGATTTAATTTAATTTAATTTAGTTTAATTTAATTTAATTTGTTTTAATTTAATTTAATTATTTAATTTAATTTAATTTTAATTTAATTTATCTTTAATTTATTTTATTTTTGATTTTAATTGAGATTTCAAAAGAGTTTAATAATTTAATTAAGTCTTTTAATATTTTAAATTTGAGTTATCATTTTAATTAAAAATTGAGTATTAATGATATAATTAGTTTAGGGATTTCTAAATTAAAGAATAAATCTCTTCCTAATAAATATCCCTATTTTAATAATTCCAATTTTATTATTCTTCCAAATTTAATCCATTATTTAATTAAAGTTTAATCATTTAAAAAAATGTTTAATGGGTTTCTACCCTTTAATTATTTAAATTTCAATCATCCAAACCAGATTAAGATCAAATATTTTACTTGTTGATTTTTATTAAACCTAAAGTTTTAATTAAGGGTTAAAAGTTTAATTACCATTTTACCCCTTAAGCTTAATAATTTCATAACTCACTAAATTGAACTTAAATGAACTTGAAATTTTTATGTGACTTTACTCATATGTCAATAAAGACATGAGAGGAGAAAATGTGATTTTTCTGTATTTAGTTTATTTATATAATTATTTTGGGTGGAAAATAGAGATTTTCAAGGAAAATTTGATAACATGACCAAAGGAAAGTTTCTGTCCTTAAGAAAATTAGGGGACATTCCTAATGACCAGAGAAGCACTTGGACCAATTTTGGTGATTTTTTGAATTATATTATTTTTATTATAATTATTTTAAGTTTTGGAGTGTTAATTAATTTAAAAATAAAATAAATGTTGAAAAATGGATTTTATATTTTTCAAAAATCTCTCTGATATCAAGGAAACCAGAGAAGCAAATTTTGCAATTTTCTGATTTTTCTATGATTTATTGTAATTATTTTAGTGAAAATGCTAGAAAATACATTTTTTTAATTTTAAAATTACCCTAGGGCTTTAAAATTTAATATCTCACTAAATAGACCTAGGAAAAAATGTGGGATTTGTTCCTAAGTGATTAGAATTCAAAATGTGACATTTTGGTGAATTTTATTATTTTTGTGATTTTTATTATTTTTTAATTATTAAAAATATTAAAATATTATTAAAAATCAACTTTTTTAGAAAATTGAAATTTTAATTTTCTTAGGTTCCCCTGATATCAGAGAGGCTCCAAAACCAATTTGGTGAATTTTTGAAAAGTATTTTAAAAGTTATGAATTTTTAAAGTTTAAAATGGCTAAGTGACTTAATCAACCCAATTAATGGGGCTAACCAAGTCCAATTGACTTCAAATTTTTATGGTGGGTTCCCCTGATCCTAAAGATCAGTGGAGAATTGATTTCAAGTCAATTTGATGCCTGGTTAATTCTAATTAATTAAAGACCTATTTTGGGTGTTTAAGCCAATTAGGGTTGTTTTAAATGAACTAAGTCAAAACCTATTTTTCCTAGGGTTCTCTGGTCATAAGGAACATCACCAAATTTTCCTAGAATTTATTTCACAACATGCTATTTACTGGAATTAAAATACTCAAAACAGTGACCTGAACTTGAAAAATCAAGAACTCTTCATAGGGATGGCCTCCGACTTTGGAAAATTCAGGGAATGTTCCCAAATTCGGAGGCTTCAAAAGCCCTATGGTCTCATGCCATGGTGAATTGCATGCATGCATGGAGAATTAAAATAATGCAGAGAGTAAATAAATTATAAAAAATAAAATATTTGATGAAATTAAGTGATTTCTTTTCCACATTATTCTCCTCTCTTCACTGAGCAAGTGGGTATTTTTATTTTATTTTTGTGATTTTCCTACACAGAGATATAAATTTTTGAAGTTTCTGATATTTAATAAATACATTAAATACCCTAATTATCTACTTATCCACGCGGCGCCAGCGAAACATCGGCAGCTCCGAAGGGGTACGTGTCGCGCTGTGATTGGGCGCCGCCATCTGAGTCGGCGGCCGGGCCCCGCGGTTCTCGCACCGTTTCTCGGTCCGACGCCATCCGAGCCGTTCGTCCGCGCGTGTATTGAATGGACGGCATCCGTTCATCGTCCCCAAGTATTCTCACCCGAGAGCCGTCCACACTAAATCCACTAAGATCTCACTCGATTCTCGATGGATTTTTATGTTCTTATACTCTATGGATTCGTCTTGAAGAGACGAACACATCTATACGGCTAACATGCATTGAAACTAAGGCATTTGAAATGGAGAATCTCCGAAGCTCGGGATGGAGAGTTAACTCATACCTTAGCTCGGAGAAGTGTGGCTTCAATCCGAGAGTTGTTGCACCTTCGATTGGGTCCCGGCAAGCTCCGGATGAAGTCTCACGGTCCAGGGAATTGTCCGGATATGATTTCGACCAAGCCCGATCACAAAGCTTGGAGGTCGGAGCAACCGGGTGGCTCGGAGATGGGGCTTTTGATGGTGGACACCTTCCTCGGCTCGGTGAAGGTGTAGAGCCAATCAATTTGGGAATTGGCTCACCTTGTGGAGAAGTGTCCTGGTTTTGGGTGGAATTTCAACTCTGAAATTGAGCTTTCAGAGGAGAAATGGCAGGGGAATTCCACTGGGGATCAAGTGCTCTAAGGGTGGAGAAGGGTCTGGAACAATTTTGGCAGAGTTTTGGCAAGGTTTGTGCTTGGCTCCCTTCATGGCCGAGAGGGGTGGAGTTTAAATAGGGGTGGTCGGGAGGCCTCCCGGGGGAGTTAGGGCTTGGGATCGAGCTGCTGCTGGTGAGGAGAAGAACGAGCCATGGTGGCCATTGGGCATGGGGCAGCTCAGCAAGGTGGAATTCCAAAGTTGGCTCACATGTGAGCTCTCGGGTGTGGTGTTTTCCGGCGATCCAGGCGGCTGGCCAGCAGGCATGGGTCACCATCTTGACCAGGGAGGTCAGGGCTTGGCAATGGTGAAGTCAATTGGGTTTGGACATGTGTAAAGTGTTTGAATTAAAATGGAATGGGGAGGGGGTCATTTTGGCTTGAAATTGGTCAACCCATTGGTTTGGGTTGGGTTCACCTCCCCATGGCTGGTCTTGGGTCGAGAAGATCGGCTAGGCTAGCTGGTCAAGAGGTGGTGATGTCCTTATCCAAGAATATTTGGATTAAATCTTGGTTAAGGGGAGACATGCTTAAGGTTAATGACTTTTAGGAGATGGTTAAAGGACCTCCTCCTTTTGCCATTAATGGCATGGTCACATGCCAAACTTTCATGGCTTCATATGGCTTGTGAATGGCTCATCCTTGGCTCCATTTGGCTTGGGAAAAGCTTGGGTCAATTTCATGAAAATGGGTTTTAAGAATTTTGGATGTTTTGATGGAAATTTGTATGAAACTTGATTTGGAATAATTTGATGGTGATTTTAGGACTTAGGTAATGGATTTAATTAAATGGATGACAAATGGAGATGTCATGTGGGCTTTAGGGTAGATTTGGGCTTTTGAATTTTGAAGGAAATGGGCTTTTAGAAAGGTTTAAGGGAAGTGGGCTTTTAAGTTTATGAATGTGTTCATGGATGAAAATTTTTGTAAAAGGTTGGGCCAAATAATTGTTGGTTTAGCTCATGGATGTGTCATGAGTAACTTGAAGCAAATTTGGGGTAGTTTGGGCTTGAATTGGGTTGGATTTGGATTCTTTTGGTGAATGGGCTAATATAGGTCCAAATGGGCCAAGTTGGGCCAATGTTGGGCTAGGGTTGAAATTGATGTAGAATTATTGTTGAGAAGTGTTTATGGGAGTGTTTCAAAGAGATTTTGACTTTGGTTGGGCTTTGATTTTTGGGGTTTGGGTTCATTTGGGTTAGGTTTGGGCTTAGGTCAAAAAATGGGCCTTAAGGTCAAAAGTGGAATTAGATCCAAATGTCAATCAAATTGGACTTGGATTTGGTCTAAATTAGTATTAGGAATGTTGAATTGAAGTTTAGAATTGAATTGGACCAAAATTGGGGTCAATTGGATAGGTTTGGTTTAACATTGGGTTCACTTTGGGTTAAAATGGGTCAATTTGGGGGTTTTGACAAAAGTAGGGTAAATTGACAAAATTGGCCCATGGTGTAGTTGGACAAAATGAAATTGGGAATATTTAGGATTTTCTGGAATTTTCTGGGAATTTTCTGAATTTTTGGATTTTTTGGTCGAGAAGGGTATTTTGGGTATTTGGAGGGTATTGGGAGGTTTTCTTGGAATTTTTGGTATTTTTGGATATAGATGGTCAATTTGAGTGGTGTAGAAATGTTTGGGAATAATTTTGAAGAATTTTAGGTAATTTGGAAATTTTGCAAAAATTTGGGTAATTTCGAGGGTTTTGGGTAGGTTTAGTAGGTGTAGGGTCCGGGGGTCAAAAATTGAAAATTTGGGAAATTGAAGATTGGGTGGATGTAAGTGGAAATAAGTTATTTTGGTTGAGCCATGAAGTCATTTCAAGCCCATATGAGCCATGAGAGGACTCATTTGAGGCATTCACTATGTTGTTCCTAACCCTCTTAGCTGAGGGCTTAGGGGTTAAGGACCATCCATGTGAATCACCTACATGAGTCGGGAGGTCAAGTTGGGTATGGGTGTGGTTTTAGGAAGTGTGTGGAAATGTAGTGTGTAAGTGTAGTGTATAAGTGTAGTGTGTGTAAGTCGGCCCCTCATCAGACCAGGCCACCCAGGGTAGTCCTAAGGCCAAAGAGCCCTATAGGAACTCATCCTTTAAACTTCCACATTTGATTTCAACCCTCTAGGTGATTAGGGGTCTATGGTCAAATTTGTGGAGTTTGCAGGGAGTTTAGAAATGTTTGGAATTTCTAAAAGGTGGGTCCCAATTCTACTCCTCTAAGATAGTCAAAGGAAAAGCCTAAGGCTAGATCCTAAGCACTAAAAAGAAGAAGGGAAGACCTCATCAAAAATGAGGTCAACACTTCCGTCGGAATTAGACGATGGCTTAAGTAGTAGAGAGCATTTTTTTTTCCCTCATCATTGACCTGGGCTAGCAGGGCTCCAAGGGAGTCGTCTAAAGCCGCGGTATAAAGTATCAACGGTCTACCTGAGACTGGTACTGCTAAGATAGGAAGTGTCATTAAGTATCGTTTGATGTCATCGAAAGCATGTTGACATTTGGAGTCCCAAGTAAACTTGGCATCCTTCTTAACCAAAGCAGAAAAAGGCTGACACCTTCCTGACAAATACGATATAAAGCGTCGAAGATATGCCAACCTTCCTTGAAAGGATCGTAGTTGTTTCAAGGTTTTAGGAGGAGGCATTTCTAAGATAGCTTTAATCTTTTCCGGATCAATTTCAATTCCGCGATGTCGGACAACAAATCCTAAAATTTCTCGGAGGTGACGCCGAAGGCTTATTTTAAGGGATTCATCATAAGGTTGTATTGTCTTAGTCGCTCGAAAACAATTCTCAAATCATACAGGTGATTTTCTTTCAGTTTACTTTTGATGACCACATCATCCACATTGCACTCGACTTAGTTGTGAATGAGATCATCAAAAATCTTTGTCATTGCTCTTTGGTATGTTGCTCCTGCGTTCTTTAGTCTGAGTGGCATTACACTCCGATCGGTGTTCTGAATGTCGTGAGCTTTTCGTCTTCTGGTACCATCTTTATCTGGTTGTATCCTGATGATCCATCCATGAATGAAAATATTTCATGTGTTGAAGCAATATCTATCATTAGTTCTGGATTGGTAGTGGAAATTCGTCTTTTGGACATGCTTTATTCAAATCTCTGAAGTCTACGCAGATTCTGATCTGACAATTCTTCTTCCTGACTGGTACCACATTGGCTAACCAAGTAGGGTATTGTTCTTCACGGACAAATTTAGCATTTATTAGCTTCTTAACTTCGGCTATTACTTGTTGTTCAATTTCTAGACGCATTCTTCTGGGAGCTTGTCTGACTGGAACGGAAATAGGATCTACTCCTAACTTGTGAACTGCGACTTCTGAAGCTAATCCTGGCATTTCGTCGTAACTCCAAGCAAAACAATCCTTGAATTCCATTAGTAGTTTGATTATTTCCTCGGAGTCTTCTTTATAGAGTAAGGAGCTAACAAAGGTAGGCCTAGGTTCTTCGCTAGTACCTAAGTTAACTTCCATTAACTCGTCTATTGTAGATTTGATTTCTTCCTCGAATTCTGGTGGAGCGTCGCCGATTGGTAGATCTTCGAGGTCTTCTGAAGCTTCCAAGCAGTCTTTATTAGGTTCACAAGTGACAACCAAGCAAAATCCCGTATCGTAAACTGATCCTACTGTGTCGAATCCGAGACCATGTTTTGAATTGGGAGGCCGACCGCCATTATTCCATAATTTTTCAAAATGTTGTGATTGACCCTTTGTCCATTGTCGAGGTAAGACACCACGTTGAATTAAATTTTGAACACAGGGGGAATACCACTCAAAAGGTAATGCCATTAATTCGGAAGAAGTAACATCTTCAAATTGTACATCTTTTTCATTATTGGAAGAAGAAGCACCACGATAAAACTTGATTGGCTTAGTACCACCACCATGCACTTCTTTGACCACCATATCCTCGATCTCATTAGAATGGATTGGGGTCAGGGTCATAGTATGTACATGATGGTTAATCTTCTCGTACTTTGATTTGTATTCTTCATTCTTTTCATCTTCGAGAGAGATCTGGAACTAGGGTTTCTTTTGACTTATTGTCGTTGCTTTTTTCTTGATTTCTTCTCCTTCTTTGGATGTGTTCTCCCAATCAACATCGATGACTGGTTTCTTCTGTCCAACTGTTCTAACATTTCTTCCACGTCCTCGTCCCCGGCCTCGACCTTGGGTGCAAGTTCTGGAGAAATCTTCATCATCTTGTCGTAAGGGAGTGGTGAGTAACTGTTGAACTAGAACTTCAGGTTCTTCATCGTCTCGGATTTCTTTTGCTTCATTTGGTATGGTATTTCTGGAAAAGATTGTTTTCTTCGGGGGCGCGTAGTAGGCCGCATCTTCATGAATTCCAATCTTGTGTATGGAGAATGGTTGCAAGTCACCTTTGATACACGGTTCCCCTCCTTCGTAATACTTTATGCACTGGTGCAGTGACTATGGTACCATCTAGTTTTCATGGATCCACGGTCAACCCAGTAGAGCGTTGAACGATGTCTCAGAATCAATTATGTGGAATTTTACGGTTGTCTTTGCTAAATCACCGGTCTTCATTAGTAGTGTTATCGATCCAAGAGCTCTTTCTCCTTTTTGGTTGAAGCCTCTTAAAAGCATCTTGTCTGCTTCAAGCTCGCGAGCATCAATTTTCAAATATGCTAGCATCCAAAGATTCATTATGTTGATTGATGCTCCCGGATCAACCAACACTCTGGAGAGCGTAAACTTTCCAATAGTGACTGAAATGTATAACGGTCGGTTGTGATATGTTGTTCCTAGTAATAGATCATTGTCCGTGAAGGTAACACCTCGTTGTTCTTTTAACGAGCAAACCTCGTCGAAGGAATTACCGGCCATTTGAGCTAAAAAAATTTCTGGATCAAGTAAATCCTTGATCAGAGCCTCTCTCATCTCCTTTGACAGGATCAGAGCATCGTATATGCTTAGTTTGGCTGGTAGCTTCCTAAGATGGGATAGCAAGTTGTAGTCAACTTTATTACCGTGTTCCTCGGTTTCTTCCCGAATAGGCAATTCCTCTATCGGGTCGGCTCTTCTCGAGCGACCACACGCTTTCCTTTATCCTTTGGACCCATTCTCGGGGGTAGAACTTTTCCACTTCTTAAATTTACTTCAGTTATCTCTTCTGAATTTGGTGTCGAATCTGTCGGTGTATCCTCTTGAATTGGAACCACTGGCTCTTCTGAAGTTGCTTCGTTGTCTGAGGGTTCTAATTCTATCGTGATCGGCGGTCCTCGAAATTCATAAATGGACTCGCTGCTTGTCGAGATTTCGTAGCCTCCTTTGTGAACATCTTCTTCGTCGTGGTCATCGAGGTTGTGTATGATTTGAGAGTCGTTATTTATATTGGAATCGTAATCCAAATTAAGCTTGTTGTCGTTAGTTAAGTAATCGTTAGAAACAGTCAAAACGTAGTCAACGTCATAACCCTTATCATTATAAGATCCCACCGGGGCGGACAGATAATCATACAGAGTCAGGAGTTCGAGGGATTTCTCCCCCGAATCGGAAACAACCATCCTAGGATAAGCAACCCCTAGTCTACCCTTCGGAGCCTTGGTCTTCTTTTCTTCCACGATCTTCTCCTCCTTCTGGGGCATTTTTTCAATCACAAGTGATAGTGACGGCTTGACGGGTTTCAAACTCTGAGTTGAAGCACGCACCGAAGCTGCCTAGATGTGATCCAAAATTTTCTTTGATGACTTCGTCCAGATGGTACTCCATCCATCATCAGTCGTGTAAGGGTCTATCAGAATAATGGGATCTATTGAAATAACATTGACGGAACCTCCTTTCTGGGGTTCCTTCATATATTCCTTTGGGATCGTTATGTTCCCTCTCTGAAGATTGTCATCAAGCCAACTCTTGAAAGTGATGCAATCCTTTATCTTTTGTCCAAGCATCTGGTGGTAAGGGCAATAGTTCGGATGATCTTTCTTATTGACTTCCTCCGGCTTCTTGGGCTCTGGCAGCTGAAAGTCTGGTGTCTTCATTAAGCTGGGAACATCTTCGCTACTGCTTCCGTTTTGAATGGGTATTCTCTATTTAGAAGTTCTCGTAAAGTACGTGACAAACGGGGCGGTTGTTCATAATGCTGAGGTGACTGATAACCCGGACGAGGTTGCTGATAACCCTGCTGAGGTTGCTGATAGCCCTGCTGAGGTTGTTGGTATGTCCGTTGCGGTGGTTGATAACTAGACTGTGGCCGCTCTGACTGTATCTGAACCGGCTGCTTGCCCTTATCTACTGCCTCGACGATTCTGGATTTCTTTTCGAATGTTTTCATGGGCTTCTGGTTATCATTCTTGTCTGCGAAACTTAACTGTTTTGCCTCTTATTGCAAGCTCCAGGCCTTGCTAAGCAACTTCTCGAAAGTCTTGATTGTAAACCCTTTAAGGAGAAGTGCTATCGGGCCATGGATACTTTTAAGCAGGATACCGACTGCATGTTGTTCTTGAAGCTGTGGTTCACACTTCATGCTTAAGTTTCTCCATCAAAGTATGTAATCCACTAAAGTCTCGTTCGGCTTTTGCTGCTCCAGCACTAGATCACCGATAGTAATGTGGTACTGAGCCCCAGCAAATCGTTTAACGAAGAGATTCTCCAATTCTGAAAAGGTCTTTACCGAACCGTTTTGCAATTCTGCGTACCAGTCGAAGGTAATCCCTAACAAACTGCTAACGAAGTGGCAGAAGAGTAAAGTGTCGCTTCCACCGGCATTGCAGCAACTAGCACGAAAATGTGCGACATGCTGCCGAGGGTTTCTCGTTCCATCAAAAGTCTTAAACAGAGGTGGTACGAAGCCTTTCGGGTATTGGACTGCATCGAACTCTTCGGGGTAAGGTCTACCCGTCTGAATAGATGCTCCACTCTTGGATTGTGCTAAAGCTTCTCGCACCTGCTGTTCCACCATGTTTTTAATATCCTTTTCTGGAATCATACTTTGTGTAGAATCCTTCTTTGGTTGCTCGTCCCCATTGACGGATGTGATCTCTTTTCCTCCATCCGCAATATGGATGATCTCTGGGGGTGTCTCTTTCTAAGGCTGGGCCTGACTCTGGAGAGTGGCTAAGGCAGCAGCTATCTCTTCCATCCTCTTTGCCATCTGGGAAATTGTATCATCTCTTTCCCGAAGCTGTGCTCTCAACACTTCCGGTTCATCTCTTTCCGCATTGCCGGAGCACCTTGCGAAGGCGACGAAGCTCGTGTCTCAACCATGTTGATCTCGGCATACTCCTCATCCATGAACTCTGATGAGTCAACTTCATCTCCTAGTTCTTCTTCTCTTTCTTTTGCTAACCGTCGGATGTCGGTCCTTAACTTATCCATGGCATCCTCCAGTGGCCCTTTTCGCACAGTCTCGCAGTTTTCTCGTGACGGTTGTTGAACTTCTTTATCGGGAGTTTCCTTTATCGCAGTATCACTTTCTTCTGATTCGAGTCTCCTGACAAGACTTTTCTTCTCAGGGCATTGCTTTGGTCTTAACTCGCCAGTAGAAGGTCGCCATACCATCCTTCTTGCAGCCAGAAGCTTAGGACCGGATGGTCTGTTGGCTATATGCTGGAAGGTGGTATCCTCCCTAATCTGTAGACCCGATACAACAATGGGCGGACTGGCTTTTCTCTTCTTCTTTGGTTTCTCTGTGGCAGCAACAGGTTCTATTCGCGGTCCGAGGCGGGATTTAGCTGGCACCCGTCCTATCCTTCTTATGATTTCTGACACAGGGCATTTTTCCTTCTTTTCCAATCTTCCTATAACAGCTTGCAGCCGAGCCAATGGCGTAGTCTTATCCCTTTTCCTCTTGTAATTGTTGTAGTATGCAGGTAGGGGTAATGCGGTGACAATCCTACGAATATCCTCTTCATCTGATGCGGCAGAGAGGGGCTAAAACCTGCTCCCTTCCAATAGAGGTATATACTCAGGCGGTTCTTCTCTTTCCTCAGGAATTTCTTCTAGAAAAGCAACTTCAGCAGCTTTGGCTTTCTTGGCGATCTTTATGCTTCTATTTCTCCTTTGAGTCCAAGTTAGGGGTTCAACTCTTGAACTGGACCCAATCTCAAAAACAGATGGTATTGCAGCGAAATCTGTACCCTCCACGGTGACAAGCTCATCACAGACTTGCATTTCCTTCCCCTTCAGTTTGGCAGAAGTCGGGGTAGGTGCTGAGATGACTAGACTGGTGGGGGTAGAAACAACAGTCCTCCTATAAACAGTAGTACTCCTCTTAGTTGGAATCCTTTGCAGGGGAGGGAATTCTTGAGCCGACTTCAAATTGAACTCAATCACGGGCTCTTCAGTTTCTGACACTTTGTCCATTAGTGTGAAGAGAGTGACGTCAGCGAACTTAACATCTGTGTTGCCAAATCCTTGTCCGAAATGGATGATCCCATTGTCGGGCAGTTCATCCTTGTAAACGGCGAAGTCCATTCCATTGGTGAAGGAGAAGATTAGCTTTGGGGCAGTCATTTTCTGCAGGGCAGATTCCGAATGTCAGTCCCGAATCATGCTTCTTTTCGTTGTAAAGTTTAGGACGAAAAAGAAAGAGTCCGAACACATTTTTGTTTATCTTAGTGTATTTGTGATTTTAAAAGGATTTATTCATCGAAAGAGTCATTTATTAGAGGATTTGTTTATTAGGAATGGAATGTTTAAAGGTATAGAGAAGGTAAGGGATTCGATTCAGAATCTGAAAGGAAGAGAAAGTCTTATGCAAGACTTCTCGACTTGAATGACCGCTCCTAAAGTAACATCTATTGGGGGTCCACCCCACCTCAGAAAAGAGGTAAAAGGATCTCGGAACCTCTCTGTTTAAGGGTGTCTAAACAGTGGCTCCTAAATCCGATAGGAGTTGGCTATACTCGTTCAAGACAGAAATGAACGGGGTATTCCAAAGGAAGAATGGTAGTTTTGGTCCATTAGGGGCATGGACTCACTACCGATTTATGAAAGCAAAACCATCTGATCAAAATGGAGAGAGGAACTAGTCCCCAGCGGAGTCGCCAGAAGTTGTCGGCATATTTTTAGGTTGAGTGTCGTATTTTTAAAAAGGGGTCGCCTATAGAAATTGTTAGCGAATTTTTAATTTAATTTAAATAAATAATTTGAAAATTAGTATTTGATTTTTGAAAATAATTTTAAGTTTGAAAATTTTAAGATATGAAAAATCAAACCGATCTCGCAACCCAAATAGTTTATATAAACGAGCACCGCATCACAAACCGTGTATCTATCCCAAAGAATAGACACACTGCTTGACGATGGGGCTCGATTAAATAAACTATAAGATTTGTGACATCCGTTTAGTCTGCGAACCAATTTTATAAGCCGACAAGTTCCTCTGTTTAATATAAAGAAATTAAACAAAGTTTATATTACCTGGGTTCTTAAAGTTCCCTATAAGGGCAAGCCCCTATAGTTAATTACATCTTAAATGTCTGAAGACACTAAAGAAAACTCTCGATAATGATCAGTGGTTTTGCTCTCAAGAATTTCAAAGTTTAAGGTTTTCAAAGGATTTGAGTTTTGGAAATTTCAATAGGGAATGGATCAAATTTGGAACACTTTATTTTAAGAGTCCAAAGAAAGAGAAGTAGGAGAAGTTGAGGATCCAAGAAAAATCTTGACAACTTCTCAAACTATCCTATTATTTGGCTTCAATTTAGGAATTTATTTAATATTTCAATCCTGCCAATTTTAATTAATTAGGACTTATATTAGTATGACATAATCATACAAATAGCCTCGAATATGGGAGGGTTTATGTCGTACCAAACGACTACCTCGGAGCCCTAAGACCAGTTAGGGCTTAATTTGCATAACATGATTATGCAAATGCCTAACGAAGAGTTGAGGATCTATGTTGCACTAGGCAAACTACCCCGAAGTTCTATGGCTTTGTTGTTTAAAACTAGGAAAGGTTTCTTGAAGTAGATTCAAGTTTTGCAGATGACGATGGTCGTGCTGCCCACCATGCTCCGAGGTCCTTGTTGTTGCAGACGTTTAGTTTTGGAAGTAAAAAATCAGGAGATGAGAGAAGTGTTTTGGTTTAGAGAAAATCTTAAAATCCAATTGTTTTTAATATTTTAATTAAAACAAATCTTAAAGTTATTTAAATAGAACCGATTAAGATCCCACAGTTTCGTCATCCCGGCACCGTTATTTTCATTGAATTCACTTAGTCCAAATGAATTTGCTAAACTCAATTGAATGAGTTCCACACTTTCATTTAGACCGTGGGAAATCCCGTTAGCAACACGTGGGTTACATCATCCGAGGTATTCCCGATCATTCAACGAGACGTTTTAATTTAGTTACAATTGTAGTTTTATTGTTCTGTTTGTGATTAAATTTTGAGTTGTTTTTATATTTTGGAATGTTGTGGCAGTGAATTTATCTTACAATGACTTTTAATTTAGTTTTGGTTTCAGTTTAGGGACTATCCTAAAGGTTTTAGTTTTCATGCAACAGTCTTGTTTATCATGCAATAAAAAGTAAAGTACAGTGCATGTAAGTAAATTGCAATAAAATAAAAGCGTACCTGGAGGGTCTTCCCGTCATCCATGTTGCACTTAAAATACATGTTAAGGCATTTAAATATTTTAACAGATACCTAAGTAAAGCTAAGGGAAGGGTTTTGGTTGTCTACCAAATTCCTAATCCTATAGCTAGTCATCTCCTATGACGTGTAGGTTCTTAGTTTGGTTTAAGGATGATTTTCTTCATCAAAGAATAATTAAATTCGGTTGTTCTTCTAAAACATCCCGTCATATTGAGGAAGTGTTTAGGACGTGTCCTAAACATCTTTTCAATATTTCTTGGATTGCTTTGAGTCCAAGTAAATTTAGTTGCATAGGTGAATTAATCATCCAGGGGTTTAAGTTTTGTTCATTTGCTCAGTGAACTAGGACATTTGAATATACTATAAGTGAAGTAACACTTGACTTGATACTTCATTTAAGAGTTATAATAATAATAAGAGCTTTAAAAGGGCAAATTTATTAGGTATTCTGATGATTTGAACTTAATGATTTAATTTCAATTTTGACTTAATTATAGAAATTAGTTTAAGTTTGGAATAATGTTCAATTTATTTTAGGTTTAATTCTTAATGATTTCATTTAGGTTTGTTATTAAATGATTTTGATTTAATTTAATTCAACTTAATTTTAATTTAATTTAATTTTAATTTTAATTTAACTTAATTTAATTTTAATTTAATTTAATTTAATTTTAATTTAATTTAATTTAATTTAATCTTAATTTAAATTTAGTTTAATTTTAAATTTAATTTAATTTTTAATTTATTTTATTTAATTTAATTTAATTTAGTTTAGTTTTAATTTAATTTTAATTTAATTTTATTTTAATTTAGTTTTAATTTTAATTTAATTTTAATTTACTTTCATTTAGTTTAGTTTAATTTTAATTTAGTTTTAATTTGATTTAATTTTTAATTTAGTTTAAATTTAATTTAAATTTAATTTTAGTTTAATTTTAGTTTTAATTATTAATTTAGATTATTATTTTATATTTTTAATTAAGAATTAAGTATTATTGAAGTGATTTATTTAGGGATTTTTAAGTTAAAGAAAAAATTTCTTCTTAATAATATCCCTACTTTAATAATTCCAATTTTTATTATTCTTCCAAAATTTCAATTAAATAATTAATTAAAGTTTTATTTTAATTATATTAGAAATGGTTAGTAGGTTTCTACTCTCAATCATTTAAGTCTCAATTCCAAAATCAGTTTAAAATCAAATGTTTTACGCTCCCCTTTTTGATTAACCCTAAAATTTTAATTAAAGGTTGAAATTTTTAATTACCCTTTAGCCCTTCAAGCTTAATAATTCTATAACTCACTAAACTAAGCTCAAATTAAATTAAAATTTTTATGTGACCTCACTCACATGTCAATTAAGACATTAGAGGAGAAAATGTGATTTTTCTATATTTAATTTATTTATGTAATTATTTTTAATGGAAAATAGGGGTTTTCAAGGAAAATTCAATAACATGACCAAGGAAATGTTTCTGTGCTTAAGAAAATTATGGGATGTTCCTAATGACCAGAGGACCATTTGAACCAATTTTGGGGATTTTTTTAATTATATTTTATTTATTATAATTATTTTGATTTTTGGAGTATTAATTAATTTAAAAATAAAATTGAAGTTGAAAAATAGGTTTTATATTTTTTAAAAATCTCACTGATAACAGGAAAATCAGAGAACAAATATTTATTTTTTTTTATTTTTCTTTGATTTATTATAATTAATTTAGTGGAAATATTAAAGAAAATCATTTTTTTATTCAAAAATTGTTTTAAGCCTTTAAAATTCAATATCTTATCCTAGAAACTTAGGAAAAATATTTGGTTTGTTCCTAAGTGATTACAATTCAAAATGTGACATTTTGGTGATTTTTAATATTTTTATGATTTTTATTACTTTTTTATTATTAAAATATTAAAATAATGATAAAAATCAACTTTTTTTAGAAAATTACAATTTTAATTTTCCTAAGTTCCTCTGATATCAGAGAAGCTCCAAAACCATTTTTGTGAATTTCTGAAAAGTATTTTGTGAGTTATGAATTTTTAAAATTTAATTTTATCCATTTTTTCTTAAGAGGCTTAATCAACCCATTTGGTGAGGCTAATCAAATCCAATTGATTTCAAATTTTTATGTGACGTTCCTCTGATTCTAAAGATCAGTGGAGAATTATTTTCAAGTTAATTTGATGTGTGGTTAACCCTAGTTAATTAAAGTTTAATTTTGGGTGTTTAGGCCAATTAGGGTTGTTTCATGTGAATTAACTCAAAACCTATTTTTCCTCGGTTCCTCTGGTCATAAGAAACATCACCAAATTTTCCTAGAATTTATTTTTCAACATGCTAATTATTGGAATTAAAATACTCAAAACAGTAACATGCAATTGAAAAATCAATTACTTCTCATAGGGATGGCCTCTGACCTTGGAAAATTCAGGGAATGTTTCCAAGTTCAGAGGCTTCAAAAGCCACATGGTCTCATGCCATGGTGAATTACCTATGCAAATGGAGAATTAAAACAATGCAGAGAGTAAATAAATCATTAAAAATAAAATACTAAATGAAATTACTTGATTTCTTTTCCACATTATTCTCCTCTGTTCACTAAGCAAGAGGGTATTTTTGTTTTATTTTTATGATTTTTCTACACAAAGTTATGCATTTTTGAAGTTTTGGGTATTTAATAAATAAGAAAATTCCCTAATTTTCTACTTATCCAGCGTGGCACCCTGTCATCCTCGGCATATCCGAAAGGCCACGCGACACGCTTCCATTCGACGCAGCCATCTGAGTCAGCTGCCACGGGGCCCGCGGTTCATGTACCATCTCCTAGTCCGACGCCATCTGAGCTATCCGCTCCATACACGTGTGATCCAACGGCTCCTGGTCATCTTCTCCGACTAGTGTGCACCCGTGACCGTCCACACTAAAAGCCTAAGATCTCACTCGATTCTCAATGGATTTTTATGTTCTTATACTCTATGGATTCGTCTTGAAGAGACGAACATATCCATATGGTTTATGCGGCATGAAATTAACCCAATCAAAATAGAGAATGTTTAGAAGCTCGAGAAGAAGAGATAACTCATACCTTTGCTCAGAGAAGTGAAGCTTCGATCTGAGAGTTGCGTCACCTTCGATTGAGTCCAAGCAAGCTCCAGATGAAGTCTCTGGCCCTGAAGAATTGCCTAGACCTGATTTCCACCAGACCCGATTTCAACCTTTGGAGGCTAGAACAAATGGGTGGCCAGGAGAGGGGGCTTTCACGGGGGAACTCCTCTTGGTCTTGTGCAGGTGTGGGAGAGTTTAATTTGATTTTGGTGGAGGATCTGAAAGTGTCCTATTCTGGCCTGAGAATTGAGCTCCAAAATTGAGCTCAATCAGTAGGACTTAGGGCAGAAGGACAGTGGGGATCAAATGCTCTTGGCTAGGGGAAACTTTGTGAGGAGTTTGGAGGGATTTGATGAAGGTCGATTTCAGTCAACCTTTTGGCCGAGAGGGGTTGGCTGCCTTAAGTAGCCATGGCCATGGCTTCTCAGGGGGAGTTAGGGGCTGGGATCAGCTGCTCTGGTGAGGAGAAGAACAGCCACAATGGCCATTTGGAGTGGGGCAGCTCAGCCATGGGGAATTGCAATTTTTGGTTGATTTGGACCTCTCGGCCTGGTGTTTTCCGGCGACTGTGGTGGCCGGCTGGCCGGGGTCAGGTGACTGTTGTGATCTGGAGGATCAGTGCTTGAGGTTTGTGAGTTCAATTATCAAATGTCATGTGTAAAGAGGATGAATTGAAATGGAAAGAGGAAGAGGTGATTTTGGCTTGGTTTGGGTCAACCCATGTATTTGGGCTTGGTTCACCTCCCCATGGCCTGATTTTGGGCTGAGGAGGTCAGGTGGGTAAGGCTCACATGTGTGGTGAAGTCCACATCCAAACATATTTGGATTAATTTTGGGTTAAGAGTAATCATAGTTAAGGCTAATTACTTTATGGGAACCTAGAAATAGCTTCCTCCATTTGCCCAATGTGGTATGGTCACATGTCAAACCTTTCATGGCTTCACATGGGGCTTAAGGATTTCTCCATGGCTCTTATATGGCTTGGGAAAAGTTGGCTTGGTTTCATGGAAATAGGTTTTAGGAATTTTGGTATTTTGGTGTGAAATTTGGATAGTTTGTCATATAGCTTAATTTAGAAAAGTTTGATTGTTGATTTAGAATTTAGGGATGATTTTAATTAGTTAAATGATGAATTGAGTATCATATGGGCTTTAGAATGAAGTTTGGGCTTTTAAAATTTGGTAAAGGTGGGCTTTTAAAATGGTTTTAGGGGAATGGGTTTTTTTTATGTTTCAAAATGGGCTTTTAAATCAAAAAAAAAATTATAAAGGGCCATGCAAAATAAATGTTGGTTTTAGTTTAAGGATATGTCATGAGTGATTTAAAATAAATTTGGAGTGATTTGGGATTGAATTGGATTGGATTTGGGTTAAGTTTGGGTTATGGGTCAAAATTGGGCTTTAAGCTTAAAAATGAAATTGAATTCAAATGTCAATCGAATTGGGCTTGGATTTGGTCTATATTGATATTGGGGATATTAAATTGAAGTTTAGAATTGAATTGGACCAAAATTGAGGTCAATTGGGGTGATTTGGTTTGACATTGGGTTCATTTGGGTTTAAAATGGGCTAAATTGGGGGTTTTAGTAAAATTGGGGTAAATTGGCACAATTGGCTCATGGTGTAGTTGAACAAAATGAAATTGGTAATATTTGGGATTTTCTGGAATTTTTTTGGGAATTTTTTGATTTTTGGGTCAAGAGGGGCATTTTGGTAATTTGGAGGGTATTGGGGGTATTTTTGGAAATTTTGGTATTTTTGGCTGTAAATGATCAATTTGATTGGTGGGGAAATGTTCAAGGTTAATTTTGGAAAAGTTTTGGGTGATTTGGAAATTTTTGTGGTTTTGGGTAGTTTCAAGGGTTTTTAGTAGGTTTGGTGGGTTCGGGGCCCCTGAGTCAAAAATTAAAATTTTGGAAAAATGAAAATTGAGCGAGTGTGAGTGAAATGGAATCATTTTGGTTGAGCCATGAAGCCATATTAAGCCCATATGAGCCATGAGAGGACTCATTTGAGGCATTCACTATGTTGTTCCTAACCCTCTTAGCCAAGGGCTTAGGGGTTAAGGTCCATCCATAGGAATTATCTACATGAGTCAGGAAGTCAAGCTAGGCATGAATAGTTTTAGTGTAATGTTTGCAGGTGAACCCTCACCAGACCAGGCCACCCAGGGTGATCCTAAGGCCAAAGGTCCTATAGGGAACTCATCCTTTAAACATCCACATTTGATTTTAACCCTCTAGGTGATTATGGGTTTACAATCAAGCTTGTGGGGTTTGCAGGGAGTTAAGAAGTGGTTGAGTTTCTAAAGGGTTAGGTTCCATCTCTATTCCTCTAAGATAGTCAAAGGAAAAGCCTAAGGCTAGATCCTAAGTACTAAAGAGGGAAGAGAATACCTAATCAAAAATGAGGTCAACAGACGCTAAACCAAGATTTATTCGATGGATACTTTTAATGCAAGAATTCGATTTTGAGATTGTTAGTAGAAAAGGGGTTGATAATCAAATAGCTGATCATTTAACTAGACTTAAACAACCTAATTTGGTTGAATTTGAAAACGAAATAATAGAAACTTTCCTTGATGAGTTGTTGTATAATATTACAGAAGGAAATATACCGTGGTATGCTGACATTGTAAACTACATCGTTATTAATATTTTACCACCTGAATTAACAATTCAACAGCAGAAGAAATTTAAACATGATTCTAAATTTTATTTTTGGGACGATCCTTATCTGTATAAGCAATTTAAAGATTTTATTATTAGGAGATGTGTGCCTTATGAAGAAACTGAAAGAATTATTTGAGAATGTCATGATTCTGAATTTGGAAGACTTTTCGGAATTGATAGAATAACACATAAGATTTTATAATCTGGATTTTATTGGCCTACTATTTTCAGAGATGTTTTTAGATTTATCAAAACCTGTGATCCATGTTAGAGAATAGGCAATATATCTAGAAGAAATGAAATGCCTCTAAATTTTACTTTGGAAGTTGAAATTTGTTATGCTTAGGGATTAGATTTTATGGGACCATTTATACTTTCATTTGGGAATTTATACATATTAATTATTATTGAATATGTATCCAAATGGATTGAGGCAATAGTTTTACCTAAGTGTGATGCTAGAAGTGTTTCAGGGTTTTTAATGAAAAATATTTTCATAAGATATGGAATGCCTAGATTAATCATCACTGATAGAGGATCCCATTTTATGAATAATATGATTCAGAGATTGGTAAAAAATATAATATTAAGTATAGAATCTCTAGAGTTTATCATCCCCAAACTAATGGATTGGCTGAGGTATCTAATTGTGAAATTAAACGATTTTTAGAAGAAGTCATTAATTCTGAGAAATTAGATTGGACTTCTAGATTAGACACTACTTTATGAGCATACAGAACTGCTTATAAAATTCCTATAAGATTGTCCCCTTACAGATTAATCTTTGGAAAGACTTGTCACTTGCCAGTTGAATTAGAATATAAAGCATTTGGGCAATAAACAAATTGAACTTCAATTTGAATGATGCCGGTGAGAAAAGATTGTTGTAATTGAATGAGTTGGAAGAAATCAAAAATGAATCATATGATAATGATAGAATATACAAGAAAGAAGAAAAATATGGCATGATCGGAAGATTATTAAAAAGGAATTTAAATCAGGATAAAAAGTATTACTATACAATACAAGATTGAAATTATTTCCTGGGAAACGGAAATCAAGATGGACAGGACCTTTCACAGTCATAAAAATCTATCAATTTGGAGCTGTGATTATCGAATATCTTAAATTTGGATGAATATTCAAAGTTAATGGACAAAGATTAAAACCATATTTTGAAGGAGATAGACCTAATTTTAAAGAAGTTTTAATGTTGGATCAACCTGAATAACTTGAAGTTACGTCGGGCTGACGATGTTAAACCAAGCGTTTTGTGGGAGGCAATCCATAGTTATTGAGTGTTTGCTTGTTTGATGTGTTATTTATGTTTGTTTGTTACTTAATTAAGTCGTTCCCCTCCTTAAATATCATTAACAATATTAATGAAATGAATTAAATCAAATTTTGGAAAGAATTTGAACAAAATGAAGTTTGGCAAAAATTGAACTAGTGCCCGACAGCGCTGCTATCAGCGTCGGACTGCGCTGTTGTTTAGTAAACAATATTTTGTCTTTAAAAACGTGTTTTGGTGGCATTTCTTCCAGTTGAACTCCCAAAAACTGCCCCTAGACGCAAAAACTTCCAGAGGAACGAAAATGAAGATCCCAAATCTCATCTAAATGGATTCCGACTCGGTCAGTTTTCAACTGTAGAAAGTTTGTCAGTTTCGAAGCTCAACGTCTATTCAATAAGAATATCTCAAAGAAGAGGCTAATTAAGGAGCAAGGCTTCGTGAATTGAGGTATGAATTCTCCTACTACTCGAATTGAAGAAATCATTATTCAAAGACGTTGGAAAGTGTTATGTTATACTACTGCTGCCGTAGTCGTCTCTGTTGTGAAAGAGTTTTATACAAATCTTCATGGAATCAACCAAGGGTCAGTCTACGTGCGAGGTAGGTTTGTCATATTTACTCCTGCAAAGATTAATGATTTATATATGATCTAGAATGTGCCGATCTGCCACTATTCAAACTTTGCCCCAACGAAGGACAACATGAATGATATATACAAATATTTCACAGATGAAAATGATGATTGAGAGATAAGAGATAACATGTATGTAAGTTTTTTGACCATACTGCTAAATCCTACGTCGAATCACTTACATTAAATTATATGTACAAAATTGCTCCCAACTATGAAAATCAGTAAAGTAACCAAGGAATGTGCTATATTGAACTACTGTATTTAAATGGGGATGCCTATTGATGTTGGTTCTATATTTGTTAAATTTTTTTGGGCTTGATCGTTCATGGATCAAAGTATGGGCTTGGACATCATTCCACCATATTTCTCTTCTGCAGTCAGTCACATGTGCCATACGAGAATTGGGAAAGAGTACTTCTACCTTGGAAGCCTATTGACCTAACGGACGAACATAGTAACCAGGCAGTTGGTGATGTGAATGACAAGAGTATCATTAAAGATCAACCATCTCGGAGTTCAACACTTATTCCTCCTTACTTTCCTAAAAGTTCACAGATCATTTTGAAGAAAATTAAGAAATTGGAGAAGGAAATGCAACACCTGATGAATGCAATCAACAATCTATCTGACTTCTTTGATCATCTGGATTGGAGAATGAAGAAACACTTTGATCATTCTGGGTACCTTGAAGGAAGTTTGATACGTTTGATGAAGAGAAAATGTTGGATTGAAAAGGATTCTGCTGAAGAATTCCCGTTTCGTCCATTCTACAATATGTTCTTTCACGTTCAATCAGTTGGAGATTTAAGAGTTGCTGATAGTTTTGAGGAAGAATGAAGACTTAATTATTGTGTTTCTGTGTTTACATATTTGAACTGATTACTTTGATTTGCTTTGCTTGGATGTTATATTTGGACTTTCTTTCTTGTTTAGTTTTCAGCGTTATTGTGTTGTGGTTGTGAGCGACTCTGAATTTTAGTATTTTATAGCTTGACGATGTTTAGAGTTTAGTGTTATTTATGTGTGTTTGTAATTTTGATTTTATATATCAAAGTGATGTTTTGTATTGTTTGTGTTAAAAAATATTATTTTTCATGGCTTTAGTACGTTATTCAATGATTAAATGGAGTAATTAGACGTCAGTGCGAGCTTGAAAAAGATTAAAATTGTAAAAGAAAGTTGGAAGCCCAATTTTTTAACTGGCACCGAACGACATTGTCACCAGCGTCAGACCGTCCTAAAAGATAGAGAGTTTGGCCTATTGAAACAAAATTTGGCACTGTCATCAGCGTTGGACCGCGCCCAACCAGAAAAAGCTTTAAACCCTCACATTTCACGATTTAACCCTGGGACCCACCATTTTTGCCCAAACCATCGTCTTCTACCTCTAGCCAAGGCCGATTTTTGCACCTAGGGCTCACTTGCATTTGGATTTGAAGTGATTTCATGGCCGAAAAAGTTTGGATTTCATCTTCTCTTGGTAAGAGCTTCACTTTAAACTAAATTTTTTTAATTTTGACCGTGGAATTCTCCTACATTAGAAAGATTTAAATTTTGAGGTTTTTAGAGAAAATTTAGAGATTTTCATGGTGTTGGAGTTCTTATCTATTTAAATTTACTTTGGAGTCCATTACATTGCAATTTTGAAATTGAGTTGGATAAATTTAATATTTTTAGAAAAATGGCTCCAAGAATGGCTAAGGGGATGAGAAAATTTGATTATGATGAGAGTAAATTTGTGAATTTTAAGGCTTATTCCCACTTTAGTACATTTCTTAGCAATAAGAAGTGAATTCAAGAAAAAACTTTTGAAAATTTATGAGGTGTGATCGAAAATTTAATTGCAAATCGTCAATGAGAAATTTTATGTTATTTTATTGCTTAAGCGATGCTGGTGATTGTAAGAGACTTTTATACAAATTTATAATAATTTAAAAGAGAATATATCCTTGTTAGAGGAAAAATGGTTGAGTATACCCCCACACGCTTCAATGCATTTTACCAGTTGAGAGAACCTTTCATGTGTGAATATGAAAATTTTCCTGTTACTAATGAAGCATTAGATACGCTTATGAACTATTTAAATGATGATAAAGGGGAATGGAAGATTAAACAGAAACAAAATGTTAACTTCCCCTTTTCCAAATTGAATCATGTATCAAAAGCTTGACATTATTTCATTTCTGCAAGACTTTTGCTTATCAGTCATCACAGCGAGTTACTGTAGAAAGAGCTATTCTGAATTACTGTATTCAGAACGTGAAGAATTTTATATTGTGTCGGCGAATTTTTAATTTAATTTAAATAAATAATTTGAAAAGTAATATTTGATTTTTAAAAATAATTTTAAATTTGAAGATTTTAAGATATGAAATCAAACCGATCTCACATCCCAAATAGTTTATATAAACGAGCACCGTACCACAAACCGTATATCTATCCTAAGGATAGACACACTGCTTGATGGTGGGGCTCGATTAAATAAACTAGAAGATTTGTGACATCCGTTTGGTCCGCGAAGCAATTTTATAAGCCGACAAATTCCCCTGCCTAATATGAAAGCATTAAACGGGATTTATATTACACAGGTTCTTTAAAATTCCCTATAAGGGCAAGCCCACTATAGTTAATTACATCTTAAGTGACGGGAATCACCTAAGAAAACTCTCGATAATAATCAATAATCTCGCTCTCAGGAATTTCAAAGTTTAAGTTTTCAAAGGAATGAATTTTGGAATTTCAATAGGGAATGGATCGAGTTTGGAACATTTTGTTTTGGGAATTCAAAGGAAGAAAAGTAGGAGAAATTATAGATTCGAAGCGAACTTCGATAATTTCCCAACTATCCTATTGTTTGGCTTGGATTTAGGAAAGTCCTAATATTTATTTAATGTTTTGATCTTGCCAATTTTAGTTAATTAGGACTTATATTTATATGATAGAATCATACAAATAACCTTGAAGATGTGAGGGTTTATGTCGTATCGGACGACTATCTCAGAATCTGATTCGGTTAGGGCTTAATTTGCGATGCAAATGCACTAACGAAGGTTGAGGATTTATGTTGCACTAGGCAAACTACCTCGAAATCCTATGATTTTGTTGTTTAATTCTAGGAAAGTTTTGCTGATGTAGATTCATGTTTTGCTGACGACGATGGCCGTGCTGCCCACCATGCTCCAAGCTCCTTGTTGTTGCAGAGGTTTAGTTTTAGAAGTCATAAATCAGGGGATGAGAAAAGTTTTTTGGTTTAGAGAAAGTCTTAAAATCCAGGTGTTTTTGTGTTTTAATTAAAAACAAATCTTAAAGTTGACTATAACGACACCAGTTAATATCCCACGGTTCCATCCTTCCGGCATCGTTATTTTTATCGGATTCACTTAGTACAGATGAATTTGCTAAACTCAACTAAATGAGTTCCACACTTTCATTTAGACCGTGGGAAATCCCGTTAGCAACACGTAGGTTACATCATCCGAGGTATTCCCGATCATCCAACAAGACGTTTTAATTTAGTTGTAATTGTAGTTTTGTGTTATGTTTGTGATTAAATTTTGAGTTGTTTTATATTTTGAAATGTTGTGGCGGTGAATTTTATCTTGCAATGACTTTTAGTTTAGTTTTGGTTCCAGTTTTAGAGGCTACCCTAGAGGTGTGGGTTTTCATGCAACAGTTGTTTATCATGCAAGAAAAAGTAAGTGTGATGCAATTAAAGAAATTGCAATAATGTAAATTGCAATAAAATAAAAGCGTACTCGGAGGGTCTTCCCGTCATCCCAAGCTGCACTTAAAACACAATTAGAATATTTAAGCAAGTTCCTAGGTAAAGCTAAGGGAAGGGTTATGGTTTTCTACCAAATTCCTAATCCTATAGCTAGTCATTTTCTATGACGTCTAGGTTTTTGTGTTTTGGTTTGAGGACGATTTTCTTCATCAAAGAATAATTAAGTTCAATTGTTATTATGAACATCCTATCATATCGAGGAAGTGCTTAAGGCAAATCTTAAACATCTTTTCAATATTTCTAGGATTATTTTAAGTCCAAATGAATTTAATTATACAAATGAATTAATCGTCCGGAAATTCAATTTTTGTTGTTGTCTTGCTCAGTGAACTAGGACATTTGAATATCCTATAAGTGAAGTAGTATTTCATTTAATGTTCTGTTTAGGAGTTATGATAACCAAAGTTTTCGAGGGCAAATTGGTGTTCAAATGGTTTATGATTTAGTTTAACTTCAGTTAGAGGGCTTAAATTTGGAATAGTGTTCAAGTTGCTTTATATTTAATTTCTTTATGTCTTAAGTGATGTTATTTAATTCAATTTAATTTTAATTTAATTTAATTTAATTTAATTAATTTATTTATTTATTTTAATTTAATTTAATTTAATTTAATTTATTTAATTTAATTTAATTTAATTCAATTTAGTTTGATTTGATATAAATTAATTTAATTTAATTTAACTTGATCTAATTTAATTTAATTTAATTTCCTTCAATTTAATTTAATTTGATTTAATATTAATTTAATTTAATTTAATTTAATATGTTTTAATTTAATTCTAATTTAATTTAATTTAACATTTTTTAATTTAGTTTAGTTTAATTTAATTTAATTTAATTTATTTATTTAAATTAATTTAATTTATTAATTTAATTTAATTTAATTTAATTTAATTTAATTTAATTTTTAATTTAATTTTAATTTAATTTAATTTTTAATTTTATTTTATTTTTAATTTTAATTTAATTGAAAATTTAAAAAAGAGTTTAATAATTTAACTTTTTAATTTAATTTAATTGATTAAGTCCTTTAACATTTTAAAACTTAAATTTGAATTATCATTTTTAACTACGAATTAAATATTATTGAGATGATTAATTTAGGGATTTTTAGATTAAAGAATAAATCTCTTCCTAATAGTATCCCTATTTTAATAATTCCAATTTTATTATTCTTCCAAATTTAATCAATTATTTAATTAAGGTTTTTTTCAATTATTTTAAATTGTTTAATAGGTTTCTACCTTTTAATTATTTAAATTTCAATCATCCAAATCAGATTAAGATCAAATATTTTACTTGTTAATTTTATTAAACCTAAAGTTTTAATTAAGGGTTAAAATTTTAATTACCATTTTGCCCTTCAAGCTTAATAATTTCATAACTCACTAAATTGAGCTTAAATGAACTTGAAATTTTTATGTGACTTCACTCATATGTCAATAAAGACATGAGAGGAGAAAATGTGATTTTTCTGTATTTAATTTATTTATATAATTATTTTTAGTGGAAAATAGGGATTTCCAAGGAAAATTTAATAATATGACCAAGGGAAAGTTTCTGTCCTTAAGAAAATTATGGGACATTTCTAATGACCAGAGGACCACTTGGACCAATTTTGGTGATTTTTGAATTATATTATTTTTATTATAATTATTTAAATTTTGGAGTGTTAATTAATTTAAAAATAAAATAAAGGTTGAAAAATGAATTTTATATTTTTCAAAAATCTCTCTGATATCAAGGAAATCAGAGAATCAATTTTTACAATTTTCTGATTTTTCTTTGATTTATTAGAATTATTTTAGTGAAAATGCCAAAAAATGTATTTTTTTATATTTTTAAATTACCTTAGGGCTTTAAAATTTAATATCTCATTAAATAGACCTAAGAAAAATATGGGGTTTATTCCTAAGTGATTAAAATTCAAAATGTGACATTTTGGTGAATTTTATTATTTTTATGATTTTTATTATTTTTTAATTATTAAAATATTAAAATAATACAAAAAATCAACTTTTTTAGAAAATTGAAATTTTAATTTTCTTAAATTCCCCTGATATCAGAGAGGCTTCAAAACCAATTTGGTGAGTTTTTGAAAGGTATTTTGAAAGTTATGAATTTTTAAAATTTAAATTAATTAAATGGCTTAATCAACCCATTTAGTAGGGCTAACCAAGTCCAATTGACTTCAAATTTTTATGGTGGGTTCCTCTGATCCTAAAGGTCAGTGGAGAATTGATTTCAAGTCAATTTGATGTATGGTTAGCTCTAATTAATTAGGGATCTATTTTGGGTGTTTAAGCCAATTAGGGTTATTTCAAATGAATTAACTCAAAAACTATTTTTCCTAGAGGTCCTCCGATCATAAGAGACATCACCAAATTTTCCTAGCATTTATTTCACAGCATGCTAATTATTGGAATTAAAATACTCAAAACAACAACATGAGTTTGAAAAATCAATAACTCTTCATAGGGATGGCCTCGACTTTGGAAAATTCGAGGAATGTTCCCGAATTCGGAGGCTTCAAAAGCCCTATGGTCTCATGTCATGGTGAATTTCCTATATGCATGGAGAATTAAAACAATGCAGACGAGTAAATAAATTATTAAAAATAAAATACTTGATGAAATTAAATGATTTCTTTTCCACATTAGTCTCCTCTCGTTTGCGAGCAAGAGGGTATTTTTATTTTATTTTTCGATTTTCCTACACAAAGTTATGGATTTTCCAAGTTCTGGCAATTAAATAAATAGGAAAAATAACCTAATTTCATACTTATCCACGCGGCGCCCTGTCATCCTCGGCATCTCCGAACGGCCACGCGGCGCGCCCCCATTCGACACCTCCTTCCGACTCAGCGCCACGAGGCTCGCGGTTCACGTATCATCTCCTGGTCCGACGCCATCTGAGCCGTCCGTCCGCGCGTGTATTGAATGAACGGCATCCGTTCATCGTCCCCAAGCCTTCTAGCCCGAGAACCGTCCATCTTTTAGGCCTAAGATGTCACTCGATACTTGACCAAATTTAACGTTCTTATGCTCTATGGATTCGTCTCGAGAAGACGAAGACATCCATACGGTTTATGTGGCATGAAATTGACTCAATGAAAATGGAGAATGCTCAGAAGCTCGGGAAGAAGAGTGAGGCCATACCTTTGCTCAGAGAAGTGTGGCTTCGATCTGAGGGTTGTTTCACCTTCGATTGGATCCCAACAAGCTCCAGATGAAGTCTCCTGGTCTGGTGAATCGCCTAGGTATGATTTCGACCACAGCCGATCACAAAGCTTGGAGGCTGGAGCAACTGAGTGGCCTGGAGAGGGGGCTTTTGCTGGTAGACTTCTTCCCTTGGCCTGGTGAAGGTGTAGGACCAATCAATTTGAAGATTGATCCACTGTGAAGAAGTGTCCTGGTTTTTGGGCTAAAGTTTGAGCTCAAAATTGAGCTCAGCTGGAGAGAATTGGGGCTGGAATTCAGTGGGGATCAAATGCTCTATGTATGGGGAATAGTACGGAACAATTTTGGCAGAGTTTCCTTAAGGTTTGGTTCGGCACCTCTCATGGCCGAGAGGGGTGGTGTTTAAATAGGAGAGGGTGGAGGGCCTCCCGGGGATAGTTAGGGCTTGGGATCGAGCTGCTCTTGGCATGAGAAGAACGAGCTACAATGGCCAGCTGGGGATGGGGCGGCTCGGCGAGTGAGAATTCTAAGTTTGGGCTCACATGTGAGCTCTCGGCCATGGAGTTTTCCGGCGACCCGGGTGGCTGGCCGGCGAGGCATGGGTCACCCTCGGGTCCAGGGTGGGTCGGGGTGGGGTTTAGTGCGATCGATCGGGCCTTGCCATGTGTAGAGGGGTTGGCTTGGAATGGAATGGGGAAGAGGCCATTTTGGCTTGGTTTGGGTCAACCCATCATTTTGGGCTTGGTTCACCCTTCAAGGTGGCTTTGGGTGTTGTGGGGAGTCAAAAGGATCGAGTTTGGTTTGGCATGGAGAAGTCCTTATCCAAATATATTTGGATTAAATTTGGAGTTAAGGTGAAACGTGCTTAAGGTTAATGACTTTTAGGAGGTGCTTAAAGGACCTCCTCCTTTTTCCATTTAAGGAGAGTTGACAACTTAGAGATCCTCATGGCTTGCCAATGGCTTGCATGCGGCTTCATGGCTCCATGTGGCTTGGGAAAAGATTGGGTCGATTTCATAAAAAGGGATTTTGTGGATTTTGGCATTTTAATGGAAATTGTTATGGGGCTTGATTTGAAATTGTTTAATTGATGGGATTAGAACTTAGGGGATGGCTTTGATTAAGTGGATGGCAAATGGAAATGTCATGTGGGCTTTGGATGAATTTGGGCTTTTGAATTTGAAGGAAGTGGGCTTTTAGGAAGGTTTAAGGGAAGTGGGCTAACTTGGGCCAATGTTGGGCTAGGGTTGAAATTGATGTAAAATTAATATTGGGAAATGTTTATGGGAGTGTTTCAAAGAGGTTTTGACTTTGGTTGGGCTTTGATTTTGGGGTTTAGGCTCATTTGGGTTAGGTTTGGGTTTAGGTCAAAATTGGGCTTATTGGTTTTGGGTTGAATTTAAGTGGGGTTTGGGTCTAAATGTTGGGAAAATCATGTTAGTGTTTTGTTTGTAGGGATGTTAAGGAAGGTTTAGAAAAGATTTGGGGTTAATTGGAGTTGAATTGGTTGAGTTTGGGTTAGGTTTAGGTCATGGGTCCAAATTGGGCCTTAAGGCCAAAAGTGGAATTGGATCCAAATGTCAATCAAATTGAACTTAGATTTGGTCTAGATTGGTGTTGGGAATGTTGAATTTAATTTTAGAATTGAATTGGACCAGAATTTGGATCAATTGGGTAAGTTTGGTTTGACATTGGGTTCACTTAGAGTTAAAATGGGTCAAATTGGGGGTTTTGACAAAGGTGGGGTAAATTGACAAAATTGGTCCATGGTGTAGTTGGACAAAATGAAATTGGGAATATTTGGGATTTTCTGGAATTTTCTGGGAATTTTCTGAATTTTTAGATTTTTGGGTCAAGAGGGGTATTTTGGGTATTTGGAGGGTATTGAGAGGTATTTTTGGAATTATTGGTATTTTTGGGTATGGATGGTCAATTTGAGTTATGAGAAATGTTTAGGAATTGGTTTTGAGAAATTTTGGGTGATTTGGAAATTTTTGGAGGATTTCAAGGGTTTGGGGTAGGCTAGGCGGGTGTAGGGTCCCGGGGGTCAAAAATTAAAAATTTGGGAAATTAAAGATTGGGTGAATGTAAGTGGAATAAAATCATTTTGGTTGAGCCATGAAGCCATATCAAGTCCACATGAGCCATGAAGGAACTCATTTGAGGCATTCACTATGTTGTTCCCAACCCTGCTTAGTCGAGGGCTTAGGGGTTAAGGACCATCCATGTGAATCACCTACATGAGTCAGGAGGTCAAGTTAGGTATAGGTGTGTGAAAGTGTAGTGTATATGTGTAGTGTGTGTGTAAGTCAGCCCCTTCACCAGACCAGGCCACCCAGGATAGTCCTAAGGCCGAAGAGTCCTATAGGAACTCATCCTTTAAACTTCCACATTTGATTTCAACCCTCCAGGTGATTAGGGGTCTACGAGTCAAGTTTGTGGAGTTTGCAGGGAGTTAAGAAGTGGTTTGAATTTCTAAAAGGTGGGTCCCAATTCTAGTCCTCTAAGATAGTCAAAGGAAAAGCCTAAGGCTAGATCCTAAGTACTAAAAAAGAAGAAGAGAAGACCTCATCAAAAATGAGGTCAACATATTGGAGTTATCATTCATAAAAGTATTTTGAAAAATTCAAAAGGAGAGACTACAGGTGGACTAGGACACCCCAACCTGATTCATGCCTTATGTATTCAGTCAGGTTTAGCAACTGAAGATAATGATGAGGTAGTCCATCCCATGAAGCCCATAAGTAAACTAAATCTGATAACTTATGAAGCCCATGTAGGATGGAAATGGAGTAAAAAAGCTGATGTACCTTCTTCTAGTCAGAAGATACCATCTACATCTAGGGAACCTACTCTGCATGATGTTATGGATCAATTAAAAAATTTAAATACCAGAATAGAGGGACTAGTATCAAGGAATAAGATAAATGATGATTATCAAGTGTGGTGGCGAGAATATGATATAGCTTATCATGACACATAGATGAGATTCCTCAGTGGAGACACTATTATTGTATTCCCTACATACACTGAGTACACTCCATACCAGCCTGAAGAACCTAATGATGGTGGAGCTCCTGCAGATGATGATTGGTAGTTTAGTATTTTTATTTTCATTGCATTTTGTATTTGTTGATGTATTTGTGATGTATCTGAGACTCTGATTTGTATTTGTGATGTAATTTCTATTTGGATGTGTTTGTTATGAGCTTTATGTTGAATTGTGATGGATGTGATGTAATTGTATTTAGTCTATTAGTTTAATCTGTGATTTTAACCGCTGGATGTTAATGTTGCGTGTTTAGTTGATGTTTTATATTTTAAGGTTTTAAACTTCTTCCCTTGCAAATTTCTAACCTATATGTATGTGTAGAATTGCTCTTAGTTATTTCAGGCCTAATGTTCTAATTTATGAAAAAGACCCACTTAAACTCAAAGGTATGATCCCAACATATTGAGGTATGAGTTATATATGTTTATATCTTTTCTTTCTTCCCATGTTAATTGTATTGATATTCAAAAATTTAAGTTTGGGGGAGGGAAAGAATTAAATGTTAATTGTTCTCATATAAAAGTATTTTCAAAATTCTTAACATGATTTCCTCTGATACAACTCAATTTCAAATAACTGTATATTGATTTTATTTAAGTACTTTAGTAGACTTGAATGAAAGAATTTGGTAATGAAAAGTAATTTTGTAGGATAAGATATTTGGTATAAGAGAATAGGACTATAATCAACTATTCAAAGTAAGAAAAATTGTATGTTTGAATTATAAAGAATCCTAAAATATTATGTGAAAGTAAAGGATTGAGACTCTATAATGAATCCACATTAAGCTAAAGAAATGTCTATAAGGTAAATGATTGTGGTAAGTTTCAAATTTAGGATGAGAAGGGTGAAGTTCAAAATTATTAAATGTTATCCATATATAGTAATCATCACTTGAAAAAGTAAAAAGAAGAAAGAAAAAAAGAAAAGATGAGAAAAGAGAAAAAAGAAAAGAAAAAGAAAAAGTGAGGAGAAGCTTGAGGAGATGCCTAATAAAAAATTGGCTTCGCTTAGATCTACCTAAAGGGAAAAACTTAATTACTTTCCTGAACTTATATGTATGGATTAACATCTTTACTAGTAGTGTTCTCATAAACTTCATTAAACATAATCCTTTTAAGTGCCTTAATAGGACAATCTACAGTCATTTTTGAAATGAATAGAAGGCTAAAACTCTTAGATATGATTACCAGATAGCCTTACACCTGCATAATTTACTCGAATTATTCAAAAATCTTTCTGAAAATTTTACTATTGTACTTATCTAAGTCAAAATTATGGTATTCTAGTAAGAAAGTTCATTACAGTGGATCATTATTTTATGTATTAACTAAATTACTTAAGAACAAGTAATAGTTAAGTTTGGGGGATCTTGATCCACTGAAAATTTGATAGCTTTTTAATATCTATTTCAAATCTATTTTTGATGAAATTGCACTTTAAAGAAATGTATTTTTCATGATTTCATGCAGATACAATGATTTTAGGCCTTTGGAGCAAAAGGAAGTAAAAATGAGCAAATTTGGAGAAAAATGGAGCAAAATGCATTTTTATTGAACTAGCTCTAAACAGTGCTGTCACCAGTGCCGGACCGCGCCAATTTACATAGACTTTTGGACCAGATGGCTGAAAATAGCGCCAGACAGTGCCCTATCCTGCGCTAGACCGTGCACTATTCCGATTATAAACTAGATTCAATGTATTTGGCCAGATTTTGGAGGGATGCTTGAAGAAACTCTTGGGAAATCAGCTATGGCCGAATTTAACCTATTTTGGAGCCAAGTTTAGAAAGGGGGGAGAGAGTCTTGAGTGTAAGGGAGTGAAGAGTGAGTGTGTCTTTTCATTTTATTTAGAAATTCTAGGGTTAGTATGTTCTCTTCTAAGGAGTGTAGGAAGAGAGGAAAAGTGAGAGATTTCTTCTTCCTTACTTATCTAAAGAGAGAAATGTGTGTTGTTGTGAAGAAAGACGAGGAGTTAAAGGAATTCCTTGAGATTTGCGTAGGGAAGAGTTTGAGATAAATTGTCTTTTCTTTACTCTATTTGTATGACATTGCTTTTATATAAAAAATCCATGTTTTCTCATCCTTTCCTCATGAGTCTTGAGTAGATTTCTTTGTCTTCCTCTTTTTCATGTGATATGTTGATGTTGTGATATGGAAATGATGTGTCGATTTATTATAGAGAATTTATGATGACCTTTTCACTTCGTACTTCATTTAATTTTTGATCTGGCTAATTAAATTGTTAAAACTTGTTGGAAAACATATGTTCCGAAAGGATCATGAGTTTCACAATAAAAGTGAAGGTCACATACAATATCGATGAATGAGTGACGTAGTTCATGGGGGTTAAATGCAAATAAATAGGGAAATATATTTTAATGGGCGTAGAATTAGAGATATTAGAGTGACAGGCTGAAATCCACAATTTGGTCCTAGGGTTTGGAAACCAAAGTGAGAGTTAGCCTTCAGGGGAAGAGAAGTGGGAGCTTTGGAGTGAGAGCCAGTATCCTCCCAGCCTAACCACGGATTTGGGGACTGAACTTAAGATTAGCCAATGTTCTTTATGCGCTTGGAAAAGGGTAAAGAATCGGAACGCTCCTATTTGGGACAACACATTTGCATCACTGATCTATGTTACTAAATTATCACATTATTATTGGAGAAGAGGAAGATTCTTTCTTACAACTGAACTTTTGTTATAAATTTAGTCTTGAGTTAGTTAATCTTGCTAGAAAGTTAGAACGTACTTTGGTAGAATTAGTAACTGCATCTGTTTGTTTCTCTCTTCATATTAGTAAATACTTGCAATTGTGTTGTGATTCGTGAAATGCTTTCTGTGCTACATCATAAAATTAACTGTCTCCCTGTGGGATCGATAACCAGGACTCCACTAGAGCCTTATATTACTTGAGCGATACGTATACTTGCATTTAATTGTGTGACTCAATTGAACACTAAATTAATATATATATAAATCTGAGTTCATTAATTTTGGCAATTTAAAAAAGTCTCACCAGCCGACCTCCACAAATCTTTTATCATGCTATCAGCACCATCCAAGCAAATCATATGTTCAATAACTTTGGGGTAGAGGTATTGATGTAAAGAGAGGCGCTAAATCTCAATCAGTGCCCTGTGATCTCGAACATTCCTTGTAAGATCTTCAATTTCTTTACCTTGCACTTTGTCAGAGAAGTACAAATTCCCCAATTGCTTGCACACGAGGCAACCAAGAACTTCATCTTCCCATGCTTCACGTTGTTCTCAAGGCCCTACAGTTGGATATTAGGACCTGCGGAGAACTGAATGTAGCCATCGCTACCGATCCGATAGGAAAATAAGTGGTTGAAGAGCTTGATTGGGCATGAGATTTTCATTCAACGATAAAAAGTATATAACTCATGATGGCCGCAATCGATTTAAGAAGAATATGAGCAGGAATGATCCATAACAATTAAAAATCGACCAAAATTCTTGACAAATAGAAAGTCGAAAACCCATCTTATAGTGATCTTTGTAAAAAACTAAGTATAGATAAAAACTTCTCATATCCCATTCATGGCAGGTTGTCGGTCATAGGACAATCGTAGGTTCCAAAATGTAATAATCCTGGACCTCCTCTACGACCTTCATAAAAAGGACAAAAATGTATGTAGTAGGAATCAAACCAAATGATTCTTGCGAGAACTTTCGAACCATGGAGCCTGAGACAGCGCACCAAGAGAAAGAAAAGGAAAAGGAGAGACGTTGTGGAACCTAGAGAAAAGATAAAAAGACAAGGGCCCTCATACGCAGCACAACTACATATATATACATGAAAGGGAAGTATAGGGGAAGGCGCAAGTCCACCAACGAGACTGATACGACGAGATTACATGTTACTCGAGGCAAGTAATTATTATAAAAATAGATTATATATTTTATTTTATTTACGTACAAAGTGGGAGTGTCACGCTAAATCCTTGGTTACAACCAGAAAAGAAAAAAACTTAACTAAGCAATTGTTTGCAGCTTCTTCCAAGACAAACTCTCAGTGACAAAGCCGTTCATAGATAAACTCGCCGCCCAGCATTAAGTGGTCATTCTAACTATCCCTTGACTGAGTAAAGAGGACCTCTCTAACAAATGAAAATTCCAAATACAGATGTTCCATCTCCCCATGATCAAAAAGCATCTCTCTCGAAAAATGGCAAGCTCCTCGCGAAGTACAACGGCTTCCTTCACCATCAGATCAACTCTCTCCTGAATTTCAGTAATTCCTTTGTCACCATTCCCTCGAGGATGACCCATAATAGAAAAAAAACTCCTCCATCCCAGCAAAATGGCGGGCTATGAAGTTAGAGGACAACATGCGTCCCGCGGTTGCCTCCTCTTCATTCACAGTGCTAAAGGAAACCTGACAACCCACACTCTTGCCACCGCAGAGGGATAAGCTTTCCTCCATCCTTCCCTCCTCAGCACCTTGCTCCTTAGCACCCTGCTCAACACACTACTCCATAACAATTTGCCCCACTGGATCCTCTTCTGCAGCATCTGCTCCCTCGAAGCGATTTGCTCAACAGCAGTCGCATCATTTACAAGATCAACATTAGTATCTATCGACACATAATCAATAGTTAAGACTTCAATAATTACACCAGGAAAAGAGATACAAAATACAATTCAAGCTACAATCCCAAAATTCTCTCTCATTTAGATGTGGTGTCAGAAAGCATTCTTTCTCCTATGACAGAAACACTCACCCTCGATGAGTGCCATGTAATGCTAACAATAGAATGAATTTCAGCCTGCTCCACAGCCCTCTCCTGTAACGAGCCCGTGAGGAAACCTGAAGATCCAGCTCGCTCCTCGCGATCCTCAGTTTGTGGTTTCAGCACAACCATCTTCTTGTTTGTTTAACCTGCAGATTCTTTGATCGTTAGCTTTTGCTTCACATCCAGTTTGTCTGCCTTCACCCGTATGTCACTCATGGCCTTGAGAATGGCGTCCTTATCAGCAGATGATGCTCCTCCGTCAGACATAATAGCACATGCACAGAGGAAAAGATAGGAATTCCATGGAGTAAGATGGAAAAATAAAAGGAACAACTTTTCCAAATCTCATGGTTTATTTATAGCGACTTGGACACAAAAATCAAGGGACGTTCATTATTGAGCAATAATGACATTCAGTTACTTCTTACATGTGAAAAAGATTTAATTGTTCTTGTGTGTTCTGCAACTTCTAAGGAGCAAGAGAATTGAGGAATTAAATATATACACAAAAAATATGTCAACACAGATTTGAAAGTAGAATGAAAGGCTCAGAGGGATGACGCGATCGATCTGCATTCCTGTTAGGGATCAATAGAATATTGCTAGCAAAGAAGGCGTTTAGATGGATCGATTGATGAAATTAAGGTCAGGCGAACGACCAATGAACTTATCGCCGACCAGCAACAATCCGCCAGTTTTATTTTATTCAAATATCATTGTAATTACTAAAAAATACCTCTAAAAGCTAATGATAAGGGGACTAATTATAATTTTGTAAGACAGAGACCTACCCTATAAATATGAGACACATCATGAATAAGTGTTTGCACGTTCTTTTGATTCTCTACTAAACATTCTCTCTCTCTGTGCACAACATTCTATATCTTGAGTGTGTTCTACTAAACATTATCTATCTCTGTGCATAACATTCTATATCTTGAGTGTGTTCCCGGACACTTTTAAATTCAACATAAATGTATTATGATCTATCATATCTTTGACCTTACACCTGCTTTTGAATCATTTGATTCATATTTGATTTGGCAAAAACAATTTCAAAATTGTATTGGTGATTATAAAATAGTTATCCATACTATAATTTATAAAAATCCGAATTTCTTTTATGTACCGTCAATAGTTTTTTTTAAGGCTTTTCTAGCTTTGTTTGATGGCGATTGGTTACAAATAAAATATTTATTTTTTTGCGGTTGAAAATTTGACCGATAATAGCATTTATAATATTGTCTGACATTTTGCCCCAATTTCATTGATGTTGTGAAAAATTTTGTAATATAAGTAAATTTAACTTTTGACATTAACATCGATGAAATGCTTTGAAAAATTAAATAAAATATTTTCAATCATTTTAAATATTTCAAAATCCAAAATTTTGTTCCAGTTTTAAAATCATATCTTAAGTTTGATAAAATTCATACATTTTTTAAAAACAAATTTTAATTTAAAGAAATTCAATGAGCTCTTCGATAAAAGGAAAGTTTTAACTTAACCCGCATATTCATGTCTCAGCTTTTTATACGAGAAGAGCATTAACACGTCTTCTAAAAATATGTAGCTCAAGCTTTAACAATCATATAACAAATAAAAATCTCAAAAAGAAAGCAAGATAACAATTAATCCAAATTAATTACGCATAGATCTAAATAATGATGAAATCTATATTGTAATCAGCTCTACACGTTTAACTAAACCACTATACATTATGATTAAGGATCGCTGAAGGCTCTACCCTATAGCCAGTCATGGTCCTCGTATACTCTCCCCTGCACCTGCAGGGAGCGTTTCATGTGTCCCGCGGGGCAACTTTCGGAGTTACAAGCTCATCAGTTACATCAGTGTCAGTGGACCCATTCCCGATTCAGCTCGATTTTGAGACCGGTCGAGATTTGTAAACAGTCGCCCAGCCAAAATGCCAATCTTGGCCGTCCAAAATGATAACCCATCATAGCGCATTTAAGATTTTGTCCTTGCGATTTGATCGACTAAAAGCCATTTATTGCAAAATGTAGGCCGACTCAAGGGAGATTGTTTGGTGGCGAGAAGTCAAATAAAATAAACAAATCTTTGACTCCGCAGACAAGCAAAACAATGCTTTAATATGAAAGGATTCCACAAAAATAGAGGAAATCAAGATGATTATTTTGGCCAACTGATATTAGAGAATTTTATGGGCAATTTAATTTTTATTACTAAAAATATAAAAAAAGTAATATATAAAATTGGAACTATATTGAGAAAACAAGCCATGAGAATTACTAATTTAGCTTCTCTAAGTATCTATCTTCTACTGTGACCCTCCTTTTCATTCCCTTCGTAGGCTTTCTTCTTTATTTATAATTCATAAATAATTTTGAATTTAACACCTTAAAAGGTGTGATGAGCATAAATTTATATCGCAAACATGAATATGAATAAGTTAAGAAGAAGGAACCAAACCTCGAGAAATAATCGATAAAATGACTTGTAACTGTGAGTTTGTAGCATAACTGATTAATGAGCTCAAGGAATAGATGGTAGAGGCAATCAAAGTTGCTCATGTCATTAGGAGAGCCCACCTGCAAAGACCAGTAATGCCTCGCCACCCATGAAGGATGACAGCCCTGAATAATGAAGTGTCCCTGAAGCTGATCAAGAAAAATACTACCCTGAAAGCGCAAGTTCTGCGCCGTTCGACCATTAGGGAGACAAACATGTTGAAGTACTAAGAATCATATCAAGGGAAAATGTTTTCTCTCGGAGATCTTTGATTCTGAGTCCTCAAAGAGTTTCAATGTTTTAGAGTTGCACTGCTTTCGAGGACAATCAAATCCAACCGACCATCACCTTTAATGAGTCGACAAAATGCTCATCGAAAATCACAGAAGCACATAACTGTAGTCTCTTCACAAAACTTAAAGAGACTCAGCCCTTTGTTAGTTCAATGGTTTGTTGTCGAGAGTAATTACTCATTTTGCTAATTTCAATAGAATATTCACAAGACAACTATTCAGCATTCAAAAACCCCATAAGATTTCTCAAGCTTTACTAAAACTAAGCCAAGGGTAAGATGAAATCTTTCATGTATTGATAAGTCACTTCCAAAGAGAAATGTCGGAAGTTTGAGACCTCGAACCAATGATCATGCATAAAACACTAGCATAAAGACTCAGGGAAGACCAATTTTATTATGACCTAGGCCTATAAAAGCCCAAGATATTGTCAGAGCTATTAGAACTTGACAATGACCATATATCCATTGAAAAGTACAATGCTTCCCTTATCAGCAGAAAAGGGTCACTGGGTCAATACCCACTAAAGAGAAGTGCTCATAAAGGAGGTGGATGCGACAGAAAACTTCACATCCACCCACTTGGGCCCGATTAATAATCGCCAAATTTTCATAATTTTTATGCTTTAACTCTAACATTTTTCCCTTTTTAAAATACATGATTTTACTCTTTTGCAAGATTGGAATTGCATTTTGCAAGTTACAGAATAACTAGCAGAAAATCGGAGCGAAACAAAAATATTTGGGAAGATTAGCTTCGGCTTAGCCATGCCTGAAACTGGCATGACCACGCCACCTGAGCAGCATGGTCACGCTGATATCCGGTGTGGTCACACCCAAATGCCAAGCAGACCACGTGTTGGAGCCCTTCAACATAGCCATGTCGAACCATGGTATGACCACACCACCGAACCCAAGCACACAGTGTAATTACGCCGTAATTCTGATGTGGTCACGTCGGAGATTGTTTTTTGATTTTAAACTTTTGTAATGCAGAATTCTGACGAGTTTGGGAAGTATTTTTAATTCATGCTATTCAAGTGATGTAATTGGAGAGTTTGGGAGCTTTTAAAGGAGAGAATTCAGAGGAGGCTAGGTTAGAGAGTGTTCTTTTTCACATATTAGCTTTTATTTTTTCCTATTATTTAAAGAGAGGATTTAAGAGAAGTTTTGCTGCTACTATTGTAAGAGAGGATCATGAAGGGTTGTATGTTTGTTTTTATTTGAATAAAAATGTTTCTTGTAGATGTGATTTTCATTTATTTTCCTTCAAATTTCTCTCAAGCTCTGAGCAGCTGAATTATTTTTCGTCCCTCTGTGATTTTTGGATTAGATTTCTTAGTTTGATTTTTATCCTTGATTTCTCATATAGTTTTATGTGCTTTAAGTTAATAAAAGTTTTTGGTTAACCTTCTAGTCTTCGTTTAATCCTAACCTAGCTAGTTAGGGCATTAAAATTTATTGTGATCTATGATATCGGTAGAAGTGTAGTGGAAAGATTAGGTTAACTACAAGATCTGAAAAATAAGAATATTTTTATCTAGATCTTACAACAATTACGAAGGATCTGAAAAATATTAGGGGATTCCATAAAGGCAGGTGGAAGATATCTTTATTGAATCTCAAATCTTCTTGAAACTTAGGCGTCCGCTTAAGAAGAATTTATTATGCCTAATTGACAACAACCAAGTAAGAGGAATTTGTATGAAAATAGAGCCAACAGCCACACTTAAATCACATAGGCACGATCCTCATCATCTTGGAAAAACACCAAAGATATTTGATCTATGTTTTCTTCTATTATGCTTTTTTTAAAATATGATAGAATTAGGATTTCCTTATCTTGTTTTTTTATCTTGCCGAGCAAGGTTGAAGTAGTCATTAAATTTTTGTTTTGCTTATTCAAACATTTTCTTAACAAACTTTCTTGTGGGAATGATATGTGGTACTCCTTTAAAGCTATTTTTTACTTGGACACAGCGTGATGTGGTCACCGACTCAGCCCGCACTTACGTAGAAATTTAGCTTCCAAATAATGACAAAAAAAAACCTAATTTACATTTAGCGGCTAGTGTGAACGAATAAAATGATTTAAAAAATAGATAATAAGCTTTCACACTATGGGTACTGCGCAAGTATACGTATCGTTTCAAGTAATATAGAGCTTTCTTTAAAACTTCATTATCGATCCCACAGAGAAGTAGTAACTTTTATGATGACTTAAAAAGACTTTATTAAAATTGAAAACTCAACTTATAGGAGAAGAATTTCAAAGTATTTTGAAAAGATTAAAACTAAATGTATGCATGATTTAATTATGAGCAGAAAGTAAGTTCAAGTTTTCTAAACTAACACTATTTAAAAGAACGCTCAGATGTTATAACATGATCTTTACCCTTGCAAAGAGAATATAATCAACGTAGAATTTGAATGTTTAAAAATAAAAATGTTGTATTGTAACATTTAGGAGCATACTCACTCTTTAACCCCCTCTTAGTGCTAGTAAAGAACATTAGCTAATCTAAAGTTTGTTTCAACTTGTATAGTAGTGTTGAGTAGATTATAGCTTCACACCTCTAGATTAACTAATGTGCCCTCTTATATACCTAAAATATATAGTGTTTTATGCATATTTTTATACCTATTTTTGATGATATTGCACTTTAATGGAAGGTATTTTATGTTTCTCTTGTAGGTATGATTAAAATGAGTGATTGTGATGAAAGAAGCAAAAAAGGATCAAATTTAGAGAAAAAATGAAAGGTGTGCAAAATTAGCTTCTAGCCCCTAAGCGCCGATGGCTGACGCATAGGCGCGACAGTTAAAAGTGACGAATTAAATCAAATTTGGCACCATTTCCAATGGGTGTTTGAAGCAACTTTTCGTTTGAACTTTCTTAACTTCTTTTGGGCAGCAAATTCGAATGAAGAGATGCATCTGTTGGTAAGTACATTGAATCTAGACATGATTTGAAGAGACACCAAAGCACCTTTTAAAGAAAATTAAAATGAAAACATGAAATTAGTTAGTGAGTCTTAGTTAGTCTTCTCTAGAGTCTATGAGTCAGTTTTTTTAGTGTGTATTGAGTTAAGAGAGTTTTAGAGGGGAAAGAGTTGGTATTGAAGCCTTCTTCTCACCAATTTCTCTTTCATCCATTTATCTAGTTTTTATTTGAGTTTGGAGTTCGTTGGAGTCTACAGAGTTGGGCGACCGACTCTATGGAGTCTAGGTAGTGGAAAGCAAAGATTTAGAGGAACTCCAAGAATCTTGTGGAGAGGATTTTTAGATAAGTTTTTATCTTTTTTTTTACATTTGATTTTAAAGTAAGACTTGTTGTGCTTTCACTATGATTTCTACTTTCAAATCAAATTGTGTTTGTGTTTTCTTTATGAGTTATGAGTAATTTTCTTTATTTTTTTTTCATTTCAAATGATGAAGTAATTAAGTTATGAAAGGAAGTTGTGTAAAGTATAAATGTTTAATGTTGGAAGAAGTTGTGATGATTCCACTAACTTGCACTTCATTTATTTCTTGATTTGGCCAATTGAGATGTTAAAATTTGATGTGAGAACATGTAAGCTAATGTGATATTGTCTCAAGCAATAATTGGAGTGAATTACATGAAATTGTATGGGTGAAAATTATAGTCCATATGGTTGAGTGCAAATAAATATGGAGATATACTTTTTAATGTGTTTAGACTTGGAGAACTTCGGTGTGACAGACTAAAGACCCCAATTTGGTTTAATGTTTTAATTTTTGTTATGAGATGTTAGCCCCAAAGTGGAGGGAAAAGAGGAAACTCTAAAGTGAGAGCTAGTATCTTCCTTGCCAAACCCATCACCAAGATTTCAAAATATCAAATTAATCTATGTTCTTTATTGAATCAAGTAAAAGTAAAGAATATAACTACTCTTATTTGGCACAACACATTTAGATATTTCCACAACAAAATTTCATAATTATTATTGATTCATTGAAAGAGGAAAAAGATATTTTATTCTCATTTTCTTTCATATCATTTAATAGTCTTGTTAATTTTAGTTGCTTACTTTACTTTTTCTATAATATTAGCAAAAAGAATTTAAACTTTTAATTATAAAACATAACTTGCAAAATCATTTTGAAAAGTAAAAAGTAGTTTTTTTGCTTTCTTTAAAGTTTTAGAACATTTCCCTGTGGGTTCGTTATCTCGGGTCTTAATCAGAAAGTCATATATTACTTGATAAATGATACGTATACTTGCGTAGAATCTCATATTAAAAATAATTAAAGTTGATTTATTATTTGGTTTGGAATCAAGTTTTTGGTGCCATTGTAAAGAAAGAGATATTATCATTGTGAAGAGATTTAAAATGTAAAACGCAAGCATAAATATTCGGGGATCAAGTTTTTGGGTCTGTTGCCGGGAAAATTAATTAAAATATTTTTAAAAGAAAATTCAAGAAAAACTAAATTTTTACTTTTTCCTTACTTTTGTTAGTGTATTTTATTTTATTTCTTTTTATAATTTTGTATGAGTATTTCACATTCTGAAGGACTTGTGTCCTACGATTATGAATTAGAAAGAACTATAAGAAAAATCAGAAAAATTAAAAATATAGAAAAAGATAAAAATATTCAAGAAACGACAAATCAGAATGTTGAAATCCATCAAGAATTCAGATCTTTAAGATATTATGCTAACCCTAAAGTAGATGAACTTCATAGTAGTATTCAAAACCCTGATGTAGTGGCTAATTCATTTGAACTTAAACCTGTTATTATCCAGATGGTAACTAATATTCAGTTTGTGGAACACCAACTAAAGATCCTAATTTACATCTTGCCAATTTTCTAGAATTGTGTGCTACTTTTAAATACGGTGGTGTTTTAGATGATGCTATTAGAATTAGTCTTTTTCCTTTCTCATTGAGGGATAAGGCTAAGATATGGTTAAATTTGTTAGCACGTGGATGTATCAAAAGATGGGGTGATTTAGCGCAAAAATTCCTTACAAAATATTTTCCACCATTAAAGAGTGCGAAGCATAGAAATAATAATTCATATTTTTGTCAGTTTGAAGGAGAATCTATTTATGAAGCATGAGAATGTTTTAAAGATCTCATAAGAAAGTTTCCACATCATTCAATACCATATTGGTTAATAATTCAAAATTTTCACAATGAATTAGCTAGATCTCTTAGATCTATTATCGATGCAGCTGCTAGTGGTTCATTGATGTCTAAATAGTTTTCTGACGCTTACAGATAATTTTAAATGGCATTCTGAAAGATTAAATCCTAAAAAGGTAGCCAATATTTAGGAAAATGATGCTTTTTCAATGCTAGCAAATCAAATTGCTGCAATTTTAAGGAAGATAGACCAGTTTGGAATGAAGTTTTCTCAGTCAATTTCCATGATTGAAGAAAATTCATTAGGCCAAATGATTGATGCTCAAACATCATTAGAAACTTTGAATGCCATAAATAAGCCTAATAACCCATATTCAAATTATTATAACCCAGGTAGGAAGAATCATCCAAAATTTAACAGGAACAACAATAATCAGGGTGGTAGTAATCAATAATGGGGGAACAATCAAGTAAACCCATTGGGGCACTGGAACAACCAAGGGAATAATAATTATATACCAATATTTCTTCCAGGTTTTAACAATGCTTCATAATTTAAAGAGAATAAGTTATCTATAGAAGAAGTGGTGTTACAAATGGGAAATCAATTGCAAAGTCAATGAGCTACAATCATAAATATTGAGAATCAATTGGGACAGATTGCCAATTTATTAAGTAATAAATCCCAAGGAACACTTCCTAGTAATACAGAAGTAAATCTAAGAGACAAAAATAAAGATCAAGTAAAAGCTATTCAGTTGAGAAGTGGAAGAGAGTTGGAAGGTAGAGTTCAAAAAGAGATTGAAGTAGAGAAAGAAGAGATTGAAGAACCAAAAGAGAACGCTCCGAAAGTTTTGGTCAGACCAACTATATCATAACAAAACTTAAAATTTCAAACCAAATTGGGCTCCACAGTTCCAAATTGAGTGTAAATTTAGTCTATATTTCTCAGACCAACTCTAGCACCAAGGTACCCAGCTGTAGCGCCTAGGCACTACTCTTCTAAGAGCTCCAAACAACTGCCCTACGCCTGGGTGCCGAATCTAGCGCCTGGGCACCCAACTTGTCGGGACTCTAGTACTTAGGCGCTACTGTTCCATGACTCTATTTTACCTCTCAAGGCGCAAATCTAACTCCAAATTGCTTGCACAAAATAAAAATGAGAGAAGGGTGGCCCAAACCTACTATAGTTCCTCCGTTAGAAGAATGAAAAATGTTGTGGTAAATCAGGGCGCCAACATTGATGGGCTTCAGCAATTGAATGCAGTAGTTCAGAGTAACCCTCTTTAGAGTCACTTCGCTCAAATGGTACGAAGGAAGAAGATGAGCAGAGATAAAATAATGTCGAGTCATAGATGAGGATTTCAGAGTAGAAGAAGGAATGTTTACTTTTTTATTATTTCTCGCCTTCCAACTTCCACACCCATCAATAAGATATGCAATAATTTCCTCCAATTCTCCCTTAGAAGGATCAAAGTTAGCATAAAACAAGTCAGTCACATCAAGAAACTGAAATGATGTGTTGATCTAAACAAGATCAAAATCCACTTGCCTCTCTCAAACAAAATCCAAATCATCAGATTATTTAGGGAGATTTGCATAAACTCCTAGATAAGAGAAATAACGGTAATAACAGAAAAATAGAAAAAACATTCCCAGCTCCGGGCAACAATAAGATTGTCATAAGAACCACCAAGAGAAAGAAATGTGTGCCCCTGAATAAGCTTCTTTGAAATAAGAGTATCACTGTATCAATCTTGTACAACACGACTAACAAAATTTTTAGAATCAAAAGCACTTTTGTCTTTGTCCCTCTTGATTTTAGGAGCCATTTTTCAATCTAAAAAAATTTGAATAAAAATCTAAATAAATTCCAAAATAAATTTTTATGGACTCCATCAAGTGTTTTCTAAGTCAAAATTTTGTTCACTATGCAGTCTCAACCATTTTCTCCCAAAGTTTCCATTTTTCAGCATGATCACAATGTGGACAAAAACATATGGTGAAAATCAAAATTTCTAAAGGCAAAGTAAAGCTCTTACCCAATGATGATAATTTCCAACATTTTTAATAGAAGAAATCTTCAAAATTAGCAAGATCAAAGAAGCCCTAGGTGCAAAATCACAAAAAATAGAGGAAAAAAAAGTGTAGAGAAGAAATGCAAGAACTGATCCAGAATTTGGTTTAAGTTATTTTCTGTCGGTTCGGCTCTTAGGCGCCAGCTTGGCGCATAAAAGCCAGTGCTCAATTGTTTAATATTTGGAAATTTTTGTCATTTTCAAAAGCGCACAACAAATTTAAGAATTTTTTAACCATAATTTGTCTGATTCAACCATCATTTTGATAGCTAATTAGCTTCATCAACTTTCCAATAATTGCATGCACAATTAAAATTAAGTCAATCCAATCATTCAAGCACATTAAAAATAGTATTAACAACACAAACTTGAAACTTTTTCTTATAAGAATTTAATACAAACGAACTTTACAAAGACTCATTTAAAATCAAAAACGACATAAAACACAAATTTGTAATACTAGTCATTTTAAATTCAAAATATGCATTCAACTAATTAACACTCAACACCAATACAATAAGCACATGAGCAACCGTCTATGAGTAATGGTGAATAATTATGTCTCCCTCCTTTTCACCCACCAAAAAGTTACGATCGAATAAATGGTCAAAAGGAGCACGAGGAAAATATTGCGCAACTTTATCATCTATCCATTTGTTCTTATGATACGTGTTTACTTGATAGTCTTGGAAATCTACCAAATGGCCAAATTAGAGTTTCATTTGCCACTCCATGTGCTTGTGTAGATAGTATATATCACTCAACTTGTTGTGCAGAAGAGATAACTCCTCATCAATCTTCCCCAGTTTGTTAGTGATCCGCTCCAAACTTATTGCTAAGAATCCATTAAAGTAAGTCCGAGCAACCATATGTATAAACTTATTGTTATCAAACTTACCATCATTCTTACTTTCCATTAGTGAAGAAGCCATGATCTCAAGGTTTGGATGCTTTTTTCACTCATCTCCTCCTCTAAAGCACTTAGGAATGAAGAAAATGTCCTAAAATCCCATCCATAGCCAATTAAATAGAGAAGGAATGGCCAAAAGATGAAATTTGACGGTTTTTAGGAATTATGTGAATTACAGCGCCTAGGCACCAGATTGGGCACTTAGGCGCTGGTACCAAAATATTCCAAAAATCTAAATTCTCGTCCTAACCTCATTTTGATCAAGGGACTAACGTTTTGTGCTAACTTTAACATGTAGGACTCAATATAGCATTGCAAACTCGAAATAACAACAATTAAGAAAAGAAATGAATCCACACCGCCAAGTATGGGTTGCGTCCCTCAACGCACTTGGTTTAACATTGTCAGCCCGACGTATCCAATGTTTTACCCTGGTTGATCAAGCATCAGGATCTCCTCAAAAGCAAGTCTATACTTATATATGGTTTTAATCTGTGTCCATTCACTTTAATATTTCTTCCAATTTTTGGCTCTTCAATATCAAGAACTCCATAAAGATAGACTTTTATCACAATAAATGGCTCTAACCACCTGGAATTAAGTGTCCCTAAAAATAACTGCAATTTTGCATTACATAGTAAAACTTCTTGTCGAGGCTCGAAATGTCTTTTCAAAATTCTTCGATCATGCCTTATTTTCTTTTTCTCCTTATAAATTTTGATATTTTCATAAGATTCATTTCTTATTTCATCAAGCTCATTTAATTGCAATAATAGCTTCTCTCAAACTTATTTCAAATTATAATTAAATTCTTTTATAGGCCAATAAGTTTTATGCTTATTATAAACTGGTAAGTGGCATGCTTATCCAAATGTGAGCCTATTTAATGTCATTTCTATAAGTATTTTATATGCAATCCTATAGGCCCATAATCTGTTATCCAGTCTAGCAGGCAAATTCTTCCTGTTAGGATAAACACTTTTCCCCAATATTCTTTTTATTTCATGATTGGATACTTCAACTAGACCACTGGTTTGAGGATGTTAGGCTATGGTAATTTTATGCTTAATTCCAAACTTTTGTGTTATAGTATCAATCGTTATATTCCTAAAATGACTACCCCCATTTATAATAATTACTCTCGGCATTCCAAATCTAGTAAAAATATTTTTTTTAAAAAAAAAATATGCAACACTCTTAGCATCACAACGAGGTATAGTGACTGCTTCAATCCATTAGAAACATAATCCACAAGTATCAAGATATATATTTTTCCTAAAGGTGGGATAAATAGTCCTATAAAATCTAAGCCCCAAACATCAAATATTTTAACTTCCAAAGTAAAATTTAAGGGCATTTCATTTCTTCTAGAAATATTGCCTGCTCTTTGACATCGATCACATGTTCTTATAAAATTAACATCTTTAAATAAAGTAGGCCAATAAAATCCATATTGTAAAAATTTAAATGCATTTTTATAAACTTCAAAATGTCCAAATAAAATCTGATTTGTGACATTTTTGAATAATCACTTGGGTTTCCTCCATAGTTTCACATCTTCAAATGACTAAGTCCTTACATTATTTATATAAATATGGGTCATCCCAGAAGTAAAGTTTTGAATTGTGTATGAATTTCTTCATTTGGTGGCTATCTAATCCATAGGGCAAAATGTTGCCAACTCAATAGTTAACTATATTAGTGTACCACGAAATTCATCATTTAATAATCTTATATAGTTGTTCATTAGGAAAAAATTCATTTATTTCATCAATATAATTACTATTATTTTCTTGTTCAAGCCTTGATAAATGATCAGCAATTTGATTATCAGTACCATTCTTATCTACTACCTGAAATCAAATTCTTGCATCAGAAGGACCCATCTAATTAATCATGGTTTTGCATCCTTCTTCAACATGAAGTATTTAATAACAACATGATCAGTATACACAAAACATTTTGTTTCAATAAGATAACGTCTAAATTTATCAAAAGCATAAACTTTAGCCAATAATTCTTTTTCACTAGTTGTGTAATTATTTTGAGCTTCATTAATGGTGCTACTGGCATGGTGTATAACTTTAAAAATTCTATCATATTTTTATCCTAATACTACCCTAATAGCATTATTACTAGCATCACACATTAATTCAAATATATTTTTTTAATCAAGTGAAACAATAATTAGTGCAGTGATTAATTTTTCTCTTAATAAATCAAAGGAAATTAGGCCTTCCTCATAAAAATCAAAGTTAGTGTCTTTTTCTAAAGTATGACATAGGGGCTTAGCAATTTTTGAAAAATCTTGAATCTACCACCTATAAAAACAACATGTTCTAGAAACCATCTTACTCCTCTCATAGATGTAGGAGGTGGTAATTCAATTATAACTTAAATTTTTGTTTGATCTACTTCCATGCCATTTAAGAAATTTATGCCCTAACACAATTCCTCCAGCAACCATAAATTCACATTTTTCTCAATTGAGAATTAGATTAGTTTCTTAACAACATTTCAGAATTCTTATTAAATGATCTAAACATGAATTAAAGAAGGTTCCAAATGCTAAGAAATAGTCCATGAAAACTTCAATTCATTTCTCAATTAAGTCACAAAAAATAGACATCATACATTTTTGAAAAGTTGCAATTGCATTACATAAACTAAATGACATTCTTCTAGAAATAAAAGTCTCATATGGACTAGTAAATGTTTTCTTCTCTTAATCATCACGAATTATGCGTATTTGCTTGTATCTGGAATATCCATCTAAAAAGCAAAAATAATGATACCAGCTAATCTATCTAACATTTGATCCAGAAAAGGTAGAGGAAAATGTTCTTTCCTAGTAGTGAGGTTTTTAATTTTTTATAATTAATTCAAATTCACCATCCAATGACTTGTTCAGTTTGAATTAATTCATTCCACTTGTTGATGCGACTTTTTTATATGTAATAATTTATGACCTCAGATTTATATATTTATAATGATTTTTGTAAAGTCACAATTTCAAATGCAAGTATATGTATCATATCAAGTAATACAGGGCACTAATAGAGTCTCGTTTATCGATCCCACAGGGAAGCGAGGTAAGAGGTTCTTAGTCAAATTCTAGTCTACTACTAACAACCTTAGTTTGGAAGGGTGATATAAGTGGTTTTTCTAACAACTACTTCCAAATGCAGATGATTATATGTAAGGATAATAACTACTCATAAATGTAAATATTACTTTTAAAGATAACCCTTTTTGGGTAAATTGGTTTGGTGAATTTTTAGATAATGAAATCTATTATTCTTATGTAATGAATTGGATAAAGTTTAGGAATGTGATGCATTAAATATTGTATGTGCCAAATAGGAGCATAAATGTTTCTTTACCCTCAAAAGAGTACCCCTTCTTCCAAGCATGTTAAGAACATTGACATATCCTAAGTTCAGTCACTAAATATAAGGCTACGCTAGGAGGATACCAGCTGTCACTACGGAGCTCCCACACACCCTTCACTTGAAGGTTAACCTTCAAGTTTAGTTACTAGTCTTAGGACTAAATTGGGGATCTCAGCCTGTCACCCGGAAACCTCCAATTCGACGCCCATCGAAACCATATTTCCCGATTTATTTGCACTTAATCCTCATGAACTATGCAATTCATTCATGGACATTGAATGTGGTTTCACTTTATTAAGAATTACACTGCCCTTACAGGACAATGCAATTACAACGAATTTTAACAATACAACGGGCCCTTATTGTAATGTAAATGAAGTGTAAGTAAAAACCATCACATTTATAATTAAAACTTCTTTTAGTAAGCATCCCAATATCCTAAACATGAGTCCTACTCATTGCAAAAGAAAATTAGAATGAAAGCAATGGCATAATCTTCTCATGCCACTATTTTCATAGAAGAAGAAAGAGTAAGAGAAAGACATCACAAAGTACGAAGAAAACACTACGGAAAACTTCATTTCAAAGAAAATCCACAAAATAAGTATTTACAATATCATAAGATAATGAAAAACACAATACTTAGTTTTTTCCCCTTGTAAGAAAGATGAAAATCTCTCCCACAAAGTCTCCCGCGGATCCATGCAATGCTAGAACATTCCCTTACAGATTCTCTCAAAATCTCCTCATCAATCTCTCCAAAAAGGTAGAAATCTACATTTCTACTCCTATTCTCAGATCTCTAAGCATTCTCCAAGTTTTCCCTAACATCTCTTCTTTATTTTTGGCTTCAAATTCGGTTTAAAATAGAGTAGGGACGAATTTCCCAAGAGGTGCATGAAGAAACTCTCCAAAAAGCATCCGGAATCGATGTATTTGGTCAAAAACCGCCAAATATCTCGTCCAAGCTGTCTCGGGCGCCACCGGCACTGAATAGGGCACTGCCAGAGCCCTATTTTCGGTGCTCTCAGGTTTCTGACACTGCTGGGGCCAGTTTGGGCGGCCCCAGCGCCCATCCTGCGCAGCTCCACCATTTTGCTCTGTTTGGCTTCGTTTCAGCTCCGATTTGCCCCGTTTCAGTTGCGTTGTGTTCCTAAAAGATAGCCCTACAAAATAAACATAAAAACAACCTTTCTTTAAAGTGTAATCTGATTCAAAAATATGCAAGAATTTTAAAAGAGATTAAACATAGAAAGATTTATCAAAAGGTGTCAAGCCAAAATTTGCTTTCTTGCTCGTTTTTGCTCCAAATTGCACCATTTTTGCTTTTTTTTTCTCCAATAGTATTTATTGTACCTAAAAACAAAAAACATACAAAATAGCTTCCTTTTAAAGTGTAATATCACCAAAAATGAGTAAAATCACATAACAAAAAGCGTATATATTTTTGGTGCATCAAAATCCCCCAAACTTATCTGTTACTTGTCCTCAAGTAACCCTTTTACTACATAAAAATATAACTCAAGGCAATGTACTTTTCACCTGTAAGAAACTAAAATTTTTCATTCAAAAGAATATATTGGTTAGACTATTAGAAAGAAATTCAGTAACTTAGGTTAACACTACAGGTATAAGAATATTCAACTATCAAGTCTAAGGATTCTAGTCCTCTATTTATTTCAAGATAAATCATACTTTGTCACATTAAGAGTGCCTTGAAAGATTAAGTGAAAAAGGAGTTCATGCAAACTTCATCAGAATGTAGGCCAATACTTTAAATATAAATTCAGAAATGAATTCAAGTTCTTCTTTTAGGGTGACTCAAGTAAAGCCAGTTTTTTATTAGGCATCTCCTCAAGCTTCTCCTCATAAATATTTTTCTTTCTTTTTATTTTTCTTTTTTTTTGGATTTTTTCAATCCTTCTTTTCTTTTCTTTTATTTTTCTCTTTTTTATCCTTTTTTTAATGAGGATTACTATATCTGGATAGCCTGTAATGATTTTGAACTTCACTCTCCTCTTTCTTCAAGCTTGAAACACATCCTTACTTTATAATTAGGTATGAGCTTTATTATTCATCATAAATTCACAATCTCTTCTTAACACACAATACTTTAAGTCTCTTAACATTTCAAAAATACAGTTTTCATTACTTTAAATAGTTAACTATAATAAAATTCTTTCATACCAAATATCTTACCCTTATAAAATTAACCTTTATTACTAAAAACTTTCATCCAATCCTTCCATAATATTCAACTGAAATAAAAAGTTTTAGTTATCTCAAGCGAGGTTCAATTGCCAGAAGTTATGCTAATAATTTTTGAAAATATAATAATTTAGAACAAATAGGAGTAAATATTTTTCATCCCCTCAAACTTAAATTTTAAAATATTTTGCAATTAATTCCATAAAATGTTGCAGGAAGAAAAAGTAAAGGTTGAATCTACTTACTACTACAAAATCTTATCAAATTCATATACATGCATAATCATGATAGAATGACTGTAGGAGAAACTAAATCTAACATAATACATGCTTGTAATAAAATTACACTAAAAGGAAGTATTTTCACATTAAAATTTTATTTTTCTTCCAACCCCTAAACTTAATTTTTAACATATATGACATTCAATACAGAAAATACAAGCAGGAAGAAAAATAATTTAGAAGTTCTCTCTACCACAAATGTCTATCAAAACCATTTACAAGTATTCATTAGGACAGAACAATATGCAGCAGAAAGTAAATCTAAACTAATCATGCAGAATGAAATTCATTAAATAAAAGTTTAACTAGCATAGCAAGTATCAGCAATGTAATATAAAAATGTTATTCAAGGCCTAAATAAAGTTGTAACACAAACATAAACACACATAAGATAAATGAGGTTAATTCATCCTTTAACTCATCGCATCTCACTAACTTACCTCCAATTTCTAACGGAATCACTACAATAGTAAATTAGGTACTTTCAAATGATTTTATAGATTATAATCCCAAAGATAAGATTATCCCTGATAAATTGGTTTCCGGACACCAATCTCAGGCATCATCTAATCCCTTTAATTAAGCACCTTTAATAGTTACATATTGTTGTGTAAGATCATCCTAATGTTATTCATCAAATAGGTTCGCGACTCCAACCAAATGAAAACAAAGTTAGAGAAAAGAAGTAACCAAATTAAGATGGATCTACCACAGTTTAAATTCATGATGTCTCTTGCAAAACTCAAGTCAAAGTAAGACCCAAGTAATAATGAACTCATCAATCCAACTACTACAAGAGAACATACAAGTCTAACCATAATAAGAAGTTAAGGAATCACCTCCCTCATGACACAAACATAGATCAGATCAAAATACTAATAATTAAAACATCTATCAATCATCAATCAAACTGATTAATCCCTAATGACACAAAAAGATCAAGTCAATCCAATAATCCAAACATGAATTATGCTGATCATTCCACACTAAAACAAACACAATACAACACTAACAATCATGACTCTCAAGCAAACTAAATCAAAGCACACTGATAACTATGGGTTGCCACCCATAAAGCGCTTGGTTTTAACGTCGCGGGCCCAACAAACTATTCCTCCTGGATCAAAATTCCAATTAAGTAATCCTCGATCCATCTCCCAGTCTTTTTCAGATCCAGGAATTCCTACAAAATCCTCAAATTGTAATTTTTCATTCAGCTCTTCCTTTTCAGATGGATTTATATAATTGTTCTTCATATTTCTCTCTAGATCCAATATTCTTCTATTAATTTTCTGAACTTGCATTTTAATATCATCCTTGAAATTTATAAGAAATGGATCTCTATAAGATAATTCAAGATCTCCCAAATTTTGGATCTGATTCTCTCTAGATAATTCAGATTCAGGATCAAATTCTTCTTTGTCATTCTTATGTTTCAAGTTATCTTCCAATTCTTCCCCTTTATAATTATTAAGTGATCGAGGATCTATCTTAGTTGAGGAAATAAGTTTTTCTAATTCCTTAGGAATTTCATCCAATGGTCTTCCAATATCCTTATCCTCTTTTCTCAACTCAAAGTTTTTTTGAAATATATCGTTAAATTCTCTTCTAAGTCTTAGTTCAATAATTTTATCTTGTTCATCATTCAATTCAAGTTTTTCTTGTGATTGAGTCGCATCTAAAGATATACAAACTGGTTGTGTAGATGAATTCCCTAAATAGATAGGCTTTAAAATTGTATGGAGTACATCCATCTTAAGTTCATGAGATTTTTCAACAGATGGAATTAAAAGTTTACTATTTTTGGTAGCACACGTTTACTGAGCATACATACAGTCTTCTTTACATAACATTTTTGACTCATCATGAAAGTCTATTTCAATATCATTTGTTAACTTACTCTCAAAACTTTCATGGAAATGGTCTTTACTTAGATATTCAATTTCATCTATCCAAAAACATTCATCAACTTTTCTCTCAACTGGATATTTCATAGTCTTTACAACATCAAAAGTGACTTCATGGTCATTAATATTCATAGCCATATCTTATTTTTGCACATCTATCATAGCTTGTCCAGTAACAAGGAAAGGTCTCCCTAAAATAATTGGAATTTCTTTATCTTCCTACATATCTAATACAATAAAGTCCAAAGGAAAGATAAATTTATCCACTTTAAAAAGCACATCTTCTATAACTCCTTTTGGATAAATGATAGATCGATCAACTAATAGAAGGGTTACAGTAGTGGGAGAAATATCGATTAAACCTAACATTCTAAATATAGATTGAGGCATCACACTAATGTTCACTCCTAAATCACATAAAGCTTTTCCACATAATCTTTTTCCAATTATACAAGGAATTGTAAAACTACAAGGATCTTTAAGTTTCTGAAGAAAATTTTTCTGAAGTAAAGCGTTGCACTCCTCACTTAGTGCAACTGTCTTGTAATACACAAATTTCCTTTTCTTGTTTAATATCTCCTTTATAAACTTTGCATAACTTGGCATCTGTTCCAAAGCTTCAGTGAAAGGAAAATTTATCGTTAACTTCTTAAGTACTTTCATGAACTTTGAAAATTTTTTATTCAACTCATGTTGTATAAGTCTTTGAGGAAATGGAGGTGGTGGTCTTTCCAAACTGATTTTAGTTGGAGATATTAATTTTTCTAGATCCTTAGAAACATGTTCTTCAGGTCTTTTAGTTTCTTTTGTTTCTCTAACAACATATTTCTCTTTTCTAACCACATCCTCTATCTCTCTTCCACTTTTTAATTGGACAGCTTCTACTTGTTCATTAGTGTTCTCTTTAGGGTTGATCTCAATGTTGCTAGGAAATGTTCCTTGGGATCTATTGCTAAGTTAATTAACAATTTGTCCTAGTTGATTCTCTATGTTTCTAATTGCAGCATTTTGACTTCGCAACTGGTTTCTCATTTGCAATACCACTTCTTCCATAAACATCTTCTAATCCTTAAATTCTTGATCATTGTTAGAGTCCTGTGGATATGAATGTCTATAGTTTGTGTTCCCCTGATTATTCCACCTTCTTTTAGGATTTATATGATTATTTTCCCATTTTTGGTTTCCACCATCAGTAATATGATTCCAGTTAAATTTAGGATGGTTCTCCCAACATGGGTTATAAAAGTTAGAATACTGGTTATTTATGGTATTTAAAGCATCATATGATAAGTTAGAATCAATTATATTCTCTAATGAACTTTCCACACTTACAGGAGTAAATAGAGGTTGGTTCATTCCAAATTTGTCCAACTTCATTGATATTCCAGCAACCTGAGATGCAAGAATTGCAATCGCATCAGTATCATGAACAGTAGCTACATTTTTATGATTTACCCTTACAGAGGGCCATTGAAATTCATTTGTATCCATTTCTTTAATTAATGCATATGCTTCATCAAATAGTTTTGACATTAAAGATCCACCAACAGCAGCATCAATTATAGACCTAAGGGATCCTACTAACCCATTGTAAAAAGTTTGAATGATTAACCAATCGGGCAGAGCATGGTGTGGACACTTTCTTAGGAGTTCCTTAAATCTTTCCAAGGCTTCGTATATTGATTCCCCTTCATACTGACAAAATGAGATAATATCATTTCTAAGTTTAGTTATCCTTGAAGGTGGAAAATACTTCGCTAAGAATTTTTGAGTTAACTCCTCCCAGTTTTTAATAGAACCAGGTGTTAATGAGTATAACCACATTTTAGCATTATCCCTTAGTAAGAAAGGAATAAGCCTTAGTCTAACAGCATCGTTTGACATGCCATTATAACGAAATGTAGCACAAAGTTCTACAAAACTAGATAAGTGTAAATAGGGATCCTCCAACGGAGTTCCCCCAAACTGATTGTTTTGCACAAGTTGGATAATCATTGGATTTAGTTCAAAAGAGTTAGCTTCTACTATAGGGTTTTGTATACTTGAGTGAATTTTATCTATCGTAGGATTTACATAATCCCTCAATGATTTGTGATGATTTTTCAAGTTATTATCTTGAAAGTTTTCCATCTCTATTTCTAGTTTTTTGAGTCCTTACTGTTTTTTTATTTTTTTTATTTTCTTCAAACTCAGGATCATAAGGCACAAGTCTTGCAGATCCTTTATTTCGCATACGTAAAACAACAAACAATACATTAAAAATTAAATTAATTATAGGAAAAATATATTCAACACAACAAAACATTTTCACGAACACCATATTTTTCACACAAACAATTTTTATTTCTTTTTTCACACACTTTTCCATATAAAAACACTTTTAACACAAAAATAGTTTTTACGATACTACAGTATTCCAAGGCTAACTCTAATTACTTCAACTAAAATTCTCTAAAAGTTCTTACGGAAGCTTCCCCGACAACGGCGCCAAAAACTTGATGCGACTTTTTTATATGTAAGAATTTATGACCTCAGATTTATATATTTATAATGATTTTTGTAAAGTCACAATTTCAAATGCAAGTATAAGTATCGTAACAAGTAATACAGGGCTCTAATGAAGTCCCGTTTATCGATCCCACAGGGAAGCGAGGTAAGAGGTTCTTAGTCAAATTCTAGTCTACTACTAACAACCTTAGTTTGGAAGGGTGATATAAGTGGTTTTACTAACAACTACTCCCAAATGCAGATGATTATATGTAAGGATAATAACTACTCCTAAATGTAAATATTACTTCTAAAGATAACCCTTTTTGGGGAAACTGGTTTGGTGAATTTTTAGTTAATGAAATCTATAATTCTTATGTAATGAATTGGATAAAGTTTAGGAATGTGATGCATTAAATATTGTATGTGCCAAATAGGAGCATAAATGTTTCTTTACCCTCAAAAGAGTAACCCCTCCTCTAAGCATGTGAAGAACATTGGCATATCCTAATTCAAGTCACTAAATCTAAGGCTAGGCTGGGAGGATACAGGCTGTCACTACGAAGCTCCCACTCACACTTCACCTGAAGGCTAACCTTCGAGTTTAGGTACTAATCTTAGGACCAAATTGGGGATCTCAGCCTATCACCCTGAAACCTCCAATTCGACACTCATCAAAACCATATTTCCCTATTTATTTGCACTCAATACCCATGAACTACGCAATTCATTCATGGAAATTGAATGTGGTTCCACTTTATTGAGAATTACATTGCCCTTTCAGGACAATGCAATTACAATGAATTTTAACAATACAACAGGCCTTTATTGTAATGTAAATGAAGTGCAAGTAAAAACCATCACATTTATAATTAAATCTTCTTTTAGTAAGCATCCAAATATCCAAAACATGAGTCTAACTCATTGCAGAAAAAAAGTAGAATGAAAACAATGACATAATCTTCTCATGCCACTATTTTCATAGAAGAAGAAAAAGTAAGAGAAAGACATCACAAAGCAAGAAGAAAACACTACGAAAAACTTCATTTCAAAGCAAATCCTCAAAATAAGTGTTTACAATATCATAAGATAATGAAAATTACAATACTTAGCTTTTTCCCCTTGTAAGAAAGATGAAAATTACAATACTGCCGGTGCTCTATTTTTGGTTCTGTCGGTTTCTGGTGCAGCCGGCACCAGTTTGGGTGCCCTCGGCAGCCATCCTGCGCAGCTCCACCATTTTACTCCGTTTGGCACCATTTCAGCTCTGATTCGCCCCGTTTCAGTTATTGTGTTCCTAAAAGATAGCCCTACAAAATAAACACAAAAACAACATTTCTTTAAAGTGTAATCTGATTCAAAAATATGCAAGAAGTGTAAAAGAGATTAAACATAGAAAGACTTATCGAAAGGTGTCAAGCCAAAATTTGCTTTCTTGCTCGTTTTTGCTCCAAATTGCACCATTTTTGCTTCTTTTTTCTCCAATCACATTTCTTATACCTAAAAAAAAAATCCTACAAAATAGCTTCTTTTCAAAGTGTAATATCACCAAAAATGAGTAAAATCATATAGCAAAAAGGGTATATATTTTTGGTGCATCACTTGTTAATAACTATTGTCACTCATCCTTCCTTAAGAACAAAGTGAATATGACTAACCCATGAACTATTAGAAATACGATAAATAATTCCAGCATCCAACTTTAAAATTTCTTTTTTAATAACTTCTTTCATTATAGGGTTCAATCTCCTTTGAGGATTAGAATAGTATCTCCTACCTTAAGGATCCTTGGGAGAGAGGATAGGAATGATGGTAAATATTCCCCAAATCTTGGTAACATTGTTGCCCCTAGCTTTTTTAGGCTGCTGGTACTTCTAGTCTAATTAAGGGAATTAACTTGTGGGTAACTTAATTTTCCAAGACATAATTTTTTAATGATATAATAAAATATATCTTTCTCCGTAAAAAAATACTTTTGTTTGCTAAGTAAATTCTAAATGCATGAAAAAAAATTAAAAAAGCTTTTAAAATTTTATAAAGGCCCACTTGTTAATCACCTTGATTAAGACCAGGAATTACTCTCTTTAAATTACTAGTTTGGTAGCTCTAATATAGGGTTAGAATTACAAAATACACACCCAGTTCTGAGCCCCCGACTCGACACACAATTACGCATATATTTTATATATTTAAAGGTTAGCTAATAACTTGACCCAATTTATATTTTAGCTGCTAGTGTGAACAAATATAATTATTTAAAAAAGTAGATAATAAGTTATTGCAATATGGGTACTACGCAAGTATTCGTATCATTTCAAGTAATATAGAGTTTTCTTTATATACCCTAATATTGATCCCAAAAAGAAACAATAACTTCTATAATGATTTAGAAAGATTTCTATTAAAATTGCAAACTCATCTTATAAAAGAAGAATGTCGAAATATTTTGAAAAGATAAAAACTAAATGTATGCAAGATTTAACTCTAAGCGGACTACAAGTGAATATTTTCTAGACTAACACACTTTAAAAGAAAGTTCAGATGATATAACATTGTAAGGAGATCTTAATTAGTGTAGAATTCAAATGTTTAAAGTTAAAATGTTGTATTATGACAAATAGGAGCATACCCATTCTCTACCCGCTCTCGGTGTTAGCAAAGAATATTAGCTAATCTAAAGTTTGTTCCAGCTTGTGTAGTAGTGCTGAGTTGATCATGAACATCACCTCTAGATTACCCACTATGCCCTCTCTATAGGACTTATTAGGGACCTTTATATACAAACACTAAACCTAATTGATAAATAATCTATCTTGTCACACTAAAAATATCAATTATATGCCCATCAAAACTTATCTACCTATCTATTTGCACTAATCGATAAACTAAGTCGGCCTGCCATCCTAAAAGTTAACGTGGTACTCACAAGTTGGGTGAAATCATAGTCCTCTTGGCGTAGTATGTTTTGCAACAGATTTTAACTCCACAAGTAGCTAGTCTGCAAAGTCCATGAAGAACCAGTGAAAATAATATCACAAAATTTAAATTAAAAAGATATCTTCAAATCATTCTCATCTCACAAGATTATTTCTCATCGCAAGGAGAAAGAAAGAAAATTACTCGAAATTCATGGAGATAATACAAAGACACATACACCTATATAGATGATCAAGTTCTTACAGAAAATTAAAATTCAAACAAAAATACAAAGTACTTTTATTTAAGCTTTTCCCCAAGAAAACTCTAAAGTACCTTGACTGCTCTTGACACCACAAGACTCACATAAACACAAAAACTCACCACTCTCACTATGGTAGGCTCACTCACTAAACTCAAGCTATACTCTATCATAGACTCTATAAAATTATTTTTCTTTTCTAACTCCCCTCCTTTCCATCTAGATTTTTCTAATATAATGAGCACTGAAAATAACTAAGGTTTGCTTCAGGAACCTCTTCAAAATTTTTCCAAATTTAGTGTATATTGCTCAAACTAACTCTTGCACTCAGGCGCCCAAGTGTGGAACCTAGGCGCCACTCTTCTAGAAGCTCCAAATAACTGTCTGGCTTTTGGGTGCCTTATCTGGCATTGGAGCACCCAAACCCACTAGAAATGGTGCTTAGGCACTAGAAATGGTGCTTATTCACTAGAAATGGCGCTTAGGCGCCACTGTTCCACGACTCCATTTTGCCTCAAATTTTGTACTTTTTCCTTTAAATTCTATTCCCAGTACCTGAAACCAAAAACATGCAAAACACCTTTCATTAAAGTGCAATATTATTAAAAATTAGCATAAAAATGACTGTATAAAAGAAGTGATTTTAAGGTGTATCAATTCCCCCAAAATTAAACGTTACTTGTCCTTTAGTAACCATTTTACCATCTAAAAATTTATTACTTATGGTAGTGGGTTTCACTTAAATGATTACAATTATTTTTGTCTTAAAAATGCAATAATGTAACTTTAGAAAAATTTCAATAACTCAGGTTAAAACTAAAGTATAAGAATATCCAGTAATCAAGTTTACAAGTTTTGATTTTCTATTCATTTCAAGAATGGATGTAATTTGTCATATTTAGGATTTTTAGAAGAATTAAAAGAAAAGAGTTATAAGAGAACTCTACTAGTATAGATTTGACTAATAATTTCAACATTAAGCATAAGTTCAAAAGTGTAAATACATTTTTTTCTCCTTAAGATGATTAAAGTGAAGCTAATTTTTAATTAGGGATCTCCTCAAGATTCTCCCCACATATTTTTCTTTTTACTTTCTTCTTCTTTTTTTTCATTTGATTTTGCATTTCTTTTTCTTTTAGGATAAATTTTTAATCATTTCTTTTCTTTCCATGTGAGGATTACTATATCTGGACAGCCTTTAATGATTTCAAACTTCAATATACTTTTCTTAAAGTTAAAAACTTCTCACATATCTTTACTTGATAATGTGTATTAGTACAAAAATAATTTTTCTTAGAGTCTTTATTTCTATTTATAAGTGTAAATTTAAGATTCTTAAAATTTCAATAATACAATTTCCATTACTTTAAATAATAAAAGCATAATCTTATACTCTTATACGAAAATATCTTAATCTCAAAATTAATCATTATTATCTAAAATATTTACTGAAGTCTATAATGACATTTATAAAATAAAAATATATAGCTATCTAAAGATAACACCATATACCACATATTATGTTAAAATAATTTTAAAAATTTGGTTTGTTGAGGACAAATAAAGTTTTAGTTTTTAAAAAAGTTTTTCTCCCTTCCCCCAAACTTGAATTTTTAAATAATTTAGAACATTTCAGTTCATAAAGAAGCATGAGGAAAGAGGAAGATCTAAATGGTTCTAAACACAAGAATAGTATTACAGGTTCAAGTAATAATAACATGTACTAAGCAATAGTAAATCTAAAATCAACTTGTATAATAATAAAAGCACAAAGTAAAAGTCTATTCTAGCATATAGATAATATAAATTATAATAGAAGGTAAACAGTAATGGAAACAAAATGAAAAGGTCCAACACAACAGCCCAACGTAAGTGTACACCTAAAGTGACTAATCAAAACATAAAACAAAACATTCCAACAAAAGTACTCCCAGGGACTAACAATGTAAATCCAAATATAAAAGATTTCAAGTGAAAGAATACTATTAAATCAACTTCCTCATCATCGTCATCATCATCAATATCTGCATCCATATCCTTACGACTCTCGAATGGAGATCTAGGGCAAGTAGGAAATTCAACTTAATGATCAGCCCTCATGAATTTGACCAACATCTCATCAAAATTTGCATTATAATCACTCATTCTCCAAAGATACAGATCAATAAAGTCCATGTGATTATGTAGAGATAAAATGTCTCCCTACTAAATGAATAATTGCTTCATGACAGTATCCAAAGTAGATGTATTAGATGTAGAAGGTCTCAAGGTTGAAGTAGATGGTGCATCACATGCTCTGCCTCAAGGTCTTCCATAAGTATCCACATTGGTTCTACCAATAGGCATAAGTGGTCAGATCAACTCCTCCCAAGGCTTAAATCTAACTCCAAATTTCTTGCAAAAAGTAAAAATGAGAGAAGGATCACCCAAACATGTTGTATTTCCTCCCTTAGAATAATGAAAAATGTTGTGGTAAATCAGGGAGCCAACATTGATGGGTTTCATCAATTGAATACAGTAGTTCAGAGTAGCCCTCTCTCGAGTCACTTCGCTCAAATGGTTCGAAAGGAGAAGACAAGAAGAGATGAATTCATGCCAAGCCTTAGATGAGGCATTCATGCTAGCAGAAGGAAAGTTTACCTTTTTATTTTTTCTTACCTTCAACTTCCACGCCCATTGATCCCCGATAAATATATGCGCGCCAAAAACTTGACTCCACTGGATAAATGTAACGGTGCTAAAAAATTGATCCCGGTAACGGCGCCAAATACTTGGGCCGCGAGGAATATATGTGCTGATGATTTAGATATAAAAATTATGATTTTATAATATGGGATACTACGTAAGTATACATATCATTTATCAAGTAATATAGGACTTTCTGATTAAGCCCAGCGATATCGAACCCACAGGGAAAGTATGAAAATATTTAAAGGAATCAGAAAATTATCATTTTACTTTTTAATGGTTTTTGAAAAGTATGTATTGATTTTGAAAAGTTTTGGAAATTGATGTCTTTTGAAATTTCTTTAATAAAATGTTAAGCAAGAAATTAAAATTATAATAATTAATAACACTGTATGTAAAATACTATTAACTAGAATATCTTTTTCTTTTCTTTTCTGAAGTCGTAATAATTATAAAAGTATTGTTGTGGAAGTATTTAAATTTGTTGTGACAGATAGAAGAAAATGTGTTCTTTACCCTTACTTGGTTCTATAAAGAACATAGGTTAATTTGAAATTTTTATTATTTTGAACATAGTTAGGTAGGGAAGATACCAGTCTCTCACTCTAGAGTTCCCTCGATTCCCACCAACTAGGGGCTAACTTCTCATAACAAAACTCAAATCTTCAAACCAAATTAGGGGGTTTTAACCTGTCATTCTAAAATCCTCTAATTTTACTCCCTTCCATAAAAATATCTTCTAATATTACATTCAATTATATGGACTACAATTCTCACCCATATAATTGCATGTGATTCTTACTAACTTTTATGAGACAATACCGCATTGGATCTTACATAATCTCAATAAATTATACAACTTAACAGACCAAATTAAGAAGTAAACAAAGTTTTCAGAATCAATCTTCACAACTTCTTCCAACTTTTAAACACTTATACTTTCCACAACAATTCTCAATAAACTAATTACTTCTCCATTTAAAAAAGAAAAAGATAAAGTAAACTACTCAGAATGCTTTAAGAAAATACAAAAACATATTGATTTGAAATTAAAAACCATATGAAAAACAACAAACAAAAATAAGTATTAATTAAAAAACTAAATGAAAGAACAAAAGTAAACACTTATCTGAAAATTCTCTCCACAGGACTCAGGAAGTTCCTCTGAAACTTTGACTCTTCGCTAAAATACTCCTCAGAGCAAGTCTCCCAACTCCGATGACTCAGAATACAGACTTCAGACTTCAAGAAAAACTAAACTAAAAGAAAGAAAAGAAGTGGGAAGAAGAAGACTTCACTCCGACCCTTTTCTCCTTTCTACTCTCTACTCTTACTCTTAATAAAAACTCTCTTCAAAATGTAGTGGATGAAAAGTGGAAGTACCCTTCAAAATGCAGTGGAAGAGCCTCTGAAGAAAGAAAGAACCCTTCAAAATTCAAAGGAAGTGCCTCCAAAGAAAGAAAGAACCCTTCAAAATGCAAAGGAAGAGCCTCCACTTATCTTTCATAAGACTCTCTTTAAATAGTAAACCAAAAGGTGCCTTGGTGTCTCTTCAAATGTGTCCAGATTCAATGTATCTACCAAGGAACGTACCCCTTCATTCAAACTTGTCGCCCAAAGGAAGTTATGGAAGTTACCACCAAGATTTGCATCCCATCCCCTTTGAAATTGACGCCAAATTCCTTTATATTTCAATTTTTAACTGCCAGCCCAGCGGCACTTAGCCGCGAGTGCCAAAATTTTGATTTTTTTTCATTTTTTTGCTCCAAATTTGATCCAATTTTGCTCCTTTCATCATGAACATCCATTTTCATCATATCTGCAAGAAAAACACAAAATACCTTCCATTAAAGTGCAATATCATTACAATAGGTATAAAAATGTGCGTAAAAATACTATATATTTTAGGTGTATCAAAATCCCCCAAACTTAAAATGTTACTTGTCCTCAAGTGACAGTTAATCTTATAGAACATTTTAACATGCAAGTTATGTAATAAGTTTCTTAGGAAGATAACAAAATTTTGTTCTAGAAATGGAATAGTCTAATTTATAAAAAATTTCAGTAATTAAAACCAACTTAAAGTTTAGAAAGTTCTTAAGTAAAGAAAAATGACAAATATAAGTTTCTATCTAATTCAGAGATATTGTAGATTCTTCAAAATATAGGACTCAAACACTTATTTTTCTCACTTAAAAATCTTTATTTCAAAATAATTTTACTTACTATATTTTAACCATAAGCTTTAGATTTTCTCTGAACTTATATCTTAAACTTTAGGTATGAAACCAATTTTTGATTAGGCCCATAAATCCTCAAGCTTCTCCTCCCTTTTCATATACTATTTTTCACTTTTTTCTTTTAAGGCAAGGATTACTACATCTGGATAGCCCTTTAATGAATTTGAATTTCACCCTTTCATTTAAAATAAAGATCAGATTTATGTCTTTCACTTAAAAATCATAATAATAATAATATTTGAAAATTACTCTTCAATAAAATAAATTTAAGCTTTGAAGAATAAAAGTCAAATCTTCTATTTATCCAAAAATACAAAATTTCTTACTAAAGATAGTTTAACTTTATTTAACACCTCTTCATTAAGAAAATTTTAACTTTAAGTTTTTCATGATTACTATAAATTTTAACTAAATTCTTTTATTCATTTCTATATTCAAAATTTTTGTTCCCCCAATATAACTTCATGTACATAATTGTTCTCAATCAAAAATAAGATTTATTTTAAGTATTCTTGAGAATCAAATAAAATTTTAGGTTTTTAAAAATCTTTGTTTTTAAAATCCCCCCCCCCAAACTTTAATTTTTAGTTAAGATAAAACATTTAAGCATAAGAAATGATATATGGGTGAGAAATAAAAAACTGGCATAACATGCTTGCGGGAATTTTTAATATCCTAATATGAAAGTATAACAATTTAAATAACAGGAGTAAAATGAAATCAAATTTAGTTTTTCAAAACATTTTTTTTTATACATAGAAAAGTAAAAATTTCAAAAAGACTTCTACATTAGTGGAGGTTTTCAAAGCAAATACACACCAACTAAAATAACACACTGATACAGATAACAGATGGTAGTAGAATTTGAAAAATTTTAAACATATAGTTTCCTAAGTAGAAGTTCCTAATAGTAGTTTATAATCTCCTAACAGTTTTTGAATTAAAGTACACACTACTAAAAACTCTGACATAACATACACATAAAAACATTTACAATTACACATCGCTACCACAAAGCAACATATAAAACATCAATATAAACAACAACAATACATCTGAATATGCATAACAAAAAAAATAATACAAACTACAGTCTTACATACTATCAAGGTTGATCTTACAACATAATGATCAAACTAAATACTAAAAAAACAAACATACATCAACAACAACACCACAACGAAAACAAATAACACAAACCTACTCATCATCCTCATCAGCATCATCATCCTGCTCGTTCTAATCCCTAGATGGCACAAAAGGTATGTAGAATGGATGAGGGGGCATTTCAGCACTCTGATCACCTCTAATTAGTCTATCCAAATATTGCTGATAACTCTCCTCATACTCATCATGTTTCATAATATATCTTTCTACATTATCCATCTTACCATCCATATCTTTCAGATGCTCTCGAGTAAGACTCACTTTTTTCAAAAATTTTCTTAATAACCCAGTATGTGAATTTGTAGATGTTGAAGCACGTGAAATAGTAGCATGAGAAGTAGATGCAGCATAATTAGAAGCACTAGAAGCCCTACCAAATCCTCCTCTCCAACCAAAATTTGAATGTACAGTGTAAGCACCAACGTTTACATTGGTAATTAGTCTCAGTGGCTGAAGTTCCTCTTCCCAAGTTTCAAATTTCACTCCAGATCATTCACATAATGAATGAATCAAGGAAGGAAATCCCATACCCGTAGTCGTGGTTGATCTAGCACAGTTCAAAACATACCTCCAATGTCAATAGGCTTCCCTTGCTGAATACAATGGTTCAACACAGCTCTTTCTCTCATTACTTCACTAGTATGACTCGAAGGTAACAACTTATATGAGATAAAATAATGTCATGCCTTAGAAGTGGAATTCAATTTGGAAGCAGGAAAGTTCACTCTTCTATCATTAGTTATTTTTCATAATCCTCTTCCATCAGTCAGAAATTCCATGATCTCATCTAATTCCCCTTCCGTAGGATGATAGTTAGAATAGAAACATAACATGTCAGAAGGTAGTCCATAAAAAGTGTTGATTGCCCCAGAAGAAAAGTTGACCTCATGCCTCCTAACCATCACTTGATTCTCTTCTGTAGTAGGCGAATTTTCATAAAATTCTCTAACCACAGAAACAACAGCAATAGCAGAGAAGCAACAGTAATTCTCCCAGTTCCTTCTAGCAATCATATCTTCAATCACCTCTCCTGGTTTACTAAACTCATGCTCAGGAATCAACTTACGTGACTGCAATGCATCGATGTATCGTTCCTCAGCCCTCATACTAACAAATTTGTCAAAATCAAATCTTGTTTTTTCTCGTGCACGCTTTGACTTTGGAGCCATCTCTAAAAATTCACAAAAAAATTCACCATAAACTTCAAAATCAGACTAAATTTGCTAAAATATCTTCCAAAAGATATTTTCACTAAATCCAAGCAATTTCTCAAGTTTTTTCTCAAATTTTCACCATGAATAGTGATTTTAAAATTTTCCAAAATGTACTCAAAATACATGGTGAAAATCAAAAATTTTTACTTAGGAGTTGTGCTCTTACCTCAAGGAATCCAAATCTAACAATTTTTGTTGAGATCGGCTCTTAAATGATCCACAATATTATGCCCTAGGCTCCTCTTTCGTTATAAACCGAAGGTTGAAGACAATGGGGTGTTTTAAAAATGGCAATTTTCCGGTTTTTAACTGTTGGGAACCAATTTTCTCGAACAGGCGCCTAAGCGCAAACTCTCGGCGCTTAGCCGCGAAGTCTGGCTCTTAAGCTCCGGCACTCTGGCGCTTAGCCGCCAGTACCCAAATTTTCACAATTAAGTTAAATGCACTAAATCACTTGTTAATCACCCTTAATTACTCCAGAATAATTATTTCGCCCCACATAAATCTTCTAATACTCCAAATCAAAATTTAATATCCATTGATTCCACACAAATTTCACAAAAACACAAACTTATATTAAAATAAACATAACACTTAATACAATTCTAGAATTTCTATCCACACATAAAGGATGAAATTCTCTAAAAACAAGTGACTTTAATCTCAAACTGATAAGTATACATCTCTAGGATGTAACCATCACATCAGGCTTGGTTAATACTTAAATATAAATACTAAACACACCAAACATAACACACATGAACACTAAACATAACACATGAGAACACTAAACAAATAAAAATAAAGCACTCTTAATTCCATTCTCCATTAGGCGGATTATATCTAGGACCACTATTATTCTCATTTGTCCCTTCTAGAATATAAATCTGATAGAACGGGCGATAATTGTTCATCCTTACATCTTCTTCTTCAATCCATTTATTCTTTACAAACATCGCCTTATCCACTTCTTCTACGTACCTTGAATGACTGAATTGCATCTTGAGTTGCCATCCCATGTGCTCCAAATGTAGGTTACTTTCATTGATATTTACTTCCATTGAAGTCACTCAGGCTTCAATATTTGCAATCATTTCAGCAATCCCTTGAATATTAACGGCGAGATCTCCATTGAATAACTCTTTAGCACTATCACTAATGAACTTATTTTTGTCAGAATCTTGCTTCTTCTTCATCTCATTCTCCCAGGAAGACATGATGCATTCAAAACTCTCTTCTTAAGACTCAGAAATGAAAATAGGACTTGGGGCAAGTCTTTCTCTTAAAGCAGGTCCTTTCTATAGACTTGGGAATTGCTAAATCTGCCCCAAGACGTTTTAAAACTACAAAATAACTTCCAAAACTACTCCCCCACGATCTAGGCTTCTAGAACCTCATTTTTCACATTTTTTATAACTGCGACGCTTAAGCACCAACTAGTCGGCGCTTAGCCGCCAGTGCACAATTTAGCACAGGTCTGCTAAGTGTCCAAATTTTCATTATGACTTCTGTAAATCATCAATTAAGGTCAAATAAACTCTACTATAGTTTAAAAAATCCAAATTACTACCACTAAAAACATAAAAACAAGCAAAACCAAGCAAACAAAGCACACTAAACAAATATAAAGTAAAGCACACCGATATTATGGGTTGCCTCCCACAAATCGCTTGTTTTAACGTCTTCAGCCTGACATACCCAGAACTCATTCTGAGTGACCCAACATCAAATTATTATCAGATTTAGATTTATTAACTGAAAAATAAGGTTTAAGTTTATGTCCGTTAACTTTAAATATTTTTCCAGTCTTAGGATCTTAAATATCTACAACTCCATAAGAATAAACTTTTATCACAATAGATGGACCCATCCACTCGGACTTATGTTTTCCAGAAAATATTCTCAATCTAGCATATTATAGTAAAACTTTTTGTCCCGGTACAAGATTTTTAGCAAGAATCTTCCGATCATGTCATAACTTCATCTTTTCCTTATAAATCTTAGCATTTTCATAAGATTCATTCCTTATTTCTTCAAGCTCATTCAATTGCAATAATCTCTTTTTAGCAAGATATTTTAAATTATAATTTATAATTGAACTCTTTAATAGCCCAATATGTTTTATGCTCAAGTTCAAAAGGTAAATGACAAGCTTTTCCAAAAATCAGCCTATATGGGGACATTCCTACAGGTGTTCTATAAGAAGTCCTATAGGCCCTCAAAGCATAATCCAGTTTGATTGACCAATCGTTTCTAATTGGAATAACAGTTTTTTTTCAATATTCTTTTAATTTCATGATTGGATAATTCAACCAAACCACTTGTCCGTAGATGATAAGCAGTAGCAATGTGATGATTAATATGATAGTTCTTTGCTAACTTCCCAATAATTGCATTTCTAAAATGACTTCCTCCATCAGTTATGATTACTCTTGGTATTCCAAATCTGCAAAATATATTCTTTTCTAAAAACTTTGGGATGAATTTTTCTCAGCCAAATCTCATGATAGCAGGTTTAAGCTCAAAAGAATTAGCAGCTACAGAAGGGTTTTGAATACTAGCACGAAGTTCATTTACTGTAGGGTTAACATAATCTCTTGAAGGTCTTAATTGTTGATGGATGCCTACATTTTGATTGTGATGATTTGCCATTTCTTGAATATTTTTATCTTTTTCTGTATTTTAATATTTTTGATTTTTCCGATAGTTCTTTTTAATTCAGAATTGTAAGGCACAAGTCCTTGAGAACCTGAACTACGCATACAACAATAAAACAAAACACAACACAACACACTAACAAAAATAAAGAAAAGAAAAAATTTAAAATTTCTTAATTCTCTCTAAAATTCAATTTAATTATTTTTCGTTTCTCCCTTGGGCCAACTATGCCAAAAATTTGATTCCCAATAAATATATGCACGCCAAAAACATGAGTCCACTAGATAAATGTAACTGCGCTGAAAACTTGATCCCGACAACAGCACCAAAAACTTGGGCCGCGAGGAATATATGCGCTGATGATTTAGATATGAAAATTAAGATTTTATAATATGGGATACTACACAAGTAAATGTATTGTTTGTCAAGTAATATCGGATTTTCTGATTAAGCCCGAGATATCGAACCCACAGGGAAAGTATGAAAATCTTTAAGGGAATCAGAAAATTATCTTTTTACTTTTTTAATGGTTTTTGAAAAGTATGTCTTGATTTTGAAAAGTTTTGAAAATTGATGGCTTTTGAAATTTCCTTAATAAAATGTTAAGTAAGAAATTAAAATTAGAATAAGTAATAAAACTGTATGTAAAATACTATTAACTAGAATATCTTTTTCTTTCCTTTTATGAAGTAGAAATAATTATAAAAGTATTATTGTGGAAGTATTTAAATTTGTTATGACAGATAGAAGCAAATGTGTTCTTTACCCTTACTTTGTTCTATAAAGAACATAGGTTAATTTGAAATTTTTATCATTTTGAACATGATTAGTCAGGGAAGATACCAGTCTCTCACTCTAGAGTTCCCTCGATTCCCACCAACTGGGGCTAACTTCTCATAACAAAACTCAAAACTTCAAACCAAATTAGGGGCTTTTAACCTGTCACTCTAAAATCCTCTAATTTTACTCCCTTCCATAAAAATATCTTCTAATATTACATTCAATTATATGGACTACAATTCTCACCCATATAATTGCAAGTGATTCTTACTAACTTTTATGAGACAATACCGCATCGGATCTTACATAATCTCAAGAAATTCTACAACTTAACAGGCCAAATTAAGAAGTAAACAAAGTTTTCAGAATCAATCTTCACAACTTCTTCCAACTTTTAAACACTTTTACTTTCCACAAAAAATTCTCCATAAACTAATTACTTCTCCGTTTAAGAAAGATAAAGATAAAGTAAACTACTCAGAATGCATTGAGAAAATACAAAAATGCATTGATTTAAAATTAAAACCAAATATGAAAAATAACAAATGAAAACAAGTATTAATTAGAAAAACTAAATGTAAGAACAAAAGTAAACACTTATCTGAAAATCCTCTCCACAAGACTCAGGAAGTTCCTCTCAAACTTTGACTCTTCGCTAAACTACTCCTCAGAGTAAGTCTCCCTACTCCGATGACTCAGAATACAGACTTCAGACTTCAATAAAAACTAAACTGAAAGAAAGAAAAGAAGTGGGAAGAAGAAGACTTCACTTAGACCCTTTTCTCCTTTCTACTCTCTACTCCTACTCTTAATAAAAACTCTCTTCAAAATGCAGTGGAAGAACAGTGGAAGTACCTTTCAAAATACAGTGTAAGAGCCTCCAAAGAAAGAAAAAACCCTTCAAAATGCAAAGGAAGAGCCTCCACTTATCTTTCCTAAGACTCTCTTTAAATAGTAAACTAAAAGGTGTCTTGGTGTCTCTTCAAATATGTCCAGATTCAATGTATCTACAAAGGAACGCAGCCCTTCATTCAAACTTGTCACCCAAAGGAAGTTATGGAAGTTACCACCAAAAGTTGCATCCCATCCCCTTTGAAATTGACACCAAATTCCTTTAGATTTCGATTTTTAACTGTGGCGGCTAAGCGCCGGTCCAGCGGCGTTTAGCCGCCAGTGCCAAAATTTTGAGTTTTTCATTTTTTTGCTCGAAATTTGATCCAATTTTGCTCCATTAATTATGACCATCCATTTTCATCATATCTGTAAGAAAAACACAAAATACCTTCCATTAAAGTGCAATATCATTACAAATAGGTATAAAAATGTGCATAAAAATACTATATATTTTAGGTGTATCACCCATCTGTAAGCCATGCATTAATTTCTCTAGTTCTCCCTCAGAAGGATCAAACTCTGCCTAAAAGGAGCCAGTAACAATAGGTAACTGAATAATGTGTTGATTTGAATAGAGTTGAAATCAACTTGCCTCTCTCGAACAAATATCAAATCATCAGATTCTTTAGGTAGATTTCCATAAAATTATCGGAAAACAGAATTGACGGCAACATCAAAAAAATAGTAGAAACATTCTCAGCTCCAGGCAACAATAAAAATTTCAAGAGAACCCCTAAAAGAAAGAAATGCTCACTCCTGAATAAGCTTCTTTGAAATAAGAGCATCACTGTATCGATCTTGTGCAGCAGCACTAACAAGCTTTTTAGAATCTAAAGAACATTTGCCTTTGTCCCTCTTGATCGTAAGAGCCATTTTTAATCTAAAACAATTTGAACAAAAATCCAAATAAATTCAAAATCAATTTGTATGGACTTCTACAAGTGTTTTCAAGTGAAAATTTTGTTTACTATGCATTCTCCACCATTTCTTCCGAAATCTTCCGGTTTTTGGCATGATCACAACGTGGAGAAAATACATGCTGAAAATTGAAATTTTCAAATTCTTACCTTCCATTGGTAAAGAAGCAATAATATCAAGGCTTGGATGCTTTTTTCCACTCCTCTCCTCCACTACAGCACTTAGGAATGAAGAATATGTCCTAAAATCTCATCGCTGACCAATTAAATAGAGAAGGAATGGCCTAAAACCAAAATTAGGTTGTGGCCCATAGGCGTCAATTTGAGCGCTTAGACGTCGGTATCCAATTATTCCAAAAATCCAAATTAAAGACCCGACCTCCTTTTTGTATTAATTCTTTGCCCCAATTTTAACATATAGGACATCAATATAACATCATAAACTCGTCATAACAACAATTACCAAACAAGTCAATCCACACCAATAAATATGGGTTGCCTACCACAAAGCACTTCGTTTAATATTGTCAGCCCGACGTATCAAAGTTTTTACCTAGGTTGATCAAGAATTAGGATCTCCTCAAATGCAAAACTATTTTCATTTATATAAGGTTTTAATTTGTGTCCATTTAGTTTTGTTATTCTTCAAGTTTTTGGATCTGCAATATCAACAACAACTCCATAAGGATAGACCTTTTTATCACAATATTGACCTCACTTTTGTTGAGGTCCAGTCTTTCTTTAGATATTCGAGTATCTAGCCATAGGACTATCTTGGTGAATTTCTTAGAAGACTAGAGATGGAACCCTACTCCCTTAGAAATTCAAAATTCTTCTTTGCTTCACTTGGAGTTTCATATGTTTAATGTCTGACCTCTAAATATTTAGGAGGATGGGACTAAGCATAAGAAAATTTAAGGGGTGTACCTTATAGATGGACAGGCTTTAAGACTGACGTTGGTTGGTCTGGAGCTAGCACACACACACTTGCACATTACACTCTCACACACTACTGACAACCCTAATCCACATATGCTTAACTTTAGTCCCTTGGTATTTGAAAAATCATGTGGGTGGTCCCCCCAAACCATAAGCTCATGGCTAAGGTGGCTAGGACCAACACATGGAGGATCCAAAGGGGGGTTTTTCCTTAGTTTATGGCTCAAATAGGTTGGTATTCCTAATTGACACCAAATTCTACCAAAACTCCCAGACTTTAACCATTAGCCCCCCAACCTTGAATTCACACAACAAAACATATTTATAAAATTTTAAACCAAATTACAAATACTTATCTGAAATATTCCTTCAAGTAATCCTTTGACTCCTACTGACTCCAATGCAAAGTACAAGACTTCAACAACACCAAATCTTTCAAACTCTCACTTACTACTCAAGGAATTGAGTAGTAACACTCAAAGTAACTAAAATAAACTAAAATAAACTCACTACATACTTAAGAAAAGTATTTGGTGGCTCTCTAAAACTATTTTCGGGCGCGAGAGAGCTCTTTTTTATGTAGAAATGTCTCCTATTTATAGAGCTTCAAAATTGACCAGAGGTTGCTTAAGGTACCTCTTCAAAATTCATCTAAATTTAATGAATCTTCTAGAAACTTACTGTGGCACCTAGGCGTCGGGATTTGACACCTAGGCGTCGGGATCTGGCGCCTAGACGCCGGACTCCATGACCAGATCTTTGCACCCCTTCACTTTGGATCGCACCTCTTCGCGATTAAAACAATTTTCCTGAGTCCAGATGCATTGTATCACGTGTTCTATGTATCTGGAGTAACTTCCAGTCTTCTAAAAGGTCTGATAACTGCTTAACACCATAAAAATAACTGCCCAAAGTTGTCAAAAATCTTAACTGCTTCAGTATCGAAGTCGCTCCTAGGCGCCGGATTCTGGCGCCTTGGCTCTAGACCTATAATTTTGGTAACTTTGCTTTTTAGCTCTATTTTTGCTCCTTTTTGCTCTTTTTTCCTTCTTGAACTCTTTTTTTCATCACCTATATCCAAAAAAATAAAAATACCTTTCATTAAAGCATAATATCCTTAAAATTTGAATCATAAATAAGGCATAAAAATAGGTTTTTTTATGTGGATCAAAATGCCAAATCAAAAATTAGTTTCACTTGAATCAACTTAAAGGAAGAGCTTAATTCCAATTCTAAATTTATAGTGAAGTATTAGCATCGTTACTAATAAAGTTTTCATGAACTTCTTTTTCATATGATACTTCAAAGCACCCTTAATGTGACAAATTATGATTATTCTTGAAATAAATAGAATACTAGAACTCTTAGACTTGATTATTAAATGTTCTTGTTCCTACAATCTTGACCTAAGTTAATGAAAATCTTTCTAAAAACCTTGCTATTATATTCCTTTAAATCAAAAATCATAGTAATCATTAAGTAAAGTTCACTACTAAGAGACATATTTTTATGTAGTAAAAAGATTACTTGTGGACAAGTAATAGGTAAGTTTAGGGGATTTTGATGCACCAAAAATATGTTTGATTTTTCATATATATATATATATATATATATATATATATATATATATATATATATATATATATATATTATGTTCATTTTTTGTGATATTGCACTTTAATGGAAGGTAATTTTCATGCTTTATTACAGGTATGATCATTTTAGGAAAATGGAGTAAAGAGAAGTGAAAAAGAAAGAATTCAGAGCGAAAAAAGGAAAAAAACTAGAATTTTGAAGTTCTGGCACCAACGGGGCCCAAAATGGCACCGATGGCACATTTTTAAAGAGTGCCAGGAATTAAAACGTGTGATAGGTCATCGATTGCGCCTTACCCAGTGCCAATGGCGCCCAATTTTGGTGGAGGCTAAATTCAATGTATTTGGATGACTTTTAGAGGTATTCTTGTGGCCGCTCTTGGAAAATTTGTTCCTAGACCAATTTAGCTAGTTTTATATGCCAGAAATCAGGATGTGTGTGTCATTGTAAGTGAAGAAAAGAGTGTGTGAGTGAAAAGGAAGTCTTTAGAGAGAGTTTAGAGTCTAGAGTTTGGTGTTTAGTGTTGTTTTGTGAGGGATTCTTCTCAAAAGAGTTGTACGAGGAGAGGGAAAGTGAGAGATTGCTTCTTCCCTACTATTCCAAAAGAGAATTGTGTGTTGTTGTAAAGTGGGATGGATATTCAAAGGAACTTCAAGGGATTTGCTTGGGGAAGAATTTAAGATAAGTTTTATTTACATTTCATAGTTTGTATGACTTTGCTTTTATATATATAATCATTATTTTGATGCATCTTCCTCATGAATTCTGAGTAGATTTCTTTGTCTTTCTCCTTACAATGATAAATAGTGAAGTGATAGTTTATATTGGATGTGCCATAATAAAGAATTGAAATTGTCATGATTTTTCATTTTGTTCTTTATTTACTTTTCGATTTGGCCAATTAAATTGTTAAAGTACATTGTGAAACATACGATCCGAAAGGGCTATACTTTCTACAACAAAAGTGAAAATTACATTCAATGTCTATGAATGAGTGATGTAGTTCATGGGGGTTGGGTGCAAATAAATAGGGCAACATGTTTGTTGGGCATAGAGATTTTAGGGTGATAGACTAAAATCCTCAATTTGGTCTTAGTGTTTGTAAACTAAAGTGAGAGTTATCCTTCAGGCGAAGGGAAGTAGGAGCTTTGGAATGAGAGCCAGTATCCTCCCAGCCTAACGACCACTTTAGAAACTAAACCTAGGATTAGCCAATGTTCTTTATAGCACTCGGAAAAGGGTATTGAGTAGTTATGCTCCTATTTGGCACAATAAAAATATTAAATAATCTATAATATTCACTCACCGAAATATCATTGTAAGGGGGAGGACACTTTCTCTATATTTGAACCTTACATTACAATACTTAGGGTAGCAATAATTACTTAATCTGATGTTTGGAAAGTTTTGTAGTAATTTTAAATTCTCTTGTATCTTTAAATGTTAGTGATTGTAGTATTTACTCTTAGTGATTTGCAAGTTTGAATATTTGATTTATGTGCTACGCTATAAGGTTTGCTCCCTCCCAGTGGGATCGATAACCAGAACTCCACTAGAGCCCTGTATTACTTGAGCGATACGTATACTTGTGTAAAGGTTGGCTACTTTCATATTAAACTAATTAGACTTTATAACTGAATTCAAAATACTTTTGAAAATTAATTTACGTTAGCAAGCCAAGCATCAACGACCAATAAATGAGTCTCTCTCCCAACGAGTAGGACTGTCATCAAGGAAAAAGGGCAAGCATACAGATATGTCAAAAGCCTACATTGTGACTGCTCGACTGAAGTTCAGAACAATCACAGTTGGTGCCCATTAGGGTTAATACACATCATGGAAATGAATGCAAGGATGTTACATGCAACATGACACACAAAGACGGAATGAACCGGTAATATAGGTTACCTATATAGGAATTATGCCTGCTTAAGGACGTGATGTGCCAAGCGACAAGCAGGCTCCAGCTACAAGTAAGTTTGCATCGAGTAAAATGATACCTATAGAAAAGAATTACACCTTATTCAAGAAGCATTCACAGAGCACACATGCAAAAATGCAAGATATTTAATAAATATACAAGGAAAGGACGAGCTTGTCATTGAGCCAGGGGCCCAAAATATGGGTTGAGGAGGGAGTGTCCGGAGGGTGGGCTTGTCATGGTAGAAATGACCCGAACAAAAGGGTATGTTGAGGAGGCAGTGACTTTGAGATGGGCATGAGATGGTGGCAGTGGCCCAAATAAAAGGCTATGCCGAGGAGGCAGTGACCCAAAGGTGGGCATGCCACGGCGGCAGTAGCCCAAATAAAAGGGTATGTCGAGGAAGAAGTGACTCGGAGTTAGGCATGCCATGGCTTCAGCGACAGCGGATGAACAAAAAGGTATGCCAATTGGGCAGTGACCCAGAGGTGGGCATGCCAAGGTGGCAACGGTCTGAACAAAAGGGTATGCTGAGGAGGCAGTGACCCAGAGGTAAGTTTGCCATGGAGGGAGGAGCCCAAACAAAAGGATATGTCGAGGAGGCAGAGACTCAATCATGGCGTGATGATAGCGGCCTAAATAAAGGAGTATGCCAAGGTGTTAGTAACTTGGTGTTGTGATGATTCTCAATGGGGAGAGCCACTAACACATGTGCAAATGAGACTACAATCACTTATGGAGTATGATGCAACATGCATACAGACAAGCATGCAATATGATGAAGCATACAAACTTCTAAGTGAACATTTAACCAGGCCGTGGTTGTCGGTCAAACCGAAGAAGCAGGTGGATCAATTTTTGGGTAATAAATCTAACCCAAAAGGATGAGTGATCAACCTAAGATGGTCTATCAAACCCAAAGATGGTGATCGACACATAGCAGTTAATCAAACCCAATAGATAAGGTGATCAGCATAGGGTGATTAATTGAACCTAAGAGAGGATCAAGGATTCTCCTAGGATGGTTGATTAACCCAAAGTGCTCAAACGATCATGCATTCCATATGCAATATGATCCTCACAACAAAGATTCCACAAATGACCATGCACAAGCAACAACTCAATACGGTCGACAGCACGTCAAACTCATCCTAACGAGCTTACATAATTACCTAGGGTATGCAGACTTGGATTTGCGGCATCGCTATCTCTAGCTTTGGCATGGAAAGGTGGAGGGCTTCCCCTCCAATTTCTCATAGGGGAAAATCTCCATCATTCAAAGAGAGGACTAGTTATAAAGCTTATTCTATCCTATGAACACCCATGACCTTGTAGGATGGACTAGATGTAAAGCTTTTTCCATCCTCTAAGATTGAACCTAAACAACTTCTCTAAGAAAAGTTGGGTGCACCAAAGGATTGGGAAATTGGGATTTGGACCTAGCAAGATTAAGACCTAAGACTCACAAATGGGATCACTCAGCTCCAAATAGAAAAGTAACATGAGACATTCCTATCCTAGGGATTTCTCTATGGAAATCAATGTTTCATTACATAGGCAACATGACTGGCTGACATGAGTCGCTCGTACATCCATCCTGTGTGGGAGATCAAACCCACTTAGATAAGAATAACATTAAGGCTAGCTAAAAGTTAGAGAAATCTCACCACTGTGATGGTTGCGAACGTGTGTCTTCATGTTGGAAGAAGCTATCATATCGATAGGAGAGAAGTCCATGTTTCCAATGAACTCTGGCGATGCTTAAACAAACTTCTAACTAACATTCCAATGTAAAGATGAAGCTCTCCTCTGTCGTAGGAGAATGGTGCCTTGCTCCCAAGCTCCGCCACAAGAAAACATTCTCACATCCTTACAAAATGTTGGAAAATATGAAGAAGATGAGCATGATGAAGAAGATTAAGAAGAGGAAGAAGAAGAAAATGAAGTAGAGGTAGAGAAATCCTCCTCCTTACTCTCTCTTTAAGAAGCAACTCCAAAGGATTCCAAGCCTTCCAAAAGCTCTCAAAGGCTGTCCCCAAATTCCTTTCCAAACCCTCACTAAAAGCCATCTCTGACAACCCACTAATGAAGGAGAAGAAGAAAGAGGAGAAGAGGAGAGAGGTGGAGCCGAGCACCAGCGCCCTAGAACTTGAACATAAGAAACCTGAAATGAGAGGGGAAGGGACGCGTTAAGTCTCTTTCCCTAATGGAAATGACCAGATTGCCCTAACCAAAGAGCATTGGATGCTTTTGGAGTAGGGCAACAATGAGATTAGCCTTTGATGCACCAAAAATATGTTAGTTTTTTTTTGTATATATAAATAATACCCATTTATGGTGATATTGCACTTTAAAGGAAGATATTTTTCATGTTTTTCTGTAGGTATGATGATTTAAGGTGTTTGGAGCGAAAGAAAGCAAAAAAGGAACGAATTTGGAGCAAAAAGAGGCAAAATGAAGAATTAAACCTACTGGCACCGACAGCGCCAGAATGGGTGCAGCTGGTGCCCAAATCCAAAAAGAATTGTAATTAATTAAGCAATAGGGGGCTGACGGTGGCCTATCCAGCACCGATGGCGCCCAAAGTTGGTCAAGATCAAATTCAATGCATTTGGATAATTTTTGAAGGGTTGCTTGAGAAAACTCTTAGGGAATTCATTTCTAACTTATTTTAGATAGTTATGGATGCCCTTTTGAAGAGGAAAGAAGGGAAGAAGTGTCTTTTGGGGAGAGAGTAAAGTGTGTTAGGGTTTTGAAGAGTTAGTGTAGAATTTAGTATAGTGTGAAGAAGTCTTGTTTTATGAGGGATTCTTCTCTAGAGAGTGTAGGAGAAGGAGGAAAGTGAGAGTTTGCTTCTTCCTTACTATTCTAAAGAGGGAATTGAGTGTTGTTGTGAAGAGAGAAAAGGATTCAATGGAACTTCAAAGGATTTCCTTGAGGAAGAAATTGAGATAAGTTGTATTTACTTCTTGTGGTTCTTATGACTTTGCTTTTATATATATAATTCATATTTTATTGTATCTTCCTCATGAATTCTAAGTATTTTTTTTTCTTTCTCCTTGCAATGTGTTGTGCTAAAGTAGTGATGTAGATTTGATGTGTCATTTAAATGTTAAGAAATTGTGATGATTTTTCACTTTGTACTCATTTACTTTTCGAATGGTCAATTGAATTGTTAAAACTTTTTGTGAAACATTCAATCCCAAAGGACTAAGTGTTTTACAACAAAAGTGGAGAATTCATTCAATGTCCATGAATGAGTTACGTAGTTCATGGGAGTTGAGTGCAAATAAATAGGGAAATGTGTTTTGATATGCGTAGAATTGAAGATTTTAGGATAACAGGCTGAAATCCCCAATTTGGTCCTAGTGTTTTCTAACTAAAGCTAGGGTTAGCCTTCAGGTGAAGCGAAGTGGGAGTCATGAAGTGAGAGCCAGTGTCCTCCCAGACTAACCATGGATTTAGGGATTAAGTCTATGATTTTCCAATGTTCTTTTCATAACTCTGAAGAGGGGGTACTCTAAAGGGGGTAAAGAATATAAATGCTCCTATTTGGCATAATACAAAACTTTATCAATCTATATCACTCACTCATCATAATATCATTGTAAGCAGAAAGTTTTTTTTTCATATTTAAACCTTTAAATACAAAACTTAGTTTGTGTTAGTTAATTTAGAAAGTAATTTTCGTTAACTTAGCTTTTAGCAATCATTACATTAGCAACTTAAATATTGCATGAACTTGCATTGTGAAATGAGTATTGGATTTCATTACTAAACTACACTTTTAATTGTTCCAAACTTCCTGGTGAGATCGATAACCAGGACTCCACTAGAGCCCTGTATTACTTGAACAATACGTAAACTTGCGTATATGAGTGGCTTCTTAATTATTAAATTGATCTGACTGTGAAACTGAATTGAAACTATCTTTTAGAAATTTACGCTTATAGCAGTACCGATCAAGTTTTTGGTGCCTTTGTCGAGGTATTAAAAAATGGTAACTGTAAAATTTCTAGTATTTGAAAACCTTTACTTTATTATTTGCAATTGTGTGTGCTTGCTTACTTTTTAGTTTGTTTAGTGTGATTTATATGTGTAGTATTTGATCTATAGATTTAGTGTCTTACGATTCAGAATTAGAGAGTATCATTAGAAAAATTCAAAAACAAAAAAAAATCTAAAAATCCTCACAAAATGACGAACAATCAAAATAATCAAAATGAACATATACTAAGACCTTTAAGAGATTATGTTAACCAGACAGCAAATGAAATTCACTTAACTATTCAAAATCCTAATGTTGTTGCTAATTCATTTTAGCTTAAACCTGCTATAATCCAAATTGTACAAAGTAATCAATTTAGAGGAACACCTAATGAAGATCCTAACTTGCATCTTGCTAGTTTTCTGGAATTTCGTGCTACATTTAAATATGACAGATGATGCGACTTTTTATATGTAAGAATTTATGACCTCAGATTTATATATTTATAATAATTTTTGTAAAGTCACAATTTCAAACACAAGTATACGTATTGTATCAAGTAATACAGAGCTCTAATGGAGTCCCATTTATCAATCCCACAGAGAAGCGAGGTAAGAGGTTCTTAGTCAAATTCTAGTCTACTACTAACAACCTTAGTTTGGAAGGGTGATATAAGTGATTTTTCTAACAACTACTCCTAAATGTAGATGATTATATATAAGGATAATAACTACTCCTAAATGCAAATATTACTTCTAAAGATAACCCTTTTTCGGGAAATTGGTTTGGTGAATTTTGAGATAATGAAATCTACTATTATTATGTAATGAATTGGATAATGTAAATGAATGAGATGCATTATATATTGCATGTGCCAAATAGGAGCATAAATACTTGTTTACCCTTAAAAGAGTACCTCCTCTTCCAAGCATGTAAAGAACATTGACATATCCTAAGTTCAGTCACTAAATCTAAGGCTAGGCTGGGAGGATACCGGCTGTCACTACGGAGCCCCCACTCACCCTTCACCTGAAGGCTAACCCTCGCTTTAGTTACCAAACTTAGGACCAAATTAGGGATCTCAGCCTGTCACCATGAAACCTCCAATTCGACGCCCATGAAACCATATTTCCCTATTTATTTGCACTCAATCCCCATGAACTACGTAATTCATTCACGGACATTGAATGTGGTTCCACTTTGTTGAGAATTACACCGCCCTTTCGGGTCAATGCAATTACAACGAATTTTAACACTACAATGGGCCCTTATTGTAATGTAAATGAAGTGCAAGTAAAAACCATCACATTTATAATTAAAACTTCTTCTTGTATCACAAAATCCTAAACATGATTTCTACTCATTACAAAGGAAAAGTAAAATGAAAATAATGACATAATCTTCTCATGTCACTATTTCCAAAGAAGAAGAAAAAGAAAGACACATATGTCACAAAGCGCGAAGAAAACACAACGGAAACTTCATGTAACCAAAGTAAATCCACTAGGTAAGTGTTTACAAAATGATAAGATAATGAAGAATAATACTTAGTTTTTTCCCTTTGAAAGAAAGATGAAGATCTCTCCCACAAAGTCTCCCGGCGATCCATGCAATGCTATCGAAATCCCTTATAAATTCTCTCAAAATCTCCTCTTCAATCTCTCCAAAAAGGTAGAAATCTATATTTCTACTCCTATTCTAAGATCTTTAATCATTCTCTATGTTTTTCTAACTTCTCCTCTCTTTTATTGGCTTCAAATTCGGTTTAAAATAGTGTAGGGACGAATTTCCCAAGAGGTGCATGAAGAAAACTTCCAAAAAGCATCCAGGTTGAATGTATTTGGCCAAAAACCGCCCAATTTCACATCCCAACAGTCCGGAGCACCGCTGGCACTGAATAGGGTGCTGTCGGTGCCCTATTTTCGTAGTCTCAGGCTTTTGGTGCCTATTTGGGCACCCCCGGCGCCAATCCTACGCAGCTCCGCCATTTTGCTCCGTTTGGCTCCGTTTCAGCTCCGATTTGCCCTGTTTCAGTTGCGTTGCATTCGTAACAGATAGCCTTATAAAATAAGCATAATAAAAACCTTTCTTTAAAATGTAATCTCATTCAAAAATATGCAATAAGTGTAAAAGAGATTAAGCATCAAAAGACTTATCGAAAGGTGTCAGGGCAAAATTTCATTTCTTGCTCGTTTTTGCTCCAAATTGCACCATTTTTGCTTCTTTTTGCTCCAATCACTATTTCTTGTACCTAAAACCAAAAAACATACAAAATACCTTCCTTTAAAGTGTAATATCATCAAAAATGAGTAAAATGATATAACAAAAAGTATATATATTTTAGGCGTGTCAACAGAGTGTCAAATGATCTTGTCAGACTTAGACTATTTCCTTTTTCATTAAGGGATAAAGCTAAGGTGTGGTTAAATTAATTAGCACCTGGATCTATCAGAACTAGGGGAGAACTTTCATAAAAAATTTTATCAAAATATTTTCCTCCATCGAAAATTGTTGAGCTTAGAGATTATATTACATCCTTTGGTCAGTTTGAAGGGGAATCTATTTATGAAGCTTGAAAAAAATTTAAAGATCTTCTTAAGAAATGTCCACATCATGCTTTACCAGATTGGTTAATAATTTAAACATTCTATAAAGGATTAGTAGGATTGCTTAGATCAATTATTGATGCTGCTGCTGGTGGATCATTAATATCAAAACCTTTTGATGAAGCATACTCTTTAATAGAAGAGATGACTACTAATAATTTTCAATGGCCCTCTGAATGGTAAATCCTAATAGAGTAGTTAGTATTCATGATTCTGATGTTATAACTATGATAGTCTCTTAAATTGCTGCCCTTTTAAAGAAAATAGATCAATACAGAATGAACTATTCTCAAACACCCTCAGTGATAGATAAAAATTCATTAGGATAGATAATAGATTCTCAAACATCCTATGAAACCTTGAATGCTATAAAAAATAGACCCAACAATCCTTATTCAAATTATTATAATCTCGGTTGGAATAAGCACCCAAATTTAAATTGGAATAATAATAACGATGTTGTTGTTAACCCGCAATGGGAAACAATCCACTGAACATAGTAGGAAATTTAAACAACTAAGGAAATACAAACTATCAATCTTCTTATCCTCCAAGTTTTAATAGTAACCCACAATTTAAGGAAAAGAAATTTTCAATGAAAGAATTAATCTTAAATATGTGTAATCAATTACAATTTCAAGGTAATCACTTACAAACTCAAAGAGTTGCAATTAAAAATATTGAAATTAATTAGGGCGTATTTTCACTGCGCTTAATAATAGACCTTCAGGAACTCTTCCTAGTAATGTTGAGATCAATCTAAAAGATCAAAATAAAGAGCAAATATAAGCTATACAATTAAGAAGTGGAAAAGAATTAGAAACGAGAATGCATAAAGAAATTGAAACTCATAAAGAGAAGGTTGAAATTGAAAAAGGGAATAACATAATTTATCTAGACTTAGAATATCCACTTGAACTAATGAAAACTACTGTAGAAAAACCACCACCTCCATTTCCTCAAAGATTAAAAAAACAAAGTAGGGATAACCGTTTATAAAATTTTTAGAGATCCTTAAGAAATTAACCATAAATATTCCTTTTGCAGATGCCTGATTATGCGAAGTTTATGAAGGATATTCTTAAAAAGAAAAAGAAGTTCATAGATCATAAGACTGTTGCACTTAGCAGAGAGTGTCGTGCAAATATTCAGAAAAAGCTCTCAAAAAACTTAAAGATCCTGGTAGTTTCACTATTCCTTGTGCTATAGGTGAAATTTTTTCAGAAGAGCCTTATGTGATTTAGGAGCCAATATTAACTTAATGTCATTATCAACTTTCAAAAGATTAAGAATAGGATAAATTTGACCTACTTCTGTAACTCTTCAATTAGCTGATCATTCTATCACTTATCCTAAAGAAGTTGTGGAAGATGCATTAGTTAAGGTAGTCAAATTTATCTTTCCTGTGGATTTTATTATCTTAGATATAGAGGAAGATAAAGAAATTCTCATTATTTTGAGACGACCATTCCATGCTACTAGAAGAACTATGATTGATGTTCAAAAAAGAGAATTAACTATGAGAGTTAATGATCAATAGGTGACATTTAATATTTTGAAATATATGAAATACCCCTCAACAGAAAAGGACGATGAATGCTTTAGAATGGAAATCTACGTTATTTGAGAGATGATTATTTTAAAGAGATGTATGAAAATAAAATAGAATATCAAGATTGGAAATGTGAGGATGATAATGAAATAGAAGATAATTTTGATGAGATGAAGAACGAATACCTAGATTATGTTTAAGAAAGATTTGAAATGTTGGACACTATAGAAAGAGATAATAAAAGTTTAATTCCATCTATCCTAAAACATCTTGAAATTGAAATGAAAATTCTTCTCAATCATTTGAAATATATGTTTTTAGGAGAATTATCTGCAATACCAGTCATTGTATCTTCAGATTTGAATGAATATCAAGAACAAAAATTATTAGAATCGTTAAAAAGATACAAGAAGGCTTTCGGTTGGACATTAGCTGATATTAAAGGAATCAGTCGTTCGATCAGGATGCATAGAATTTTATTGAATGAACAACATAAACCTAGAGTTGATCCGCAAAGGAGATTAAATCCAATGATGAATGAAGTAGTAAGAAAGAAAATTTTAAAATGGCTTGATGCTGAAATTATTTATCCTATTTCAGACAGTGCTTGGGTAAGTCCAATTCATTGTGTCCCTAAGAAAGGAGGAGAGACAGTTGATGTGAATGAACAAGATGAAATTATACAAATAAGACAAGTCACTGGTTAGTTAATTTGTATTGATTATAGAAAATTAAATGCTGCCACTAAGAAAGATCACTTTCCTCTTCCCTTTCTGGATCAAATGTTGGATAGACTTGATGGGCACAAATACTATTTTTTTTTGGAAGGATATACTGGTTATCAACAAATACCTATTTCTCTTGATGATCAAGAAAAAACTCTATTTACTAGCCCATATGGAACTTTTGCATTTCAAAGAATGACCTTCGGATTATGTAATGCACCCGCAACGTTTCAAAGATGTATGATGTCTATTTTTAGTGATCTGATTGATGATGTAATAAAAATGATTATGGATGATTTTTCTATATTTGAAACTTCATTTCATATATGTTTAATAATTTAGAAAAAGTTTTGGAGATTTTCGAAAGAACAAATTTAGTTCTAAATTGGGAAAAATGTCAATTTATAGTTGCATGAGGATTGTACTTGGGCATAAAATATCTGAACATGGTATGGAAGTTGACCCTGCAAAAATTCAAATTATTGAGAAATTACCACCTCCTACTACAGTGAGAGGGGTAAGAAGCTTTTTAGGACTTGTTGAATTTTACAGTCATTATATTAAAGATTTTTCAAAAATTACTAAACCTCTATGCCAACTTTTAGAAAAAGATAGAAGAATTGATTTTAATGAAGAATATTTAAATGCCTTTGAAATATTAAAAAAAACTAAACACTGCCCCTATAATTGTTCCACCTGATTGGGAGAAATCATTTGAACTTATGTGTGATGCTAGTGATTATGCGATTGGAGTTGCTTAAGGGCAAATGTATGATAAAATGTTTAAGATTGTTTACTATGCTAGTAAAACTCTTAATGAAACTCAAATTAATTACACCACTACGAAATGAGAATTATTAACTATTGTGTATGCCTTTGAAAAATTTATATCATATTTGATTGGAACTAAATATATAGTGCATACGGACCATTCAGCTATCAAATATTTAATACAAAAGAAGGATGCTAAACTAAGATTAATCAGAAGAATACTTTTACTTCAAGAATTTAATTTTGTGATGGTTGATAAAAAAGGAACTGCTAATTAAATAGTTGATCATTTGTCTAGACTAGAACATCATAAACTATCTGAATTTGAAAAGGAAATTACAGAAACCTTTCCTGACGAACAGCTTTATAATATTAAGGAATAAAAATTACTTTGGTATGCTGATATTGTGAATTATCTTATGAGTCATATTTTGCCACCTGATTTAACATTGCAATAACAAAAGAAATTTATATATGATGCTAAATTTTATTTTTGGGATGAGCCATATTTTTTTAGACAATATAAGGATCTTATTATTACAAAATGTGTTCCATATGAAGAGATTGAACCGATAATTCAGAGATGTCATGATTCTGAAATTGGAGGACATTTTGGAGCTGATAAAATTGCACATAAGTTTTTACAATTTAGATTTTATTGGCCAACTCACTTTAATATGTTTATAGATATATTAAATCTTGAGATCGATGTTAGAGAGTATGTAATATTTCTAGAAGAAATGAAATGCCTCTAAATTAGACATTAGAAGTTAAGATATTTGATTTATGGGGATTAGATTTTATGGGACCATTTACTCCTTTATTTGGAAATTTATATACATTGGTTGATGTTATTATGTCTCAAAATGTATTGAAGCAATTTATTTACCTAGATGTGATGCTCGACGTAATTCAAAATTCTTAATGAGAAACATTTTTACAAGGTATGGAATGCCGAGACTGATCATTACTGATGGTGGATCTCATTTTAGAAATAATCTGATTCAGAGATTGGTGGAAAGATATAATGTTATTCATAGAATCTCTACTACTTATCATCCCCAAACTAGTGGTTTATCAGAAGCGTCTAATCGGGAAATTAAATGAATTTTGGAGAAAACTTTGAATCATCATAAATTAGATTGGTCTGTTAGATTAGATGTTGTATTATGTGCATATAGGATTGCTTACAAGACCCCTATAGAAATGTCTCCTTATAGAGTAATATTTAAAAAGACTTGCCACTTCCTGTACAATTGTAGCATAAAGTATATTGGGCGATAAAAGAGTTAAATTTCAATTTAAAGAATGAAAGTGAGAAGAGATTGGTGCAATTGAATGAATTAGAAGAAATCAGAAATGAATCTTATAATAATAGTAGGATTTACAAGGTGAAAAAGAAAAAATGGCATGATCAGAAGATTATAAGAAAGAAATATGAACCTGGACAATAAATTTTGCTATATAATGCAAGATTAAAATTATTTCCTGGAAAACTGAGCTCTAGGTGGATAGGACCTCTAACTGATATAAACGTTTATTCATTTAGAGCTGTTGAGGTTGAGTATCCTAAAACTGGAAGAATATATAAAGTTAATGGGCATAGATTAAAACCATATTATGATGGGTATCGACCAAATTTTAAAGAGGTTTTTATGTTAAGTCATCATGAATAACTTAATGTCTGCCAGGCCGATGTTGTTAAACCAAGCGCTTTGTAAGAGGCAACCCATATTTTTTTTTATTGTATTAGTTTTTTTTGTCATTTTTACTTTTAGTTGATCATATTTGAGTCATACTCACTCAAAAACATCATAAAGAATGAAAATTAATGGATCGTATCGAAGATTTGGAATATTTCATACGAAAATGAAGTTTGGTGCATTTATTAACACTGGCACCGACAGTGCTATATGGGTGTCGTCGGCACCCAATTCTAGAGAGGATGGCCAAATTTTAGGATTTGGGCGCCGTCGGTGCTCTATCGAGTGCCGACGGTGCCGAAGAACAAAAGATGGTTTTTTGAGTTTTAAATTGCTATTTTTTGCATTTTTATGTGGGATTTTTGTCTTAAAACTTCCCGAACTCATTTTTAAACCCCTAAACTCCATAAAAATGAAGGGATTCATTCCCAATTTGCTTTTGGTGGATTCCAACTCCATGAAAACTCTAAGATTTAGAGTTTTCAACCCACTAAAGTTCATTAGTTTTGAGGCGCAGCGGTTGTTCAACAAAGTGCTGATGAAGAAGAGGATTATCAAAGAAAGAGGCTTTGTAAATCGAGGTTTGAATACTCCAAGTACTCGAGTAGAAGATATTATTTTACAGAGGCATTGGGAAGTGTTATGCTACACTACTGCTGTTATAGCGTTCATGCTGTGAAAGAGTTTTATGCAAATCTTCATAGAATTAACCAAGAATTTGTCTATGTGTGAGGAAGGTTTATAAAATTCACTCCTTCAAAGATTAATGATTTATTTTTGATTGAAAACATGTCGATATGTCATTATACAAATTTTGATGCAACGAAAGACATTATAAATGAGATTTATGGATATTTGACGGATAAAAGTGAAGATTGGGAGATTAGGGAGGACGGATATGTAAGTTTTTCTACTACATTTTTAAATCCAGTGTCGAAGCAATGACATTTCTTTATATCTGCAAAGTTACTCCCAACTATGAAAATTAGTAAAGTAACAAAGGAAAGTGCAATTTTGAACTATTGTATTCAAACGGGAAGACATATCAATATTGGCACTATAATTTTGAAATCTATATTATGATTGATTGTTCATGGATCTAATATGGGCTTGGACATCATTCCACTATATTTCTTCATTACAGCCAATCACTAGTGTCATATGAAAGCTGGGAAAGAGTGCTTCTTCCTTGGAAGCCACTGGACCCAACTAAACTATTTTACTGTCAGACAATTGGAGATGAAAATGATATGAGCATTATTGCAAATCAACCATCTTAGAGTTCACAACCTATTCTACCCTACTTTCCTAAAATTTCACAGGTGATTTTGAAGAAGGTCAAGAAATCGGAGAAAGAAGTATAGAATCTGATGAATGCTATTAACAACATTTTTGATTTATCTGATCACTTGGATTGGAGGAAGAAAGAACAGTTTGACCATATTGGACGAATTGAAGATAGTTTGGTAAATTTGATGAAGAAGAAGGCTGTGATTGCAGAGCATACAACTGATGAATTCCCATATCATCCCTTTTATAATTTGTTCATGCATCATCAATCCATGGGAGATAACAGAGGAGAAGATAGTTCTGAGACTGGTGATGAGTAGTGATTATACTATATCTGGTATTTAGTGTTTATCTTCTATTATGCTTGGGTGTGCATAGTAGTTGGCTTGATAGATTATGTAATTTTGTTTGGACTTATTATGCTTTTTTTGTGTCTTTGTTTAGTATTCAACATTAGAGTGTTGTATTGTTTGCGACGCTGAATCTTTATGCTAGATGGCTTGAAGAACTTATTTAGTGAGTGTTTAAAAGTGTAAATTGTAATGTAGATTTTATATATTAAAGCGATGTTTTGTGTTGTGTATGTGAAATTGATGTTAGTTACTTGCTTAATTGGTGAAATAGATGCTTAAAAAGGCTAATTATATGATAGTGTGCCTTTGAAATGATCAAAATTGCAAAAAAAAAAAATTGGACCCAAAATTTGAATGGACACCGATGGCGCCCGAATGGGCGCTACCGATGCCCAAATCCCGAGAGTTGGGATAGAGCGCCAATGGCGCCCGAACCCAGAAACTGCCCAGATTTTCTTAAAATCGTGATTTTGCTCTGGGACCCGCCATTTTTGCCATTTCCATCATCTTCAACCTCAAGCCAAGCCTGAATAGAGATCTAGGGCTTGCTAGATTGTGACTTTGAAGCGATTTCAAGGCTAAAGAAGTTCAAATCTTGTCTCCTCTTGGTAAGAGCTCCACTCTAGACTAAAAATTTTTTATTTCACCATGGAAATATTCCACATTATATAGATAAAAAATTTGGAATTTTTTATGAATTTTTGAGATTAACCATGGTGATAGAAGGTCTTACTTACTAAGATTTGCTTTTGGAATCTTCAACATTCTGATTTTAGAATTTATTGAATATATTTTACACATTTTTAGAAACCTTTGTTATGGCTCCAAAGACAAGTAAAGGGAAGAGGACATGGATTTTGATGAGGATAGATTTGTTAATGTTAAAGCACAATTTTGTTTTAATTCAACCCTTTATAATAAGAAGAGTATTCAAAATCGAGGTTTTGAAAATCCGGGCGGAATGATAGAACAATTAATTTCTAATAGAAAATGGGAGATATTTTGTTATTTTAATGCTGATGCGATCATGGGGATAGTCCTAGAATTTTATGCAAACTTTCCATGGACTGAAGGTGAATATGTGCTTGTGGAAGGCAAAATGGTAGAATTTACTCCTGATCGTATTAATGATTTTGACCAGTTAAGAAGAATGAGATTTTGTGAATATAAAAATTTTGGTACTATGGATACTAAACTGAATGAAGTGATTTCTTTTTTTACTGATGGAAAAAGGGAGTAGAAGATAAAGCTAAGACAAAGAATCAACTTCCCTACTTCTACATTAAATGTAGCATCTAAGGACTGACATTATTTCATCTCAGCGAGATTACTACCTTCTTACCATCATAAAGAGGTTACCAGAGATAGAGCTATTCTAAACTACTGCGTACAAAACATGAAAGAGATTTATATTGGTGTTATTATTTATAAGAGTATCCAGAATATTGCTAGAGGGGAAACCACTGGTGGATTAGGACATCATGTCTTGATTCATGCATTATGTGTACAGTCTAGAGTGGAGTTTGACAGTACCGAGGAGCTATTCCATCCATTGTAGCCTATTACTAAGGCTAATATTTGTACTTATGAGGCTCATGTGGGATGGAGAGGAGGAAGCAGGAGTACTGATATTCCTTCAGCTAGCTAGGACATACCTTCTACCTCAGAGGCACCAACTTTGTCAGATGTTATGGAGTAGTTAAGGATTCAGAGTGCTAGTATTGAGAGACTCCATAGTAGAGTTGATGGATTAGAAGCTTGGAACAACGTGAATGATGATTATTAGAGGAGGAGAGTTGATTATGATATAGCATATCATGATGCTCAGGTTAGATTCATGAGGGGAGACACTGGAGTGATATTTCCTACCTGTCCCAGCTATGTTCCTTACCGACCTGACTATGAAGAAGAGGTTGATGAAGCTGCTAATGATGACTGGTATTTGTGAGATTTTTGTTTTCATTTGTGTTGTTATTTGATTCTTTGTCATCTCTGTAACTTGTAAATGTATTTATGTTAGTAAGAACAATGTAATGAACTCTGTGATATTTGTTTAGTGATTGTGAGTTGATACTATGATGCTTATGTTGAATGTTTAAAGTTTAAGTCTTTAATATTTCTTAACCCTGTAAATTTTTAAATATTATATAGAGCACTGATTCTAACTGTTTCATGCTTGCTAGCTTAAATTTTTTATTAATACCAGCATAGCTTCAGAAGATTTTAGAATCCCAACACAAAAAGATTAGTTTTCTTTCTGTTTTACTCCTTACCTTTGCAAATTTATATGTAATGAAAAACTTAAGTTTGGGGGGAGTAGAATATTAACACTTATTTATTCTCATTTAATATAGTTTCAAAAATTATTAACATAACTTCTAGTAGTTGAACCTAACTTTAGATAACTAAATTTTTTATTTCATTTAAATATCATAGTGGATTTGAATGAAATTTTTTAGTCATAAAGGTTAACTTTATGGGGTTAAGATATTTAGTATAAGAGAATTGGACTATAATTGACTATTTAAAGGAAAGGAAACTATATTTTTGAATTGTTATGGGACTTAGAGATTTATGTGAGAAGAAAAGATTGTGACTCTATGATGAATTATAAAGCTAATATATATTTATAAAGAAGAAGCGTGTCAAGTTCCAACTTTAAAAAGAGGAGAGTGATGTTCAAAATTATTAAAGGTTATCCAGATATAGTAATCTTCAAAAGAAAAGAAAATTGAAAAAAAAGGAGAAAGGATTGAAAAACAATCCCAAAAAGAAACAAATAAAAAAATTAAAAAAAAAGACAAATAATTGAAATATAATCCCTAAAATAAAAAGAAAAAAAAGAGAAAATATATGTGAGGAGAAGCTTGAGAATATACATAATCAAAAATTGGCTTCACTTGAATCAAATTAAAGGAAGAGCTTTGTTACATTTCTGAATTTGTATTTAAAGTATTAGCCTACATTCTAATAGAGTTTGCATGAACTTGTTTTTCATATATTCCTTCAAAGAACCCTTAATGGGATAAATTATGGTTATTCTTGAAATGAATAGGAAAATAGAACTCTACACTTGACTGCTAAATGTTCTTATACATTTAATTTTGACCTAAGTTACTGAATATTTTTCTTAGAATCTTACTATTACATTCATTTAAATAAAAAATTGTAGTACTCTTAAAGTGAACGTTCACTACTATGTGTTATATTTGTATGTAGTAAAAGGATTACTTGAAACAAGTAATGGTTAAGTTTGGCGGATTCTGATGCACCAAAAATATGTTAGTTTTTATATATATAAACTGTACCCATTTTTAGTGATAATGCACTTTAAAGGAAGGAATTTTTCATATTTTGCTGCAGGTATGATGATTTTAGATGTTTGGAGCGAAAGAAAGCAAAAAGGAATGAATTTGGAGCAAAAAGAGGCAAAATGAAGAAATCAACCTATTGGCATTGTCAACGCCAGAATGAGTGCCACCGACGCCCAAATCTAGAGAGCATTGTAATTAATTCGACAATAGGGCACCGACAGAGCCCAAAGTCGGTGGAGATCAAATTCAATGCATTTGGATTATTTTTGAAGGGTTGCTTGAGGAAACTCTTAGAGATTTTGTTTCTAACTTATTTTAGACAGTTATGGACGCCCTTTTGAAGAGGAGAGAGAGGGAAAGAAGTGCCTTTTGGGGAGAGAGTAAAGTGTGTTAGGGTTTTGCAGAGTTAGTATAGAAGTGAGTATAGTGTATAGAAGTCTTTTTTATGAGGGATTCTTCTCTAGAGAGTGTAGGAGAAGGACGAAAGTGAGAGTTTGCTTATTCCTTACTATTCTAAAGAGGGAATTGAGTGTTGTTGTGAAGAGAGAAAATGATTCAAAGGAACTTCAAGGGATTTTCTTGGGGAAGAAATTGAGATAAGTTGTATTTATTTCTTGTGGTTTATATGACTTTTCTTTTATATATAAAATCCATGTTCTATTGTATCTTCCTCATGAATTCTGAATATTTTTCTTTGTCTTTCTCCTTGCAATGTGATGTGGTGAAGTGGTGATGTTGATTTGATGTGTCATTTAAATTGTTAAGAAATTGTGATCATTTTTCACTTTGTAATTCATTTACTTTTCGATCTGACCAATTGAATTGTTAAAACTTGTTGTGAAACATTCAATCCAAAAGGACTAAGTGTTCTACAATAAAAGTGGAGAATTCATTTAATGTTCATGAATGAGTTACGTAATTCATGGAGGTTGAGTGCAAATAAATAGAGAAATGAGTTTTGATGAGCGTCAAATTGGAGATTTTAGGGTGACAGGCTGAAATCCCTAATTTGGTCCTAGTGTTTGGTAACTAAAGCTAGGGTTAGCCTTCAGGTGAATGGAAGTGGGAGCGTTGTAGTGGGAGCCAGTACCCTCCCAGCCTAATCATGGATTTAGGGGCTAAGCTTATGATTTGCCAATATCTTTTACATAACTCTGAAGAGGGGTACCCTGAAGGGGGTAAAGATTATAAATTCTCCTATTTGGCAGAATACAAAACTTTATCAATCTATATCACTCACTCATCATAATATCATTGTAAGTGGAAAGATATTTTTTCATATTTAAACCTTTCAATACAAAACTTAGTCTGTGTTAGTTAATTTAAAAAGTAATTTTAGTTAACTTAGCATTTAGCAATCATTACATTAGCGACTTAAATATTGCCTGAACATGCATTATGAATTGAGTATTGGATTTCATTGCTAAACTACACTTTAAATTGTTCCAAACTTTCTCGTGGGATCGATAAACAGAACTCTACTAGAGCCCTGTATTACTTAAACGATACGTATACTTACGTATACGAGTGACTGCTTAATTATTAAATTAATCTTACTGTGAAACTGAATTGAAACTACCTTTTGAAAATTTACGCTTGCAGCAGCACCGGTTAGCCATCCACACTTAGGGTTTCAAGGCTACTAATGACAAAATAGTGTCAAAATGGCGTCAAAATTGTAAAAAAGTCGTAACCTAGAACTGGAGTGGCGCCTAGGCATCACTTACCGTGTGTCAAGAAGCTTTGTTGAACTCATTGGTGCCCGGACAGCGGCGCCTAGGCTCCAAGCTCTCAGAAAATATGTCATTTTTTTGTCTGTTTTGGGAGCCTAAGAACTCAGAAATATGTCTATGTGCCAAAATCAAGTCTTAGACCTCTGAGGGCTTACAGTAGATGATCTGAAAAGGTAATTAGGGTGTTTGGGCCCCAGGATCAGTCCTAGTGCGCCAGTCTAGCCCGAAACCTTAATTTTCACCGGGAACGCTCGACGGAAGATTTTTTCAATTTGCAAGTTATGGGAGACTTTATGTGAGTGAAATATAGTCCCATAAAATTAAAATTGAGCATTTTCATCGGTCATTCACTGGAGAAATCGGTGCCAACAGTCATCCCAAACCACAGTGCGGGTAGAGTGTCTCAAACCCTAATATTCTAGTAGTGTGTATAGGCGGACTCTGAGGCTTACTATGGCCGTCAAAGGCTCCGAATGGACGTGAGGTGACTTCTAATCATCAAATTAGACATTAACCATGCCTCACATCCCTGATGGGTCTTCCGGAGGGAATTTTCCCCGTTAGGGCTGAATCGTCACCAAACCTGGCTACTTGCTTCAAAGAAGTGCCAGAAGTTTCCAGGTGGATGTCTTGAGCTACCGAAAGCTACGAACGAACCATGGTTCACCTTAAGCCTTGCAGGTAGACACCTTATATTCGTGACATCAAAATTGATACCAACAGTAGTAATTTGGTCTTTTGTCTTTATTTACTTTTAGGTCGTAGTCCTCATGTATAAATTTGACTTAAGGGCTTAGGAGAGTTATGGTGAGAAGTGTTGAGTGATAATCGGAAGCCATTTTTTCTTTTTCTTTCTCCCAACCGGTGTTAGTGGAATCTCCCTCCCTGTTGACGTATGCGAATCGTTTAACGTCGAACCACATGAATCTTTATTTGATTGTTGTTGTATGAATTTTTATACTTCTGCATTATTTTTGCATAACATATATAAAAATCCGAGATAATTTACATATATTTAAGAGAAATGTATTGTTTTCTTTACCATTTCAACCAATGTCTATCTATTTATATTTTAAAGAACCGAATGCCTGGAAAAAATTCTGTAATTCATAGAAAAAGGAGAGCCTTTTCTGAAATCCATTTCGAGCCCCACCTGGCCCTATTAAGATCTACTACAAATTCAACTCGCAAATCTTTTTGGAAACCAAAGGGTATCAGATACTGAGATCTCGCTGACCTCTCCCTCCCATTTCTCACTGAATTTATTTTCAAACGGAGCAGGCCACTAAGGAGTTGAGAACCCGAGCTATCTCCCGTTGCAATCTGCTGTGGGCTATCTTATTTGATTCACGGCTCGAGGAGCCATAGATTCCATGCCTTCAATGCGGTCTTGTTTCTTTCATGATTTGTCTGTTGCATCCTTCATTTTCTTACCATCTTCCTTATTGCTCTGCAATTTATAAATCTTGAAAAGAAAAAGCTTTAAAGGTTTCATCCTGCAACTTGGATTTGGTTTCTCGAAAGTTTTCCTAATAGAGTTTCTTAGGACTGCTGGTGCTTGAACTCCCATGGTGGAACGAGAAATGGGTGGTGATTTTCTTTTGAAGCCGAGGAGAAGAAAGGAGGATAAAGAGAAAGAGAGAACACCCACTGTTTGGCTTTCTCTCAAGAGATCCCTACACTGCAAATCCGAACCAAGTGAAGTCCATGAACCAAAAGCTAGAAGCCATATTGGCTCCATTCTCAACAGAAAACCTTGCAGGTCTGGCTGTTCTAGATCAATAGCCAACCTCAAGGATGTCATCCATGGAAGTAAGAGGCACTTGGAAAGGCCGCCAAGCTGCAGTCCTAGGTCCATAGGAAGTAGCGAGTTCCTCAACCCAATAACCCATGAGGTTATTTTGAGCAACTCCAAGTGTGAACTGAGGATTACTGGTTTCCATGGCTACCATGATGGAGAAGCTGGGGGTTTAGGTTCTAACTTTGTGGGTAATCTGAGGCCAGGGACTCCAGGGCCAGGGGGACATTTGGGAGCCCGCTGCAACTCTTCTTCTTTCAAAGGGGTAGGTAGTCTTACTCCACCAAGCAGATCACCTACTGGTTTGGTTGGTGAGAAAGATGGACATGGATTTGGTAGTTCAACACTTTCTGCAATCGTGTCTGGAAACAATGGTGGTGTTGCTGGAGTTCATCATGCTAGTTCTACACCTAGGGCGTCTCTTGAAACTCCTGCTGCTAGTGTGGCCTGTCATAAATGTCGGGAGCGGTTTGCAAAGTTGGAGACATTGGAAGCTCATCATCTATCCAAACATGCTGGTAAGATTTTATCGCTTATTTATAGCGCCATTCCTTCTTTGATCTTGGCACTCACCTTTTTTATTGATGTATAGTTGAATCTCGTTTATGAATTGCTTTATTCTGAGTTAATGGTTCCAGATTTAGAGATTTCAATAAACTACCAATTTAGAATGAAGTCATTTTAGTGCCCCACAATATAAGTTGAATTGCTACTAAACTTTTTTTTTTTTTCCCAAAGCTGTTTTTGTTCATCAGGCAACCGATCGGTGGATTTAACAATTACGTTGATAAGGAAATTTTTTCATGCTATTTTCAGATCATTCATTATGGATTTAAGTCTTAATGTTTTTCTCTCTTATTTTTATAGCTAACATCATCTTCTTCGTAAGTCTCTGTTTAGTTTGAAGGAATTGAAAGAGAGGAAATGGAGAAAAAAGCGGTATTGTTTTCACCCACTTGTTTGCAGAGGAAAAATTGAGTGATTTTGTTTTTCTCTCTTAGTAACTAGAAATTGAGCTCTTGTTTGTGAAGAGTACTGTGGATCAAACAACGTCATCATAAATTTTTAGTCTAATTATCACTAGAATGCATTTGTTAATTTTTTTTATAGATGAATCCGATTTACTATTTTATTTACTATTCATATCATCTTTTGTAGTTACCGAACTAGTAGAAGGTGACTCATCCAGGAAGATAGTAGAAATAATCTGCAGAACGAGCTGGCAGAAATCTGAAAGCAATTGTGGGCGAATTGACAGAATCCTTAAAGTGCACAACATGCAGAGAACTCTAGCCCGATTCGAGGAACATCGAGAAACAGTAAAGATCAAAGCCAGCAAACTTCCTAAGAAGCATCCTCGTTGCCTCGCTGATGGAAACGAGTTACTGAGATTTCATGGCACAACCATTGCCTGCAACCTTGGCATGAATGGCTCCACAAGCCTATGCATATCTGAAAAATGCAACGTCTGTCGAATCATAAGGCATGGCTTCTCAGCCAAGAAGGAGCTCAAGGAAGGAGTAGGAGTTTTCACAACTTCTACCAGTGTTAGAGCGTTCGAATCAATTGAGTTGTGTGATGACGATCCTTCGTTAAGAAAGGCCTTATTGGTCTGCAGAGTGGTTGCTGGGAGGGTTCACAAGCCATTGGAGAACTTGCAGGAAATTGCAGGCCAATGTGGATTCGATTCATTGGCTGGGAAAGTTGGTCTTTATTCGAATATCGAAGAGCTCTATTTGTTAAATCCGAGTGCTCTCTTGCCTTGTTTTGTTGTTATTTGTAAGCCCTGATGATGTTTTGATCCTTTTGACATTTCCTGTCGTTTTGAAATCTATCTTAATTGCTTTTGTACTTTTTTGTTTATGCTTTCTTCTACATATTTATTTATGTATGAACGTGAAATTATATGCGAACTGAAGGAAGCATAATGACTATAGTAAAATATTGAGCTTAGCAAAATATAAAGCAGAAAGAAGTAAAGAGGTTATTTTAGTGCTTTGCCCGGTGGCCTGGAACCTCGACGTGTTGAGACTTGACGAATGTTTCAGCCAGTTCTTTGATGGTATTTTTCGGTCGTAGATCCCACTTTTGTGTCTTTTAGAGTTACATTTGCCCGCTTAATGTGTTAATGATGCATGTTGGAAAGGATATCTTTATATAAAAGGCAACTAAATATATCAATACAATAAGTATGAACCATAAAATGATAGTGAGTGTATAAGATAATGACCTAGTAGTTGGGCATTTTATCCCACATTAAAACATTTCGTTTTCAGAACTCACCAACCCTGAATTTTATTCATATGGTATGTAAATTTATCATTTACAAGGATATTTGAATACATAATCAAATTTTTAACGTCAATTCGAAGATATCAACTTCAGTATCTTTTGTGTATTTTCATGTATCGATTTATGACATAAAGATGTTAGAAGTGTAAATATTAAATTTTAGATTTTAGACAAGTAAATACGTAAGAATTTTGTTGTATGCATGTACATTTTAAATTTTAGATAAAAAATGTAATTGTAGTTCATAAATAATAGAGTTATGATGCTATATTTTAGATGAAAAAAGTGATTGTAGTTCATAAATAATAGAGTTATGATGCTATAGCTTGCATGGTTATTAATTTAGTGGGCATTGGATCCTCCATATGCAGTAATTGCGAGGGTGCGATTGTGGTTTTCCACCGTCAGATCGAATTCAGATGCTTGTATCGCGTTCCACTAACTAGCATTAAAGGTTTTGATGGCATTGTTATTTGATAATTAAATTCATCTTCGGAGGTTTTATGTCACATAAATGCGTAGAATTTTACAAGGCTCCACAATGTTGACCTCAGAATTTCAGCATTTTTAAATAGAAAATATTACACTGTACCTCACTTTTCGTGCTTAGCTTGTTTAGCCATTAATCTTTAGCCTTAATCACTGATAATTACATAATACATTGTCTTTAAATATCAACGATCTAAAGCTGATTTTGGACTTAATAAGTGGCTTAAACGTAATCTAATAAGTAGGAGGAATTCAAATGGATTTACGTATGGGGTCGTTCCCAAGTATAGGATCATCTCTACTTGATAATAAATTTAATTGTTAAATTGTTGGATTGGCACCCTAAATTTTATTATGAATTAAAAAACCAACAATTCAATTAAATTTTTTATCCAAAGAGACTACACTTAAGAATCCATCCCACAAGCAAGAACATTGAGATACAATTTTTTTTTTTAATTTGTGGATTAAATTAATTATCCGAATTGAGCATATTTTAGTAAAAAAAATCTTATAACTCACAAGTTCATAAAAATTTATAAATGGCAAATGAAACTATCATTTTATTATGTGTGCAACAACTCCAAGCATAATTGAGCAAATATCATAATAGCTGTAGTTAAGGATTTATGATTCATGTGCGAACACATGAAATTCATTGAATTTAGGCTATTATTGAGCTCTTTATGGTGTAGTAGCTCCATTGCCACATTTTATAAAGTTTTAATAATTGATAATTATGCTCTTCTTGTTGATAGAGATATGGGGAGAAATAAAAGAAAACCAAGGAGTAGAATTAGAGAGAGAGAGAGAGACAGAGAGAGACAGAGAGAGAGAGAGAAGATAACATATGTCAAAGCTTCATTCAATCACCTTGTGTGCAAGCTTACCATCCCAACAAATTAGAGACCAAGATATCATTTAATCTATTGTGTAGCATCAATATTTAGATCAAGTAAGTTAGCATTAAGGGTTTCAATTGCTCAAGGTGCACCTTAAATACCAAACATTGCTTGAGACAATTCGCCATCATATTATTAAAGTTGTTGGTCTTGGAGTGAAAAGAAGGCTGGAGCCAAGCTTCTATGCCACTTAAAACTATTATCAAGCTATTTGAATAATGTGCTCCTAAAGTTGAATCTGCTTCCACTCTATTTGGAAATTAACAAGATCGAAAGGGTCTGTTTCCTTACTTCACGAAACCTAATCCCCCTCCATTTAACTGCGCTCCTTCCAATTTCACCTCAGCTTCAAGCTGTAAGGGGACTAGAGAAATTGTACTCACTGTTCCTTCTCCTTGTGACTATACTTCAAGTGAGTTGAATCAAAAGCCTTAACTCAGCATCCCCCTTGTTTGAGCTAGACTTACCTGATAGTCAAATCTAGCTTCCCCACCAAGTTATGGTCTATCTTATTTACCTTTCTTCTTCCATTTTCTAATTAGTTTGGATGGAAAGTTTCAAGTGGTTGTTTGATGGCTCGCATGAGGTTATTTTTTTTTTAACTCTATTTGCTCATTGCTTATATGAAAGCTTTCAATAACATTTATGTGGCCAATACAAATAGATTTTTTGTTTTTAGTGAGTAATATGCTTATATAAAAATTTTCGATGGCTTTTCTTTGTTTATACTAATGTTTTTTGTCTAATTTTGTTCTCCATTGCTTCGAAGGAGCATTATAAACGATTTTTTTATGACTTTTGTTAAAAAGGTTGATCTCTCCAAATGTTTAAATCATATGAGTGAGACTATCAAAAGCTTAAGTTTGGCTCACTCGAAGGAATTTTGGTTCTTCATGAAATTAAATCCTTATATACATGTATATTTTGGTTTTTTTATCCTAAAGCAAAGAAATACATATGCAAATTTTGGTTTTGTTGACTCTAAAACAATAAGTACATCTTTTGATTTTTTTTGTCTCTAAATCAATTGTATATGTGTAGATTTTGGTTTCTGTCTCTAAACAATACATGTGCAGATTTTGGTTTGTTTGTCCTTAATATAAATGTATATATATGATGAATTTTAAATAATGAAAGGTATGTATTTATATACATAATACATTTCTAACGCTTGAACTCACATTCCAAATTTTAGATTTTGATGGCTTTCATTGTATTTACATATCTAACACTTGAACCCAAATGCCGAGTAAATTTCAGATTTTGAAAGTTTTCATTGTAGTTACATATATAACACATGAACTCGCATGCCGATTTCATTTTTTGAAAGTTTTCGTTGTATTTACATGTCTAACACTTGAACTCGCATACCATATTTTAGATTTTTATAATCTTCGAGTATTTACATATCAAACATTTAAATTCAAACAGAAAGTCCTTTCTATAAATCCAATTATAAGTTTTGAGATTTCTCAATCTTGATGAATTTACATATCTAACACTTTAGTACCTAAACTCAGTTATGCAAACTTACTTTTACACATCTTTAAACAACCTACACTTTCAATACTTTATTTCATACAGGCAACTTTCTTAACTTTAAATATTAAGAAGTGTTTTGTTACCATTAAGTTGAAGGGTACGGATGTAAACCATAAATATTAGGCATTACCTTTGCGAAAACTTAGAATTGGGTGGTAATCATAAATTTAAAATTAAATAAAATTAGAAATAAAATTTATCAAATTCAAAAGATGCAATACTCATTAAAACTTAAAATCAACCATAAAATCATAATAAAACTTGCTAAAATTTAAACTTAAACCTAACTGAATAAGCTTCCACCGAAGATCTATAATGATTTCTTGGACAACGCAACTTATTATTACTGACAGGAATCTTTCGATTAGATTGGGTTAACTACCTAGTTTGACTAAGTAGATCGGGCTTATGATAGTCTGGGAATATGGAAAGTCATGGACATGTTGAGCAAGTTTTGTCTCCATTTTTCTTATTTATTAATCAATAGTCTACCCTTTAGACGTCATAAGATTAGGGCGAGTGAAATCGTTGTGTTGTACTTTGTGTTTGCTTTGTTGTCTCACTAGAAATTTTCTAGTACAAGTTAGTTTCTCTTTCTAGTATTTCCTTGGCATTCTAGTTTAGGTTACCGTAGTTTTCTTTATCTATTGGCCGTCACAGTAAACTTAGGATGTGCAAAAAATTTTTAGTAGGGCTTCTGTAGTATACCTAGGTTGTCATAGTAAATGTAGGTTTATTTTCTATTGTGGCTTTTCTTTTTCTAGATTCAATGTATCTGTCATGGTCAAAAATTGGCATCTGAACTATCTAAGAGAAGTGAACATAAAACTAAAGATGAACTTTAACTAAACTAAAAATGATATTTGGATGACATTTTTGATTGACGAGTTTAACATAAGTCAAGAGTTCGTATCATTTTGTTGTCTTTATTTTTTTTATTGCCTCACTTAATAGGTCTGACCACATTTCAGGATGATGCTTTGTTTGGTTCTTTTTGCTTGGATTACCAATAAGCTCAATATAGACTATCTATTTTTTCCCAAAAAAAATAATAAATAAATAATTTATTTTTTCAAAATTCAAAAAAAAACTTATAACCAAAATTAAATATGAAGAGGACATTACATTGACACCTTAAAAACACCGGGTATAAAAAAACAACAAAATTGACATCAAATAAAATTGAGTAGAAATGTCTTTATGATTTTGGAATAATACAGAAAATATCACTTTAGCATAAGCATTTCATATTTGATTTATTTTTTTATTTTCAAGCCCTCACTCATTGCATGAAAAGTGGCAACTTGTCATTTGAGAGTTGCCACCTTAGAGAGTGAGTCTTGTCGTTACATGTCATTTAGCCTCATATACAAATTTTATAAACATTCATCATCAAGGACTTGCGTACTTATACTTAGCCTCTTACATTCTCTAAGCACTAAGAGTTAACATAAAATAATAAAACACATTACTATGTTGAATTTTAAAGTTCTAAACTACAAAAATATGTTTGAACTATTCTTATGACATTATGCATAACATTCAAATTTCGGCAGCTTGATTTATAATCAAATTGTAAGAACTACTTTTTCTAATAAATAACAGCCTATTATATTGTTGCATTCATTGAGAACTGTCATGCATGGTTTAACTGTGATTAAGAGGTTTGGATGACAGCCCATTCCAGGCATGGTCTTAAGCCTATTATATTTTGTTTGTTTTTTATTCTCCCCACTTAAAACTATAATTATGAAGTATCACTTCTTTAGTGAACTTGACATTTAATTTAGGAATTTGAGATTGTTCATCTAGTCACGACATAAATCCTCACCTTCTAAGCTTTCTCACGACCATGTGTAGCGTGATCTAAGTTCTAATTTTTTATTAAAATTTCAAAAAAAAATAAAAAATAATTCTCATTTAGAATCACTAAAGAAAATAATAGGATAGTTGAGATGTTACTGACTTTCTCAATATCTTTGGCATCTCCAACTCTTATTCCTTTAGATTCCACAAATAAAATGTTCCACTTTTGAGCTTTCTGTTTTGGTTTTCATAATGATTAATCTTGGAAACCAAACTTAGAAATTTTTTAAAGACAATATCACAGCCTTAATCGAGAGTGTACTTAATTAACTTTTGTTGCTTAAGATGTAAATAATTATAGAGACTTGTGTTCATAGGAAGTTTGAACCCTAGTCTAATTTAAACCATTTGTAGTCTTTGAATTAAATCTTGTTGGTTATTTATTCATTTAAGTAATTCAACCAATTGTAAAGTGGTATTTCTACCTTTTTAGATAGTATATTACTTTTGATGTCCTATTTTATTATTTAAATATTAAATGTTCAAATATGTATGGTTCCAAATAATCCACACAATAGAAAAAATAATTGATAGATTTTTCTAGCCACTCTATTGGGAATAAGTTTTCTTTTCATCTATAATTGATGATTATATTTTCATATATCAATAGTGTGTCTTTATCCAGATTTCTTTTCTTTCTTTGGTATATCATGCTCATTTTGTTTTTGAGCAAGCATGATAACATTTCCATTTTTTCTAGAACTGTTATTTAGACACGTTTGAATGAATGTGTTCTAGATTCTTCAAATTATAAATAATAAAATACCAAAATAAAAATAAATCTTTGATTAAATAAAAAGAAAATAAAAGAAAATTCAAAATCAATTTTCTCCATTCTTAGGATTAGGTCCAACCTTGAGTCAAATATCATCTTGCCTTTCTCAAACTTTGTTTGTTTATGGCAAGTTTTCCCCTTGCAAAATTATTTGTTAAGCTAAATTATAAAGAAATTCAAAAGAAAATTCAAAAGAAATTCAAACTGAATTTTAAAATAAAATTTGAAATTTTAAAATTGATAATTTGAAAAAAAATGGCTAATCTTCGGAGTTTTCCATTTTATCAAATAAGTCTCGAAGTACATTATCTTCCCTCGAAATCTCCATGACTACAACAGAGCATTAAACTGAATTAAACTGATACTCAGATCTTTTAAAATTTTAGAAAAGAAAGAACATAATCTGATCTTTTCATTTGCAAACGGTTTGAACCAAAATTCAAGTAAAAGTGCCTTACTTCAAGGATTGACAATAAAGTTTGGGGCTAGTTTTAACAGAATAGAAGTGGTCCACAAATTTACAAAAATACTTTTATTTGTTTCTAAACCCTAAAAAATGAAGCTCACAAACCTAAAAATTGTTAAATTTAATATAAAACCTTTAATGGAAGATTAAATAACAATCAGATTTTAAGAACTCATGTTTAAAATGAATTGGGTAAGTTTGTAACTTTTCCAAAAAAATCAAATTTCACTTCAAATTTATCAAAAGTAAAAATTTCAATTAATCAATTCCAATTACTCATTAATAGATACTAAAATAAAATAAATAAATTTCACTTCAAATTTATCCCTATGAACCAAAACCTAATATCTTCTCCAAGAATAACTCAAAACAAATGAAATATTCACTAATGACTCAGACAAATAAAGAAGAGCCAAAGAACTCTAATATATCCCGCATTAAGTAATTTTCAATAATATGAATAAAATTAACACACCTAATATATGCAATAATTCATAAAAATATCAAGTGGACTTGGAACGACTTGAAAATTGTAGAGATTGTTTAGAATTCGATTTCAAACATCTTTATAAAATTTTATGGTTTTAAAAAATCAGCTATACTTACGCAAATTTCTAACAAATTAATAGATAACCCTATTAAAAATCAAATGACATAAAAATCAAATAAAATCCATAAAATTCATAAACCGTTAAACATAAAGTAATCCTTTGATTAAATAGACAATTCCTCTTTTTTCTGAGGTATTCCTAGATGATATATCCCTGATCACTAATAAGAAATCTTTTTATTATTCTTAACTATGCAGTTCAAAAGCACTAATGAATCTATTATGATGGAATCATGGGATCTTTATCAGAGTCATCAAAAATTAAAGTTATGATACAATCATATTTAAAATAAAATAAAACACAATTAATATTTATTAAATAAAAAAACATAAAACACATTGATAATCAAATTAAATCATAAAATTTATAATGAACTTCACTAAAACTTAAAATTTAACCTAACTGAACAAGCTTACACCCCGAATCTACAAAGATTTCTTGGACGACGCAACTCATAGTTCTTGACAAGAAGCTTATGGTTAGATTAGGCAAAGTACCTATTTTGATTAAATAGATCATGGACCACGATAGCCCTAGACAATGGAAAGCTAGGTGTATCTTGATCGGGTTGTCTACATTTTCCACTTTATTAATCAACAGTTTTCCCTTTAGATGTGATAGGACTAAGTCTAGTGAGTTCATTGTGTTGTGCTGTATTTTTCTTTATTTCATTGCTAGACATTTATAATGACTCGTGATTTGTTTCTCTTTATTACATCTATTGGCATGCTAGTCTAAATTGACATAGTATTTTTACATGTTTATGGGCTAAAATGATAAGCTTAGGATGTGCTAACTTTATTTTGCAAATCTGCTGCAGCAAATCTAGACTGACATAGTCAATGTAAGTATGCTTTCTATTTTGTATTTTCTTTTTGTAGCTTTAGGATGTCTATCAAGTTTAGCACTCTTATTCTCGTAAAGGATTTATTCAATCTTTGTAAGCTCATTCTTCCATACCATCGAAGAAAGGATTGGCTCATTTCAAAGGGTGTTAGTATTGCCTCTGCCGAATTCTAGTACTGCTTATTTTTGGAGGGTTAGGATTCTCCATACATCAACATCTCACAGTAATGCAAACATTCTCTTCCAAAAAGTGCACCAACAATGTTTAAAATATACTTCAGAAAATGCAACCTTCTGAGTTGTGTAATAGAATGCCAAGGGGAGCTTCGTCGATTGCATAAACAGATTGGAAGACTTCAAAGTGGGAAAAAATAAAGCCAAGGGGAGACCCATTGATCGTGCAAACAAGTTAGGAGACTCCGAGTAAAGCAACAACAATGCCAAGGGAAGCTCCATTGATTGCATAGACAGATTGAGAGACTCTGAGTTAGACTGCTTCGACACATAGGAGAGCTTCGTTGATCGTGCAAATATGTTGGGAGACTCTGATGTGGGTAATAATAACATTAAAGGGTGCTTCACTGATCGGACAAACAATCTAGGAGGTTTCAAAATTTTTCTGCTATTTTTAGTGTATTATTTATAAGATCAAAATGAGCTAAACAAACTCTGCAAAATTGCCCAAATCCATGTTGTCCCTTGGTAGCCCATTTGAGCTATTCAGTTTTGCAAAATTAGACGACTAAAGAGGTCAATCTATGTCTCACACAATCTCAGTTCGCTTGATCCACAAAATCCTTTGCGACAGTGGAAGGGCGCTACTCACAGTGCAGGAGCATTACACGTAATCATGTTGCTCCGATTCTTGCTCATCCTGACCGCTTGCTCGTTCCAGTGAAGCAATACCATGACATGTTTTGTAGAGTAATATCAACGCCGCAAAGTAACAAAACATCTGGTGCATCAACGAGCCTCAAAGGAAATCTTACAACCACGTATGATTGTAACCTCTGCTGACCACTGAGAAACAATTCCTTTGACATACAAATATTGTTCTTCGAGGAATTGTAGAACCCATTTCCTCCTATTGGGCAAGAGACTGGATGCCTAATCACTAACGCACAGTGGATTATCTCAGTTGGGCTAGGCACTCTGATTTTTTTTCTATTTCAGGTTTTCCATAAAAAATCTTCTAATGTACATATATGTTACTTCTATCATCTGAGTGTGTGATGGATTTTCATAAAACAATAAGATGTTAAATAATTATTCTCTCGCCGCCAATCTTCTAGCATGCATCAAATATCATGTCAATTAAAATTAAAATTAAAATTTTTATGTGTTTTAACTTATTTTGCTTTGTTTGTACTTACCCCAACAAGTTTTTCCAAGATTGGTTATAATTTAAATTTAATTATCCCCATCTCAAGTTCTCTACCAAAATTCATGAATGAAATGGTCAGTGATCTCCAACTACCTTCTTTATAGTTTTAGCAGCAGTATAGTACTCGGTAGTTCATTCTTATTAAATCACAAGTACAGTCAACCAAACCGCAATAAATTACAGTTTCAGACATGCCCCCATGCAAATTGATGGACGCCATTTCTGTGCGAAAGAGTTATGGTCCACTGTGCATGTTTACGCCACATTCAAATTTCAAAAACTTCTGCATCCATCGATCCACGTGAATAGTACTGTTTCGGCTTACAATAATATGAGAAAACAATGGCCTCATCTGTAAAACTACCCTGATTGTGAAAATATAGTTGCGAAAGAGCTATGGGCATCAGATTATATTAAGAGAATTAAGATCCTTGTTCAGCAAATATTTACAGGTCACTTTGTTTAAAATGTCACTGCCAAAGTAAATTTATACTTTATATTTATAAATATCTCCTTATTTTATGATATTTGATTTAGAGGCCGCTTGAACCAGCTCGTTAAAATGTAAAATAATTCAGAAAGGTTGAACTCTTGGCCTTAAAAAAAAAATTTATTGAATAGAAAGTAGTTTTATACTCGCAGGAGATCACATGTTCCTTTCGTAAATATTATATTTTTTTGTTACTATGGTGATGAGAAGTGGTTGATGGCCACATGTGGCTGCTGATCAGGTAACGGCCAACAGGAAATCTACGATAAATTTTTAAGCTCACGTTTATGGATCCTAAGCCTACGGAAAAATCTTTTATCATGAGCAGATCCAACCCATTTGATAATTTTAATGATAACTACCCTTCTAAATTAATTGGGAAGCAGTTCCAAAACCCAAGCAAACGTATCATTTGCACATGCAGTATAGCGTCGATATATTTAACTCCTGTTATTGTAATTGTATCGAAAAGATCACAGTGGTAAGCAAAGTTTCAAATACTCTTTAATTGCAGTAAATATAAGAGAAATTAAAGTTTAAGTGCGGCTGCGGTGGTAGTTAAACAAAGAGCGTGCCATCTTAGGACTGTCATGGTTTTAGAAACTACTGTTTATACGATAATACCACAGTATGGAAAATGCCGGCCCGCAATGAATCAAATCAACCTGCTGGACAGCTGGAGTAGTTGAATCAGGCTCGCTGGCTGGAGTGGGCAAATTGTGCCCCTTGGCCGAAATGGGTTAATTCGATTCATCAGACAGGGTGGTTGGAGCGAAGTGGCATTACTAATGTCAATCATACTGGTGGTGACACTTATCAATTCTTCATTAAGAACGAGGGCAATTAAAGCAATGATCTTTCATGAAGCCACTAACAATGATTGTATCGTTCAGGTCTGACAGTCATCTTTAAAGGCGTTGCCGGGATTCCATGACTCTAGTCACTTGAAGGTTTTAGGATTGACATCTGCACCGTTCATACTTGACAATCCGACAACTTTGATGGCCATAAATTTCATTCACATTAAAATTATGAGGGGTGTTTTCTTCATGTAAAAAAGGAGAGGAAAATTGAAGGTGAAGGACTTTTGAGGGTGGACTCTCTCTCTCTGCTCTGTTTACTTCTCTGGTTCATTTTCTCTACCAACCTCTCACTTCTATTCAATGCCAGGCTAATAGCTACCTACACCGAAAAGGAGTGAATTCTCCGAATAACGAGCTTTACATACATAATTCAGAAAATTAGGAGGATATTTTTGATCCATATTTTCTTCACCCATTTTCTTTTATATCTTTACAAGTTTTTTTCCGGTAACATATATCCGTCAATAACACGGTTCCTACGTCCCAAAAAATTCAAAATAAAGAATGTTTTCATAAATTATAACAAGGCAAACCTATATGTAATAACATATGAGTAGTGCTCCAGCTTTTAGATATTATATTAGAAACAAAATGAAGAATCTCAGAAGATCGGATGCTAGCGCCAATGTCATCCAAAAAAAAAGTACTTTTTTTCCTTTACTGTAGGCTACTTGCCGATAAATTTAAGTTTATTATTCAGACTCGATATTTATTTATATCTAGCAAGTGATAGAATTAAAATTTTAAACGATAGATGGAAATAAAAAAAAAAATCTAAATTTTAGAGGAAAAAAATCCCTTAGTATGCGTAAACTATAAGAGAATTTATCTATATATAAAAAATTAAAATTATAAATAAAGGCGTTAGATTTTTCTCAAAATAATAAAAGAAGTGGTGGATTCAAGGGGTAGAAAAATCACTATCCATTATTTTCTACTAAACTCTGCAATATCATACAATATACTAAATAAATTTAAATGCTTAATTATACTTTAATCATATTTATATTTTGATTTAATAATAGTATTTATATTAGTTTTAAAACAAAAATAAGGAGAAAATATTTTTAAACAAAATACTTCTCACCCTCTTACTCGTGATTCGCCACTTTTCTTAAATTTATACATGTTCCGCCACAAAAGTCACAACTTAGGGTCCTTTTGGGACCACGGTCGGAGAGCTTCGCGGCGAGAGGAAGCAAAAAGTTCTCTTTTGTTACGGCGTTCCGTGCACAACCCGCCGTGAATTTGACAGAAGCCCGCCGTGGGTTGAGCCTTGCGGCCCTGCGTCCGTGGGAGTTGTTTGAGCGCTCTTCTATAATACCCACTGCCGAATCGAAATTCTTCGTAGAAAGCTGCACTGCGACCACACCGTGCGGCATACAACCTCAGTTTTCCTAAGATCTGACTGAGCTTTGTGTGGCTCATGGCGATCACAGGAGGCTCGCCATCCACAGCTTTACTACTGGATGATCTGTCGCTGACGAGCCAATGGAGAAGCGCAGACGCTTGGCAACATCATGGTGTCAATTGTGGGGACGGGTGTGCTTGGTCTTCCCTGCACATTCCGCATGGTCGGATGGCTCGCCGGAACCCTTGGCGTTGCTATCGATGGTGCCTCTACCTTCTTTTGCATGCTCCTACTCGTTAGTAATTCCCCTTTATTCGATTTCTCATTTTCCATTTCTCTGCCTTGGGGAATTCTTCAGATTTAACCTGTTGATTCGTTTTGTTTCCTGATAGATTTGAAGCAATAGATAATTCATACAAATATTTCATGGTGGTGATGAAGTTAATCTAATTGTCTTTACGAGTTATGATTTGAACAATATGAATGTTTTAGGAAGTTATTTGTTTAAGTTAGTGCAGTTATTTGTGTAAGTTAGTGGATTTTTTTTTTTCATTGTGTCTATAAGTAAACCTGAAATTAATGTGAGTAGAAGCCTTCAAAATTAAATAGAAATTCTCTGTTTTTGTGGGTTTCAATCTTAATTTTTTCTAACATTTGGTATCAGAGCGAGGTTGACATCCGGAGAGGAGTTCGGTTCGGCCCCTACAGTTCGTGCGAGGTCTCCTCGAAGAGTTCTGATTATGGAACGGATCGACAAAGAGGAAATCTAAGGCTTGGCGGACATGACGCCGGCAGTTTCGACTGCAAAAAGTTCATGGTGAGGGGATTTCGTGGACCAAGCGGCGAAGCAGGAAGCTTTGATCAATGTCCAAGGCTCGACGGGGAATTTCCCCCAGAGAACAGATGTTGCGCTTAGAGAAGGAATCTGAAGCAGATTCCAGATAAGGAGATGCGAGAAGCGCAGGCAACTCGCGATCCTTCCAGGGAGTTCACGAGGCTGAGTGCAGTTCGCGGCCAGGGTACTTCGGCGAATGCAAGCAGGTTCGGTGCGAGTAAAGTGAGTTTGCGAAGGAGGACGGTTCGCGTAAGTTTCGCGTCAGGCTCCACGCCGGGTAGGAGATCTGGCATTGACAGTTTGTGTAGAAACTGTTCCAGCAGTTGGGACGGTTGGAAGGAGTTCACACTTCTGGGACGATTTGCGGGAGTTGTGGCAAGTGGATTACAAGGAAGAAAGGCTCGCAGCCGAATCAGAACATATACTAGAGGAATATTCCTCTCAGGGACAGGCTCAGAAGGTGAAGATAGTCGCAGTAGGGAATGTGGGAATCTTCTGTTTCTACTAGAAGAATATTCCCTCTCAGTCCAGTTCGGTGAAGGTGCGTGGAAGTCACGAGCGTGTGTACAAAAGCCTTCGCGCGAACATGGAAAGTTCGGGGCACAGGAAGAGGAAGGGGGGAACGCCGGCTTGCGGCTCGATGAATTTTGCGCCTGGGGACTTCGTGACACGGCAGTTGAGAACATGGATCCGCTTCTTCCTTCGGCAGTTTCAAACGTAATCCAGGTGAAGGCGAACATTTCGCACGGCGGTTCGCTCGTTTTGGAATAGTTCGCAGACAGTTTGCAAATCTTGGTCAGGGAAGAGAATAAGGACTTTCATCTGCATTAGAGAGAATATTCCCTCCATTATTTTCTTGAGCCGCAGCAAGGAGGAATTCTTAATCCCCGCCAGGAGAGGAAACATATTTTTGGTTGGCAAGATAATTTTTTATTCTCGGAGGAGGGAATCAAAGGAAAAGGAATCTTTTGATTTATACTAGACAGAATCTTACCTGGGAAGTAATTAGAGTATTAAGAGAGCGCGATGGACGGAAACATGATGCTCAGAGTCATCAAACCAATGGCAAGAGGAGTCTCAATCCCAATTCAATTTCTAATGTTAAGCGAGACGAATTACATCATCTTACGTTCGCTAGGAGTATGAACGGTAATCGAAGGTGAAGAAAAGGACGATGACAAAGATTCAAGGTACCATGGTAGCCATCTCTCAAGCCGTGTCGGATGACATGATGATGATTATCACAGAGAAACAGACGACAAATGAGGCTTGGGACGCACTCAGGGAGATACATATTAGTGAAGATCGTGTTAAGAAGACACGTGTACAGGTGCTGAAATGGCAATCTAACAATTTACAAATGGAAGATTCAAAGACGATAACTGAATTTTCTATGAAGCTTACCATGCTGGTAGGTGTGATCCGACGACATCGAAGTTGTTGAAAAATTGTTCAGTGCAGTTCCAAATGATTTCTCCAAATAATTGCAACAATTGAGCAGTTTGGCGATATTGAGAAGATGTCGGTTTCAGAGGCAATAAGTCGTCTCATAACATTCGAGGAAGGAATTAATGGGTGAGTGCATTCAAAGGGTAGTGAAGATCAGTTGTTTCTTACCTAAGCCGAGTGGGAGGCAAGAATCCCAAAGGCAATGAGAGATGAATGTTCTTACAACAATAAAAATGGAGGTCGAGGAAATGGAGAATGCAATAAAGAAGACCGAAAGCCACGTAACTTTAACAAATCCAATGTTAAGTGTCTCAATTGTAATGAATATGGTCACTTTGCAAAAGAATGTCCCAAACCAAACCGAAGAGAAAGAGCAAACATTGTTACAATGCAAATCGAAGATGAACCTGCACTGTTGATGGCCGAAATAGGTGTTCTCAGCCACGCAATATAAAACGAGCAGGTGTTACCGTATGAAACCGTGAAGTGCAGCCCACAACATCTGATGAGAGTATATTAGAAGGACCACGGGGTAAGCATGACATCAAAAGTCTTTACGATGAAACTTTCCCAATAGAACTAGAGTACTTAGGACTAGTTTTGCTAAGAGAGGAGGAGCCATCAACTCTCGAAAAAGCTAAGGTAGACCCGATGTGGAGCAAAGCAACGGAGAATATTTTTTCCATTCAAAGAAATAAAATTCTTGGAAATGAGAAAGACAACAAGCTTAGGGAGAAGATTGATTAAGTTAATCTAGTTGTCTTTATGAGTTATGGTTTGAACAATGCAAATGTTTTAGGAAGTTATTTGTATAAGTTAGTGCGGTTATTTGTGTAAGTTAGTGGAGTTTTTTTTTTATTGTGCCTATAAGAAAACCTGAAATTAATATTAGTAGAAGCCTTCAAAATTGAATAAAAATTCTCTATTTTTGTGTGTTTCAATCTTAATTTTTTCTAACAGGTGGAAGAAACTATAGGATGCCATTCTTAGAACAAATTAGTTGAAGTCAACAACAATATTTTCTTTGTGTATTTGTAAAAAACATTGCCCTAGCACTTCACTCCTGCATTCTGTACAGCACGAAGTTGATTTTTTCAGCATATTTTTAGGTCAAAGTTGCTTTGTGTTTTTATCTGCTTATTTTTTAACTTTCCAAAACAATTATCATGTTGAAGTCTCAGGAAGCATGCTGACCTTTCAACTGTATGACTGCCATTCTTATGGGAATTTTTTAACATCTTCGTTTTTGTATTTTTTGTAGTACTTTTTGCACTCATTGTTAACTGAGTAGTGTATATGAACTTCAATTATGTTTTAAAATGAAATTTTACTTCTTAATCTAAAATATACGAGTGTCAGCGCTTACGTACAAACAAATTTACTCGATCGAGTCGCAAAATAGCCATTTTTTTAAACAATCGCCCTACATATTGTTTTCACACAATCGTAACAAATAACTAACAAGAGAATTTCACTGCAGAAGCATAACTATAAATTGAAAATCGAGAAGCTCGCGCTTAAACATAACCTTATTTCATTAAAGTTAATGACAAAAATATAATTTTAAGAAGCAAACGAGTTTTTGAGGGCTAACGTGTAAAATATTCATATTATAATTTTTCTTAAATTAGAAAGGAGGAACGTCGCTCTTAGCTCTCCACCCTTCATTAATATGGATGGCAACTCACACGCCAAGTCCAAAAAATTCTCAATTTCTCTGAGAGGCCTATTTAGAAAACCAAACATTGGGCCCCATCACATTGACCGTGGAGCGTTCCAGTGGTATGCATAATAAAGCTCTATCAATCCCGCATTGGCCAGCCTTCGCATTGGTCTCCACATACAACACTTTAAAGAGAAATTACTTTAGTTTAAAAAATAATATACATGGAAAAGATTTGTATATTAATGCTTTCGAAAAACTTAAATAAAAAATTAATATGTTACACTAAAATTTTTTACAAAAAAAAAAAGAAAGGAAGAGATTCTTTTTCGTTTGGCCGTCTATCTTAGGAAAAATTTTCTGTCAGGACTCTAGACATAGCTCTAAGTTCAAACACGCAGTTTTATACCCGCGTGTGTGCTATATCGGTTCCATCTAAAAAATAGTTAAAGTGGAACCGCGGACTCCACATCAACCTTGAAATAACCCCGAAATAACCCTTGGAATAACCTCCGCGGTGTTATTTCTAGGTGATTGAAGTGGATTATATGAGTTTTTCTTCAGTAATTATAAAATAACCCCGAAATAACTATTTCAGGGCTATTAAAGTGAAATAAATGAGTCCCACTTCAATAATCTTGAAATAACTCCGAAATAACAACCGCAATGTTATTTTCAGATTATTGAAGTGGAACTGCGGAGATCTTTTCGGTGTTATTTAAGAATTATTGAAATGGAATATATGAGTTTCTCTTCAATAACCCCGAAATAATCCCAAAATAATCTATGTGGTTCCACTTTAATAACCCCAAAATAACCTCTATGATGTAACACATCTAGCGGTATATTATTAGAGTCCACATATAGAACTACATCCGGAGTCTCGAAAGAAAATTTTCTCTTCTTTAGAGTATAGATTCCATTAACGTGCCTTAAGTTAACATAAAATGGAATTTACTGCTTGTTAAGCAGTAAGCCGAGGCCAATTAAGAAAGCCTGAAAGGATGGCGATGAAAACAGAATAGGTTATGTTAACCGGTAGCTATGGTTTCACGCACATCGATCATCACATGTAACTCCACTTAGGGCCTGTTTGGGGCAGCTGCAACTTATTGAATAATCTGCTGATAAGCTGATTAAAAATAATCTGCTAATAAGCTAGGTGAGGTTCTGTATTATAAATTTTTATTTTTTTGGAAAAGTAATACTGCAGTCAGAAAGCTCCCACCGCACCTTAGTAGGTGGGGTATGAAAATGCTATTTTCGGCGTTTTGAAAACGCATAAGCTACCAAAATACACTTTACCCAAACAGGTCAAGTGCGTTTTCAAAATGCTACCGCACCAAATAAGTTGTCCCAAACGAACCCTTACTTTCGCACTTCCTCTCAAATCCATTGTCTTACTCAACCCACTTGAGTCGGTTTATGAGGAATATCGCTTGGTCGTCATTATTATTATTATTATTAATACTATTAGTCTACCCTTTGCATTATTTGATAGACTAATGATAATTTCCTGGGCATTGTATCACTTGCTTTAGAGATTAAAAGAAATTACTAGTTTTTGCCAACCGTTACACAGTACAGCCAGACAAGCCTTTTGTTATGGCTTCAGGAAACATGATTTTGAAAGGTTAAACCGCTGAATTTTTTATCTTGTCTAAGAATCATAGATCAAACCGTATAAACTAAGTGGTTATTTGGGCCACTTTTATTTATTTTTTATTACTTTTACACTATCAATAGACTCATCATCAAGCACGAATATCAAGATTCAAGCCATGACTATGAGATTCATGCCAGAAAATTTATTAATGTCATATCAGTTGCCATGTATTTTCGAGCGAGACTATTTTACTCTGAGAATACAACAGATTTGAATTTTAATTTCTCTCTTTTTTTTAAAATAAAAATATGAAGTTATATATGAATAAATATCTAATATATATTAAAAGAAGCGTGGCTAAGTTGGTAGGGCTTGCTTCCTTACCCTTCGTCTTGGGTTCTTGGATTCAATCCTTGGGCTTGCCAAAAATGCCAAATAAATTTGCAGTGGGTGGGCGGGCGGCCAGGGACAGTGGGTGACAGGTGGGCCGAAGATTGGGCCAATGGGCTCGTGGTACGGTCCAGTGGGGTCCTGCAAAATCAGTGTGCATTATAGTTAGGAATTATAGGTCATTCAGATCTCATAGAAAAAAGGTAAACAAAGTTGAAATCTTCTCATTCTGCAATCTTTCGAAACGGAATTTTAGGTCCTTTGGAGCCTAAAATGTGGCCAAAAGGTAATGAATGAGTTGAACATTCTCCGCTATGTTTTTCAAAGGGGATTCTTCATATAGGAAATGTATTGAACTTCCTTACAATGCATTTTGGAGGGGAATTTTCACATCACGAGTTGCCACCATCTAGCAAATGCCACGTCTTTGAAAACCAAAGAAGATTCTAATCTCGAGGAGGCGAAGTAGACCATAATGAAGGCTAATTTGATACTGTTCCATAAGTACTACTTTATAAATAATATGTGGGTGAAGAGTCATGCTCCAACTAATCGACAATAGTCACCTCTTCTCGAATATATTGCCCTTTAGGAGGTGACTTTGAGGATCATCTTATGACTTCTGCCAGTAACCAAGTTACTTGATATTCTGAAAGCTGCTGAAGTAGGAGCCTCACAACTTAGTTTTCAGAATGTGGCAAACATCATTAGGTTAATCGCCTATAACCAAAAATACAGTTTGAAGTTGACATCACAAATTTTGGCCTATTTAGAAGGATTTTCTAGCAATGAACATGGTCGCGTGTCTTTCAAGGGAAAACAATTAGATCTTTTGTATGATGAATCTGATAAGGCAGTCATCTGTGGGATTTTTCTTTGTGAAAAATGATTTGGATTTCATGAGAAATAGAAAAAACCATAACAATTATTTATTTCCCTCAACATCACTAAAGATAAGATACTATGAATGCTCATATTTTGGGCCATGAAGGGGTTACAACTTGAGATGTATTATGTCTATGAATTTATAAGTGACTGATTCATGTTTGAGGTAGAATTCTCTTTCCAACCCGAGCGATTTTCTAAATTGATATTGAAGAAATCAAAAAAAGAATGTCCCATGCAAGCCCTTGTGACACCCCTAGTGTGGCCCATATCTAGTAGCGACTGTTAATTACTACCTTAAAAGCAGTGCATAGGTAGAGAAGTGAAGAACCCTTTGCCCTGTCGTTCAAAGGTTCACATCTCAAATAATGTGTGGGCTCATTCGTGCACCAGCTTTTAGGAGGTAGAGAACCTTATGAATCTTTTTTTTTTATCTTCCATTCTCAAATAATTTTTCATCTGTTTGAAAAAGAATTATTCACCTTTTATTTTTTGTATGGATATAATAATGGAGCTTTAGACAAGGCTTGGCCTTTGTATGAAAGGTTGAAACATCAAATTTGTAAATAATGTTTCTTCAGGGTGACTATAAGAGACAATATAATTCAAGAGTTGTCTCCTTAGAATACCAGCAGACAGAGTGCAAGATAGAGTTGTCTACGGTGATGACTTCTTTCTTACTCTAGCATCAAGATCTCTAGTGTATATTGATCCCTTAATATTTATTCTTACAATTTATATATGATATTATACTTTAATTATTTATAATATGGGATACTACGCAAGTATACATATCGTTTATCAAGTAATATATGACTTTTTGATTAAGCCCCGAGATATCGAACCCACATGGAAGTGTCTAAAATTTTAAAGAAATAAGAAAAATAACTTTTTACTTTTCAAAATGATTTTGTAAAGTATGTTTTAAGATATAAAGTTTTTCAAATTTGTTTTTGGTATTTTCTGAATAAAAAGTAAAGCAAACAACTAAAGTTAACACAACTATAAAATAATATGAAAGCAAATGAGAATAAAAAATCTTTTTCCTCTTTCAATGAATCAGTAATAATCCTGAAATTTCATTGTGGAAGTATCTAAAATGTGTTGTCCTAAATAGAAGCAATTATACTCTTACCATTATTTGCTTCTATAAAGAACATTGGTTATTTTGAGGTTTTGAAATCATGTAGATGCGTTAGGCAGGGAAGATACTAACTCTCACTCTATAGTTCCCTCGATTCCCTCCAGCTGGGGGCTAACATCACATAACAAAATTTAAAACAACAAACCAAATTAGGGGGCTTTATCCTGTCACTCTAAAGTCCTTTAATTTTACTTCCCATTAAAAGCATATTTTCCTATTTATTTTCACCAAACCATATGGACTACAATTTTCATCCATACAATTGCATGTGATTCTTTCCAATTTTTGATTGAGACAATATCACATTGGTTCTTACATGTTCTCACAACAAATTTTAACATCTTATTGGCCAAATCAAGAGGTAAATGAAGTGCAAGGTAGTGAATTATCTAAACTTCTTCCAATATTGAAATCCTATACTTCACACAACTTCCTTCCATAATTTAATTACTTCATCATTTAAAAGGAGAAAGATAAAGAAAACTACTCAGAATCCATGGAGAAAACACAATCACAAGTTGATTTGAAAGTAGAGATCTTAGTAACAACACAACAGGTCTTACTTCAAAACTAAATGTAAAACAAAGTTAAACATTTTTCTGAAAATCCTCTCCATAAGACTCTTGAAGTTCCTTTTAAACTTTGCTTTCCCTTTACAAGATACAATAGAGGTTGGCGCCTAGCTCTGTTGACTCTGAATCTATATTCTACTCTTAATAAAAACTATATATAATTGATAATAAAAGTGGTGAAGTGGAAAGGTGTGCTCTCAATAAATGTCTAACATAAACTTTACTCTTAACACTAATTATACCCTCCAACAACAATCATTTTTCTGATCTTCAAGTCTTCTTTTTAAAATTTTCCAAAATGTGCCTTGGTGTCTCTTCAAAATATGTCCAGATTCAATGTATCCACCAAGAATGCATCCATCCATTCAAATTTTAAATGAATTTTGGCGCTGATGAGAAGTTAGTGAAGTTTAAACAAAAAGATGCTTAAAAAATCCCTTCAAATTTGAGCTAAAATCAAGTAAAATTTGTCATTTTAACTGTGGCACATATGCGCCAAGGGTCCGGCGCTTAGCCGTCAGAGGCCAATTTTACACACCTTTCACCTTTTACTCTAAATTTGATCCTTTATTGCTCCTTTCATCATACTCAGTCATTTTAATCATACCTTCAAGAAAAACACAAAAATATCATCCATTAATGTGCAATATCATCAAAAATAGGTATAAAAATGTATTTAAAAACACTATATATTTTAGGTATATCAAAATCCCCCAAACTTAAAATGTTACTTGTCCTCAAGTAACACTTAATCACATAAAAATCAAGCATGCAAATTATGTAAATGAGTTTCTTTTAGGAAGATTTAAAAATTTTGTTATAGAAATGAAATAGTCCAATTTAGAAAAAAATTTAGTAAATGAAACCAACTTAAAGTTTAAAAGATTTTTTAAGGAGATGATAATGAAGAATATTAGTTTCTATCTAATTCAGAAATACTTGTAGATTCTTCAAAATATAGGATTCGAACATTTCATCTTCCTCACTTAGAAATTTTCATTTGGAAATAATTTTATTTACTATATTATAACCTTTAGTTTTAGATCTTCTTAAAACTTATATTTTAAACTTTAGGTATGAAACCAATTTTTAATTAGGCCCTTAAATCCTCAAGCTTCTCATTCCTTTTGCATACTATTTTTCTCTCTTTTTCTTTTTCTTTTTCTTTTTATTTTTCTTTTTTCTTTTAAGGCAAAAATTACTGTATCTGAGTAGACCTTTAATGATTTTAAATTCCACCCTTTCATTTACAATAAAGGTCTGATATATATCCTTCACTTAAAAATTTATAATAATAGTGTTGAAAATTATTTCTCAATAAAAGAAATTTAATCTTTGAAAAATAAAAGTCAAATCTTCTATTTATCCAAAAATACAATATTTCTCACTAATGATAGTTTAACTATATTTAACATTTCTTTACTAAGAAAATTTTAACTTTAAATTTTTCATCATTACTAAAAATTTTAACTAAATTTTATTACTCATTTCTATATTCAAAATTTTGCTTCCCTAATATAACTTCATATAAATAATTACTTTCAATCAAAAATCAAATTTTATTTAAGTATGCTTGAGAATAAATAAAATTTTAGTTTTTTTTTTGAAAATTTATTTTTAAATCCCTCCAAACTTTAATTTTTAATTAAGATAAAACATTTAAGCATAGAAATGATACGTCGGTAAGAATTTAAAAACTAGAATAACGTGCTTGCAGGAATTTTAATATTCTAAATATGCAAGTATATCAGTTTAAAAACAAGGAGTAAACAGTAGATCAAATTCAGTTCTTCATAAAATAGAAAATTTAAAATTTTAAAGGACTTTTACAATAGTGGAGGCTTTTGATGAGGGACTTATATTTTTGCAAGAATTTATGAACTCAAATTTATATATTTATAATGATTTTGTAAAGTCCGAGCACTCAACGCAAGTATAAGTATCGTATCAAGTAATACAAGGCTCTAATGGAGTCCTGGTTATCGATGCCACAGGGAAGTACGAAGTATAAGAAAGTGTTTCACAATATATATAATATAACACTGAAATCCGATACTCAAATTGCACTTAAAGTTTAATACTTACTTCTACTACCACTATGCAGAAAACATTAACAATTAATTAAACTACAATTACTTCTAACAACTTTGAAAAACAGAATTAACTATGAGACACACTAAACTATGTATTTGAAAGGTTTTTGATATATAAGAAAAGTATCTTTACTCTTGCAATGAGAATGTCATGTGTGATGATATGGAAAAAATATCTATGTTATTGTGACAAATAGGAGCATAAATATTTCTTTACCATTAAAAGAGTACCCCCTCTTCTAAGCATGAAAAGAACATTGACATGTCCTGAGTTTAGTGACAGGGCGTGGATGCGTAACTATATAAGTGTTAATAAATAAAAATAATATTCAATAATAGCAAAGTTACCCCTTATCAACGCAAGCATACGTATCGTTCAAGTAATACAGGGCTCTAATGGAGTCCTGGATATCGATTTCACAGGGAAGTTTAAAGATTATGAACTAATTACAACAATTGAAATTACTATATAGTAAACGTAAATAAAGAACAATTATACTAAATTCTACTACTAATCTTGAATGGGAAGTTGCAATATAGAAAAAGTATCTTTCCCCTTGTTAAGAGAATTAAGTGAACGGATAATTAAATTAGTTAGAATTATATTGTGCCAAACAAGAGCATTCTTATTCTTTACCCTTTGGTCCAGGCATAAAGAACATTGACTAATCCTATGCTTGGTTACTGAATCTGCGGCTAGGCTGGGAGGATACCGGCTCTCACTTTGGAGCTCCCACGTTCCCCTCGCCTGAGGGTTAACATCTACACTTCAACACCCAAACGATAGGACCGAATTGAGGATTTTAGTCTATCACTCTAAAATCTCCAATTCTACGCCCGATAAATAATATTTCCCTATTTATTTGTACCCACATTTCAAGGACTTTGACCTCCCCAAATCTCGGATGTAATCTTTACTTTAGTTGTGAAATCAACATATCTTAACAGATTAATTGGCCAAATTGAAAGTAAATTAAGACTTAAGTTAAAAGATTATCTCAATTTTTATTAACTATTTATGGCATAACTAATTCAATTTTCCATTTCACAAAATCTCAAAACAATGAGAAAGACAGAGAAGACTACTCAAAATGCATAGGAAGAATAACACAAAACTTGGATTTCATATAAAATCTAAGTTACAAAATAGTAAACACAACTTGTCTAAAATTTTCTCCCCAAGCAGACTACTTGAAGTTCCTCTGACTCTTCCTTCTTGTACAACACACTCAACTAAACTCACATACTCATTATTAAACTCTCTAGGACACACTGGACACACCTACACACACACTAACGACACTCTGAAGACACTCTGAAGACACTCTGAACACACACTTTTCAGCCTAAATTCGTCCCTTTTTAAAGAGGTAGAAATATTTCTAAAGGTTACTTAAGCACCTCTTCAAAAGACATCCATATTCGATGAATTTGTGCTTGAACCGACCTTCTCGCTGAAGGCGGGCTCGTTGGCTCCGTCAGTGGGCTTCTAGAACATGGGCCAACTGCTAAGGCTCACTGTTGGCGGGCTCGATCTCACCGTCGGCGAGCTCCTTTATAATTTATTTGTATGCTCTCGGGAAAAATACACCGTCGGCGACCTATTCCTCGCCGTATCAACTTTTGTCTCTTTTAGTCCTTTTTGTTCTAGATTCGCTCATTTTCTCATCTTTTTGTTCCATTATCTATAAATCTTCATACCTGCAACAAAATATAGAAAGTACCTTTCTTTAAAGTGCAATATTATCAAAATCAATGTAAAATCGGTATGAATTTCTCAATATATTTTTCTTTAGTCAAAATCCCCCAAACTTAACTATTAATTGTCCTTAAGTAATCTTGATACTACATAAAAGTAATGATTATTTGTAGTAAAGCTTTAATTCAGAAATACTATAAATTTGATTTAACTAACTATTATAGTAAAGTTTATTAGAAAGATTTTCAAATAATTAAATTAACTCTTATAGATGTAAGGCTATCTAGTTATCAAGTTTAAGAGTTCTAGTCTTCTATTCATTTCAAGAATGACTATGTGTTACAATATTAAATTACTTAGGATATTCAGATGATAGGAAATTCATGAAAACACTACTTAGTAAAAATACTAATCCATATATATAAGTTCAGAAATGTAACTGAGTCAACCCTTTAGGTTGTTTCAAATGAAGCTAATTTTGATATGGCATCTCCTCAAGCTTCTCCTCACTTACTTTTTCTTTTTATTTGGATTTCATTTCAATCCTATATATTTTTTTTCTTTTCTTTTCAGGGATTTTTTTTCAATCCTTCTTTTCATTTTTAAGTGAGGATTATTATATCTGGATAGCCCGTTAATGATTTTGAACTTCACTTTCCTCTTCCTAAATTTAAAACTTGAAACATTTCCTTACCTTATATGTATTTCATAGTTTTTACATCATTGAGTTTTAATCTTTTCTTTCTCAACTAAATACTTAAGAATTTAATATTTCAAAATATAGTTTTCCTTATTTTAAATAGTTAACTATATTCTTATCCTCTTATTCCAAATATCTTAATCCACAAAATTAATTTAATCACTAAAAATATTTCTTTTAACCTTCTATAATAGTTAAATAAATTAATTCTAGTTTACTGAATTGAATTCATTGCAGAAAATCATTTTTATAATAATTTTTGAAAATATTTAATTGAGAACATTTAAAAGTTAATCTTGTTTTTCCCTCCCCCGAACTTAAATTTTTCTATCTAATCATACAGGTGGAAAGAAAAGATACTGTAAATTTAAATCATACCATCGTGCTTTAGGTATTTTTTTTGCAGGTTCTTTTCACATCTCATCACTTAATTAACCTGTACTGTTAAGAACTTTCTACACACATATAACATTATAGAATTTGTTGGGTAAGAAAATTTTGTAATAAGTACACAATACATATCACAATTTCCTACTACATTTAATTACTTTATCTATTAAAGTAATAAGCATAATTAACATAACATCCACATAAATTTTACTAATTCAATTTCAGAGTTACAATCATAGCCTAAAATATAAAAACTCAACATCTACAATGATGTAAAACACAATAATCAAAATACAAAAACTGAACAAAAATACTAAATTAAAGAAATCAAACATACACATAACACAAGTATCTAATCACATAATCTAATCTCAAGCATCAAAATCCCACACTATGTCCACATCTCCTTATTCAGCAGGTGGAGTAGGCTGATAGTGAGTATAACGAGGGCACTTAGGAAATGTAACATCAAGATCCCCTCTCCTATAACGATTCTCAGCATCATAGTAAGCTATTTCAAACTCAGAATGTCTCTGGAGATATTCACCATCATAATCGTGCCTCCTCTCTAATCCTCCAATCCTCTTATCAATATGCTCCAACCTTTCATCAAGCTTCTCAAAACTTTTTTGCTATAGAGTCAATTCATTCATCAAGTCATGGAGTGTAGGAGAACTATAGGCAGGAGGGTCATAACTAGTAGAGGGAATATCCCTACTAGTAGAAGGTGCAGAGCTCCTAGTCCCAGATCTCCATCCTTCGTGGGATTCATAAGTTTTTATATTAGCCTTTGTAATGGGTTTCATAGGTTCAACTCATTCCTCATCATCTCCAGCCTCTACTCCAGACAACTGGCAGAGTGCATAAATTTGCGGATGTCCCAGTTCTCCTTCTATTTCACTTTTTGCAATGGCTAATATGTTTCTATAAATAATATTTCCCAAATTTATACTTCTATTATTCTGAATACAAAAATTCAGAACTGCTCTATCCCTCGAAACTTCACTATGATGATAAGTAGGTAGAAAAGTAGAGCAAATAAAATAGTGCCAAGCCTTAGAGGTGGCATTCATCATAGAAATAGGGAAGTTTACCCGTTCACGCTGCTTCATTTTCCAAGTTACTTTCCCATCAGTGAGAAAGTTAATCACATCCTCCAGCGGACCTTCCATTATTCTAAATGTATCATAATCACTGGTATAAGGATCTTGCACTTTGTAGAAAGAATTTATCTGAGCAGCATTAAAATCAACTAAAAATCCTCTGACCTTTATAGGCTCGTCCTCTATTTGGGTCAGGTTGGCGTAAAATTCCTTTACAACTTCTACTGCAGCTCTGTTCGTCGAATAACAAAAATTTTCCCACTTTGGCTCCTTAATTATTTGTTCCACTTCTCCTCCCGGGTTCCTAAATACTTTATCCTGAATGCATTTTTTCGCTTTGATGATAGAGTTGTACCTTGACTGAGCCTTAGCGTTTACAAATCGAGTCTCCTCAAAATCAAGTCACCTCTTTTGTCGGGGAGCCATTTCTCGATCTATCAAATTTACAAAAAATCTCAACTGAATTCCAAAACAACACTAGAATGGCTTCCAAAGGTGACTTAAAGTCATCTAAAATGAATTCCATGAATTTCTTCCAACTACTTTCTTCACATTTTCGATTTTTCCAAAATTCTTAAATGTGGAAGAAATACATGGTTAAACTAAAAAATTTTTATATGAGAGTGAAGCTCTTACCAAGGGAAGATGAAATCCGGTGTCAAATTGGGTTGAAAATGCTCCAAATCCAAGATCTCTCAAGCCCTAGGTCAGTTTTTTCGGAGTTTAGAGGTAGGGGATGATGAATAGTGGCGGCTGACCGGTCAAATAAAGATGTTTCTCGGGTCCTCGCTGAAAAAAATTAAATTTTTAATTTTTGTAATTTTATTTCATTTTAAGCTTCGTTAATGTCCGATCAATTGATTTAAACATATTTTACTGTGATTAGATATTAATTTAACTCAAATAGATTTACATAACACAAACATCACAATTTATATATATAAAATCCAAGTGTTCTTTCATCTATACAGAGATCAAATATACGAACAAACAAACTATGCATAATCTCATCTATACGGAGATCAAATATCGAAATCTAAAATAACACAACTGCAAATTACACAAATTTAAATCAAAACTAATTCAACACATAAGCAATTATGAACGCCTTCTACTCTTCAGAATCATTGCTAAAATCATCTCTGATATCAATCATTGAACGTAAATGAATGAAAAGATTGTAGAAGGGTCTGTAAGGAAACTCTTCAATAGAATCTTCTTTTATCTATCCTTTCTTTCTCATAAGCGTATGAAACTAGCTTCAAGATGTCCAGAATGATCGAAGTGTTCTTTCATCCTCCAGTCAATATGATCAAATAAGTCAGAGATGTTATTAATTGAAGTCATCACATTTTGTACATATTTTTCCAGTCTTTTGATTCTTCATAAGATCATATCAGTTTTATCAGTCAAAGGCCTAATTGAAAAAGAACTCTGAGATGTTTGATCCACAATAATAGCTGCTTCGTTATCATCATCAAGTGTAGGAAACATATCAGTTGGATCTAAAGGTTTCCAAGGCAGAAGTACCTTCTCCCAGGCTTCATATGAAACTTGGTACTGACTGCAGAGTGCAAAAATTGTAGAAGGATGTCCAAGCCCATAAATTAATCCATAAACAATCAAGCCTAAAGCAGACTTCACAATAATCGAACCAACATCAATAGGTAATCTAGCTTGAATACAATAGTTCAGAATCGCACACTCCTTAGAAACTTTATTGACCCTCATAGTAGGTAACATTTTTGAAAAAATAAAGAAGTGCCAGTGTTTAGAAATGGGGTTTAGAAGTGATGCAAAAAACTAACATACCCGTTTTCTCTCGTTTCCCAATCTTCCACTTCATCAGTCAAGTAACGATAGATTTCATTCATATTATTCCTTGTAGGGACAAAGTTGGAGTAGTGGAAAACGGGTGTATTCCCTATTGAATACAACTCATTATTTCTAGAAGGAGTAAAAGTTACCCATCTGCCTCGCACATAGACGACTCCGTGGTTGATTCCATGTAAATTGACATAGAATTCTTTTACCACAGGGATGACTACTGCAGAGGTGGTCTAGCACAACACTTCTCAACGTCATCACACAATCATTTCTTCGATAGGCGTCCTTGAATTCTCTAATCCTTGATTCAAAAATCCTCGTTCCTTGATCAATCTCTTTTTCATCCTTACCTTATTGAAGATTCGCTGAGCCTCGCAACTGATAAATTTTCTTCTATTGAACATTCGAAATCTAGGGATTTCAGGGTAATTGGATGCCATAAGGATGAGTTTTGATGGAATTTCAATTCATTTTTAGTAGATAATTTAGAAATAGAATTCTAGGAGTTTTAAAGGATTTAAAAGTACTTAGAATTGCCAGAAATGGTAAAAATAACTACATGAACCATCCACTCGCCGAACTCGCCGTTGGAGGCTTCGATCTCACGTCAGCGGGATTCTTTAATAACACAAACTGAACTTGGTGGGAAAAACTCACCGTCGGTGGGCTCGATCTCGCTGTCAGCGGCTAAGGCAAAAGTTGCCCAGTTTCGCTCTGGTCCAAATGCGTTCCAAATTTTTTTATGGATCCAATTATCGTGATGATCATAAAGGTAAATACAAGTAGTAGAATTCATTCATACCACAAACCAACAATAAATCAAACAAATATATAATTATCACATATAAATAAAGATAACTATGGGTTGCCTCCCATAAAGCGCTTGGTTTAACGTCGCCAGCCCGATCTATTCACGGTGTTAATCAGGTTGACTGAGCATTAAAACCTCTTTAAAATTTGGTCTTTTACCCTCAAAATATGATTTTAATCTGTGTTCATTTACTTTGAATCTATTTCCAGTCTTCAGATCTTCAATTTCAACAGCTCCGTATGTAAACACTTGAGTTATAATGAAAGCTTCTAACCATCGAGATTTCAATTTCCCAGGAAATAATTTTAGCCTTGTATTGTAAAGCAAAACTTCTTATCCTGGTTCAAAATTTTTTTGGTTAATCTTCCGATCATGCCATATCTTCATTTTCTTTTTGTAGATTCTATCGTTATTATAAGATTCATTCCTTAATTCTTCTAATTCATTCATCTGCAACAATCTCTTTTCCCCAACATCTTTTAAATTATAATTAAATTCTTTAATCGCCTAATATGATTTATGCTCTAATTCAACTGGTAAGTGGCAAGTCTTTCAATAAATAAGTCTGTAAGGAGTCATTCCAGTTGGAGTTTTATAAGCAGTCCTGTATGCCCATAATGTAGTGTCTAGTCTTGTGGACCAATCTAATCTACTAGGGTTTACAATCTTTTCTAAAATTCGTTTAATTTCTCAATTAGAAACTTTAGCTAATACATTGGTTTGTGGATGATAAGCAGTAGATATTTTATGAATAATATTAAAATTTTCTACCAATCTTTGAATATATTTATTCCTAAAATGGGATCCTCCGTCAATGATAATCACTCTCAGAATTCTGTATCTTGTGAAAATGTTTTTTATTAAAAATTTTGAAACACTCTTAGCATCACAACGAGGTAAAGCCTGTTCTTCAATCCACTTAGAAACATAATAAAAAACAACTAATATATATGAGTTTCCAAATGAATGAATAAATGGTCCCATAAAATCTAATTCCCAAACATAAAAAATTTCAACTTCTAATATGAAATTTAGAGGCATTTCATTTCTTCTAGATATATTACCTACTCGTTGGCATTTATCACAAGTTTTGATATATCTGTAAACATCTTTAAAGAGAGTAGGCCAATAAAATCCAGCTTGTAAAATTTTATGTGCAATTTTGTCAGTCCCAAAATGTCCTCCAAAGTCAGAATCGTGACATTTTTAAATAATTGTTCAATTTCTTCATACAACACACTTCTTCTAATAATAAGATCCTTACATTGCTTATATAAATATGGTTCATCCCAAAAATATATTTTAGCATCATGAATGAATTTTTTCTATTGTTGCAGAGTTAACATGGGTGGTAAAATATCACTTACAATATAATTAACTATATTAGCATACGAAGGTATTTTCCACTCATTTATATTATAAAGTTGTTCATCAGGGAAACTGTCTGTAATTTCATTGTCGTTGTCGGATAATTCGCAATATTCTAATCTTGACAAATGATCCGCAATTTGATTATCGGTTCCTTTCTATCTATTACTACAAAATCAAATTCTTGCATCAGTAATATCCATCTAATTAATCTTGGTTTGGTATCCTTCTTTGGCATTAAATATTTAATAGCAGAGTGATCAATATGCACAATACATTTAGTTCCAATTAAATAAGATCTAAATTTATCAAAAGCATATACAATTGCTAATAATTATTTTTCTGTAACTGTATAGTTAATTTCAACAATATTAAGAGTTTTACTAGCATAGTATATAAATTTAAAAAATTTATCATATCTTTGTCCAAGAACAGCTCCTATAGCATAATCACTAGCATCACACATAAGTTCAAATGGTTTCTCCCAATCAGGTGAAACTATTATAGGTGCTATGATTAATTTATCCTTTAATAATTCAAAAGAATTTAAGCATTCTTTAGTAAATTCAAATTTATTGTCCTTTTCTAAAAGTTGGCATAGAGGTTTGGTAATTTTTGAAAAATCTTTTATGTAGCATCTGTAAAAACCAGCATGTCCATGAAAACTTCTTACCCCTCTCACTGTAGTAGGAGTTGGTAATTTAGCTATAACTTGAATTCTTGCAGGGCCTACTTCCATGCCATTTTCTGAAATTTTATACCCTAATACAATTTCTCCTGCAACCATAAATTGACATTTCTCCCAATTTAGAACTAAATTTATTTTTTCTCATAACTCCAAAACTTTTTTAAGATTATCTAGGAACACGTCAAATGATGTTCCAAATACAGAGAAATCATCCATAAATACTTCTATTCCATCATCAATTAATTTACTAAATATAGACAGCATACATCTCTGAAATGTTGCAGGTTCATTACATAGTCCAAAAGACATCCTTCGAAAAGCAAACGTTCCATAAGGACTAGTAAATGTAGTTTTCTCTTGCTCCTCAGGAGCAATAGGAATTTGATGGTAGCCAGTATATCCATCTAAAAAACAAAATTATTTGTGCCCAGAAAGTCTATCTAACATTTGGTCAAGGAATGCTAAAGGGATGTGATCTTTCCTAGTGGCCGCATTTAATTTTCTATAGTCAATACATATACGCCATACAGTAACTTATCTGATAGGTATTAAATCATTATTTTCATTAGCTTCAACAGTCCCTCCTTCTTTCTTAGGAACACAATGAATTGGGCTTACCCAAGCACTGTCCGAAATAGGATATATAATACCATTGTCTAACCATTTTAAAATTTTTTTCTTGACTACATCTTTCATCATCGGGTTTAATCTCCTTTGGGGATCAACTCTTGGTTTATGTTCAATATCTAAAATAATTCTGTGCATACAGATTGAAGGACTAATTCTTTTAATATCTGCTAAGGTCCAACCAAAAGCTTTCTTATACTTCTTTAATGTGTCTTAAAGTTTTTGCTCTTGTAATTCTCTTAATTCTGCCTATATAATAACCGATAAAGTTAAAGAATTTCCCAAAAATACATTTTTCAAATGAGTAGGTAAAATTTTTAACTCAAGTTCAGGAGGTTTTATAATCGACGGAACTATACTCTTTTCAGCATTTTCCGTAACATCCAACATCTCAAATCTTTCTTGTATATAATCTAATTCTTCATTTTCTGCATTTTTAAATAATTCTGCATTTTCTATTTCTTGTTTATTTTCAAAATATTCTTTAAACTGTTCATTTCGCAGATGTTCAAGAATTTCCATTCTAAAACATTCATTATCTTTTTCAATAGCAGAGTATTTCATTGATTTTGCAATGTTGAAAGTTACTTCTTGATCATTTACTCTCACAGTTAATTCTCCTCTTTGAACATCAATCATAGCTCTAGAAGGGTCTTCTTAAAATTATAGGTATTTCTTTATCTTCCTCCATATCTAAAAAATAAAATCCACAAGAAAGATAAATTTATCCACTTTTACTAACACGTCTTCGATAACTCCCTTAGGATAAGTCACTGAATGATTAACTAATTGAAGAGTTACAGAAGTAGGTGAGACTTCTCCCAATCCTAATCTTTTAAAAATTAATAGAGGCATAAGATTATTGCTGGCTCCCAAGTCACATAAAGCTTTTCCATAAAATTTTTCTCCAATAGCACAAGGTATAGTGAAACTACCAGGATCTTTTAATTTCTCAGGAAGTTTTTTCTGAATAATTGCACTACACTCTTCGCTATGTGTAACAGTTTCATTATCTGTGAATTTTCTCTTCTTGTTTAAAATATCTTTCATAAATTTCACATAATTGGGCATTTGTTCTAGCTTTGACAAAGGGAATATTCACCGTTAATTTCTTTAGGATTTCAATGAATTTAGAAAATTGTTTATCCTTTTTATGTTGCTTTAATCACTGAGGAAATGGTGGTGGTGGTTTTTCTGTAGTAATTTTCATAGGTATTAGTGGATATTCTAAATCTTGACCTTGCTGATCCTTTTCTTTTTCAGTTTCCACTTTCTCTTTTTCAATTTCCGTTTCTTTTTGTACTCTTGTATCTAATTCTTTTCTACTTCGTAACTGTATCACTTTTATTTGTTCTTTTCCTTGGTATTTAGGATTAATTTCAACATTACTAGGAAAAGTTCTAGAAATTCTGTTATTAAGTGCTGTGGAGATATGCCCAAGTTGAGTTCAATATTTTTAATAGCAGTTCCTTGATTTTGTAATTGGTTTCCTTGAATTTGTAACTAATTTCCTTGATTCTACAAATGTTGACCCATATTTAATATCAATTCTTCCATAGATAACTTATTTTCCTTAAATTGAGAGTTATTATCAAATCCAGGTGGATAAAAAGGTTTATAATTAGGATTTCCTTGGTTAGATGAATTTCCTAATGTGTTTATTGGGTTGTTCGCCCATTGTTGATTAGTAGAATTATTATTCCAATTAAAATTAGGATGATTCTTCCAACCAGGGTTGTAATAATTTGAATAAGGATTATTGGGTCTATTATTAATAGCATGTAAAGTTTCATAAGAAGGTTGAACATCCATAAATTGCCCAGATGAATTTTCTTCCATGATAGTAAGAGAATAATTCATTCAAAAAGGATCTAATTTCTTAGGTATAACAGCAATCTAAGAAGCTAACATAAATATTACATCAGAATCGTGGATACTAGCTATTTTTTTAGGATTTAGCTTTTCAGAAGGCCATTGAAAATTTTTGGTAGCCATTTCTTCAATTAACGAATACGCCTCATCAAATGGTTTTGATATTAATGAACCACCAGCGGTAGCATCAATAATAGATCTAAGAGATCATACTAATCCATTATAAAAAGTTTGAATAATTAATCAATCTGGTAACACATGATGTGGACATTTCCTAAGAAGATCTTTAAATCTCTCCCAAGCTTTGTATATCGATTCTCCGTCAAACTGACTAAAAGAGGTTATATCTTTTCTAAGTTTAGCAGTTTTTGAAGGAGGAAAGTATTTAGATAGAAATTTTTGTGATAATTCTCCCCAAGTTCTAATAGATCCAGGTGCTAACGAATTTAACCACATCTTAGCCTTATCCCTTAAAAAAATAGAAAAAAAGCCTAAGTCTAACGACATCATTAGATACTCCATCATATTTAAAGTAGCACAAAGTTCTAAAAAACTAGAGACATGTAAATTATGATATTTGTTTGGTGAACCACTAAATTGATTATTCTGTAGCAAGTTTAAGCTTAAATGAATTAGCAGCTGCATCAGGGTTATGGATAGTTAAGTGAATTTCATCTAATGTAGGGTTAGCATAATCTCTTAAAGTTCTCGGTTGATTTTCATTTTCAATTGCTGGATTATTTATCACTTGATTTAAATTTATAATTTCTCTTTTTTGTTATCTAATTTTTTTAATAGTGTGTTCCAATTCCGAATCGTATGGTATTAAATTTTTGGTTCCAAATTAGCGCAAACACAATATAAATTAAAACTTATGTAATTTTAAAATAGTCTATTACTCTAGTAATTACCTTAATAATTAACTTACTAATTAATTACTTTACTTCCCGAGGAACGGCGCCAAAAACTTGATAGGGCGTGGATGCGTAACTATATAAGTGTTAATAAATAAAAATAATATTCAATAATTGCAAAGTTACCCCTTATCAATGCAAGTATACGTATCGTTCATGTAATACAGGGCTCTAATGGAGTCCTAGATATCGATCCCACAGGGAAGTTTAAAGATTACGAACTAATTACAGCAGTTAAAATTAATATATAGTAAACGTAAATAAAGAACAATTATACTAAATTCTACTACTAATCTTGAATGGGAAGTTGCAATATAGAAAAAGTATCTTTCCCCTTGTTAAGAGAATTAAGTGAAAGGATAAATAAATTAGTTAGAATTATATTATGCCAAATAGGAGCATTCCTATTCTTTACCCTTTGGTCCAGGCATAAAGAACATTGGCTAATACTATTCTTGGTTACTAAATCTGCGGCTAGGCTGGGAGGATACCGACTCTCACTTCGGAGCTCCCACGTTCCCCTCGCCTGAGGACACTTTAGCACCAAAACGTTAGGACCGAATTAAGGATTTTAGTCTGTCACTCTGAAATCTCTAATTCTATGCCAGATAAATAATATTTCCTTATTTATTTACACCCTCCTTTCAAGGACTTTGACCTCCCCAAATCTCGGATGTAATCTTTACTTTAGTTGTGAAATCAACATATTTTAACAGATCAATTGGCCAAATTGAAAGTAAATTAAGAATTAAGTAAAAATATTATCATAATTTTTATTGAGTATTTATGGCACAACTAATTCAATTTTCCATTTCATAAAATCTCAAAACGAGGAGAAAGACAGAGAGGACTACTCAGAATGCATAGGAAGAATAACACAAAACTTGGATTTCATATAAAATCAAAGTTACAAAATAGTAAACACAACTTATCTCAAATTTTCTCCCTGACGTACTCCTTGAAGTTCCTCTGACTCTTCCTTCTTGTACAACGCACTCAACTAAACTCACTTACTCACTATTAAACTCTCTAGGACACACTGGACACACCTACACACACACTAACGACACTCTGAAGACACTCTGAAGACACTCTGAACACACACTTTTCAGCCTAAATTCGTCCCTTTTTAAAGTGGTAGAATCATTTCCAAAGGTTGCTTAAGCACCTCTTCAAAAGGCGTCAATATTCAATGAATCTGTGCTTGAACCGTCCTTCTCGCCGTCGGTGGGCTCGTTGGCGCTGTCGGCGGGCTTCTAGAACATGGGACAACTACTAAAGCTCGCTGTCGGCGGGCTTGATCTCGCCGTCGGTGAGATCCTTTATAATTTATTTGTATGCTTTCGGGAAAAATACTCCGTCGGCGGCCAATATCAACTTTTGTCTCTTTTGGTCCTTTTTGTTCCAGATTCGCTCATTTTCTCATCTTTTTGCTCCATTATCTATAAATCTTCATACCTGCAACAAAACATAGAAAATACCTTTCTTTAAAGTGCAATATTATCAAAATCAATGAAAAATCAATATGAATTTCTTAATGTATTTTTCTTTGGTCATTTAGTCACTAAATGTAAGGTTAGGTTGGGAGGATACCGACTCTCACTATGGAGCTCCCACTCACCCTTCACCTGAAGGCTAACCATCGAGTTTAGTTAGTAATCTTAGAACCAATTTGGGGATCTCATACTGTCACCCAAAAATCTCCAAATTAAAGTCCATCAAAACACCTTTCCCTATTTATTTGCATTCAATTCCCATGAACTACACAATTCATCCATGGAAATTGAGTGGATTCTTCATTATTGTTGTAGGACATTAAATCCTTTCAGAATTAATGTTCAATAAAATATTTTAACATTTCAATTGGTCAAATCGAAAAGTAAATTAAGTTCGAAATGAAGAACCATCACAATTTCTTCAATACATTAAAAGCACATCAAATCCACATCAATCCATCATCACATCTCTATGTAAGAAGAAAGACAAGGGAGACTACTCAGAATTCATGAAGAAGATACAATAAAATATGGATTTTATATATAAAAGAAAAGCCATACAAACCACAAAAGAAAATACAACTTATGTCTTTCTCTTCCCCAATGCAATTCCCTTGAAGTTCCTTTGAATCCTTTTCTCTCTTCTTTACAACACTTAATTCCCTCTTTAGAATGTAAACGAAGAAGCAATCTCTCACTTTACTTTTTCTTCTTCACTCCTTAGAGAAGAATTCCTCTCAAATCCTTACTTCTACACACTCTTCTCCTAAACCCTAACACTTAACACACACCAAGACCAACAAGAGAGAGCAAGAGAAACCAGGAGAGTCCCCCTTTTTTCATACAAAAACATTTACTTATAAGTTAGGAACGAAATCCCAAGAGTTTCCATAGGCATCCCTTCAAAAAGTCACCAATAATCTTCAAATTTGAATTCTATCTATCGTCAAAATATTGCTAAAGTCTTTGGAAAATGGCACCGACAGCGCCCATTCTGGCACCAGCGGCGTTAGAACCTGTTTTCCTCCTTTTTGCTCGTTTTTGCTCTGAATTCTTTTCTTTTCGCTTCTTTTTGCTTCAATCACCTAATATTATCATACCTACAATAAATCATTAAAAATACTTTTATTTAAAGTGCAATATCACCAGAAATGGGTAAAATTATATAGCAAAAACCGTATATATTTTTGGTGCATCAAAATCCCCCAAACTTTAACTATTAATTATCCTCAGGTAATCTTTTTACTACATAAAATTATAACTCTATGCTATGTAATTTTCAACAGTAGGACACTAAAACTTTTCATTCAAAGGAATATATTGGTTATATTTCAGAAAGAAATTTAGTAATTAAGGTCAACATTATAGGTATAAAAATATTCAGCAATCAAGTCTAAGGGTTCTAGTCTTCTATGTATTTCAAGATGAACCATAATTTATCACATTAAGAGTGCCTCTAAAGACTATGGGAAAAGAAGTTCATGCAAACTTTATTAGAATGTAGGCCAATACTTTAAACATAAATTTAGAAATGAAGTCAAGTTCTCCCTTTAGGGTGACTTAAGTAAAGCCAATTTTGGATTAGACATCTCCTCAAGCTTCTCCTCATAAATATTTTTTTCTTTCTTTTTCTTCTTTCTCTTTTTCTTTTCGAGATTGCTTTTCAATCCTTATTTTCCTTTTTTAATGAGAATTGCTTTAGCTGGATAGCCTTTAATGATTTTGAACTTCACTCTCCTCTTTCTATAGTTCAAACTTGAGACACCTCCTTACTTTATAGTTAAATACAAGCTTTATTATTCATTATAAAGTCACAATCTCTTATTAACACACAATACTTTAAGTCTCTTAACATTTCAAAAATACAGTTTTCTTTACTTTAAATAGTTAACTATAATCAAATCCTTTCATACCAAATATCTTACTTCTATAAAATTAACCTTTATTACTAAAAATTTTCATCCTATCCTTCCATAATATTCAACTGAAATAAAAAGTTTTAGTTATCTACAGTGAAGTTCAACTTCCAGAAGTTATGCTAATAATTTTGAAAATATAATAATTGAGAACAAATAAAAGTTAATATTTTTCTACCCTCCCCCAAACTTAAATTTTCAATAAATTTGAAACAGTAGAGAGTAAAAGAAAACTAACCTTTCTGTGTTGGGATCTTGAAATATTCAACAGCTATCTGGTATTAGTCAAAATTTATAACTAACAGGCATGAAACAATTAGTAGCAGTGATATAACATATTTAAAAAATTGGATTGGGTAAAGTGAAATTAACTTTAAACATCTAAACATCCAACAAAACACTACAATATTAAACAAACTATCACATTATTACACAATTCAGCTAACAATTTCAATGTTTCAGTACAACATAACAGTACACCAACAAGGTTACACATCACATGAAAAAGAAATGACTACTACATCATAACAGTACAACACAACACAACGAGAACAACAGAAATAAAAACAAACAATCTACCAATCTCCATCACTAGGATCATTAGCAAGTTCATCAGCAGGGTCAGGTCTATATGGTGTATAGGTGGGGCAAGTAGGAAATATCACATCAGAATCCCCCCTTATAAATCCGACCTAAGCATCATAATATGAAATATCGAACTCAACTCTCCATTGCAGATAATCTTCATTCACATCACTCCTCGCCTCAAACACATCCATCCTACCATGGAGTCTATCCACACTAGCACTCTATAATCTCAGTTGCTCCATAATATCAGATAAGGTAGGCGGCTCAGATGTAGATGGAACATCATAACTCGTAGTAGGAATATCAGTACTCCTACGCTCAACTCAGGCTCCCACATGAGACTCGTAAGTACGGATAATAGTCTTTGTAATTGCTCTCAACGGTATAGCCACTTATTCAAAATTGTTAAACTCCACTCCAGATTGAACACACAGGGCATGAACTAAAGCAGGATGCCCTAAACCACTAGTGGTCTTGCCTCTAGCAATAGTCTGAATTTTCTTGTAGATAATAGCTCCAATATCAATCTTTTCATCTTCTGAATACAATAGTTCAGAATTGCTCAATCCCTTGTAATTTCTTTGTGGTGATAAGATGGTAATAGTCTCATAGAGATGAAATAATGCTAAACTTTTGATGCAACATTCAATGTGGAAGCGGGGAAGTTAATCAATGGTTTTTGACATACTTTCCATTACCCTCGCTCATCTGTCAGAAAAGCAATCACTTCTCTCATATTTTCCCCTCGAGTGTCAAAGTTTTTGTATTCACAAACAAATGGTTCCCGAGTCTGATAGAAAGCATTGATACGCTGAGGAGTAAACTCAACAAATTTTCCTCTAACTATCACCTACTCAGTCTTTGTCCAGTGTACATTTGAATAGAACTCTCTAACAACTCCCATAACAACATTCGTAGTAAAATAACAAAATCATTCCCAGTTCCATTCTGCAATTAACTGTTCTACAGATCCACCAAGACTATCAAAAGCATGATCCTGGATACACTTCTTTTTGTAAAGGTAAGAGTTAAAGCGAAATTGGGCTTTAATATTAACAAAGTTTTCTTCATCAAAATCCAATTTCCTCTTCCCTTTACTCATCCTTGGAGCCATGTGAATTTCTAAAATTTACAAGAAAATTCACAATGTAAGAAACTCCAAATACTATACTAAACATGTAAGAGCAAATTTCATCATGGAAATCTCAAAATCTCTTTAAAACTCCAAAAATTCTAACCTAAGTAATGTGAGAGATTTCCATGGTGAAAATAAAAAATTTTAACTTAAAGTGAAGCTCTTACCAAGAGAAGTGTAGATCCGGCCTCGAAAAGCTTTGAAATCACCTTAAATCCGAGATCTAACAAGTTCTAGATCTTCAAAAACACAAAAATGGTGGTGGAAGACGAAAGCAATGGAAAAATTTGCGGGTCCCAGGGTAAAACCACGAAATCAAGGGTTTTCGGCCTTTTACTGTGTTCGGGTGCCAGCGGCGCCCTATTTAAAATAATATGCCAAACTCTTTGGATTCGGGAGCCGGCGGTGCCAGTCTAAAATTTTTTCTGGGTCTAAAAATTTTTTCGTAATTTCGATCGTTTCGACATCCACAATGATGTTTAACACTTCAATAAGCATTTACTTCATCTCATAAGCAATAATTAACACAATTCTTTACACAAACAATACACAACAAACTTATATATATATAATCTAAGATACAACATAAACACTAAATATGTTCATTCAAACCAAACCAACAACTCTTAGATGTTTAGTGTTGCAAGTACTCTAGGATAGAAAAACACTAAAATCTAAGCACACAATGAAAGTAAGCATATTCAAATCCAATTTCAAATTACAAAGCAAAGCAAATACTACACACACCAAGCATAATTAAGCAAAGTAGATTAAACACACAACAAACATAAGTAGAATCCATTAATTACTCCACATCAATTTCAGAACTATCCTCTCCTCTAATGTCTCCAATCGATTGCTGATGCATGAACAAATTATAGAATGGACAAATTGGAAATTCGTCAGATGATTCCTCAACAATCACCGTGTTCTTCTTCATCAGGTTAATCAAGCCCATCTCAATTCGACCAGTGTGATCGAATTGTTCCTTCATTGTCCAATCTATATGATCGAATAAATCAGAAATGTTATTGATTGCATTCATAATGTTCTGTAACTCTTTCTCCAACTCGTTTGATCCTCTTCAATATCATTCCGGAACCTTCGAGAAAATAGGGTTGACTCTGTTGTGAAGTCTGTGTTGGTTGATCAGCAAGCAAATTCATGTCATCTTCATCTCCCACTGTTTGGTAGTCATAAGGATTAGTTGGATCAACAGGCCTCCATGCAAGAAGAACCTTTTCCCAACTTTCATATGGAACTTGTGATTGACTACATAACAGAAATATGGCAAACGGGTGTCCAAGCCCATATTTAGATCCATGAATAATTTATCCCAAAACTGATTTAACAATTATATTACCAATGTCAATCGGCCTCCCAGTTTGAATACATAAATTCAAAATGGCACTTTCCTTGATTACCTTGCTAATCTTCAATATTGGAAATAACTTTACCGAAATAAAGTAGTGTCATTGCTTTGACAGTAGATTTAGAGATGCAGATGGGAAACTAATGTATCCATTCTCTCTAATTTCCCAATCCTCATTCTCATCCCTCAAATATCGATACACATCATTCATATTATCTCTCGTGGCATTGAAATTAGAATAACGACAAATAGGTACATTCTCAATCTTGAAGAGATTATTAATTCGTGCAGGAGTGAATTGCACAAATTTACCACGCACAAATATAAACCCTTTGTTGATCCCGTGAAGATTTGTATAGAATTCTTTCAAAGGAACAACAATGACAGTGGTAGTGTAGCAAAGCACTTCCCAACGTCTCTCCGTAATTTTCTCTTCAATTCTAGTAGTAGGATTATCCATACCTCGATTTATGAAGCCTCTTTCCTTGATAATCCTCCTCTTCATCATCACTTTGTTGAGCAAACGCTGCGCCTCAAAACTTATGAACTTCCTTTGGTTGAAAATGCTAAATTAAGGGGTTTCAATGGAGTATGAATCCATGGGATGCGAATTGGGAATGGTGATTTTCATTTTTCTAGAGTTGGGAAGTCTAAAATAGAGTTTAGGGAGTTATAAGGATGAAGATCCCGCTCAAACCGCCAAAAATTGCATTTTGAAACTTCAAAAACTGTCAACAGGTTTTGGGCGCCGAGGGTGCTCGATAAGGCACCGACGGTGCTCAAACCTGTAAGTTCAGTATTATATTTGTGATAGGGCACTGGCAGCACCCATTCTGGCGCCAGCGGCGCCAGTGGTAAAAAATTCTCACCGAACTTCGTTTGGTCCAAAATATTCCAATATCTCAATTCGATCCACCATTTATCAATTTTTAAAGTATTTAGGAGTAATTAGGATTCAAAAACAACTATCTAAAAAACAGAACTACATCGAACAAGAAAACACACCACAAAGATACATATGGGTTGCCTCCCAGAAAGCGCTTAGTTTAACGTCGTCAGCCTGACAAACCATTCAGTTAATCAATATGACTCAACATTAAAACCTCTTTGAAGTCAGGTTGAAACCCATCAAAGTAAGGCTTTAATCGATGCATATTAACCTTGAAAATCTTTCCAATATTAGGATCTTTAATATCAACAGCTCCAAAAGAATGAACTTGTACAACTGTAAAAGGTCCTAACCATCTAGACTTGAGCTTTCCAGGAAATAACTTCAATCTTGTGTTGTATAACAAAACTTTTTGTCCAAATTCAAAGTTCTTTTTCAATATCTTCTAATCATGCCATAATTTCATTTTCTCTTTATAGATCCTATCATTGTTATAAGATGCATTTCTAATCTCTTCTAATGAATTCAATTGCATAAATCTTTTTTCCTCAGCTTTTTTCAAATTAAAATTCAACTCTTTTATCGCCCAATATGCTTTATGCTCCAATTCAACTGGTAAATGACAAATCTTACCAAACACAAGTCTATAAGGAGACATTCTAATAGGTGTTTTAAAAGCAGTCCCATAAGCCCATAAAGAAGTATCTAATTGAGCAGACCAATCTAATTTATGATTATCCACAGTTTTCTCCAAAATTCTTTTAATTTCACGATTAGACACTTCTGCTAAACCACTAGTCTGGGATGATAAGCAGTAGAGAATCTATGAATAATATTATATTTCTCAATTAATCTCTTAATTTGATTATTCCTGAAATGGGATCCACCATCAGTTATGATCACTCTCAGCATTTCATATCTTGTAAATTAAATTTTCTTTAAAAATTTTGAAACACTCCGAGCATCACATCTAGGTAAAGCAATAACTTCAACCCATTTCGAGACATAATCAAAGATAACTAATATATATAAATTTTCAAATAAAGGAGTAAATGATCCCATAAAATCTAATCCTCATACATAAAAAATTTCAACTTCTAAATTGTAATTTAGAGGCATTTTATTTCTTCTAGAGATATTACCTACTCTCTGACATTGATCACGTGATTTAATATATCTACGAACATCTCTAAAAAGAGTAGGCAAATAAAGACTAGATTGCAGAATCTTAAAAACAGTTTTATCAGCACCAAAATGACCTCCAAATTCAGAATCATGACATCGTTGAATAATCAAATTTGTTTCTTCTTGTGGCACACATTTCCTAATAATCAGATTCTTACACTGTTTATATAGATAGAGCTCATCCAAAAATAAAATCTTGCATCATATTTAAACTTCTTTTGTTGTTGCCTTATTAAATCAGGTGGTACAATATCACTTACAATATAATTCACAATATCAGCATACATGGTAAATTGCTTTCCATAATAGTATAATGTTGCTCATTAGGGAAAATTTCATAAATTTCCATCTCAAATTCAGATAATTTACCATATTCTAGTCTTGATAGATGATGAGTTATTTGATTATCAGCTCCCTTCCTATCAATTATCATAAAATCAAATTCTTGCAGAAGAAGTATCCATCTAATGAGTCTAGGTTTTCCATCCTTCTTTTGCATTAATTATTTGATAGCCGAATGGTCTGTATGCACAATACTTTTAGCTCCAATTAAATAAGGTCTAAATTTTTTAAAAGCAAATACTATAGCTAATAACTCTCCTTCAGTTGTGATATAAATAATTTGAGCCTCATTAAGAGTTTTACTATCATTGTAAATGACTTTGAAAACTTTATCATGCCTTTGCCCCAATGCTACTCCAATCGCATAATCACTAGCATCACACATAAGTTCAAATGGTTTCTCCCAATCTGGTGAAAGAATTATAGGTTCAGTGATTAATTTCTCTTTCAATAATTCGAAAGCTCTCAAGACTTCATCAATAAAATCAAATTTTCTATCATTTTCTAAAAGTCGGCACAAAGGTTTGGTAATTTTAAAAAAATCTTTAATATATCACCTGTAAAATCCAGCGTGTCCTAAGAAACTCCTCACCTCTCTCATAGTAGTGGGTGGCAACAATCTCTCAATCACTCTAATTTTAGCAGGATCAACCTCCATACCATGTTAAAAAATTTTATGCCTAAGCACAATCCTCCTGCAACCATAAATTGAAATTTCTCCCAATTCAGAACTAGATTTGTTTTCTTACAGAGCTCCAAAACTTTTGCTAAGTTTTCCAGGCAAATTTCAAATGAAGTTCCAAATACAGAGAAATCATCCATAACAACTTCTATTCCATTATCTATCATACAACTTAAGATAGATATCATACATCTCTGAAATGTTGCAGGTGCGTTACACTGTCCAAAAGGTATTCTTCAAAAAGCAAAGGTTTCATAAGGGCTAGTAAATGTTATCTTTTCTTGATCCTCAGGAGCAATAGGTATTTGATGGTAACCAGTATATCCATCCATAAAATAGTAATACTTGTGTCTAACAAGTCTATCTAGCATTTGATCGAGAAAAGGAAGAGGAAAGTGATCTTTTCTGGTGGCAGCATTTAATTTCCTATAGTCAATACAAATTTACCATCCATTAATTTTTCTTGTGGGTATAATTTTATTACATTCATTCACTTCAACAGTCACTCCTTCATTTTTCAGTACACAATATATTAGACTCACCCAAGCACTATCTGAAATAGGATAAATAATTCCAGTATCCAGCCATTTTAAAATCGCTTTCTTAACTACTTCTTTCATTATAGGATTCAATCTCCTTTGCAGATCAACTCTCGGTTTATGTTATTTATTGAATAAATTTTTGTGCACACAAATCGAAGGACTAACTCCTTTAATATCTGATAAAGTTCATCCAAAAGCTTTCTCATATCTTTTTTAAGTTTCCAACAACTTCTGTTCTTGATAATTGTTTAACTCCGAAGATACAATAACAGGCAAGGTAGATGATTCTCCTAAAAACATATACTTTAAATGATTAGGGAGAATTTTCATGTCAAGTTCAGAAGGTTTTATTATAGATGGAATTAAGCTTTTATTTTCACCTTCCATAGTGTCTAATACTTCGAATCTCTCCTGAACATACTCTAAATCTTCATTCTTGTTGATATCTGAATTTTCATCATCTTCAATTTCTTCTTCAAACAAATTTTCATACTCTACTTTGTTTTCAAATATATTCTCAAATTTATTGTTTCTCAAATATTCACAGACCTCCATCCTAAAAGATTCATTATCTTTTTCCATTAAGGGATACTTCATAGATTTTAAAATTTTAAAGGTCACCTCTTGATCATTAATTCTCATAGTTAATTCTCCCTTTTGAACATCAATCACTGCTCTTTCAGTAGCAAGGAATGGTCTTCCCAAAATGACTGGAATTTCATTATCTTCCTCCATATCAAGTACAATAAAATCCACAGGAAAGATAAATTTGTCCACTTTCACTAACATATCTTCCACCACTCTTTTAGGGTAAGTAATGGAACGATCGACCAACTGAAGTCTCACAGATGTAGGAGAAATTTCTCCTATTCCCAGCCTTTTGAAAGTTGATAAAGGCATAAGATTAATACTAGCTCCTAGATCACATAAAACTTTTCCAAAAAAATTTTCATCAATAGCACACGGAATAGTGAAACTACCAAGATCTTTAAGTTTTTCCAGAAGCTTCTTCTGAATAATTTCACTACACACTCCGCTTAGTGCAACAGTTTCATGATCTGTAAATTTTCTTTTCTTTCTCAAAATATCCTTCATAAACTTGGCATATTCAGACATCTGTTCTAATGCATCAACAAAAAGAAATGTTAATCATTAATTTCTTAAGGATCTCCAAAAATTTTCCAAATCTGTTATCCCTGTTTTGTTTCTTCAATCTTTGAGGAAATGGAGGTGGTGGTTTTTCAACAGTTATCTTCATTGGCTCGAGAGGATAATCAAAGTCTGGATAAATCTTGTTTGAACCTTTTTCGATTTCCACCTTCTCCTTTTCTGTTTCAACTTCTTTTTGCACTCTAGTTTCCAATTCTTTTCCACTCCTAGTCTTAAGTTGTTCCTTGTTTTGATCTTTTGGATTGATCTAAAAATTACTTGGAAGTGTTCCAGAAAGTCTATTATTAAGTGCAGTGAAAATATACCCCAATTGATTTTCAATATTTTTCATAGTAGCACCTTGAGCTTGTAATTGATTTCCCATATTCAGAATCATTTCTTCAGTAGACAACTTCTTATCCTTATATTGCGTACTATTGAATCCAGGAGGATAAGATGGTCTAAAATTGGTATTTCCTTGATTGTTCGAATTTCCAATTAGATTTATAGAACTATTAGCCCAATGTGGGTTAACATTGGCAATGCTATTATTCCAATTGAAATTTGGGTGATTCTTCCAACCAGGATTATAATAATTCGAATAAGGATTGTTAGGTCTATTAATAACATTTAAATTCTCATAAGGTGTTTGAGATTCTGTTATCTGTCTAAATGAATTTTCCTCCAACACTTGAGGTGGTTGAGAATAATTCATTCCATATTGATCCATTTTCTTAGAAATGGCTGTAATTTGAGAAACTACCATAATCATCATATCTGAATCATGAACACTAGCTACTCTCTTAGGATTTACCCTTTCAGAGGGCCATTGAAAATTATTAGTAGCCATTTCTTCAATTAATGAATATGCTTCATCAAAAGGATTTGACATTGACGATCCACCAGCAGCAACATCTATAATAGATCTCAATGATCCCGCTAATCCATTATAAAATGTTTGAATTATTAACCAATCTGGTAAAACATGATGTGGGCACTTCCTAAGAAGATCTTTAAATATCTCCCAAGCTTCATATATTGACTCTCCTTCAAACTGACAAAAGGATGTAATATCATTTCTTAGTTTAGCAGTCTTTGATGGAGGGAAATATTTTGATAGAAACTTCTGAGATAATTCTCCCCAAGTTCTAATAGATCCAGGTGCTAACGAGTTTAACCATGGCTTAGCTTTATCCCTAAATGAAAAAGGAAAAAGTCTAAGTCTGACAGCGTCTTAGACACTACATCATATTTAAAAGTAGCACATAGTTCTAAAAAACTAGTGAGAAGTAAATTTGGATCCTCGTTAGGTGTTCCTCCAAATTGATTATTTTGTACAATTTGGATAATAACAGGTTTAAGTTCAAATGAATTAGAAGCAACATCAGGATTCTGAATAGTTATTTGAATTTCATCTATTGTTGGGTTAGCATAATCTCTTAAAGCTCTTGGCAAATTTACAAGATCATTTCTCTGATTATCTTGATTATTCACATTTTCACAAGTATTTTTAATTTATTTTTGTTGTTTTCTAATTTTTCTGACAGTACACTCTAACTCCGAATCGTAAGGCACTAAACCTATAGATCCACTACTACGCATATACAATCACACAAATACTTTTAAAAAGAAAACAAACACACAATTACACACTACAAAATAAAGGTTTGCTGTTACTATATTATCAATAAATACCGTTTATACTTACTTAATTACTTACTTAATTACTTCGTTACCTTTCTCGGCAACGGCGTAAAAAACTTGATGCAGGACTTCTATTTTTGCAAGAATTTATGAACTCAAATTTATATATTTATAATGATTTTGCAAAGTCCAAGCACTCAACGTAAGTATACGTATCATATCAAGTAATACAGAGCTCTAATGGAGTCCTGGTTATCGATCCCACAGGGAAGAACGAAGTATAAGAAAGTGTTTCACAATATATATAATATAGCATTGAAATCTGATACGCAAATTGCACTTAAAGTTTAATACTTACTTCTAATACCACTTTACAGAAAAGAGTAACAATTAATTAAAGTACAATTACTTTTGACAACTTTGAAAACAGAATTAACTATCAGACACACTAAATTATGTATTTGAATGGTTTTTGAAATATGAGAAAAGTATTTTTCCTTTTGCAATGAGAATGTGATGTGTGATTATATGGAACAAATATCTATGTTATTGTGCTAAATAGGAGCATAAATGTTTCTTTACCTTTAAAAGTGTACCCCTCTTCTATGCATGAAAAGAACATTGACATATCCTAAGTTTAGTCACTAAATCTAAGGCTAGGCTGGAAGGATACCGACTTTCACTATGGAGATCCCACTCACCCTTCACCTGAAGGCTAACCTTCGAGTTTAGTCACTAATCTTAGAACCAATTTGGGGATCTCAGCCTGTCACCCTGAAATCTCCAAATTGAAGTCCATCAAAACACATTTCCTTATTTATATACACTCAATTCCCATGAACTACACAATTCATCCATGGAAATTGAATGGATTCTTCATTATTGTTGTAGGACATTAAATCCTTTCAGAATTAATGTTTAACAACATATTTTAACATTTCAATTGGCCAAATCGAAAAGTAAATTAAGTTTGAAATAAAAAACCATCACAATTTCTTCAATACATTAAAAGCACATCAAATCCACATCAATCCATTATCACATCTCTATGCAAGAAGAAAGACAAGGGAAACTACTCATAATTCATGAAGAAGATACAATAAAACATGGATTTTATTTATAAAAGAAAAGTCATACAAACCACAAAGAAAAATACAACTTATCTCTTTCTCTTCCCCAACGCAATTCCCTTGAAGTTCCTTTGAATTCTTTTCTCTAATCTTTACAACACTTAATTCCCTCTTTAGAATGGAAAGGAAGAAGCAATCTCTCACTTTACTTCTTCACTCCTTAGTGAAGAATTTCTCTCAAATCCTCACTTCTACACACTCTTCTCCTAAACCCTAACACTTAACACACACCAAGACCACCAAGAGAGAGTAAGAGAAATCAAGAGAGCCTTCCTTTTTTAGTCCAAAAACAGTTACTTATAAGTTAGGAACAAAATTTCAAGGGTTTTCATAGGCATCCTTTCAAGAAGTCGCCAAACATCTTCAAATTTGATCTTCAAAAAGGTGCCCTATCGTCAAAATATTTCTGAAGTCTCTGGAAAATGGCACCGGCGGCGCCAGAACCTGTTTTCCTCCTTTTTGCTCAATTTTTGCTCCTTTTTGCTCCAAATTCATTCCTTTTCGCTTCTTTTCGCTCCAATAACCTAAAATCATCATACTTGTAATAAATCATGAAAAATGCCTTTCTTTAAAGTGCAATATCAGAAAAAATGGGTAAAATTATATAGCAAAAATCGTATATATTTTTGGTGCATCAGTTTTCAAAGCAAATACACACCAACTTAACATAACACAAATCATAACATACTAGAAAATAAATGGTAGCAAAGTTTGAAAAGTTTAAACATCCTATATAAATAGTGGTTTCTAATAGTGTTCTAATTTTTTCTAATATTTATAAGAATTAAATTAGACACTACTAAAAACTTAAACACTAGAAATACATAAAAATATTTACTACCACAAACACATCATATATTACAATATAAAACATCTGAATGTGCATAATAGAAATAGTCTAACTTAATGTACTCAAAATCAGAGTTCATCTTAAAATACATCACATCACATATGAGAACATCAAATAAAAACATCACAACACATAAGAAAATCAGCTCACAACATCAAAAACTTAACACAACAATCCTAAACATCATCCTCATCATCATCATCTTCATTCCAGTCTCTGGATGGAACATAAGGTATATAAAATTAATGAGGGGGCATCTCAGCACCGTGATCTCCTCTAATCACTCTGTCCACGAATTGTTGAAAATTCTCCTCATATTCATCATGTTTTACAATATACCTTTCAATAAATTCAATCTTACCTTCCATATATCTAACATGTTCTCTGGTACGACTCACCTTCTTCAAAATCTTTTGTAATAATCCAGTTTGTGAATCTCTAGCGGATGATGCATGTGCAGTAGAAGCACGAGAAGCAGAAGCAGCAAATGTATAAGCACTAGAAGCTCTAACAAATCCTCTTTTCCGGCCAAATACTGAATTTATAGTGTAAGTGTTCACATTTAAATTGGTAATAGTTCTAAGTGGCTGAAGAACCTCTTCCCATGTATCAGACCTAACACCAAACTGCTTACAAGGTGAATAAATCAGAGATGGAAATCTCATACCTGTAGTAGTAACATCTCTGACATAGTTCAAAATATAATAAAAAATAATAGCCCCAATATCTAAAGGCTTTCCCTACTAAATACAATGTTCAGAATAGCTCTCTCCCTTGTAACTTCACTGACATGACTTGAAGGCGCAAGCTTAGATGAGATAAAGTAATGCCATGCCTTTGAAGTGTCATTCAATTTAGAGACTTAAAAATTCACTCTCATTTCATTTGTAATCTTCCACAAACCTCTTCCATCAGTAAGAAAGGCCATAATCTCATCTAACTATCCCTTAGAAGGATGATAATTCACATAAAAACAAAACATCACAGGAGGTAATTGGTAAAAAGTATTAATTACCGCAGGTGAAAAATCTACTTGTTGCCCCCTAACCATCACCAAATTGTCTTCTGCTGCTAGCAAGTTAGCATAGAACTCTCTCACCATAGAAACAACTGCAACAGTGGAGAAGCAACAATATCTTTCCCAATTCCTTCCAACAATCATCTCCTCATTGTCTCCTCCATGCTTGTTAAAAACTTGTTCTGGAATTAATTTCAGCGATGCATGTGCATCGACGTAACAATTCTTTAGTCTAGAACTGACAAATTTGTCAGAATCAAATTTGGTTTTTCTTTCGAGCATTTTGACTTTGGAGCCATCTCTAAGAATTCACAAAAAATTTCACAATAAATTCCAAATTTAAACTAAACTTGTTAACTCAACTTCCAAAGGCAAACTCCACTAAACCAAGCAATTTTTCATGCTTTTCTTCAAATTTTTACCATGAATAGTGATTTTTGGATTTTTCAATAATGTAATCAAAATAAATGGTGAAAATAAAAAACGTTTACTTAGGAGTAGTGATCATATCTTAAGTAATTCAAATCCAACAAATTTAGACAAAATCGGCTCTAAAATGATCCAAATAGTGATGCTAGAGGCTCCTATTTGGCAAAATAGAGAGGTTGAAGGTTATGGGGGTGTTAAAAAAATGCAAATTTTAGGTTTTTAACTGCAGAAAAATGATTTTCACAAACCGACGCCTATACGAGAGGCATATGGTGCTTAGCCGTGAAATCTGGCTCTTATGCGCCGTCGGTTTGGCGCTTAGGGGCCAGTGCTTACAATTTGATAATTAAGTTAATTCCATAAAAAATCGGAGTTAATCACCTTTAATCTCTTCAAATAATTATTTCTCCCTATAAACTCTTCTAATACTCCAAAAGTACTCTTTAATTTCCAATGATTCCACACAAATTTCACACAAAAATAAACTTATATTACTTAAATATCAAAACACACTTAATACAATCTACAAATTTATATCCAAACACTTTGGATGAAATTCCTCAATACATTAGTTCAAACACATGTAATTAAACACAAATTTACATCATTGAGATGTATCAAACATATGTAAAGTGCAACAAAAACACAAACATTAAACACAACCTCACACTTAAAACACTAAACACACATAACTAAACCACAAGACCAAACATAATTTATTTACATTCTTCATTAGGTGGATTATATCCAGAACCACCATTAGTTCCATTTGAACCATCTGGAATGTAAATCTGATAAAACGGGTGATGATTAAAAGCTCTTACATCTTCTTCTTCTATCCATTTGTTCTTCAGATACATCACTCTATTTGCTTCTTCCACATGACTTATATGATTGAATTGCATTTTGAGTTGCCATCCAATGTGCGCTAAATGTGCATTAATTTCATTTACCTTTGCATCAATAGACTCCACATGAGCCTCGATCTTCATAATCCTTTCTGCTATTCCTTGCATACTCACAGCCAGAAATCCATTATATAACTCTTGCATACTATCACAAATAAACTTCTTCTTGTTGGCATCCTCTTTCTTCTTAACTTCACTCTCCCAAGAAGTCATTTTTGCACTCAAAAATACTCTTTTAAGACTCAGGAATGAAAATAAGAACTGGGACAAGTATCGCATAAGTTCAGGGCCTTTTTACAGACATGGGAAGGCACAAAACCGACCCTAGATGTGTTAAAACTCCTTAATAACTCAAAAAACTACTCACCCACAATCTAGAACCTCAATTTTCACATTTTTCATAACTGTGGCGCCTATGCACCAACCAGCGACGCATAGCCGCCAGTGCACTTTTTTGTATAGTTTTGCCAAACATCAAACTCTTCATTTTGACTCCTCTAAGTCATTAATAAAGGTCAAATAAACACCACTATAACATAAAAACTCCCAAAATGCTACCACATTTCTCAAATCAAACCAAACAAAAGCAAAAAAGCAAACATAAAACAAAGCACACCGATAAATAAGGGTTGCCTCCAAAAAAACGCTTGGTTTAACGTCATCAGCCTGACATACCCAGAGCTTATTCTGGGTGACCCAACATCAGATTCTCATCAAGTTTAAATTGAGTGACAAAGAAGTAAGGTTTAATTCTATAACCGTTCACTTTAAATATTTTTCCAGTCTTAGGATCTTTAATATCCACAGCTCCATATGAATAAATTTTCATCAGCATAAATGGGCTTGTCCACCTGGACTTAAGTTTTCCAGCAAAAATTCTCAATCTAGCATTATATAGTAAAACTTTTGCCCTGTCTCAAGATTTTTAGTAAGAATCTTCTGATCATGCCTTAACTTCATCTTTTCTTAATAAATCTTAGCATTTTCATAATATTCATTCCTTATCTCTTCAAGTTCATTTAATTGCAACAAATTCTTTTCTTGAGCATCTTTCAAATTAAAATTGAACTCTTTTATAGCCCAATATGTTTTATGCTCAAGTTCAACTGGTAAATGACAAGCTTTCCAAAAATTAGTCTATATGAGGACATTCCTATATGAGTTCTTTAGGCAGTCCTATAGGCCCACAAAGCATAATCCAATTTGATTGACCAATCCTTTCTATTTGGATTAACACTCCTTTTCAATATTCTTGTAATTTCATGATTGAATAATTCAAACAAACCACTTGTCTTCAGATGATAAGCAGTAGCAATGTAGTGGTTAATATGATATTTCTTTACTAACTTCTCCGTAATCGCATTTCTAAAATGACTTCCCCCATCGGTTACGATTACTCTTGGTATCCCAAATCCACAAAATATATTCTTATTTAAAAAATTTGCAACACTTTGAGTATCACATCGAGGTAAAGCTACAGCTTCTATCCATTTAGATACATAGTCTACTACAATCAAAATGTATGTATTTCTGAAAGATGGTATAAATGGTTCCATGAAATCTAATCCCCAAACGTCAAATATTTCAACTTCCAACATATAATTGATGGGCATCTCATTTCTTCTAGAAATATTGCCTACACGTTGACATTAATCACAATTTTTAATATAAACATTAACATCCTTAAATATTGTAGGCCAATAAAATCCAGATTGTAAGATTTTATATGCAGTTTTATCAACTCCAAAATGACACCCATAATAAAAATTATGACTTTTTTGAATAATTTCATAAGTTTATTCTAAAGGCACACATCTTCAAATAACCAAATCTTTTCCTTATTTATATAAAAATGTATCATCCCAAAAATTAGTCTTAGCTTTAGATAGAAATTTCTTCTTCTCCTGGTATGTCAAACCTTTGGGTAAAATATCACTGACAATGAAGTTTACAATGTCGGCATACCACGGACACACCACTCATTAACAACGAACAATTTTTCATCCGAAAAATTTTCATTAATTTCTTCAGCATCACACAGAGATTTTTTTAGTTTTAAGCCTGGACAGATGATCATCAATTTGATTATTAGCACCCTTCCTATCTACTATCTTGAAATCAAATTCTTGCAAAAGAAGAATCCATCTAATCAATCTTGGTTTTGCATCCTACTTCTTCATTAAATACTTAATAGCAGAATGATCAACATGCACCACACATTTAGTTCTAATTAAATATGATCTCAATTTATCAAAGGCAAATACTATAGCTAATAACTCTTTCTCAGTAGTGGTATAATTAATTTGAGCTACATTAAGAGTTTTACTCGCGTAGTAAATCACTTTGAAAGTCTTATCATATTTCTGACCTAAAATAGCTCCAATAGCATAATCACTAGAATCACACATTAATTTAAAAGGTTTTTCCCAGTTAGGTGAAACTATAAAAAGTGCAGTGATTAGTTTTTCTTTTAAAGTTTAGAAAGCTTTTAAGTAATTGTCATCAAAATTAAAAATCGCATTTTTTTCCAGTAAAAGGTATAAAGGCTTCAAAATTTGTGAAAAGTCATTAATATAATGCCTTTAAAATCCAGCATATCTCATAAAACTTCAAATTCCCCTTACATTAGTTGGGCAAGGTAAATTAGAGATCACTTGGATATTTGCAGGATCTACTTCCATACCATTTTCTGATATACAATATCCCAAAAAAATTCCTCTTGCTACCATAAATTGACATTTCTCCCAGTTAAGGACCAAATCAGTTTCTTCATAGCTTTTCAGAACTTTAGATAGATGTTCTAAACAGGATTCAAATGAAATTCCAAACACTGAAAATTCATCCATAAAAACTTTAATTCCTATTTCTATTAAATCACAGAAAATTGACATCATACATCTCTAAAATGTAGGAGGGGCATTACATAAGCTAAAGGGCATTCTTGTAAAAGTAAAAGTACCATAAGGACTAGTAAACATTATTTTCTCTTGATCATCAGGAGCAATTTGAATTTGGTGGTAACCAGTATATCCATCTAGAAAACAAAAATATTTATGCCCAGTCAGTCTATCCAACATCTGATCTAGAAAGGGAAGTGAAAAATGATCTTTCATGGTGGCAAGGTTTAATTTTCTATAATCAATGCATATTTGCCATCCTGTAACTTGTCTTACAAGTATTATTTCATTCTTCTCATTCACAATCATAGTAACTCCTCCTTTCTTAGGTACATAGTGAATAAGACTAACCCATACACTATCCGAAATAGGGTAGATAACTCCATCATCCTTAAGATTTTTTTCTTAACAACTTCTTTCATGATAGGATTTAATCTCCTTTGAGAATCAGCCCCAGGTTTGCAGTTATCCTCCATAAGGATTCTATGCATACAAAATGAAGGATTGATTCCTTTATTATTAGCTATTATCCATCTGAAGGCTTTCTTATTTTTCTTCAAAATTTCAAACAAACTCTCTTCTTCTCTTTCAGTTAATTGAGAGGAAATTATAACTCACAAAGTTGAGGAATCACCTAAAAAGGCATACTTTAAATGATTAGGATGCATCTTTAAATCAAGTTCATTATGTTTTTCAACCGATGGACCAAAAGATTCATCTTTTTCAGTCATGTCCAACATTTCAAAATTTTCATGAACATAATTTAAATCTTCCTCATGAAAATCTTCAAAATCTTTTTTTTCCTCTTCTTGCTTATGTTCCAATTCTTTACTTTCATATTTTTATTCATAAGTTGTCTTGAAATGGCATTCACTCAAATATTTGATAAAATCCATCCTATAACATTCATCATCTTTACCTCTTTCAGGATATTTTATTGACTTTGAAATATTGAATGTAACAGTTTGATCATTAACTCTCATCGTTAATTCCTCTTTTCATACATCTATCATCGCTCTGCATGTGGCTAGGAAAGTTTTCCCTAAAAATATGGGCATCTCTTTATCTTCTTCCATATCCAATACAATGAAATTAACAAGAAAAATAAATTGATCCACTTTCACCAAAACATATTCTATAACTCATTTAGGATATGTGATCAAACGATCAACTAATTGCAGAGTTACAGTAGTAGGGGTTATTTCTCCTAATCCTAGTCTTTTCAATATTGATAACAACATAAGGTTAATGGTTGCACCCAAATTACATAAAGCTTTTTCCAAAAAAACTGTCTCTAATTGCACATGGAATTGTGAAACTTCGAGGATCTTTAAATTTTCAGGAAGTTTTTTCTAAATTATTGCATTGCACTCTTCACTATGTGCAACAGTCTCATTATCTTCAAACTTCATCTTTCTGTTGAGAATATCCTTAATAAATTTCACATAGCTTGGCATTTGTTCTAAGGCTTTAGCAAATGGAATGTTGATTGTAAGCTTCTTAAATATCTCCAAGAATTTTGAAAATTGCTTATCCATTTTTAATTGTTGGAGTCTCTGATTAAATGAAGGTGGTGGTTTTTCTAAATCAATCCTAGGTGGAGAAATAGGTCTTTTCAAACCTTTCAGAGTGTCCTCTTTTGGTTTTCAGTTTCTTCTTTCTCTACTTCAGTCTCTTTTTGAACTCTACCTTCCAACTCTCTTCCACTTCTCAACTGAATAGCTTGTACTTTCTCTTTAGCCTTGTCTATTGGATTTATTTTAGTATTACTAGGAAGTGTTCCGTGGGATCTATTACTTAATGAATTGACAATCTTTCCAAATTTATTATCGATATTTCTGATTGTAGCTCCTTGACTTTGTAATTGATTTTTCATTTGTACCACCACTTCTTTAATAGACAACTTCTTCTCCTTAAATTGTGCAGTATTATTAAAACTTGGAGGATAGGTTGGTATATAATTATTATTCCCTTGGTTGTTCCAGTTTCCCAATGGGTTTACTTGGTTGTTCCCCCATTGTTGATTACTACCACCCTGATTATTGTTACTCCGGTTAAAGTTTGGATGGTTTTTCCAACATGGGTTATAATAATCGGAATAAGGGTTATTAAGCTTACTTATGACATTCAAGTTTTCTAATGAAGTTTGAGAATTAACCATTTGGCTTAATAAATTTTCTTCAATCATGGAAATTAGCTGAGAAAAATTCATTCTAAAGTGGTCTATCTTCCTTAAAATTGCAGCAACGTGATTTGCTAGCATCGTAAAAGCATCATTTTCATGAATGTTGGCTACCTTTTTAGGATTTAACCATTTAGAAGACCATTAAAAATTATTAGTAGCCATTTCTTCAATTAAAACATAAGCATCAGCAAACTGTTTAGACATCAATGAACCACCAGCAGCGGCATCGATAATAAATCTAAAAGATCCAACTAATTCATTGTAAAAGGACTGAATTACTAACCAATCTAGTATCAAATGATGTGGACAATTTCTTAAGAGATCTTTAAAATGTTCCCATGTTTCATATATAGATTCCCAAACTGACAAAAAGATGTAATATCATTTCTAAGCTTCGCAGTCTTTGATGGTGGAAAATATTTAGCAATGAATTTTTGTGCTAAATCACCCCAAGTACTGATAGATCCAAGTGCTAACAAATTTAACCAAATCTTAGGTTTATCCCTTAGTGAAAAAGAGAAAGTTTAAGTTTAATAGCATCATCCAAAACACCATCGTATTTAAAAGTAGCGCATAATTCTAGAAAATTGGTAAGATGTAAATTAGGATCTTCAGTTGGTGCTCCCCAACCTGATTTTTTGATACCATCTGGATAATAGCAGGTTTAAGTTAAAATGAATTAGCAGCTACAGCAGAGTGTTGAATACTACCATGAAGTTCATCCACTGTAGGGCTAGGTTAATCTCCTAAAGGACTAAATCCTTGATGGATTTCAAAATTTTGATGTTCTTGAGTTGCCATTTCTTGAATATTTTTATCTTTTTCTGTATTTTTAATTTTTTTTAATTTTTCTGATAGTTCTATCTAGTTCAGAATCATAAGGCACAAGTCTCTCAGAATCTGAACTACACATACAATATTAACAACATAAAATAAAACACACTAACAAAAATAATGAAAGTAAAAACTTAATATTTATTAAATTTTCTTTAAATGATGTTTTAATTAATTTCCCCGGCAACGACGCCAAAAACTTGATCCTTGAATATTTATGCTTATGATTTAGATATGAAATTATACTTTAATTATTTATAATATGGGATACTACGTAAGTATATGTATCATTTATCAAGTAATATAGGACTTTTTGATTAAGCCTCGAGATATCGAACCCACAGAGAAATGTCTAAAATTTTAAAGTAAAATGAAAAATAATTTTTTACTTTTTAAAATGATTTTGTAAAGTATGTTTTAAGATATAATATTTTTTTAATTTGTTTTTGGTATTTTCTAAATAAAAAGTAAAGCAAGCAACTAAGGTTAACACAACTATAAAATAGTATGAAAGCAAATGAGAATAAAATATCTTTTTCCTCTTTTAATGAATCAGTAATAATTATGGAATTTCGTTGTGGAAGTATCTAAAATGTGTTGTGCCAAATAGAAGCAATTATATTCTTTACCCTTACATGGTTCTATAAAGAACATTGGTTAATTTGAGGTTTTTAAATCATGTAGATGGGTTAGGGAGGGAAGATACTAGCTCTCATTCTAGAGTTTACTCGATTCCCTCCACCTAGGGGCTAACATCACATAAAAAAATTTAAAATATCACACTAAATGAGGGGGCTTTATCCTGTCGCTCTAAAGTACTCTAATTTTACTCCTCATTAGAAGCATATCTTCTTATTTATTTGCACCCAACCATATGAACTACAATCCTCATCCATACAATTGCATGTGATTCTTTCCAATTGTTGATTGAGACAATGCTGTATTGGTTCTTACATGTTCTCACAACAAATTTTAACATCTTAATAGGCTAAATCAAGAGGTAAATGAAGTGCAACGTAGTGAAATCATCACAACTTCTTCCAACATTGAAATCCTATACTTTACACAACTTCCTTCCATAATTTAATTACTTCATCATTTAAAAGGAAAAAGATAAAGAAAACTACTCATAATCCATGGAGAAACACAATCACGACCTGATTTGAAAGTAGAAATCTTAGTGAAAACACAACAAGTCTTACTTTAAAACCAAATGTAAAACAAAGTTAAACTCTTAACTGAAAATCATCTCCACCAGACTCTTGAAGTTTCTTTTAAACATTGCTTTCTCTTTACAAGATACAATATAGGTTGGTGCCCAACTCCGTTGACTCCGAATCTCTATTCAACTCTTAATAAAAACTAGATACAATTGATAATAAAAGTGGTGAAATGGAAATGTGTGCTCTCAATAACTCTCTAACATAAACTTTACTCTTAACACTAATCACACCCTCCAACAACTATCATTTTTCTAATCTTCAAGTCTTCTTTTTAAAATTTCCAACAGGTGCCTCGGTGTCTCTTCAAAATATATCTAGCTTCAATGTATCCACCAAGAATGCAATAACCCATTCAAATTTTAAATAAATTTTAGCGCTGATGGGAGGTTAGTGAAGTTTAAATCAAAAGATTCTTCAAAAACCACTTCAAATTTGCGCAAAAATCAAGTAAAATTTGTCACTTTAATTGTGGCGTCTATGCGCCAAGGGCTTGGCATTTAGATGCCAGAGGCCAATTTTGCACACATTTCAATTTTTGCTCTAAATTTGATCCTTTATTACTCATTTTATCATAGTTAGTCATTTTAATCAAACCTGCAAGAAAAACACAAAAATACCTTCCATTAAAGTGCAATATCATCAAAAATAGGTATAAAAATGTATTTAAAAACACTATATATCTTAGGTATATCATACACGGAAGGAGATGGTGGAGGCACGAGTCAGTCTAAAATAGAGTAACAAGAGTGTGAAGGCTCTGTTGTCAAAGATCTTAGCCTTAGAGGAGGTCCATGAATTGAGTTATAAGACAAAAATTGATGTTGTTGGAATTGAGCTAAGAGCTGTAGAGGGCTGCCAGAATTCAATTCAACTTAAGACCATCCTTCAAGCTTGCATTCATGAGGCCCGTGAACAGGTGCTTGACGTTAAGGTGAAGAAGCAACAAAATATTTTTTTGAGGAATTATTTATCGTAAGCTTCATGAAGTGAGCTAGGTAATGCAACATCAGATCGAGGTTATCTTAGAACATCATACTGGGGTTATCGTAGAAAGACTTACCCCTAGCTAGGCTTTAGAAGACTATCATTTAGGTTATGATGAGGATGATATTTTGAGTTGAAGAAGGTGTTATCTAGTGATAATGAGGTGGAGGAGAAAACAAATTTTGAGTCTGCACAATTTCAATTTATTTTTAACATCTTTATTTACATTATGTTGTACGATTTGAACTAATATATTTGTCACTTTACTTTTGATAATTATTTATATATTTTATTTTATTCAATCAAGTTGATGTATATATTGGTTATATACTATATATATATATATATATATATATATATATATATATATATATGTCTAAGTGTGTGTGTGCTGCTCGCCTTGACTCTTTGGTAGTGCTGTCTTGTGTTAGTTCCCTAGGGTTAAGGGTTCCATCATTCCTGAGTGCATCTGCCATGTGGTGATGGATCGAGCGGTTATGCACATGAGTGTGGTTAGGGGCTCGTATTATAGCCACCAACCATTATATATATATTCTTACAACACAGGATGCTTGACAGTGGCAGCGGTCTGCTAGAGTTTGACAGGATTATGCCAGGTTATTTGCTAAGCAGGTGGTTATTATTGCAAGAATAGAGATGAATCTAGTTAAGTGGACACCAGAGTTTGACCCAAGTAAGGACCCCCCAATTGTCCCTATTTAGTTCAAGTTCACCAACCTCCCATATAGATTTTTTAATGAAAATGCATTATTCCAAATTGGAAATGCAATTGGAACAGCTAAAATTTTGAATGCTGCAACCTTCAACAAAGCCAAACCAGAAGCTACCAGAATCTACATTGAGAGAGATATCTCTCTTCCATAAATTAAAAGAATTTAGATTGGATCAGCATTAGATGGAATTTGGCAGGAGGTGATTATGCAACAAAGAACTTATTACAATTCCCACTGTAAGATGTTTGGGCATATTACTGAGAGATGCTACAGGCTCCACCCCCTAAGAATTCTACTCCTCTTGCTAGAGAAGTCCCTGCTGATCTACTTTAAAAATTACCTATTTTTAGTGTAGATTTCATGCTAACTTTATGCACATTTTTAAAGATATTACACTTTAAAGGAAGGAATTTTGCATATTTTTGTCTTCAAGTATCAAAATATGATTTTAGAGAAAATGAATAAAAAACTATGCAATTTGGAGCTAAAATGAGCAAAGAAGAAAATTTTGACCTAGTACATATCAATATATTTTTCTATGCTTAATCTATTTTACATTTCTCACTTGCTTATGGATGAAATTATACTTTTGAGAAATGTTATTTTTATATCTATCTTGTAGGTGAAGATGTTAGGAACGCAACGTAATTGAAATGGGTAGAAATAGAGTTGAAACGGAGCCAAACGGAGCAAAACAGTGGAGCTGCGCACAGGGTGGCGCCTAGGCGCCAAACCCGGAGCCTAGGCATCAGTGACGATGAGAAAACGACACCTAGGAGCCAGAATCATCCAAAAATAGTTATTGGATGGGTTTTTGACAACTTTGGGAGTAATTTTGATGGTGTTAAGTAGTTTCTAGACCTTCTAGAAGACTGGAAGTTACTCCTAATATATAGGACATGTGATACATTGTATCTGGACACATTGGAACGGTTTTAATTGCGAAGAGGTGCGACACAAAGTGAAGGGGTGTGAAGACTTGGTCACATGAGTCTGGTACCTAGGCGCCAGATCCTGGCGCCTAGGCACCAGACTCAGTTTCTAGAAGATTCAATGAATGTGGACTACTTTTGATGAGGTGCCTTAAGAAACCCTTGGCCATTTTCAGAGCTCTATAAGTAGGAGATATTTCTACAAGAAAAAATGCTCCTCTCTTGTCTCTCTCTCACTCCCCCTCTCTTTCTTCCCCCTTAGTCATTTTAGTCATTTTAGAGTCATGAAGATGTAGATTTCTACATCTTATGAAGAGATTGGTAAGGGATTTTGAGATATTTATGTAAGGTATGTACGAGCGGCGCATGGATCGGTGGGAGACATTAGTGAAGAGATCTTCTTCTTTCCTTCAGAGGGGAAAAGCTAAGTATTGTGTTCTTCATTCTCTTGTAATTGTTGTAAACACTTTCTAGTGGATTTCCTTTATTTTAAACTGAGTTTTCTGTCATGCTTTATTCATGCTTTGTAAGTAATTTTCTTCACTCTTTCTTTTAAATGAAGTAGTGGCATGTGTAGGAAAATCATTTTTATAGAATTAACTATTAAATGCTTCTAGGTGACAGATAGTTCAATAAAGATAATAGAAAACTAATGAAATAAGTTCCTTGTTGGCACTTAAATTATTACATAATTCAATCAACCCTTTTAGTTCTTATGCATTTATTTTCATTTACTTTTATTTTGTAATGAATTAGATGCATGTTTAAGAATTAAGATTTGCTTAGATATTCTCTTATTAAATTATGGTGATGATATTCATACCAGATCTTCATTTACTTTACAAATTGACCACTTGTATTGTTAAAACCTGTTGAAGAATTCTGAGACCTATCCGGAGATGAGTTCTTAATTAGTAGATATCACATGAATCCTTGGTTAATCAAAGGCTATATGCGGGTTATTCATGGTGAAGTGAAAATAAATAGGGAAATATTGTTTATTGGGCACATAATTGATTAGTTTTTAGAGTGACAGACTAAATTCTAATAATTTGGGTTATAGAAAGGGAACGGGTCACTGGTAGGGCCTACCATAGCCACCCTTGGACATCTAGTAGTGTGAGCCTAGATTAACCCATTCTACTAATAAAACATCCTGAACCGATTTATAGATTAGCCAATGTTCTTTACACCTGGACCAAAGGGTAAAGAATAGGATTGCTTCTATTTGGCACTACTACATAAAATTTTAAGCATTTCTTTCCTACACATTATCTATGCAATCACAAGAGAAAGGTTGTCTTTAACATCTCAAAATTCTCCAAACCAATTTATCCATAAGTTATCTTTTTATTTAAGAACTTTATTTAAGATTAGTTATTAAAAAAAACATTTTAATTGAAATTCCAAATTTAGGCCTTATAGAAATAGACTGGAATTAGCCTAAAGGATTGCTTACCTCGCTTCTCTGTGGGATCGATACTGTGGTCTTAATAGAAAACCCTATATTACTTAAAACGATACATATACTTGCATAGTACCCTTAGTGTGTAAAATATTTACCAAAATTTTATAAAATTTTGATTTTATACACTAGCCACTATTTAAAAATTGTGTCAAGTTTTTTGTCATCTTTTGGAAGCAAAAATTATTGCGTTATTGCGGGTCAGGTCAAGTTTTTTGCGCCATTGCCGGGAAAGCTTCAGTAAGAACTTTAGGAGAATTTTAGTTGAAATAATTAGGTTTAGAATTGGAAAACTGTAGTGTCGTAGAAATTATTTTTGTGTGAAAATGTGTTTTGAAAAAGTGTTTTAAAAAAAGAAACAAAAATTTGTTTGTGTGAAAAATAAGGTGTTCGTGAAAATGTTTTGTTGTGTTGAATATATTTCATCTATTATTTGTTTAATTGTTAATGTATTGTGTCTTGTGTTATGTATGTGAAACAAAGGATCTGCAAGACTTGTGCCTTATGATCCCGTGTTTGAAAAAAAATAAAAAAAATAAAAATACAGAAAGGACTCAAAAAACTAGAAATGGAAATGGAAAACTTTCAAGATAATAACTTAGAAAATCATCATACTTCATTGAGAGATTACGTAAATCCTATGACAGATGAAATTCACTAAAGTATACAAAACCCTGTCATAGAAGCTGACTCGTTTGAAATAAATCCTGAGATTATCCAGCTGGTGCAGAACAATCAGTTTGGGGGAACTCCTTTGGAGGATCCCTATTTACACTTATCTGGTTTTCTAGAACTTTGGCTATATTTCGTTATAACGGTATGTCAGACGATGCTGTTAGGCTAAGGCTTTTTCCTTTCTCACTAAGGGATAAGGCTACAATATGGTTATACTCATTAGCACCTGGCTCTATTAAAAATTGGGAGGAGTTAACTCAAAAATTCCTAGCTAAGTATTTTCCACCTTCAAGGACTACTAAACTTAGAAACAATATTATCTCATTTTGTCAATATGAATAAGAAATAGTATACGAAGCTTGAGAAAGATTTAAGGAACTCTTAAGAAAGTGTCCACATCATGCTCTGCCTGATTGGTTAATCATTCAAACTTTTTATAATGACTTAGTAGGATCCCTTAGGTCTATAATTGATGCTACTGCTAGTGGTTCATTAATGTCAAAATCATTTAATGAAGCGTATGCATTAATTGAAAAAATGGCTATAAATGAATTTCAATGGCCCTTTGCAAGGGTAAATCATAAAAATGTAGCTAGTTTTCATGATATAGATGTGATTACAATTCTTGCATATCAGGTTGCCACAATATCAAGGAAGTTGGACCAATATGGAATGAACCAACCTCAATTTACTTTTGTAAGTGAGGAAAGTTCATTAGGGTGTATAATTGATTCTAACTTATCATATGACGCTTTAAATACCATAAACAACCAATATTCTAACTTTTACAACCCGTGTTGGGAGAACAATCCTAAATATAACTGGAATCATACTACTGATGGTGGAAACCAAAATGGGAAAATAATCATGCGAATCCGAATGGAAGTTGGAATAATCAGGGGAACACAAACTATAGACCTTCATATCCACCGGACTCTAACAATGACCAACAACTTGAGGATAAGAAGATGTCTATGGAAGAAGTGATATTGTAAATGAGAAACCAGTTACAAAGTTAAAATGCTACGATTAAAAATATAGAGAATCAACTAGGACAAATGGTTAACTCACTTAGCAATAGACCCCAAGGAACACTTCCTAGCAACATTGAGATCAACCTAAAGAGAATACAAATGAACAAGTAGAAGCTGTCAGATTAAATAGTGGAAGAGAGATATAGGATGTGGTTAGAAAAGAGAAAGATGTTGTGAGAGAAACAAAGGAAACAAAAAGACCTAAAAAACATGTTTCTAAGGATTTGGAAAAATTAATTTCTCCAACTAAAATCAGTTTGAAAAGACCACCACCTCCATTTCCTCAAAGACTTAGACAACATGAGTTGGATAAAAAAACTTCAAAGTTCATGAAAGTACTTAAGAAGTTAACGATAAATATTCCTTTTACTGAAGCTTTGGAACAGATGCCAAGTTATGCTTAGTTTATGAATGAGATATTAAACAAGAAAAGGAAATTTAGGGATTACGAGATAGTTGCACTAAGTGAGGAGTGCAATGCTATACTTCGAACCTCAGAAATTTAAAGATCCTTGCAGCTTTACAATTCCTTGTGCAATTGGAGAAAGATTATGTGGAAAAGCTTTATGCAATTTAGGAGTGAGAATTATTGTCATTCCTCTATCTATATTTAGAAGGTTAGGTTTAGTCGATATTTCTCCCTCTACTCTAACCCCTTATGTTAGCTAATCGCTCTATCATTTATCTAAAAGGAGTTATAGAAGACGTGCTTGTTAAAGTGGATAAATTCATCTTTCCTTTGGACTTTATTGTATTAGATATGGAGGAAGATAAAGAAATTCCAATTATTTTAGGGAGACCTTTCCTTGTTACTGGACAAGCTATGATAGATGTGCAAAAAGGAGAGTTGATTATGAATATTAATGACTAGAAAGTCACTTTTGATGTATTAAAGACTATGAAATATCCAGCTGAGAGAAAAGATGATGATTGTTTTAGGATAGATGAAATTGATTATCTAATTAAAGACCATTTCCAAGAAATTTTTGAGAGTAAGTTAATAGATGAGATTAAAATGAATTTTCATGATGATTCAAAAATGTTATTTAAAGAAGACTGTATGTATGTTCAGGAGAGGTGTGAAATGATGGACGCTACCAAAAATAGTAAACTTTTAATTACATTTGTTGAAAAATCTCATGAACATAAGATGTATGTACCCCATAAAATTTGAAAGCCTACATATTTAGGGAATTCATCTGCACAACCAGTCTTTATATCTTTAGATGCGACTCAATCACAAGAAAAACCTGAATTGAATGATGAACATGATAACATTATTAAACTAGGACTTGGAAGAGAATTTGAGGATATATTTTAAAAGAACTTTGAGTTGAGAAAAGAGGATAAGGATATTTGAAGACCATTGGAATAAATTCCTAAGGAATTAAAAAAACCTATTTCCACAACTAAGATAGATCCTCCATTTAATAATTATAAAGGGGAAGAATTGGAAGATAACTTGAAAAAGAAGAATAAAATAGAAGAATTTGATCCTGAATCTGAATTATCTAAAGAGAATCCGATCCAAAATTTGGGAGATATTGAAGTATCTTATAAAGATCCTTTTCTTATAAATTTCAAGGATGATATTAATATGCAAATTCAAAAAATCAATAGAAGTATATTGGATCTAGAAAGAAATATGATGAACAATGATATAAATCTAACTGAAAATGAAGAGCTGAGTGAAAAATTAAAATTTGAGGATTTTATAGGAATCCCTGGATCTGGAAATGATTGGGCGATTGATCGAGGATTACTTAATTGGAATTTTGATCCAGGAGGAATCATTTGTCGGGCCCGCGACGTTAAAACCAAGCACTTTATGGGAGGCAACCCATATTTAACAGTGTGCTTTGATTTAGTGTGCTTGCGAGTCATGATTGTTTATGTGTTGTTTTGTGTTTTCTTTAGTGCAGAATAGATTAATGTTGTGAGGTTATGCCTTGGTCTTGACTAAATTTGTATATGACTTTTGGTAGTAGCAGGCTGACGAGTCTGTTATTACTCAGTTCTCAACTGGAGCTGAGCATTACCTTGAAGCATGTAGAGTTTGAACTTAGATCACTCCATGTCAACTCAATTACTTCCTTTATCTAACCTTGTTTTCACTAAGTAAGGTCATGAAATTTCTTAATGAAGAACATATGAATGAACTGCACTATTTTTATTTATCAGATTATCGTTATTAGTGTAGTTTCTTCCGTTAGAAATTGAAACTAAGGAGGGAAAATGTGAGTAAAAAGAAGATCAAAATAACCTCAATTGATATTTGTTTATGAATCTACGAGTCTAGGTATTTTAGTTTGTGTGTTTGTGTTTTTTTTTGTGTTACAACAATTAAGAGATTTGAATAACACTTAAATATATATTCCTATGCCGATACATGTCTTGCTTATTTAACCTTTCTTTAGTTTAATTTTATTTTAGCATGTTTAGTTTAGATTTACTTTCTATTGCAAATTGTTATGTCCTGATGAATATTTGTAGACATTTTTGGCACAAATTTTTGTAGATAGAATTTCTGAACTATTTTTCTTCCTGCTTATATTTTCTATGCTGAATGCTATACATGTTCAAATTCAAGTTTAAAGGTAGGAAGAAAAATATATTTTATAGTTAATATACTTCCTTTAAGTTTAATATTATAACAAGCATGTTTTAGGCTAGATTTACTTTCTTCTGCAATCATTCTATCTTGCTTATGCATGTATATTTACTAGATAGGATGTTATCGTAGTTAGTAGATTTATCTTTTATTTTTGTTCCTCCTACATTTTATGGAACTAATTACAAAATATTCTAAAATTCAAGTTTTAGGGGGAATGAAAAACAATTTTCAAAAACTTAAATTTTATTTATCCTAAAAAATGCTATAAATAAATTTGATTTTTGACTGAAAAATAATTATGTATATGAAGTTATATTAGGAAAATAAAATTTTGAATATAGAAATGAGTAGGAGAATTTAGTTAAAATTTATAGTAGTGATGAAAAATTTTAAGTTAAATTTTTCTTAGTGAAGAAATGATAAATATTGTGTAACCATCTTTAGTAAGAAAATTTGTATTTTTAGAAAAAATTGAAGGATTAGACTTTTGTTTTCAATATTTAAATTTCTTTTTTTGAAAAATAATTTTCAAAACTGTTATTATATTTCTAAGTAAAAGATATATATCCACCTTATGCTTTAGGAAAGGAAGGGTGGGATTCAAAATTATTAAAGGCCTATCCATATATAGTAATCCTTACCTGAAAAAAAGAAGAAAAAAAAAGATGAAGAAAGAAAGGAAAAAGAAAAAGAGAAGAAAAGAAAAGTATATTATGTGAAAAAGGAAGGAGAAGCTTGAGAATTAAAGGTCTTAATCAAAAATTGGTTCCACACCTGAGCCTTTTAAAGTATAACATTTGAGAAAATCTTGAGCTTAAAAATATAATTTAGTTAGTATAATTATTTTTAATAAAGGTTTTTAAGTAAAGAAAATAAAATGCCTAATGCCTATATTTTAAAAAATTTACAAGCATTTTTGAATCAGATAACAACACATATTTTCATACTATTTCATCTAAGAGATTTCTAAACTTCAAATTGGTATCATTTACTAAGATTTTTTCTAAATTGGACTACTATATTTCTTGAACAAAATTTTAGAAACTCCTAAAGAAACTCATACACATGATTTACTTATGTGATTTTACATGATTATAGTGTTACTTGAGGACAAGTAACGTTTAAGTTTAGGAGAATTTGATCCACTTAAAAAATTACCTATTTTTAGTGTAGATTTCATGCTAACTTTATGTACATTTTTAAAGATATTACATTTTAAAGGAAGGAATTTTGCATATTTTTTCTTCAAGTATAAAAATATGATTTCAGAGAAAATGAAGCAAAAACTATGCTTGGAGCCAAAATGAGCAAAGAAGAAAATTCTGACCTTGTACATATCAATATATTTTTCTATGCTTAATCTATTTTACATTTCTCACTTGCTTATGGATGAAATTATAATTTTGAGAAAAGTTATTTTTATGCCTATCTTGTAGGTGAAGATGTTAGGAACGCAGCACAACTGAAATGGGTCGAAACAGAGTCGAAACGGAGCCAAACAGAGCAAAACAGTGAAGCTGCGCACAGGGTGGCACCTAGGCGCCAGTGACGACGAGAAAACGGCGCCTAGGCACCAGAATCATCCAAAAACGGTTATTGGACAGATTTTTGACAACTTTGGGTGTTATTTTGACGGTGTTAAGTAGTTTATAGACCTTCTAGAAGACTGAAAGTTACTCCTAATATATAGAACATGTGATACAATGTATCTGGACACATTGGAATAGTTTTAATCGCGAAGAGGTGCGACCCAAAGTGAAGGGGTGCGAAGACTTGGTCATATGAGACTGGTGCCTACACACCAGATCCTGTCGCCTAGGCGCCAGATCCCAGTGCCTAGGCGCCAGAGTCGGTTTCTAGATGATTCAATGAATGTGGGCTACTTTTGAAGAGGTGCCTTAAGCAATCCTTGGCCATTTTCAGAGCTCTATAAATAGGAGATATTTCTACAGGAAAATGTGCCTCTCTCTTGTCTCTCTCTCTCTCACTCACTCCCCCTCTCTTTCTTCCCCCTTAGTCATTTTATTCATTTTAGAGTCATGAAGATGTAGATTTCTACATCTTATGGAGAGATTGGTGAGGGATTTTGAGATATTTATGTAAAGGATGTACGAGCGGCGCATGGATCGGTGGGAGACTTTGGTGGAGAGATCTTCTTCTTTCCTTCAGAGGAAAAAAGCTAAGTATTGTGTTCTTCATTCTCTTGTAATTATTGTAAACACTTTCTAGTGGATTTTCTTTGTTTTAAACCGAGTTTTCTGTCGTGATTTATTCATGCTTCGTAAGTGATTTTCTTTACTCTTTCTTTTAAATGAAGTAGTGGCATGTGTAGGAAAATCATTTTTATAGAATTAACTATTAAATGCTTCTAGGTGACAGATAGTTGCATAAAGATAATAGAATACTAATGAAATAAGTTCCTTGTTGGCACTTAAATTATTACATAATCCTATCAACCCTTTTACTTCTTATGCCATTATTTACATTTACTTTTATTTTGTGATGAATTAGATGCATGTTTAGGAATTAAAATTTGCTTAGATATTCTCTTATTAAATTATGGTGATGATATTCATACCAGATCTTCATTTACTTTACAAATTGATCACTTGTATTGTTAAAACCTGTTGAAGAATTCTGAGACCTATCCATAGATGAGTTCTTAACTAGTAGATATCACAAGAATCCTTGGGTAATCGAAGGCTATATGCGGGTTATTCATGGTGAAGTGCAAATAAATAGGGAGATATTGTTTATTGGGCGCATAATTGATTAGTTTTTAGAGTGACAGACTAAATTCTAATAGTTTGGTTTATAGAAAGGGAACGAGTCACTGGTAGGGCCGACCATAGCCACCCTTGGACATCTAATAGTGTGAGCGTAGATTAACCCATTCTACTAAGAAAACAACATGAACCGATTTATAGATTAGCCAATGTTCTTTACACCTGGACCAAAGGGTAAAAAATAGGATTGCTTCTATTTGGCACTACTATATAAAATTCTACGCATTTCTTTCCTACACATTATCTATGTAATTGCAAGAGAAATGTACTCTTTAACATTTCAAAATTCTCCAAACCAATTTATCCATAAGTAATCTTTTTATTTAAGAACTTTATTTAGCATTAGTTATTAAAGAAAAAAAACCATTTTAATCGAAATTCCAAATTTAGGCCTTATAGAAATAGACTGGAATTAGCCTAAAGGATTGCTTACCTCGTTTCTCTGTGGAATCGATACTGGGGTCTTAACAGAAAACCATATATTACTTGAAATGATACGTATACTTGCGTAATACCCCTAGTGTGTAAAATATTTTCTAAAATTTTGCAACATTTTGATTTTATATACTACCTGCTATTTAAAAATTGGGTCAAGTTTTTGGCCATCTTTTGGAAGAAAAAATTACTACGTTATTGCGGGTCGGGTTACCTGGTGCTGACATTCCTGTTGCACCCAGAATGGAGAGGCAACCCCCTTATTCTACTAGAATCATGGAAAATTCACATGTGGCCACTACTTCTGGGGATATTATTACTAACAATAGGCCAATTCCAACCTCTCCAACAAGTTTATCTCAGTCAGTAGATAAAACTTCTAATAACCCATCTACTGTTAATAGGATGGAATACCCCCCACTGGAGCTATTCCTAGTAACATCCTGCTATCTAATACCTCTCCTCCAAACCTAATTTATTCTATTGTTAACAAACTTGAGGCCATTGAACCTACCCTTCCATTTTGTCAGCCTGATACAACCACCCATCTTGTTCTGAATGTAGAATCTGGTAAGTTACTGGTTGCCCCCTCTTTTGAAATGATGGGTGAAATGTAACAATCCATGGAGGAAGATTGGGTGATACACATAGCTAAAAAGAAAAAGAGAAACAAGACTGAACTTCAAAAATTATTAGATACAACTCCCAATATGGGTAGAGCTGTTTCACCCCCTTTCATTAGGGGTAGAACCAGATCAAGATCCCAGACATCCCCCTCCCCTCCCAAATCTTCATGATTAATTTTCTTTGCTGGAACATTAGAGGGGTGGCTCACCCTCACTCTTCAAAGAGACTTATAAATTTAAATAAAAAACATAAACTTTGGTGTTTAGCTATTTTAGAACCTTTGGTCCACCAAAATTCAGCAAAAATCCTTAGCAAATTTCCATGTTTCTCTCATTATGCCAATTCAAGAAACTCAATTTGGATTCTTTGTAGAAAAGAGGTCAACTGGTCTGCCTTAATTGACCATCATCAGTTTGTTCACCTTTCTTTCAAGTTAGCTGGCCATAGTGCTTTTGCCACCTTTAACTATGCAGGTTGCAGTAAAGCAGACAAAATCAACCTCTGGAAGCAGATTCAGCACATCAGTAGCAACATGGATTCCCCTTGGATAGTTGGTGGGGATTTCAACTGTATTGCCAATCCAGCTGAAAAAATGGGAGGTAGGAATCCCAATCTTAATACCATGAACACTTTCTGTGACAACATTCATCTTGCTGGCCTTTTTGACCCGGGGTTTAGGGGACCTCTTTTCACTTGGAAAAGAGGTCTTATTTGAGAGAGGCTAGACAGATTTTTGGTTAATGATCATTGGCACTCCAATTTTTTACTCACTTTTGTCACTCACCTTTCTCTTGCATGTTTTGACCACAGACCTTTGCTTTTGACAATCTCAGCTCCTCCATCTAGATTTTTCGGTCCCCCCTTTAGATATCAAAACATTTGGTCTACCCATCCCACCTTTTTACAGCTTATCAATGCCTATTGGAAAGGAGTGGCCCATCCTGAACCCTGGATTAAATTGTGCCTGCTTCATGTGAAACTCAGCAAAGAGCTCAGAAGATGGGGCTGGAATGAATTTGATAATGTATTTACTGCAGTGGAAGAGGTTGAGAAAGAAGTCCAGTTGCTGGAGTCTCAAGTTCAGTCTGAGGGGGCTCCTGAACATCAGCTTTTAGCAGCTCAAGCAAAATTGCTCAACTCCATTGAAATTCAAGATCTTTTCCTCAAACAGAAGGCTTTACTTAACATTTTTTCTGAAGAGGACAAAAATACCAGATTTTATCATGTATATATCAATTATAGAAGGAAATGCAATACTATTCACTGCATTCAACAGGAGAATGGAACCAGGAATAATTTGGATATTGGTAGGAGTGCCACTTACTATTTCAAGAATCTGGTAGAACAACCCCCTGTGGAAAGAGTTCCCATTAATTCTTCTTATTTTTAGAATCATTACCAGTATACAAGCAGCCTGATACTAACCAATCCTCCCACTGAAGATGAAATTTGGCAAGCCCTTAACTCTATAGATAACTCAAAAACTGCTGGACCTGATGGGTATACTACTGATTTTTATAAGAAGGCCTGGCCTATTATCAAACAGGAGGTCATTGAAGCCATCACTAGTTTCTTCCAAGGTGTGGATATCCCCCATTATTTCAGTTCTTCCAACATTGTTCTAATTCCTAAGAATAATGATCAAAGAAGTTAGGACCATTTTAGACCCATCTGGCTCACATCTGTAATAAGTAAAGCAATTAGCAAAATCATAGTTGCTAGACTTCAACCACATCTGGGCAAGCTTATCTGCATGAACCAAACTGCTTTTGTAAAGAGATGATCAATCTTAGACAACATTGTTCTGGTCCAAGAGTTGCTGTTAGATCTGAACAAGCACTGCAGGGTGAGTAACCTTATCTATAAGATTGATATAAAGAAGGTCTATGCTACTATCAATTGGGACTTCATTCTGGAGATACTTACTACTAGTGGCTTCCATAAAGACTTCTGTAATTTGATTCTCAGATGGTTAACAACTAATTACCATTCCATTCTCATAAATGGTTCTTGCTGGGATTCTTTCTTTGCATCTAGAGGGCTGAAGCAAGGGGACCCTCTATCCTCCACTCTCTTTATTTTGCTAATGGATTACTGCTCTAAACTGTTGAATCATCAACTAAGATCTCATAACTCCATAAGGTATCGTCACAAATCCAATCTCCTAATCTCCCATCTCATTTATGCTAATAATGTTAAGATTTTCTCCAATGCTACTAAAAATGCTGTGAAGCATATCTACAAATGTCCACAATTGTTTCAAACACATTCTGGCATGTATTTCAACTCTGCAAAATGTCAAATTCTTTTCCCCAGCAAGATCTCCTTGGAGGTGAAGCACTGGATCCTTAATTATACTGGTTTTCTTGCACCCAGCTTCCTCTGAAATACCTTGGTGTGTAGTTAACCATTGGCAGAACCAAACAAAGTCATTTTTATGAGATGCTTAATAAAGTTAGTAATTCCTTGCCAACTGGACTCATCTCTACTTGTCTAATGGAGGCAAACTTACTTTGCTTAAGAGCATAATCACCACCCTTCCCTCCTATGTTGTGCAAATGACTACTATGAAGAAAAGAACCCAACTGCAGTTTGAAATAGATTTCAATCATTTTCTTTGGGCAGGTCAGAGAAATCAAGTTCATTGGGCTTCATGGCTAAAGGTGGCTAAACCTGCTTGGGCAGGAGGTCTGGGTTTCAAGGGGCTTCAGTAGGTTATTCAAGTGAATATATGTAAATTGTGGCTAAAGTTCAGGTCCTAGGAGTCTCTTTAGGCCAAGTTTTTATCAGGAAAATACTTTAAGCACTCCCACCCCTCTCAGGTATCTAAAAAACTGGGTGACTCTAAATTATGGGGGGCCATGCTTAAGATCAGGCAATTGGCTGAAAACATGTATTTATGGAACCTTGGCAAAAGGGAGCTAAATTTATGGTTAAATCACTGGTGTCCCACTGAGTGGCTGCAACCTTGTAACACTAATATTAATTTGAATCTACAGGTGGTTGACTGTTGGGATGGGGACAGTTGGTCATTACCCATCCTTAGGACCCTCCTACAAGCTCCATCTGTAAGACAAGTTGCTACTGTGCAGTTTGATAGAAGTAAGGCTGATAAACTTGTCTGGCTTGCACACCATCCTCAGAGTATGTCCAAGGCCATATATTCTAAGCTTTTCAAATGAGAGACTGTGCCCTGGGGTGACATCATTTGGAACAGTTATCTTTCCCCTTCCATGAACCTCTTCTACTAGAGAATCTTCAAGAAGCTCCTCTCCACAAATGATATACTTAAGCTGAAGGGACTAAGGGGCCCTTCATGCTGCAGATCATGCTTTAATGCTGAAGAATCAATCCCCCACCTATTATTTGCATGTCAGTTCTCCCAACAAGTATGGATTACCTTGCTCAGCTCTTTCACTCTGAATTCTCGACAACTTCAATGGAATAATATATTTACCTGCTGGGCTGGTTGGCATAAATTTGGTGATGTTGCCATCCCTTTACTCACTGCTTGGTTCATCTGAATGTCTAGAAATCAGGCTATCTTTGAGGGCAATCCACCTTGTGTGCAGAAAGTGGCCAGAAACTGCCTCACTTACCTTCACAAACTCATCAAATACAAACAATTTTTCAACATTTGTTCTATCCCTACAATCCATAACCTTAATCCCCCAAGGATTATCCAGGTGTTCTAGCACCCCCCCAATGTTCATTCCATCAAAGTTAATATTGATGGTAGTTTCAGTGAGACAAGAGCTGGCATGGGGTGCATATTCAGATACTATTTGGGTGAATGCCTACTTTTCTTCCATGCCCCTATAATTTCTTCTGATGCTTTGGAAAATGAGTTAATTGCTGTCTACTGGGCACTTCAGCTGGCTATTAAAAATCAATGGACACCTTTATTTATGGAAGGAGACTCCCAGGTTCTACTCCAACTGCTCAATTCTGACAGCCATACCTCCTAGCACCGTTTATAGTGGGTCTGGAAGATTCATCATCTTAAGTCCCAACTTGAGGTCAGTTTCAACTTCATTTTTAGAGAGGGGAACAAACTTGCAGATTGGTTAGCTCATTTTGGCTCACACTCCTCTTCAGTGGCCCTCTCTACATCTCCTCCTCCCCACCTAAAAATGCTGATTGGTGGAGATCTTCTTGCTGCCCCACACCTCAGAAAAGAGACCAACTAAATTCAGCTTATGAAGAGTTTTTCAAATGATTTTATAGATTGCTATACCTGCAAGATTGGGTGTTTATATTACTTGCTTTGCTTTTCTTTGTGTGGAGGTGTAGTTGAAGAAGGAACCCATAGGATTTTGAATGTTATGTTTTGGGTTTAGAGGGGATTCCTCCTTCTCAACACTTTTGTACTTTTTTGATTCTAATTAGATTGGGATCAGAGGTTGGCTCCTTCTTTCAATATATATATATATATATATATATATATATATATATATATATATATATATATATATATATATCGATAGATAGATAGTAGACATATTGAAGTCCGAAGACAAATTCATTAATGTTAAAGGAAGATAGAAATATTTTAGTGAGTGGGTGCAAGGAACCCACTCATAAGGTATACAACTCACTTTAAAAAGTACTAAGAAAATATACAAGTTCACCCCAAAAAATAATAGTGAGAAAAGCTTTAAAAAATAGTAAATGCTCAAAGGACATAAGGGGAGATGGCTTTATAGTTTGATCGAAGGGGAGATTGTTGTTCTCTTATGAACCCTAAATAACAATTGTGTGGGATACAACTAAAACTATGGAGATTTTACTCGCTGTTAATCCACAACAACCACGAAAGATGACCTCAATAGTACCACCATAAACCTAAGATAATTCCTAAATATTACCCAATGTTAGGCCCAAAATCCCTGTGTGAGAGCACCCGATATAACTAGAATAATACACCTCGTAAGCTCTAAGAAACACCACCAACACTACTTGCATAAAGTCCCAAATAACATCGTGAACCCGTTGATATTTATTCTGGATACTAACTCAAAAAAACTTAGAAATAACTATCGTGGTAGGTATCGATACACTCAAAGAACAAAAGAACCCATCGTCTAAACTCAAATACCACTTCACCAACACGATGAAAAACACCTAGAATAACTTCTGTGAGATATCCCAATACAGCCAAAAGAAAATACAAACAAAATAACCCAAGATACCGACCTCAAATACTACCTGAAAGGTTTTACATCGAATGAAAGGGAGATCAAGAGAGTTTCCATGAAATAAAACATTCAAAAATCCATAAGGGATAGTACAATAAAGGATCAGCTCAGTGGAGCAACTAGATTTAACTAGCCAATTGGTTGGTTGGTTTCCTTCTCTGGGAATGTGACTCCAAAATACTTGAGCCATTGAAGAGGGCTCCAAAATTTTCTTAAGCTAATAAGCTAGTTGCCAGTGTATGTTAATTTTTTTCTGCAAGATTTGAATCAGTTGTAGAGCATCAGATTCAATGTGGATATATTTCAGCCTTAGCAAAATGGCAATTTTAAGTGCCCAAAAGATGGCAACAGCTTTAGTTTCTAAGGCAGTCCTAATTGTGTCAGGAGACTAACAGAACCACAGGCACTTACCAAAATGATATCTACAGACGTCCCAAATTTCAGCAATAGTGGAAGAGAAACTTCCATCTGTGTTTATTTTAACACAAGAGATTGCTGGCTTCCCCCATTTTATTATATGCACAAGTGGACCTTTGTTTCGAGCAGCCACTAAATCAAGTAAATTAACTTTGAAATGTTTTTTAAATCTATCAATGGTACTGTAGTAGTTTACAAATATTTTTAGGGCAGAGTCTTTTTTATCACGATATTTAACACAATTTGTAGCCATCCAAATAAAACAAGCTATAATATGAGGGATAAAATGTAACATGCTTCTTCCAGTCCTTCCAAAAGTCTTCCATGTTGCTCTAGTTCTAGTATAAATTCTTTAGATTTAGATATTCCAGAGTTGTAATCCAATCGAAGTTAAGATATGACATGAGAAGAGCAGGTGGTTCAGAGTTTCTTACTCCCAACAACATAAGCAGCATCTTGAAGCTCCATTCAGCCCCTTCAACTTGAGAATATCATCAGTCCTCATGAACATTTTAAACAACCTCTAACTGAACATAGAAATTAAAGGTGTTAAAATTTTATCCTAGATGTGTTTCTACCAAAATATATCATGCCACCTGTAGGAAGATCTGAAGATGAAAGCATTGAGGGATTGCCTAAAAGAATTCTTAGTTAGTAATTTGTTTTTGTTGCTAGCATAAATAGGAATTTCTTTAATATTTTGTATTGTATCCTGTTCAACCAGCTGGCTAAGGGTTTCAAAATTTTACCAATCTCCATTCTAGAATTCGGAGTATAGACTCTTCAGATTTTTGTGGTTGTTCTTTAAACCAGACACTACACCATCCAGCAACCAATTTTCTAGCCAAAATTTGACTTTCTCTTCCCCCACATCCCACATAAATAATTCATTGGTCTGTGATCTCACTTTTAGTAAAATTTTCTAGTTCTTATAATCCCCTAATTTAGATTCTACTGTATTTGGATGAGACTTCCTGCAGTACTTCCCCCACATGAAATTAGCCCACAATGATTCATTGGTTCTAAATTTTATCCATTGCTTGCAGTAGAAAATATGACTCATATGTTGAAATTTTTTAAATCCCAACCCTCTAGCAACCACTAGTTTACAAAGTCTTGTCCAAGACTAGTGCATTTGTTTATGCTCCCTCTCATAAGAAAGTGTTGAAGATTGTTTCTAACATATTTTGAGTGCTTTTCTTCATTCTCACCATTTGCATGGTATAAAAGAAAAGTGAGTAGAATTCTAAGGAAAGTGATTCTACCACCATTGGATATGATATAATTGGTATAATAGTGGATTTTGGAGGTCACCTTATTCACCACCTCATCATATTGTGTTCGTTTTCTTCTTTCTTTAATTTTTTGTATACCCAAATATTTTAAAAGGCACTCAACAAGTTCGTATCCAGTGTAATCTTTGATCCAGCCTTTGGCACATCAACTCAGTTTATTTCCAGACAGAAATTAACATTTCTCTTTTGTGAACACCATACCATCCACTGTTTCAAATTTGTTGAATAAATGTACTATTTTCCTTACAACTGTTTAGTACCATTTGTAAAGATAATTACATCATCAGCATAGGCTAGTTGACTCACCACACAGGTTGAGTTATGTTAATATTTGAGGTAAGGGAAATCTTGATGAGCTTGATTGAGCACCCTGAATAGGTAATCAATGGCCAATATGAAGATGGCGGGGGAAAGTGGATCACCTTGCTTAATCCCCCTTCAAGATCTAAAGAAACCATGACAACTTCTTTTGATCAGGATACTATAATGAGTATTTGTCAGCCATCAGTTAATGAGTTCACAAAATTCTATTTTAAAACCCCTGACAGTCAATACTTGTAAAATAAATTCCCTGCTAATGGAGTCATATGCTTTTTTATATTCCTATTTCAAAATTTAGTTGTTGCTACTACAAGATTTGTTAATATCCAGTAACATTTCTTGAGCTAACAGGATGTTATTTTTAATGCATCTGCCTTGGATAAAAGCTGATTGGTTTGTACTGATCAACTTGTTTATATAAGGTTGTAAACTTCCCACCAATATCTTGTTAATTATCTTGGTTATGGTATTGGTTTGGCTGATTGGTCTGAAGTCACTCCATGTCTATATTTTCTTTTCTTTGGGTATTAATACAATAGTAGTTGATGTAAAATACCAGGGTATGTCTGTGCTAATGATGAAACACTGAATTACTGCTATCTCATTCTACTTGATGATTTCCTAAGCCTTTTTGTAAAATTTAGAAGTGTAGCCATCAGGACCAGTAGTCCTTTTCCCATCAATATTATCCAAAGCCCTTTTGAATTCCTCTTCATTAGGAGCATAATTGAGATCTAGATTGCTTGCAAAGGCTCTTTCAACTATAAACAACTCAGGAGAAATGCTTTGGAAGGCAGGAGGAGAGGAAACTAATGAAGACTCAAAGAAAACAATGCTATAAGCAATTTTTGAAATTTGTGTCAACCACATCCCCTGATTATCTTGAATTTACAAAATTACATTTGATTTCCTTTTATATTTGATAAGGGAATGAAAATACCTGGAGTTTTTGTTACCGTATAACATCTTACTGACTGCACCTTTTTGTTGTACAAATTTCTTTTCTAAACTAAAGGCTTACAAAAGTTTAGCATTTGGCTCAAAAAGATCTTGATCATTCACAACCCTAAATTGCATATCACATTCAAATTTTGCAACCTATTTTTCTACTTGTATAACTTGCTCGTGTAGATCTCTAAAGCTCTACCAATTCTATTCCTTCAATATTTTTTCCAGTTGTTTATGAGTCTCCAAAGTTTATGTAGGGGATCCTCATTAAACAGTTCATTGTCAGTGACATGCATAAAAATTTATTATTTCTTAAATACATTTTATGCTCATTTTTAATGATAGTTCATTTTAATGAAAGGTATTTTCCATATTTTTTTTAACAGGTGTAAGAATCAAATTTTGGAGAAAAAGGAGCAAAAGCAGAGCAAAATGGGGTAATTTGGAGCAAAGGAGCACAAGGTGGATCAGTGCTTAGGCTCTAGACTCTGGCGCCTAAGCGCCAGACCCTGTACATGAAAACAAAGAGCCTGATGCCATGGTGCCAGGAGTTGGCACCTAAGTACTAGGAAGTTATGTCAAGCTTCTAGAAGAGTGGTGCCTAAGCACCACAATCGGGCGCCTAGGCGCCCGAATCAGTTGTTGCCAATATGCATTGAATTTGGATGACTTTCTGAGGTGACACTTGGGGATTTTGAGAGTATTATTTTTAAGTGTGTCTGGATGCCTGTGAGACAATCTTTTAGGAGACGGTTGTTGTTGTTAAGGACTTTTTGGTGTGTGTGTGAGTGAAGTTGTAAGGAGAATTATTCAAAAAAACTTCAGAAGATTTGCTTGGGGAGACATTTGAGATAAGTGTTTTGTTTTTATCTAATTTTTATTGTGTAAATGCTTTTATATATATCAATCATGTGTTATTGTATTGTTCTCCTAAAATCTGAGTAGTTTTCATTGTCTTTCTCCTTGTGATGAGAAGTAATAATGTGTAGGAGTAAACTTGTTTAACATTTCTTTTATTCATAATTGTTATGATTCATTGCTTCGTACATAATTTACTTATGCAATTTGGCAATTGTTAAATTAAAACCATAATGACCCGGGAGGGCTATGGGTTCCTCAATCACTTTGAATCACATTGCGCTATTGAGTGAAGGAAAAGTAGTTTGAAGGGCAGTGCAAATAAATAGGGAGATAAGCTTTAGTGGGTGTAAATTGGTGATTCTATGGTGACATATTAGAATCTTAACCAATCTAATCTAGTATTTGGAACCTAAACCTTGGTTTGCTAAATTGAGGGCTTACGTGGGTACTCTAGAGTGATAGACTTGAATCTGCCCAGCATAACCAAGGATTTTGGAACTTAAATCTAGATTAATCAATGTTCTTTATGCACTTGGAAAGGGTAAAGAATAGTTATGCTCCTATTTGTCATAAATCTATATTTAAATTTATAAAAATTTGATTCCTACACTGATTATAATCTCATTGCAAGGAGAAGGATTTTTTCATACAATTTGAACATTTCTGCATATAGCTTGTTTAGAATCATCTAACATTTTCTTTAAGTTTAAAAATAGAATTAGTAGGTTTAGTTAATTATTGTCACACATACAATTTTGACCTCAATTCAAATATAATTTACTTATTTTAAATTATAATTTTACTAAGTCTACAAAAAGCTTTTCTTCTTCTTTGTGGGATCGATAATCAGGACTCCATTATAGCCCTATATTACTTGAATGATGCGTATACTTGAGTAGAACCCCTAGTCTGTAAACTATAAATCAAATTCTAAAAATTATAACATACACATTTTGCATACTATTCTCTTAAAGAATTTTGGTCATGTTTTTTGCCAGAAAATTAAATAACTGCATAATTACTGGTTGGGTCAAGTTTGGGCAATGTTGCCGGGGAAGCACAAAAAATTTTTACTTAGAAATTTTAATTGAGCTGTTGAATTATTTTAAGAAACTTATAGTGTTGTTTTTCTTTATAAGTGCTTATTTGTATGTTAAATATATTTATAAAAAGAAGAGAAACCCAAACAACTGAAAAACTTAAAAAAACAAATATATATATATATATATATATATATATATATATATATATATATAATTTTTGAGTCTTTCGTTTAGTTTTAATTTCCGAACTTTTACTTTTTTTGGCTAGTTTAGGATATGAATGTTTGGTAGCTTACAAATCTGAGTTAGAACAAATTATTTAAAAGATACAATAAAAAAGAACTTCACAATTTAAAAGAAATGATGCACAACTCAGATAATCAAATTACTAAAATTGAACAACACCATTTACAAAAACCTTTAAGAGATTACATAAACCCTACAATAAATGAAATTTACATTAGTATACAAGTCCCTATTGTAGTGGCTAACTCATTTGAATTGAAGCCTGGTATAATCCAAATGGAACATAACAATCAATTTGAGGGAACTTCATCTGAAGATCCAAATTTACACCTAGCTAATTTTCTAGAATTATGTGCAACATTTAAGTGCAATGGTGTGTCAAATGACACTGTTAAACTTAGACGTTTCCCTTTTTCTTAAGAGATAAAGCTAAGATGTGGTTGAACTCTTTAGCAACTGAATCTATTGGAAATTGAAGTGATTTAGAATATAAATTATTAGCTAAGTATTTTCCACCATAAAAAAACTACTAAGCTTAGAAATGATATTACCTCATTTATTCAGTATGAAGGTGAGTAAATATATAAAGCATGGGAATGATTTAATGAACTTTTTAAGAAATTTCCACATCATGCTTTGACAAACTGGTTGTTATTCAAACATTTTGCAATGGGTTAGTTGGATTCCTTAGATCATTTATTGACGCTGCTGCAGGTGTATCATTAATGTCAAAACCATTTAATGATGCATAATCTTTAATTGAAGATATGGCTACAAACAACTTTCAAGGGCCTTCTGAAATAGTAAATCCCAAGAAAGTAGCCAATATTTATGATACTTTTTGTTGACCTCATTTTTGATGAGGTCTCTTCTTTTCTCACTCCTTAGTACTTAGGATCTAGCCTTAGGCTTTTCCTTTGACTAATCTTAGAGGACTAGAAATGGAACCCACCACTTAGAAATTCAAACACTTCTTAACTCCCTGCAAACCCCACAAGCTTGATTGTAGACCCCTAATCACCTAGAGGGTTGAAATCAAATGTGGAGGTTTAAAGGATGAGTTCCCTATAGGACTTTTTGGCCTTAGGAATACCCTGGGTGGCCTGGTCTGGTGAGGGTTGACTTGCACATACACTACACTATCACACACATTCCAAGTCCTAAAACCACACTCACCCAACTTGACTTTCTGACTCATGTAGATAATTCATATGGATGGTCCTTAACCCCTAAGCCCCTGGCTAAGAGGGTTAGGAACAACATAGTGAATGACTCAAATGAGTCCTCTCATGGCTTATATGAGCTTAATATGGCTTCATGGCTCAACCAAAACGATTCCATCCTACTCAAATTTGATCAATCTTCATTTTCCCAAAATTTCAATTTTTGACTCCCGGGGCCCTACACCAACTAAAACTACCCAAAGCCCTTGAAACTACCCAAAATTTACAAAATCACCTAAATTACCCAAAATTCCTCAAAATCAATCCTAAACATTTCCGCCCACTCAAATTGATCATCCATAGCCAAAAATATCAAAAATTCCAAAAGTACCCCCAAATACACTCCAAATACCCAAAATGCCCTTCTTAGCCAAAAAATCCAAAAAATCTAAAAATTCCCAGAAAATTTCAGAAAATCCCAAATATTCCCAATTCCATTTTTTTCAACTATACTATGGGCTAATTTTTTCAATTTACCCCACTTTTACTAAAACCCCCAATTTATCCCATTTTGAACCCAAGTGAACCCAATGTTAAACTAAACCACCCCAATTAACATCAATTTTGGTCCAATTAAATTGTAAACTTCAACTCAATATACCCAATATCAATTTAGACCAAATTAAAGTCCAATTTGATTGAAATTTAGGCCCAAGTCCAATTTAGGGCTTAAGGCCCAATTTTGACCCATGACCCAAACCTAGCCTAAACCAACCCAACTCAACCCCAATTGGCCCCAAATATTTTCTAAAACCTTCCTAACATCCCCACAAACAAAACACTAACTTGATTTTCCCCAAATTTGAACCTAAAGCACCCAAACCTAACCCAAAACCAAAACCTATTAAATTGACCTAAGCCCAAACCTAACCTAAATGGGCCCAAATCCCAAAATCAAAGGCCAACCAAAGTTGAAAACTCTTTGTAACACTACCACAAACATTTATCAACATTAATTTTACATCAAATCTAGCTTTAGCCCAACATTAACCCAAGTTAGCCCAATTTGGCCCACTTTGGCCCCTTTAAATAAAGATCCCACATTAAACCCAATTCAATTCAAAATCACTTCACACTTGTTCCAAACCACTCATGACACATACCTAAACCAATTGCAACATTTATTTGGCATGATCCCTCATAAAATTTCCATCCATCAATTTATTTTTAAGCCTAAAGGCCCACTTTCTTAAACCATTCTAAAAGCCCACTTCCACCACATCCAAAGGCCCAAAATTCATCCAAAGCCCACGTGACATTTCTCTACATCATCCATTCAATTAAAATCATCCCTATGTCCTAAACCAATGATCAAATAATTACAAATAAAACTTCATCCAAATTTCCACCAAAAATGCCAAAATTCATAAAATCCCCTTTTATGAAATTGACCAAGCTTTTTCCAAGCCAAATGTGAGCCATTGAGCCATGTACGAAGCCACATGGAAGCCATGGAAGCCACTTTCCACCTCATCGAAGCCATTAATGGCAAGAAGAGGGGACCTTTCCTAATCTTTCATTAAGCATTTTTAACCATACTCATTTCACACTCTAAACCATGCTTAGCCACCTCACCATGGATGGAGACTTCACCACCCCTTCCAAGTGACCTAAATGATTCCCGCGGCTCGAAATCGAGGTCTTGGGGAGGTGCACCAAGCCTATTTCCATGGATTGACCAAACCAAGCCCAAAATACACTCTCCCCATTCCATTTTAATCAAGCTTTTTACACATGTCAAACTCCGATTGACGCACTAAATTTAACCCACGACCCCAGCTGAGTCGGATGGTGACCCATGCTCGGCCGGCCAGCCACCACGGCCACCGGAAAACACCATGGCCGAGAGCTCCATGTGAGCCAAAAAATTCGATCCTCCCTGTCGAGGCTGTCTCGACCCAGTGGACACCGAGCTCTTCTTCTACTCCCACGAGCGGCTAATCCCGGCCTCCGATTACCCACAGGAAGCCCTCCGACCATGCACTATTTAAACACCACCACCTCTCGGCCAAACAAGAGCGTTGAACCAAAACTTAAGGAAACTCGCCAAAATTATTTCGGACTCCTCCCCGGACATAGAGAACTTGATCCCCACTGAAATCCGGCCTACAAACCCCTCTCGCGAGCTCGATTTCGAGTTGAAAATCCACCAAAAAAACAGGACATTTCACCACAGTGAGCCAATATCCAAATTGATTGGTTCTACACCTTCACCAGACCAAGAGGAGAAGTTCCCCAACAAAGGCCCCCTCACAAGGCCAACCATTGCTTCTAGCCTCCAAGCTTTGTGATCGGGTTTGGTCACTTTCACTCCTAGATAATTCCCCAGAGCTAGAGACTTCATCTAGAGCTTTCCTGGACTCAATCGAAGGTGACACAAATCTCAGATCGAAGCTTCACTTCTCTGAGTAAACGTATGAACTCACTCTTCCTCCCGAGCTTCCAGTGATTCTCCATTTTGTTTAAGTCAATTTCATAGCCTATAAACCGTATGGATGTGTTTGTCTCTTCAAGACGAATCCATAGAGCATAAGATCACGAAAATCCATTGAAAATCAAGTGAGATCTTAGGGTCTTAGTGTGGACGGTCACGGGTGCACACCAGTTGTAGACGATGACCGGGAGCCGTTGGATCGCGCGTGTATCGAGCGGACGGATCAAATTGCGCGGGACCAGGTAATGTTATGTGAACTGCGGGCCCCCAGAGCGCTGCGTCAGATGGCGGCGTCGAATAGGAATGCGCCGCGTGGGCTTTCGGAGCTGCCGATGTTGCGTTGGCGCCGCGTGGATAAGTAGATAAATAGGGTATTTTTGAATTATTTAAATGCCCAAAACTTCAAAAATTCATATCTTTGCATAGAAAAATCACAAAAATAAAATAAAAATACCCCCTTACTTAGTGAACAGAGGAGAATAAAGTGGAAAAGAAATCAAGATAATTGGATGAGTATTTTATTTTTAATAATTTATTTACTGTTTTCAGTATTTTGATTCTTCATTTGCATAGACAATTCACCATGGCATGAGACCATAGGGCTTTTGAAGCCTCTGATCTTGGGAACATTCCCTGAATTTTTCAAGGTCAGAGGCTATCTCTGTGAAAAGTTATTGAATTTTCAATTTCATGTCACTGTTTTAGGTATTTTAATTCCAATAATTAGCATGTTGTGAAATAAATTCTAGGAAAATTTGGTGATATTCCTTAGGGCCAGAGAACCCTATAAAAATATATTTTGAATTAATTCTTTCATAATAACCTTAATTGGCTTAAACCCCTAAAATTGAATTTGAATTAATTAGGGTTAACCACAATTTAAATTAACTTAAAAACAATTCTCCACTGATCCTTAGGATCAGAGAAACCTCTCATAACAATTTGGAATCAATTAGAAATGTTTAACCCCACTAAATGGATTAATTAAGTCACATAACTAAAATGGAATTTTAAAAATTAATAACTCTAAAAATACTTTTCAAAAAATCACAAAAATGGTTTTGGAGCTTCTCTGATATCAGGGGAGTTCAGGAAAATTAAAATTGGAATTTTCTAAAAAAGTTGATTTTCACCATATTTTAATATTTCAATAATTAAAAAATAATAAAAATCACAAAGATATTAAAAATCATAAAAATGTCACATTTTGACTCCTAATCACTTAGGAATAAACCAAATATTTTTCCTAAGTCCCTAGGATAAGATATTGAATTTTAAAGGCTTAATGTAATTTTTAATATTAAAAAATGAGTTTTTTAACCTTTTTCACTAAAATAATTCTAATAAATCAAAGAAAAATCTAAAAATTATAAAATTTGTTTCTTTGTACTCCTTGATGTTAGAGAGATTTAAGAAAAATATAAAATCTATTTTTCAATTTTTATTTTATTTTAAAATTAATTAATATTCTAAAACTCAGAATAATTATAATAAATAAAATATAACTAAGAAAATCACCAAAATTTATCCAAGTGGTTCTCTAGTCATTAGGAATATCTCATAATTTTCTTAAGGACAAAAACTTTACCTTGGTCATGTCGTTGAATTTTCTTTGAAAAAACCCTATTTTCTACTAAAAATAATTATATAAATAAAATTAAATTCAAAAAAATCACATTTTCTCCTCTAATGTCTTAATTGACATGTGAGTGAGGTGACATAAAAATTTCAAATTCATTTGAGCTCAATTTAGTGAGTTATGAAATAAATAAGCTTAAAAGGGCATAAATGTAATTAAAAATTTTAACCCTTAATTAAAACTTTAGGTTTAATCAAAATGGGGGAGGTAAAATATTTGATTTTAACTTTCTCTTAGATGATTGAAACTTAGGGAAATTAAGGGATAGGAACCCATTAAACACTTTCAAAATATCAAAAATGAAACTTTAATTAATTAAATAATTTAAATTTTGGAAAGAATATATTTAAATTTGGATCATTAAAATAGGGATATTATTAAGAGGACATTTATTCTTTAATTTAAAAATCCACTAAATGAGTCACTTTAACAATATTTAATTCTTAATTAAAAATTTAAAATAATAATCTAAATTAATAATTGAAACTAAAATTAAAACAAATTAAATTAAAATCAAATTAAAATTAAAGTTAAACTAAAACTAACAATTAAAATTAAAATTAAAATCAAAATTTAAATTAAATTAATTTTAAAATTAAATTAAAATTAAATTAAATTAAATAAAATAAAATTAAATTTAAATTAAATTAAATTAAATTAAAATTAAATAAAATAAAATAAAATAAAATAAAATTATATTAAAATTCAAATTAAATTAAATTAAAATTAAATTAAATTAAAATCAAATTGAATTAAAATCATTTAACAACAAACCTAAATGAAATCATTAAGAATTAAATCTAAAATAATATGAACATCTTTCCAAACTTAAAATTATCAATTAAAACCTCATAAAATAACTTGCCCTTAAAGGCTTTAATTATTATAACTCTTAAATAGAGTATTAAGTGAGATGTCACTTCATTCATCAGGTAATCATATACCTAAGTTCACTGAGCAAGAAACAAAGTTTAACTAAACTTCTGGATGATTAATTCACCTGTGCAACTAAATTTACTTGGACTTAAAACAATCCCAGAAGTATTGAAAAGATGTCTAGGACTCGTCCTAAACACTTTTTCAATATGATGAGATGTTTTGGAAGAACAACTGAATTTAATTGTTCTTTGATGAAGAAAATCATCCTTAAACCAGACCAAGAACCTAGACGTCATAGGAAATGACTAGTTATAGGATTAGGAATCTGGTAGACAACCAAAACCCTCTCCCTTAGCTTTACCTAGGTATTTCTTGCAAAAATATATTTAAATGCATTAACACGTGTTTTAAGTGCAGCTTGAAATGACGGGAAGACCCTCCAGGTATGCTTTTATTTAATTGCAATTTACTTACATGCACTGTACTTTACTTTTCTTGCATGATAAATAAAACTGTTGCATGAAAACCAAAACCTTCAGGATAGTCCCTGAACAGAAACCAAAACTAAATTAAAAGTCATTGCAAGATAAAATTCACCGCCACAACATTCCAAAATATAAAACAACTCAAAATTTAATCACAAATAAAACAACAAAACTACAATTGCAACTAAATTAAAACGTCTTGTTGAATGATCGGGAATACCTCGGATGATGTAACCCACATGTTGCTAACGGGATTTTCCACGGCCTAAATGAAAGTGTGGAATTCATTCAGTTGAGTTTAGCAAATTCATCTAGACTAAGTGAATTCAATGAAAATAATGGTACCGGGATGACGGAACCGTGGGATCTTAATCGGTTCTGTTTTAACCAACTTTAAGATTTGTTTTAATTAAAACACTAAAATACATTTGAACTTTAAGATTTCTAAACCAGAACACTTTTCTCATCTCCTGATTTATGACTTCTAAAACTAAATCTCTGCAACAACAAGGAGCTTAGAGCATGGTGGGCAGCACTACCATCATCATCAGCAAAACTCAGATCTACTTCAGCAAAACCTTTCTTAGAATTAAATAACCAAGCCATAGGACTTCAAGGTAGTTTGCCTAGTGCAACATAAATCCTCGACTCTTCGTTAGGCATTTGCATGATCATGTCATGTAAATTAAGCCCTAACGGGTCTTAGGACTCCGAGGTAGTCGTTTGGTACGACATAAACCCTCACATCTTCGAGGCTATTTGTGTGATTATGTCATACAAACATAAGACCTAATTAATTAAAATTGGCAGGATTGCAACATTAAATAATTTTCTTAAACTCCCAAATTGAAGCCAAACAATAGGATAGTTTGGGAAGTTGCCAAGATTTCTTCTTGGATCCTCAGCTTCTCCTACTTCTCTTCCTTAGGACTCCTGAAAATAACTGTCCCAAATTTGACCCATTCCCTATTGAAATTTCCAAAATTCAATCCTTTGAATCCTTAAACTTTGAAATTCTTGAGAGCAAAATCACTGATCATTATCGAGAGTTTTCTTAAATGATTCTCGTCATTTAAAATGTAATTAACTATAGGGGCTTGCCCTTATAGGGAACTTTAAGAACCCAGGTAATATAAACCCTGTTTAATTCCTTTATATTAAGCAGGGGAACTTGTTGGCTTATAAAATTGGTTCATAGACCAAACAGATGTTACAAATCTTCTAGTTTATTTAACCGAGCCCCATCATCAAGCAGTGTGTCTATTCTTTGGAATAGATATATGGTTTGTGATGCGGTGCTCGTTTATATATACTATTGGGGATGTGAGATCGGTTTGATTTCACATCTTAAAATTTTCAAACTTAAAATTATTTTCAAAATTAAATACTACTTTCCAAATTATATATATATTTAAACTAAATTTAAATCTGAAAATTCACCGACAATTTCTGTAGGCGACCCCTTTTCAAAAATACAACACATAAACCTAAAAATATGCCGACACTTATGTGATATCTATTCCAGCATCTCAAGTTGTTGTGATATCTAGGAAGCTAGACAAATTCAGAATGAACTTACTTCAAAAACGTCAAGTAATCGAAGAAAACTCATTAAGAGAAAGGATTAATTCTCAATCACCTTCATATGAAACTTCCAAGGCAATTAAAAAGACCTAAATAACCCATATTCTAACTATGATAACCTAGATTGGATGAACCATCCTAATTTTAACAGGAATAATAATTATGGAGGTGGAAACTAGCAATGGGGAAAAAAAATCAAGTGAACCTAGTAGGAAACTAGAACAACCAGGGTAGTACTAACTATAGACTATCCTATCCTTCTGGCATTAAAAATAACCAAAAATTTATAAAGAAGGAGTTGTTTATAGAAGTAGTGGTGTTACAGATGTGGAATCAATTACAAAGTCAAAGTGCTTCGGTTAGAAGTATTGAGGATCAATTGTGATAATTATTAACTCACTTAGCAATAGGCCTCAGAGAACTCTTCTTAGTACTACTGAAATTAATCCTAAGGATTAAAACAAAGAGGAAGTTAAAGCTGTAAAGTTGAGAAATGGTAATGATTTGGATACTGAAGTGTAAAAAGAAATAGAAGTTGAGAGAGAAATTAAGGAAACTGAAGAATACGAAGAAAACGTTTCAAAGGATTTGGAAAAACTGATTTCTCAATTTAAAATTAAATTAGGAAAACCTCCACCTCCATTTCATCAAATACATAGAGAATAGAAGCTGGATCAACAATTTTTGAAGTTCATTTTTGAAGTTGCTGGAGATATTAAAAAAGTTAACGATAAATATTCATTTCACTGAAGCTTTAGAATCAATGTGAAGTTATGTAAAGTTTATTAAGGATATCTTAAATAAGGAAAAAAAGTTTGGTTACCACGAAACTGTAGCACTGAGTGAAGAATAAAATGCAATAATTCAGAAAAAGCTTCGTAAAAATTTTAAAGATTATGGTAGCTTCACAATTCCTTGTGCACTATTTTGGGCATAGTCTTGGCCAAGCTAGTGGGTCTGCGAACCTATCTTGCGTGTTATTGGGCTCATTAGATGGGCCCAAAATGGAAAATTGGATAAGGAGGTGGATCTTTGATCTATTTAATCTGAAAATTGATTTAATATGGGTTTATAATAAGCAAGGTTTGGTCCCTCTAGTCAGTACAAGGGGTCCAAGGGTGAGGAGTATTCAACACAAATGAGAGGAAGGAGTAAGAGAAAGAGTAAAAAGGAGTTCCAGATGAGGAGGGGATCCACTGAAAATTTAATAGCTTTTTAATGTCTATTTCATACCTATTTTTGATGATATTGCACTTTAAAGAAGGGTATTTTTCATGATTCCATGCAGGTACAATGATTTTAGGCCTTCAGAGCAAAAGAAAGAAAAAAGGAGCAAATTTGGAACAAAATGAAGCAAAATGCACCTTTTGACCTGAAGCACCAGATGACGTAGCTACCAGCGCCAGACCACGCCCGTTTTAAGAGAGTTTGGACTATTTTCCAAAAAATAACATCGGACAGCGCCCTATCCTATGCTGGACCGCATCCTATCTCGATTAATTTCATATTCAATGTATTTGGCAAAATTTTGGAGGGGTGCTCGAGGAAACCCTTGGAAAATCAGTTACATACAAATTTAAACTGTTTTGGAGCTAAAAATTGAGAGGGGGAGAGAGTCTTTTCAGTGTGCGAGAAAAAAGAGTGAATGTTATAGTGTAAAGAGTCAATTATAGAGAATCTAGGGTTTGTGTGTGTTCTCTTCTAAGGAGTGTAGGAGGAGAGGAAAAGTGAGAGATTTCTTCTTCCTTACTTATCTAAAGAGAGAATTGTGTGTTGTTATGAAGAAAGAAGAGGAGTCAAAGGAATTTGTTGAGATTCACTTGGGGAAGAGTTTGAAATAAGTTGTATTCTCTTTACTCTGTTTGTATGATGTTGCTTTTATATATAAAATCTATCTTTGTCATCGTTTCTTCATGAGTCTTGAGTAGATCTCATTGTCTTCCTCCTTTCATGTGATGTGTTGTTGTTGTGATACAGAAATGATGTGCCGATTTATTATGGAGAATTTCTGTTAACCTTTTCACTTCATACATCATTTATTTTTTGATCTGGCCAATTAAATTGTTAAAACTTGTTGTGAAAAATATGTTTCGAACGGATTTTGAGTTCCATAACAATAGTGAATGTCACATTCAATGTCCATGAAAGTGACGTAGTTCATGGGGTTGGGTGCAAATAAATAGGGAAATATATTTTGATGGGAGTAGAATTAGAGATTTTAGAGTGACAAACTGAAATCCCCAATTTGGTCCTACCCTTTGGAAACCAAAGCGAGAGTTAGCCTTCAGGCGAAGGGAAGTGGGAGCTTTGTAGTGAAAGCCGGTATCCTCCCAGCCTAACCACGGATTTGGGGACTAAAATTAGGATTAGCCAATGTTCTTTATATTGCTCGGAAGAGGGTAAATAATAGTAATGCTCCTATTTGGAACAATACTATTGCATCACCGATCTATGTCACTAAATCATCACATTATGATTGGAGAGGGGGAGGATTCTTTCTTACATTTGAACTTTTGTCATAAATTTAGTCTTGTGTTAGTTAACTGTGTTAGGAAGTTAGAACATACTTTGGTAGAGTCAGTAATGGCAATTGTTTAATCATCTTTTTATTATTATTAATTACTGGAATTGTGTTATGATTCGTGTAGTGATTTCTGTGCTCCATTATAAAATTAAATACCTCCTTGTGGGATCAATAACCAGGACTCCATTAGAGCCCTTTATTACTTGAGTGATACATATACTTGGGTTTAATTGTGTGACTCAATAGAAAACTATATATATAAATATATATATATATATATATATATATATATATATAAATCTGAGTTCATAAATTTTAGCAATTTTAAAAAGTAGCACGCAGTTTTTGGCGCCGTTGCCGGTGAGGTAACTATAAAAATTAATTCAGTAGTATTTAAAAACTTATATTTGAATTACAAGTCATAATTGTGTGTGCTTATTGCTATTGTATGCGTAGTATCAGATCTATAGGTTTAGTGCCTTACAATTCTAAATTAGTGCGTACTATTTAAAAATTTTGAAAAAAACAAGAACAATCTGAAAATCCTCATAAAATAGCGAACAACTTGAACAATCAAAATAATCTAAATGAAAATATACCAAGACCTTTAAGAGATTATGCTAATCCAACAGCAGATAAAATTCACTTAACTATCCAATACCCTAATGTTGCTGCTCATTCATCTGAGCTTAAACCTGCTATTATCAAAATAATACAAAATAATCAATTTGAAGGAACACCTAATGAAGATCCTAACTTACATCTTGCTAGTTTTCTAGAACTGTGTGCTACCTTTAAATACGATAAAGTGTTGAATGATGATGTTAGGCTTAGACTATTTCCTTTTCCATTAAGGGATAAGGCTAAGGCATGTTTAAATTTGTTAGCACCTGGATCTATCAGAATTTGGGGAGAAATTTCACAAAAGTTTCTGTCAAAATATTTCCCTCCTTCAAATACTTTTAAGCTGAGGAATTATATCACATCTTTTAGTTAGTTTTATGGAGAATCTATATATGAAGCTTGGGAAAGTTTCCACATCATGCTTTACCAGACTGGTTAGAAATTCAAAAATTTTGTAATGGATTAGTGGGATCTTTGAGTTCAATTATAGATGCTGCTGCTGGTGGATCATTAATGTTAAATCTTTTGATGAAGTATATTCGTTAATTGAAGAGATGGTTATTAATAATTTTTAATGGCCCTATGAGCGGGTAAATCTTAAGAGTATAGCTAGTATTGATGATTCTGATGCGATAATTATGATAATCTCTCAAATTGCTGTACTTTTTAAGAAAATAGATTAGTATGGAATGAATTATTCTCAAACACCCTCAGTGTTAGAAGAAAATTCGTCCAGAAATATGATAGACTCTCAAACACTTATGAAACCTTGAATGCCATAAATAATAAAATCAACAATCCTTATTCGAATAATTACAATCCTGGTTAGAAGAAGCACCCAAATTTCAACTGGAATAATAACAATGCTATTGTTAACTGGTGCAACTTTTTAATTTTCAAAAATAAATGAACTCAGATATATATATATATATATATATTATATATGTATATATATATGTATGTATATATATATATATATATATATATATATACATATATATATATATACATATATACATACATACATACATACATATACATATATATATATATATATATATATACATATATACATACATACATATATATATATATATGTGTATATATATATTGATTTAGATGATAATGAGTCACACAATTAATGCAAGTATACATATCGCTCAAATAATATAGGGCTCTAGTGGAGTCCTGGTTATCGATCCCACATGAAGGCTTTACCATTATGGTGTAGCACAGAAATCTCTTATCAAATCACAGCGCAATTGCAAGTGGTTTAATTCTTAAAGTAAATACAAATAGATTCAGTTACTATTTTTACTAAAGCACGTTCTAAACTTTAACAAGTTAAACTAACACAAGACTAAATTTATAACAAAGTATAGTTGCATGAATGAGTCTTCCTCCTTTCCAATCCTAATGTGATGATTATTGTGACATAGATCAGTGATACAAATATATTGTGCCAAATAGGAGCATTCCTATTCTTTACCCATTATTCAGCGTATAAAAAACATTGGCTAATCTTAAGTTTAGTCCCCAAATTAGTGGTTAGGCTGGGAGGATACTTGCTCTCACTCCAGAGCTCCCGCTTCCCTTCATCTGAAGGCTAACTTCCGCTTTAGTTTCTAAACATTATGACCAAATTGAGGATTTCAGCCTGTCACACCGAAATCTCCAATTCTATGCCCATCAAAGTATATTTCCCTATTTATTAGCACTCAATCCCCATGAACTACATCTCTCATTTATTGACATTGAATGTGACCTTCACTTTATTGTGGAACTTATAATCCTTTCGTAACATATGTTTCCCAAAAAGTTTTAATAATTCAATTGGCTAGATTAAAAAGTAAATGAAGTTCTAAGTGAAAACGTCATCACAAATTCTCCATAATAAACTGACACATCATTTTCATGTCACAACATCAACACATCACATGAAAAGGAGAAAGACAAAGAAATCTACTCAAGACTCATGAGGAAAAGATGACAAAACATGAATTAAATATATAAAAAACAACGTCATAAAAATAGAGTAAAGTAAAGACAACTTATCTCAAACTCTTCCCTAAGAGAATCTCAAGGAACTCCTTCGACTCCTCTTCTTTCTTCACAACAACACACAATTCTCTCTTTAGAATAGTAAGGATGAAGAAATCTCTCACTTTCCCTCTTCTCTCAAACTCCTTAGAAGAGAAAACACAAAGCCTAACTTCCTACAAAAAATGGAAAGAAACTCTCCTAAACTCTAAACTCTTATCTTCCTTTCTTTCCCCTTTTGAAATTCGGCTCCAAAAATGTTTAAATTTGGCCAAAATTGAATTTCCAAGAGTTTCCTCAAGCAACCTTTCAAAATCAGGCTAAATACATTGAATCTAGTTCAAAATCGGGATAGGGTGCTGTCCGGCGCTGGTAGGAGCATTGTTCGACGTATTATTCACCAAAATGTCGTAACACTCTGAAAACTGGCGCTGTCCGGTGCTGGTGAGAACGCCGTTCGGCGCTAGTTCAATAAAATGCACTTTTGTCCTTTTTCGCTCCAAATTTGCTCTTTTTCGCTTCCTTTTTCTCTAAAGGCTTGAAATCATTGTACCTGCATGAAATCGTCAAAAGTACCTTCCTTTAAAGTGTAATATCATCAATAGGTATGAAATGAATAGTAAAAATCTATCAAATTTTTAGTGGGTCATTAACCCAGAATGGGGAAACAATTCTATGAATCCAGTTGGAAATCTGAACAACCAGGGAAATACTAATTATAGACCCTCTTATCCTAGTAGTTTTAATTGTAACCCATAATTTAAGTAAAAGAAGTTATCTATTTAAGAAATGATTCTGAATATGGGTAATCAAATACAAGCTCAAAGAGTTGCATTGAAGAACATTGAGAATCAATTGGGACATATTTTCACCTCGCTTAATAATGGACTTTCTAGAAATCTTCCTAGCAATGTTAGGATCAAGCTAAAAGATCAAAACATGGAGCAAATCAAGGCTATTCATTTAATGAGTGGAAAAGAATTGGAAATAAGAGTACAAAAGAAATTGAAGTTGAGAGAGAGGAAGTGGACATTGAAAAAGATTCTAATAAGATATATCTAGACTTAGAATATCCAATTGAACCAATGAAGATTACTGTTGAAAAACCACCTGTTTCGTTTCCTCAAAGACTAAAAAATAGAATAGTGATAACAGATTTGCAAAGATTTTGGAATTCCTTGAGAAATTAATGATTAATATTCCCTTTGTTGAAGCATTAGAGTAGATGCCTGATTATGCAAAGTTTATGAAGGATATTCTTAAAAAGAAAAGAAAGTTCACATATTGCACTTAGCGGTTAGTGTAGTGCAATTATTCTGAAGAAACTTCCTGAAAAACTTAAAGACCCTGGTAGTTTCACTATCCCGTGTGCTATAGGTGAGAAATTTTTTGGAAGAGCTTTATGTGATATGGGAGCTAGTATTAATCTTATGCCTTTATCAACTTTCAAAACATTGAGAATAAGATAAATTTCACCTACATCTGTGACTCTTCAAATGGTTGATCGTTCTATTACTTATCCTAAAGGAGGTGTGGAAGATGTATTAGTGAAGGTGGATAAATTTATCTTTTCTGTGACTTTCTTGTATTAGATATGGAGGAAGATAAAGAAATTCCAATTATTTTGGGAAGACCATTCCTTCCTACTGAGAGAGCTATGATCGATGTTCAAAAAGGAGAATTAACTATGAGAGTTAATGATCAAGAGGTGACTTTCAATATTCTGAAATCTATGAAATACCCTTCTACGAAAAAGGATGATGAGTGCTTTCGAATGGAAATGTATGATTATTTGAGAGAATATCATTTTGAAGAAGTGTTTGAAGAGAATTTGGAATGTGAGGATGAAAGTGAAAGTGAAGATGATTTGGATTATATGAAGAATGAAGAGTTAGAATTTGTTCGGGAAAGATTTGAAAAATTGGATGATATGAAAAGTGCAGATAAAAGTTTAATTCAATCTATCATAAAACCCTCTGAACTTGAGATGAAAATTCTCCCTAATCATTTGAAGTGTGTGTTTTTATGAGAATCATCTACCTTACCAGTCATTGTATCTTCAGATTTAAATGAATATCAAGAACAAAAATTACTGGATACCTTAAATAGATACAAGAAGGCTTTTGGTTGGTCTTTAGCAGATATTAAAGGAATCAGTCCTTTGATCTATATGCACAGAATTCTATTAGATTAACAACACAAACCTAGTGCTGATCCGCAAAGGATACTGAACTCAATGATGAAAGAAATGGTTAAAAAAGAGATTTTAAAGTGGTTAGATGCTGGAATTATATATCCCATTTCTGATAGTGTTTGGTTAAGTCCAATTCATTTTGTTCCTAAGAAAGAAAGAGTGACTGTTGATGTAAATGAATAGAATGAAATCATACCGACAATACAATTCACTAGTTGGCGAATATGTATTGATTATAGAAAATTAAATTTTGCCACCAAAAAAGATCATTTCCCTTTACCTTTCTTAGACAAAATGCTAGATAGACTTGCTGGACACTAGTATTATTGCTTTTAGATGGATATACCGGTTATCACCAAATACCTATTGCTCCTGAGGATCAAGATAAGACTACATTTACTAGCCTTTACGAAACTTTTGTTTTTAGAAGGATTCCCTTTGAATTATGTAATGGACCTACAACATTTCAAAGATGTATGATGTCCATACTTAGTAAATTAATAGATGATTGAATAGAAGTGTATATGGATGATTTCTCAATATTTGGAGACTCATTTGATGCGTGCCTATGCAACATAGAAAATGTTTTAGAGGTATGCGAAAGAACAAATTTAGTCCTAAACTGGGCAAAGTGTCAATTTATGGTTGCATGAGGAATTATGCCTAAGAATAAAATATCTGAATATGGCATGGAAGTAGATCCTGTGAAGATTCAAATTATATAAAAATTAAGACCTCCAACCACTGTGAGAGTGGTAAGAAGATTTTTGGGACATGTTGGATTCGACAGGAGATATGTTAAAGATTTTTTAAATTTAACTAAGCATCTATGCCAACTTTTGGAAAAAGATAAGAAGTTTGATTTTAATGATGAATGTTTAAAAGCTTTTGATTTATTAGAGGAAAAATTAATCGTTGATCCTACAATAGTTTCACCTGATTGGGAGAAGCCTTTTGAATTAATGTGCGATGTGAGCGATTATGTTATTGAAGTGGTTTTAGGACAATGGTACGAGAAAATGCTTAAAGTTATATACTACACTAGTAAAACTCTTACTGATGCTCAAATTAATTACACTACTACACATAGAGAGTTATTAGCTATCATTTATGCATTTTAAAAATTTAGATCTTACTTAATTGAAGCCAAATCTATAATGCATACAGATCATTCTGTTATTAAATATTTAATGCAAAAGAAGGATGTTATACCAAGATTAATTCAATGGATACTTTTAATGCAAGAATTCAATTTTGAGATTGTAGATAGAAAAAGGGTTGATAACCAAATAGCTGATCATTTATCTAGACTTGAACAACCTAAATTGACTGACTTTGAAATGGAAATATTCAAAAATTTCAATGATGAGCAGCTGTATAAGATTAGAGAAGGAAATATACCGTGGTATGCTAATATTGTAAACTACATCATTAGTAACATTTTACCACCGAAATTAACAATACAACAATGGAAGAAATTCAAACATGTTGCTAAATTTTAATTTTTAGATGATCCTTATCTATATAAGAAATGCAAAGATCTTAATATTAGGAGATGTGTGCCTTATGAAGAAACTAAACAAATTATTCGAGGATGTCATGATTCTGAATTCGGAGGACATTTCAGAATTGATAGAACAACACATAAGATTTTACAATCTGGATTTTATTGGCCTTCTATTTTAAAGATGTAGATAGATTTATCAAAACTTGTGACCGATGTCAGAGAATAGGAAAAATATCTAGAAGAAATGAAATGCCTCTTAGATTTATTTTGGAAGTTGAGAATTTTTATGCTTGGAGATTTGATTTTATAGGACCATTTATACCTTCATTTGGGAATTTATATATGATTATGTATCAAAATAGATTGACGCAATAGCTTTACTTAAGTGTGATGTTAGAAGTGTTTCAAGTTTTTTAATGAAAAATATTTTCACAAGATATGGAATGCCTAGAGTAATCATCAGTGATGGAGGATCCCATTTTAAGAATAATCTGATTCATAGATTGGTAGAAAAATATAATATTATGCATAAAATCTCTATAACTTATCATCCCCAAAATAATGGCTTAACTGAGTTATCTAATCGTGAAATTAAACAAATTTTAGAAAAAGCAATAAATCCTGAGAAATTAGATTGGTCTGCTATATTAGACACTGCTTTATGGTCAGACAAAATTGCTTATAAAACTTCTATAGGAATGTCCTCTTATAGATTAATTTTTAGAAAGAATCGTCACTTGCGAGTTGAATTAGAATTTATAGTATGTGATAAAGAATTTAATTTTAATTTGAAAGATGCTGATGAGAAAAGACTGTTGCAATTGAATGAGTTGGAATAAATCAGAAATGAATCATATGATAATGATAGAATATACAAGGAGAGAAGAAAAATATGGCATGATAAAAAAATTGTTGAAAAGGAATTTGAACCAGGACAAAAATTTTTACTATACAATACAAGGTTGAAATTATTTCCTGGGAAATTGGAATCTAGATGGATAGGACCTTTCACTGTCGTAAAAATCTATCAATTTGGAGCTGTGATTATTGAAGACCCTAAATCTGGAAGAATATTTAAAGTTAATGGGCAAAGATTAAAACCATGTTTTGAAGACAATAGACCTAATTTTAAAGAGGTTCTAATGTTGGATCAACCTGAATAACCTGAGGTTATGTCGGGTTGATAACGTTATACCAAGAACATTGTAGGAGGCAACCCATAGTTATTAAATGTTTTGCTTGTTTGATGTGTTATTTTTGTTTGATTGTCACTTAATTAAGTCCTACCCTTCCTTAAATATCATAAACAACATTAAAAAATGAATTGAATTGAAGTTTGTAAAGAATTTTAACAAAATGAAAGTTTGGAAAAAATTGAACTAGCGCCAGACCGCACTGTCAACAGCGCCGGACCGTGCTGTCATCAGCTCCGGACCGCGCTGCTGTTCAGAAAATTGTTTTTCATTCTTAAATTCAAATTTTGGCAGTGCTAGGCGGTAATTCTTCCATTTAAACTGCAAAAAACAGCCCCTAAACACCAAAACACCAGAGAAACGAAAAGGAAGATCCCAAATCTCATACAAATGGATTCCGAATTGATCGAAACTTTAAGATCTCAATTTTCAACCATAGAAAGTTTTTCAATTTTGAAGCACGTCTATTCAACAAGAATATCTCAAAAAAGAGGCTGATTAAGAAGAGAGGCTTCGTGAATTGAGGTTTGAACTCTCCTACTACTCAGAATGAAGAGATCATTGTTCAAAGAAGTTGGGAAAAGTTATGTTACACTACTGTCGCAGTAGTCATCCCTGTTGTGAAAGAATTTTAGCAAATATTTATGGAATCAACCAAGGATCAGTCTATGTTCAAGGTAGGTTTTTCACATTTGCTCCTGGAAAGATTAATGACTTATATATAACTGAGAATGCGCCGATCTGCCACTAATTAAATTTTGCCCCAACGAAAGACAACATGGATGATATATACAGATATTTGATGGATGAAAGTGATGGTTGGGAGATAAGAGATAACATGTATGTTAGTTTTTCGAACACACTGCTGAATCCTATGTCAAAGCACTTGCATTATTTTATATGTACAAAATTACTCCCAACTATGAAAATCAGAAAGTAACTAAAGAATGTGCTATCTTGAACTATTGTATTCAAATGGGGATGCCTATTGATGTTAGTTGTATAATTGCGAACTCTGTTTTGGGATTGACCGTACACGGATCAAATTATGGGCTTGGACATCCTTCCTCCATATTTCTCCTCTCCAGTCAATCACAAGTGCCATATGAAAATGGGGAGAGTACTTCTACCCTGGAAGACTATAGACCCAACGGACGAACATAGTAACCAGACAGTTGGTGATATCAATGACATGAGTATCATTGAAGATCAACCATCTCAGATTTCAACACCTATTCCTCCTTACTTTCCTGAAAGTTCACAGATCATTTTGAAGAAGATTAAGAAATTGAAGAAAGAAATGCAACACCTAATGAATGTAATCAACAATATATCTGACTTCATTAATCACCTGGATTGGAGAATGACGGAGCACTTTGATCATTCTAGGTACCTTGAAGGAGTCTGATATGTTTGATGAGCAGAAAGGGTTGAATTGAGGAGGATTCAACTGAAGAATTCCCATTTCGTCCATTCTACAATCTGTTCGTTAACATTTAATAAATTGGAGATATAATAGTTGATGATAGTTCTGAGGAAGAATAGAAACTTAATTATTCCATTTATGTGTTTGTGTTTGAACTTATTACTTAATTTGCTTTGCTTTAATGTTATGTTTGAATTTGATTTCTTGTTCAGTTTTTAGCGTTAGTGTGTCATGGTTGTGAGCGATGCTGAAATTTAGTTTTTTGTGGCTTGACGATGTGTAGAGTTTAGTGTCACTTATGTTTGTTTGTAATTTGGATTTTATATATATCAAAGTGATGTTTTGTGTTGTTTGTGTAAAAAAATTATTTTCTATGGCTTTAATACAATATTCAATGCTTAAATGGACTAACTAGATGTTGGTGCGGGCTTGAAATGATTAAAATTGCAAAAGAAATTTGGAAGCCCAGATTTTGAACTGGGGCTACACAGCATAGGTACCTGCGCCGGACTGCGCTAAAAGTCAGAGAGTTTGGCCTACTGAGCAAAAATAGCACCTAACGACGCTATGACCTGCGCTGGACCAGGCCCGATAGACAAAAGGCCCCTAAAAGCTCAAATTTCACGATTTAACCCTGGGACCCACCATTTTTACCCAAACCTTCATCTTCTACATCCAACCAGGGCCGGTTTTCGCACCTAGGGCTCACTTGCATTTGGATTTGAAGTGATTTTGTGGTCGAAAAAGTTTGTATTTCATCTTCTGTGGGCAAGAGCTTCACTTTGAACTAAATTTTTTTTTTATTTTGACATTGAAAATCTTCTACATTAGGAAGATCCGAAGCTTTGAGGTTTTTAGAGAAAATTTAAAGACTTCCATGGTGTTGAAGTTCTTATTTTCTTAAATTTACTTTGGAGCATATTAAATTGTAATTTTGAGATTGATTTGGATTATTTTGATATTTTTAGAAAAATGACTCCAAGAATGGCAAAAGGGAAGAGAAAATTTGAGTATGATGTGAAGAAATTTGTTAGTTTTAGAGCTTACTCCCGGTATAGTAATTTCCTTAGCCAGAAAAGTTCATTCAAGGGAAAGCTTTTGAAAATCCTGGACGAGTGATAGAAGAATTGATTACAAATCATTAATGGGAAATCTTCTGTTATTTTTCTGTCGATGCGCTGCTAGGGTTTGTTTGTGAATTTTATGCTAATCTGCTTTACGCTGAAACTGAATATATACTTATTAGTGGACAAATGGTAGAGTACGCACGCATCAATGCATTTTACCAGTTGTGAGAATCCTTCTCTTGTGAATATGAGAATTTTCCTGTTAATGATGAGGCACTTGATATGGTTATAAATTATTTGACTGATGGAAAAAGGGAATGGAAGATTAAACAGAGGAAAAAAGTTAACTTCCCCCTTTCTACATTGAATTATGTATAGAAAGCCTTATGTTATTTCACTTCTGCAAGACTTATGCCTACAAGCCATCACAGTGAAGTAATAGTAGAGAGAGCTACTCTAAATTGTTGTACTCAGAACATGAAGAATATCAATATTGGGGCTATCATTTATAAAAGTATTTTGAATAATTCAAAAGAAGAGACTACAGGTGGACTAGGACACCCCATCCCGATTCATGCCTTGTGTATTCAATCAGTTGTTGGAACTAAAGAGAATGGTAGTCAGTCCCCTGAAGCCAATAAGGAAATTAAACCTGAAGACATAAGAAGCCCATGTAGGATAGAAATGGAGTAAGAAAGCTGATGTACCTTCTTCTAGTCAGGATAGACCATCTATATCTAGGGAACCTACTCTATATGATGTTATGAATCAATTAGAAAAGTTGAATACTAGAGTAGGGGGAATAGAAGCAAGGAACAAGATAAATGATGATTATCAAGTGCAGTGGCGAGAGTATGATATAGCAATCATGACGCACAAATGAGATTTCTCAGGGGAGACACAAGTGTTGTGTTTCCTACATATCCAAAGTATACTCCATACCAGCCTGATGAATTTGATGATGGTGGAGCTCCTACAGATTATGATTGGTAGTATAGTATTTTTATTTTCATAGCATTTAGTATTTTCTGATGTATTTGTGATGTACTTGAGACTATGATTAGTATTTGTGATGTAATGTGTATTTGGATGTATTTGTTGTGGACTTTAAGTTATAATATGTTGAATTGTGATGGATGAGAAGTGATAGTAGAGTTTGCATGTATTTAGTTTATTAGTTTAGTATGTGATTGTAACAGTTGGATGTTAATGTGTTATGTGTTTAGTTGATGTTTTATGTTTTAAGATTCAAACTTTTTCACCTTACAAATTTCTAACATTTATTTGTGTGTAAAAATGCTCTTAATTATTTTAGGCCTATTATTCTAAATTTATAAAGAAGACCTGCCTAAACTCAATGGTATGAAAAGCCTAACATATTCAGGTATGAGTTACATATATGTTTAGATCTTTTTTTTTCTACCTATGTTAATCTTATTGATATTAAAAAATTTAAGTTTGGGGGATGGAAGAATTAACTGTTAGTTGTTCTCATTTAAAACTATTTTTAAAATTATTAACATGATTTCCTGTGATAGAGTTCAATTTCAGATAACTAGGGAAATATATTTTGATGGGCTTAGAATTGAAGATTTTAGAGTGAAAGACTGAAATCCCCAATTTGGTCTTACACTTTGGAAACCAAAGAGAGAGTTAGCCTTCAGGCGAAGGGAAGTGGAGCTCCGTAGTGACAACCGATATCCTCTTAGCCTAACCACAAATTTGGGGACTAAACTTAGGATTAGCCAATGTTCTTTATAATGCTCGGAAGAGGGTAAAGAATAGTAATGCTCTTATTTGACACAATACTATTGTATCACTAATCTATGTCACAAATTATCACATTATGATTGGAGAGGAGGAGGATTCATTCTTACATTTGAATTTTATCATAAATTTAGTCTTGTGTTAGTTAACTGTGTTAGGAGGTTAGAACATACTTTGGTAGAATTAGTAACTACAACTATTTAATCATGTTTTTATTATTAGTAATTACTGCAATTATGCTGTGATTATTGTAGTGATTATTGTGCTCCATTATAGAATTAAATACCTCCTCATGGGATCAATAATCAGGACTCCATTAGAGTCATATATTACTTGAGCGATTCGTATACTTGCGTTCAATTGTGTGACTTAATAGAAAACTAAATCAATATATATATAAATCTAAGTTCATAATTTTTGACAATTTAAAAAAGTCGTACCAGGTGGTCCAAGAAGTGAAGGAAGAGGAGAATAGTCTAAGGAATAATAATATGAGGAGACCCAAGTGGGGACATGAGGGAGGTTGAAGATTGGAAATCAAATTGTGACATTGAAGAAGGTTGACAAGAAGCAACGAGGTCTAAGAGAGGGAGAAGAGGAGAGGGAGGAGAAAGTCATTCCGAAGTTGTCTCTAGACCTGTCGAGATGAACTTTTAAGATATTTTTTGTGATCTTCTTTCAAGCTAATTTAAAAAAGAGAATTGTCTTAACCCTATCAAGTAAGATACCTTGGATATCTCTAAAGAACAAGTTGTCTAAAAATATTTCTAGCAGGAGATCCAAGATCTTCTTTCCTGTTGTGATTGTGTTTTCCAAAAGAAGAAGAATGTTGTCCCCTATCTAGTTTAACAAATGGTGAGGCAATCTCAGATCTCCCATAAGAAGAAAGTTCTCCTCGACCCTTCCTAGTAGGTAATCTTGATCTTCTCTCATGTTGCAGTCACTCTTTTAGGAGGAAGAAGAATTTTTTCCCCTTGAAAATCAGTGGACGTACCAAAATTTTAAGGAGGAGATGCCAATACGATTTGAGGATGAGCAGACATATTTTATCTTTTGTACCAGTGTATGTTAGAGTTCAGAGCTTTTTAATCACCCGATGTGATGTTTGAAGAAGGTGACACTAATTTTCTCTATAATTCTTGAAATCTTGGCATTTTATTTGTCCACACATATCTGTGCCTACTTGGGGTAGCTTTATTTTAACTTCATGTAAGAAAATTAAGATAAATTATGTTGAAAGCAATGAATCTAACATTAGTACAATTTATGCATTTCCCCTAGATTAGGACCTTAGTAACATCAAACTCTTTTAAGGCATACAATCCCTTGATATATTTTGGCTTTAAGTGCGTAGAAGTCTATAATAAAAGTTAGCACATACACTTTGCATAAAAATAATAATGTGCCTTTTGGGTCTCATGCTTTCTGAGTTTTATGCTTTTTAGGCAGTATCTTCTATGGCTTGTGCCTTCTTAGGATTATGCATTTTAAGAGCTTGAAATGCATCAATGCTTTTTAAGCCATATAGCCATCGAAAGTCTTTGATGTATTTATGCTTTCTGATGCTTGTATCCTTTTGAGGTATTTTATGTACTTATTCCTTCTATTGCTTGTATCCTTCTGAGCTCTGTGATGTGCATGTGTCTTCTAATGCTTCTTGTCTTCTGAAGTCTTTAATATATCTCTCTCTTCTAAGGCTTGTAGCTTTTTGAGGTTTTTGATGTACTCGTAATTTATGAGGCTTATAGCCTTTTGGGGTCTTTGATTGGAGCCTGTTTGGGGTAGCTTTTTCTTGACTTAATGTAAGAAAATTGATTCCATACAACTTGCCCCCATATGACATTAATTATATTGAAATTATTGAATCCAAGATAATACAATTTGAGTGTTTCCTCCAAAATAGGACATTTTCAACATTAGACTCATTTAAGGCCTACAACCCCTCAATATATTTTGGCTTCAAGTACATAGAAGCCTATAATAAAAGTTAGCACACACACTTTGTATAAGAAATAATTTTGTAACTTTTTGGGCTTGTGTAGTCAGAGGATTATGCCTTCTTAGGCTTGTATCTTATGATGCTTGTGCCTTCTTAGGCTTGTACATTCCTGGAGCTTGCAATACATCAGTACCTTTTTATGCATTTATCCTTTAGAGGTCTTTGATGTACTTGTGCCTTCTGAGACTTGTAGCCTTCTGAGGTCATTTATGTACATATGCCTTTTAAGGCTTGAAACCTTTTAATGTCCTTAATGTACTTGTGCTTCTAAGGCTTGTAGCTTGTCAAGCTCTTTGATGTAAGTGTATTTTTTGAAGCTTGTAGCCCTCCAAGGTTCTTATTTTTCCTGTGTCTTTTGAGGCATGTAGCCTTTGGGGGTCTTCAATTGGAGAACCTATCAACCACTTTCTCTCATAGAGCCTTCCGAGTGAGGGCTCCATCCACTACAAGCTCTGATTGAGACTCGTTTACTAAGCTCATCTTCTAGAGGCACTATGACATATCATTAAGTCTTACCTTCTAGGCTCGACTTCTAGGGGTATGAGTGGAAACATTGTTTGCCACTTGCCCTCAATGGGACTTTGTAATGAGGAATGTATCCACCACTGGTATCCCAACAAGACTTGCCTTCTAGGCCCTTCTTTGAAGGAATTAGGTGGGAACATTTTCTGCCACTTTCATTTAAGGAGACTTTCTAGACAGAAATTTATCCACTACTAGCTTGCCATCGAGACTTGCATCTTGGGATCTTCTTCTAAGGGTATGGTTGGAGACATTTTCTGTTAGTTCCCCTCAAGGGCTTTTTCTACACACAAAATATTTTGTGAGAGAATAAATAAAACTTAATTGATAACAAAATTTCACTCAAGGAAACTTAGTTATACTTCCCATTCAACAATCCTGCCAATTTTCGTCCGATACTTTTCAACATATTCTTATAAATAGCGGCCCAAGTAACATTGATGTATCATATTTCAATTTCTTCCTTTACATGAAATCATCTCTTTTTTGAATGCTCTTTTGCATGGTGGAATAAAAATATTAAGACTGGTCTCCACTATGTAAACTTTTAAAGGTCTTGGCCTCTTGAAGACTTTATCATCATTGATGGTCATTAGGATGTTGACACGTGATGTATTGATAGAATTATAATTATTTTTTAATCGAGGAACCTACCATAGGTTTGTGGGTTGAGGAGCAAAATCATGATTCCCTTGCAATTCAAACTTCTTTCATTATGAGGTTTGATTAACATCTTTAGCATTACTCTCTCACTTGTCCTCAAATCACTCAAATTGTTCTTTGTATGAGTTACTGATCTTATTTATAGATATTTTGATTTTGACACGGTGGACAAGATCTGCATAGAGCGGATTGTCTCCTGCATCAATGATGAGTAAAAGGTCTTGGTTGAAGCCATCTCAGATAGACATCCTTTAGTAGTTAAGAATACACCCCTGAGATTTGGTGAGCTTCAATAAAGAACCTCTAGAAGTGTTTCTTAAGCGACCCCATCCCTCTTCTTCTGGCGAATTTTTGATAAATAGGATGAGTATTTGATGATCATTCTATTTACTGTGAACCTTTGCACGAATAGTGTGACAAGCTCATTAAAGGTGTTGACAGTGCCTCCTAGGAGTGTGAGCTTGACCCTTGAGAGTGGCAGAGAAAACTTAACGAAGAAGCTCATGAAAGGCACACTAAATGTGTTTGATGGTCTGATAGTGATCGACGTTTTCATAGGGGTAAGTTATCTCCTCATTAGAATCATTGTCCATGAGATTGAAACATGTTAGGAGAGGGTGTATGAGAACCATTGATCCACCTAAAAAGTACATGTTTTAGTGTACATTTTATTGTCATTTTATGCATATTATTGAAGATATTGAACTATAATGGAAGATATTTTATAAGTTTTTTGTTTTCAGTTACATGGAATGGACATTTAGGGAAAATGAGGGGAAAATGGAGCAAAATTGGGCTATTTTGTATGATGCTATGGTGCCACCCTTGGCGCCATAACCCCATCTGACATGCGAAATGGGAGCGATAGCGCCCTTAGCCTGGCACTATAGCTCTAGTAACTACACTTCTAGAAGATACATTGAATTTGACCGAACTTTGAAGTGGTGCTTAAAGCAACCCTTGGTTATTTTTAGAGATATATAAAATGGGTAAGTTTTGGCACGAAATGGGAAGACTTTTGGGGGGATTTTATTGAGACTTGTTATATTTTTAGTATTCTTTTTAGTGTGTGTAAGTGTGTGTGAGTAAGTGTTGTGTAGGAGTTTGGAGATTGCTGGAAGGAGAATCCAGAAATTTTCTTGAGGAGAAGACATAAGGTACTTTGTATTTGTGATTAATTTTTTAATGAAAGACATAGATTTCAAAAAAAATCTTGTATTTTTGTTTTATCTCCATGAATTCTGAGTAGTCCCCTTTCTTTTCCTTTCATATGGGAATTAATCTTGTGGGATAAGAATGATTTAAAGACTTCTTTTTATTCTAAAAATTTTGATTTTATTTTTATAGTTTCTTCATTGAATTTGGAAATTGGCCACTTATGAGGTTAAAATCAGTTGAAAAATATAATGAACTGGGAGGGCTATGTTTTCACCCAACTAGTGAATACCACATTTTAACTTGGGCATAGCCGTTGCAATCACCTAAGGAGAGTGCAAATACATAGGGAGATAAGTTTTGTTAGACATAGAATTGATGTTTCTAGGGTGACAGACTATATTATTTTATGAATTTATTTTAAAGTTTGGATCATAAGGGTCCCTATTAGGTTCTATAGAGAGGACATAGTAGAAAATCTAGAGGTTAGAGGAAAAAGTCTACTCAATAGTACTGTATAAGCTGGAGACAAACTTTAGATTAGACAATGTTATTTGCTAGTACCGAGAGGGGTAAAGAATATGAATTATCTTATTTTCACAATAAATCATTTTGCACTTTTAATCATTCAAATCCTACATTGATTAACATCTCTTTGTAAGGGGAAAGATCTTTTTATAAAATCCAATCTAACTTCTAAACTTTAGTAGTCATTTACACTTCATTAAACATTTAAATAGAGGACTAGAATTGGGACCCACCTTTTAGAAATTAGTTTGTACCATTACAAACATATCAAATTTCTTCTAATGTCATATTTATTGGCAATTTAGATAGAATTTTGCAAGTTAATATTAAGAGTTACAGCTTTCCTCGTGGGATCGATACTAGGGATTTTAAGGAAAATCCAATATTACTTGAAACGATACATATACTTGCGTATTACCTCTAGTGTGAGATATTCTTATATAATTTCTAAATCATTACATTTATTCACACTAGCTACCAAACTTAAATTGAGATAAGTTTTTAGTAATTTTAAGAATTATAAATATTCACATAATTGTGGGTCAGGTCAAGTATTTGGCGTCTGTTGACCTCTTTTTTGATGAGGTCTTCTCTTCTTCTCTTTAGTACTTAGGATCTAGCCTTAGGCTTTTCCTTTGACTATCTTAGAGGAATAGAATTGGGACCCACCTTTTAGAAATTCAAACCACTTCTTAACTCCCTGCAAACTCCACAAACTTGACTGTAGACCCCTAATCACCTAGAGGGTTGAAATCAAATGTGGAAGTTTAAAGGATGAGTTCCTATAGGACTTTTTGGCCTTAGGACTACCTTGGGTGGCCTGGTCTGGTAAAGAGCTGACTTACACACACACTACATTTATATACTACACTTTCACACACCTCCTAAAACCACACCCATACCTAACTTGACCTCCTGACTCATGTAGGTGATTCACATGGATGGTCCTTAACCCCTAAGCCCTTGGCTAAGAGGGTTAGGAACAACATAGTGAATGCCTCAAATGAGTCCCTTCATGGCTCATGTGGGCTTGATATGACTTCATGGCTCAACCAAAATGACTTCTTTCCACTTACATCCAACCAATCTTCAATTTCCCAAATTTTCAATTTTTGACCCCCGGACCCTACACCCGCTAATTCTACCCAAAACCCTCGAAATTACCCAAATTTCTCAAAAATTTCCAAATTACCCAAAATTCTCCAAAATCAATCCCAAACATTTCCACATCACTTAAATTGATCATCCATACCCAAAAATACCAAAAATTCCAAGAAAACCTCCCAATACCCTCCAAATACCCAAAATACCCCTCTTGACCCAAAAATCCAAAAATTCAGAAAATTCTCAGAAAATTCCAGAAAATCCCAAATATTCCCAATTTCATTTTTTCCAACTACACCATGGGCCAATTTTGTCAATTTACCCTACTTTTGTCAAAACCCCCAATTTGGCCCATTTTAACCCAAAGTGAACCCAATGTTAAACCAAACCTACCCAATTGACCCCAATTTTGGTCCAACTCAATTATAAACTTCAATGCAACATCCCCAATACCAATCTAGACCAAATCCAAGTCCAATTTGATTGACATTTGGATCCAATTTCACTTTTGGCCTTAAAGCCCAATTTTGACCCATGACCCAAACCTAACCCAAACTCACCCAATTCAACTCCAAATCACACCAAATTGACTCCAAGCCCTTCATAGAACATCCCTAAACCAATTATGACATTTATTTGACAAAGTTCTTCACAAAATCTTTACCCAAATGCCCATCCTAAAATCAAAGAGCCCATTTCCCTTAAACTTTCCTAAGAGCCCACTTCCTTCAAATTCAAAAGCCCAAAATCTACCCTAAAGCCCACATGACATCTCCATTTGCCATCCACTTAATTAAATCCATTACCTAAGTCCTAAATTCACCATCAAATTATTCTAAATCAAGTTTCATACAAATTTCCATCAAATTACCAAAAATTCCTAAAATCCATTTTCATGAAATTGACCAAACCTTTTCCCAAGCCAAAGGTGAGCCATGCAAGCCATGGACAAGCCACATGAAGCCATGGAAGGCTTGACATGTGATCAAGCCATTAATGGCAAAAGGAGGGGTCCCTTTCCTAATCCTCCTTAAACCCTTTTTTACCTTAAGCATGTCACACACTAAACCATGCTTAGCCACCTCATCATGGATGGAGACCACACCATTCTCTCTTGGCTGACCCAAGTGATCTTTTTCAGCCCAAGACCAGGCCTTGGGTGGTGAACCTAGCCCAAAACCATGGGTTGACTCATTTGAACCCAAAATGGTCTTCCCCCCATTCCATTTCAATCCAAGCTCTTTACACATGGCAATTGCCAATTGCTTGCACCAAGTCCCAGCCCTGACCCACCAGACCTTGAGGGTGACCCATGCTCGGCCGGCCGGCCACCGAGCCGCCGGAAAACACCATGGCCGAGAGCTCACATGTGAGCCCAACTTGGAATTCTCACCTGCCGAGCCGCCCCAACCCCAGGTGGCCATTGGAGCTGTTCTTCTCTTGCCAAGAGCAGCTCGATCCCAAGCCCTAACTCTCCCCGGGAGGCCCTCCACCCTCTCCTATTTAAACACCACCCCTCTCGGCCATGAGAGGTGCTGAAACAAACCTTAAGGAAACTCGCCAAAATTGTTCCGTACTCCTCCCCATACACGAGCACTTGATCCCCAGTGAGATCCCCCTGCCATTTCTTCTCCGCGAGCTCAATTTCGGAGTTGAAATTCCACCCAAAACCAGGACACTTCTCCACAGGTGGACCAATCCTCAAATTGATTGGTCCTACACCTTCACCGGACCGAGGGAAGGTGTCCACCAGCAAAAGCCCCATCTCCGAGCCACCCGGTTGCTCCAGGCCTCCAAGCTTTGTGATCGGGCTTGGTCGAAATCACATCTAGACAATTCACTGCGACCGGGAGACTTCATCTGGAGCTTGCTAGGATCCAATCGAAGGTGCAACAACTCTCAGATTGAAGCCACACTTCTCTGAGCAAAGGTATGAGCTAATTCTTCATCCCGAGCTTCTAGAGATTCTCCATTTCGAATGCTTTAATTTCAATGCATGATAGCCGTATAGATGTGTTCGTCTCTTCAAGACAAATCCATAGAGCATAAGAACATGAAAATCCATTGAGTATCGAGTGAGATATTAGGGATTTAGTGTGGACGGCTCTCGGGTGAGGACGCTCGGGGACGATGAACGGATGCCGTCCATTCAATACACGCGCGGACGGACGGCTCAGATGGCGTCGGACCAGGAGACGGTACAAGAACCGCGGGGCCCGGAGCGCTGAGTCAGATGGCGGCTTCGAATGGGAGCGCGACGCGTGTGCGTTCGGAGATGCCGAGGATGAGTTGGCGCCGCGTGGATAAATAGAAAATTAGGGGTATTTTCTATTTATTTAATTCCCTAAACTTTAAAAATTCATAACTTTGTGTAAAAAAATCAGAAAAATAAAATAAAAATACCCTCTTGCTCAGTGAACAGAGGAGAATAATGTGGAAAAGAAATCATTTAATTTCATCAAGTATTTTATTTTTTATAATTTATTTATTCTCTGCATACTTTTAATTCTCCATGCATGTATACAATTCACCATGGCATGAGACCATAGGGCTTTTGAAGCCTCTGAATTTGGGAACATTCCCTAAATTTTCCAAAGTCAGAGGCCATCCCTATGAAGAGTTATTGATTTTTCAAATTCATGTTACTGTTTTGAGTATTTTAATTCCAATAAATAGCATGTTGTGAAATAAATTCTAGGAAAATTTGATGATGTTCCTTATGACCAGAGAACCCTAGGAAAAATAGGTTTTGAGTTAGTTCATTTAAAACAACCCTAATTGGCTTAAACACCCAAAATAGGTCTCTAATTAATTAGAGCTAACCATACATCAAATTGACTTGAAATCAATTCTCCACTGACCTTTAGGATCAGAGGAACCCACCATAAAAATTTGAGGTAAATTGGACTTGGTTAACCCCACTAATTGGGTTGATTAAGCCACTTAGTTATTTTAAACTTTAAAAATTCATAACTTTCAAAATACATTTCAAAAATTCACCAAATTGGTTTTGGAGCCTCTCTGATGTTAGGGGAATCTAAGAAAATTAAAATTTCAATTTTCTAAAAAAGTTGATTTTTAACATTATTTTAATATTTTTAATAATTAAAAAAATAATAAAAATCACAAAAATAATAAAATTCACCAAAATGTCATATTTTAAATTTTAATCACTTAGGAACAAACCCCATATTTTTCTTAGGTCTATTTAGTGAGATATTAAATTTTAAAGCTCTAGGGAAGTTTTAAAAATTAAAAAAAATTAAAAAATATATTTTCTAGCATTTTCACTAAAATAATTATAATAAATCAAAGAAAAATCAGAAAATTATAAAATTTGATTCTCTGATTTCCTTGATATCAGAGAGATTTTTGAAAAATATAAAATTCATTTTTCAACATTTATTTTATTTTTAAATTAATTAACACTCCAAAACTTAAAATAATTATAATAAAAATAATATAATTCAAAAAATCACTAAAATTGGTCCAAGTGGTCCTCTGGTCATTAGGAATGTCCCCTAATTTTCTTAAGGACAGAAACTATCCCTTGGTCATGTTATTAAATTTTCCTTGGAAATCTCTATTTTCTACCAAAAATAATTATATAAATAAATTAAATACAGAAAAATCACATTTTCTCCTCTCATGTGTTTATTGACATATGAGTGAAGTCACATAAAAATTTCAAGTTCATTTGAGTTCAATTTAGTGAGTTATGAAATTATTAAGCTTAAAGGGTAAAGTGGTAATTAAAATTTTTAATCCTTAATTAAAACTTTAGGTTTAATAAAAAAATTAACAAGTAAAATATTTGATCCTAATCTGATTTGGATGATTGAAATTTAAATAATTAAAGGGTAGAAACCCATTAAGCAATTTAAAATGATTAAACTTTAATTAAATAATTGATTAAATTTGGAAGAATAATAAAATTGGAATTATTAAAATAGGGATATTATTAGGAGGAGATTCATTCTTTAATTTAAAAATCCCTAAATTAATTATCTCATTAATATTCAATTTTTAATTAAAATGATAACTCAAATTCAAAACATTAAAAGACTTAATCATTAAACTAAAATTAAATTATTAAACTCTTTTAAAAATTTCAATTAAAATTAAAAATTAAATTAAATTAAAAATTAAATTAAATTAAGTAAATTAAATTGAATTAAATTAAATTAAATTAAATTAAAATTAAAAGTTGAATTAAATTAAAGATTAAATTAAATTAAATTAAATAAACAAATTAAATTAAATTGAATGAATAAATTAAATTAAATTAAATTAAATAAATAAAATCAAATTAAATTAAGTAAAATAAAATAAAATAAAATTAAATTAAATTAAAATTAAAATTAAATTAAATCAAATTAAATTAAAATTAAATCAAATTAAATTAATTTAATGTAACATCAAATCAAACTAAATTGAATTAAATTGAATTAAATTAAATTAAAACTAAATTAAATTAAATTAAATTAAATTAAATTAAATTGAATTAAATAACATCACCTAAAACAGAAAGAAATTAAATATAAAGCAACTTGAACACTATTCCAAATTTAAACCCATTAACTTAAATCAAATCATTTGAATACCAATTTACCCTCGAAAGCTTCGGTTATTATAACTCCTAAACGAACATTAATTGAAATGTTACCTCACCTATAGGATATTCAAATGTCCTAGTTCATCGAGTAAGATAACAACAAAACTTGAATTCTCGGACGATTAATTCATTTGTATAATTAAACCCATTTGGACTTAAAACAATCCTAGAAATATTGAAAAGATGTTTAAGATTATTCTTAAGCACTTCCTCGATATGATAGGACATTTATAAGAACAATTGGATTTAATTGTTCTTTGATGAAGAAAATCGTCCTTAAACAAAACACAAAGAACCTAGACGTCATAGGAGATGACTAGCTATAGGATTAGGAATTTGGTAGAAAACCATAACCCTTCCCTTAGCTTTATCTAGGAATTTGCTTAAATATTCTAATTGTGTTTTAAGTGCAGCTTGGGATGACGGGAAGACCCTCCAGGTACGCTTTTATTTTATTGAAATCTACTTTCTTGCAATTTACCTTCTTGCAATTTATTTAATCGCATTGCACTTACTTTTTCTTGCATGATAAACAACTGTTGCATGAAAACCCACACCTTTAGGATAGACCCTAAAACTGAAACCAAACAAAGTTAAAAGTCATTGCAAGATAAAATTCACCGCCACAATATTTCAAAATATAAAACAACTCAAAATTTAATCACAAACAGAACACAAAACTATAATTATAATTAAATTAAAACGTCATGTTGGATGATCGGGAATACCTCTGATGATGTAACCTACGTGTTGCTAACGGGATTTCCCACGGTCTAAATGAAAGTGTGGAACTCATTCAGTTGAGTTTAGCAAATTCATCTGGACTAAGTGAATCCGATAAAATAATGATGCGGAAGGATGGAACCGTGGGATCTTAACCGGTGTTGTTATAATCAACTTTAAGATTTGTTTTAATTAAAATATTGAAAACACCTGGAAATTAAGATTTTCTCTAAACCAAAACACTTTTCTCATCCCCTGATTTATGACTTCTAAAATTGATCCTCTGCAACAACAAGGAGCTCGGAGCATGGTGGGCAGCACGACCATCGTCATCAGCAAAACCTGAGTCTACTTTAGCAAAACTTTCCTAGAATTAAACAACAAAGCCATAGGACTTCGAGGTAGTTTGCCTAGTGCAACATAAATCCTCAACTCTTCGTTAGGCACTTGCATTGCAAATTAAGCCCTAACCGGTCTTAGGATTCCGAGGTAGTCGTCCGGTACGACAATAAAACCTCACATCTTCGAGGCTATTTGTTTGATTTTATCATACAAATATGAGCCCTGATTAATTAAAATTGGCAAGATCAAAACATTTAAATAAATATTAGGACTTTCCTAAACTCAAGCCAAACAATAGGATAGTCAGAAAATTACCGAAGTTCGCTTCGAATCTGTGATTTCTCCTAATTTTCATCCTTTGGATTCCCAAAACAAAAATGTTCCAAATTTGATCCATTCACTATTGAAATTCCAAACTTCAATCCTTTGAGAACTTAAACCTTGAAATTCTTGAGAGCAGAATTATTGATTATTATCGAGAGTTTTCTTAGGTGATTCCCGTCACTTAAGATGTAATTAACTATAGAGGCTTGCCCTTATAGGGAATTTTAAAGAACCCAGGTAATATAAACCCTGTTTAATGCTTTCATATTAAGCGAGGGAATTTGTCGGCTTATAAAATTGGTTTGCGGACCAAACGGTTGTCACAAATCTTCTAGTTTATTTAATCGAGCCCCACCGTCGAGCGGTGTGTCTATCCTTAGGGATAGATACACGGTTTGTGGTGCGGTGCTCGTTTATATAAACTATTCGGGATGTGAGATCGGTTTAATCTCATATCTTAAAACCTTCAATGTTAAAATTATTTTCAAAATCAAATATTTTTTTTTCAAATTATTTATTTAAATTAAATTAAAATTCGCCGACAATTTCTGTAGGCGACCCCTCTTCAAAACACAACACACAACCCGAAAATAGTTGCCGACAACTTCTTGCGACTCCGCTGGGGAGAATTCCTCTCTCCATTATAATCGGATAATTCTGCTTTCAAAAATCGGTAGTGCATCCATATCCTTAATGGATCAAACTACCCTTCTTTTCGTTGGAATGCTATGTTCATTTCTACCGTGAACAAGTATAGCTAACATTCTCTCGGATTTAGGAACCACTGTTTAGACACCCCTAAACAGAGAGGTTCCGAGATCCTTTTACCTCATTTCTGAGGTGGGGTGGACCCCCAATAGGTGTTAGTCTAGGAATGATCCTTTGAGTCGAGAAGTCTTGCTTAAAACTCTCTTTTCCTTTCCAACTCCGAATCAGATTCCTTACCTTCTCTACACCTTTGAACATTCCGTTCTAAATAAACAAACTCTCTAATAAGTGATTCTTTTAACAAATGATTCCTTCTTATAAATACATGAACAAGAATGTGTTCGGACTCCTTTCAATTCCTTTCTTTTCGTCTTAAAGAAAAGAAGCATAACTAGGGACCGACAACCGAATCTACCCCGCGAAATGGAAGCCCCAAGGCGATTTTCTCCTTCACCAACGGACTGGACTTCGCCGTCTATAAGGATGAGATCGTCCGACAATGGGATCATCCGATTTGGACAAGGATTTGAAAACACGAATGTCAAGGTCACCGACGTCTCCCTCTTTGCACTGACGAACAAGGTATCTGAAGCTGAGGAGCCGCTGCTTGATTTCAACCTTAGGTCGACCCAAGAGTTTCTTCCCCTGCAAAGGATCCCGACTAAGAGGAATACTGCTGTCTGCAGGAGGACTGTTCTTACTACCCCCACTGGTCTAGTTGTTTCTGCACCTACCCCGACTTCTGCCAAATCAAAGGGGAAAGAAATCCGGAACTATGGTAAACTCGTTACCGTGGAGGGTACGGATCTTCTTGTAAGACCTTCGTTTTCGAAATCGGGTCCGGTTCAAAGATTCCATCACCGACAAGGACCCAAAGAAGAAACGAAGTAGAAGGATCGCTAGAGAAGCCGTAGCTGCTGAAATTGCTTTCTGGAGGAAATCCCGGAAGCTGCTCGAATATACACCGTTGTCCGAATATACACCGCTGCCGAATATACACCGCTGCCTGACTACATACCACTTTTGGGAGGAAGCAGGTTCCATCCCCTCTCCGCCGCAGAGGATGAGGAGAATGTTCGCAAGATTGCTGCCACATTACCTCAGCCCGCATATTATAATGATAGCCGCAAGAAAAGAACTAGAACTACGCCGTTTGCTCGACTGCAAACTTTGGTAGAAAAGTTAGCAAAGAAGGAAAACTGCCCGTATCGGAGATTCTACGAAGGATAGGGCGGGTGCCAGTCAAATCCCGTCTTGGGCCCCGAGTAGAGCCCGCCGTCATGACAGAAAAGCCAAGTAAAAGAATGAAGGCTAGCCCACCTGTCGTAGTCTCAGGATTACAGATTAGGGAGGATACCACCTTCCAGCATTTGGCCGACAGACCATCTGGTCCTAGACCTTCTGCTGCTAGAAGGATGGTATGGCGTCCCACTACTGGGCGATTAAGATCGAAACGAGCGGCCCGGGAAAGAAAGTCTCGCCGGGAGGCTGGAATGCGAAGAAAGTGCTATCGCGATAAAGGGGACTCGTGAAAACGGGACCCGGCGGCCTATCGCACGACAACCGCAATGACACACGGAAAGCCCGCTAGAAGATGCCATGGAAAAGTTGAGAACCGATATCCGACGGTTGGCAAAAGAAAGAGAAGAAAAGTTCGGAGATGAGATTGATTCATCGGAATTCATGGACGACGAATATGCGAGAAATCAACATGGTTGAGACACGAGCTTCATCGGCTTCGCAAGGTGCTCCTGCGGCCGCAGAAGAGAGGAGCCGAACCGATGAGAAGACGACTTCAGGAAAAAGACGACACGATCGCTTAAATGGCGAAAAGGATGGAAGAGATGGCCGTAGCTCGGCCACTCTCCGAGTCGAATACAACCACAAAGAGAGACACCCCGCGAGGTCATTCACATTGTAGACGGAGGAAAGGAGATTACATCCGTCAACGGGGATGATCAGTCGAAAAGGATACCACACAAAGTATGATCCACGAAAAGGATATCAAGAACTTAGTGGAACGACGAGTGCGAGAAGCCTTAGCACAATCGAAGAGCGGGACATCCATTCGGACGGGTAGACCTTACCCGGAAGAATTCGACGCTGTCCAATACCCGAAAGGCTTCGTACCACCTGCGTTCAAGACCTTCGACGGAACGGGAACCCCAGACGAGCATGTTGCACACTTTCATGCCAGTTGTTGTAATGCCGGCGGGAGCGATGCATTGCTCTTCCGATAGTTCGTCAGCAGCCTATCAGGGATCGCCTTCGACTGGTATGAAGAATTACCAAATGGTTCGGTGAAGACGTTCTCAGAGCTAGAGAACCTCTTCATCAAGCGATTCACCGGAGCTCAGCACCACATCACTATAGGTGATTTAGTGGTAGAGAAACAAAAGCTGAATGAAACTTTGGTGGATTACATACTCCGATGGAGGAACTTGAGCATGAAATGTGAACCACAACTGCAAGAAAACATGCAGTCGGCATTTTACTTAAAAGCATTCACGGCCCGATAGCACTTCTCCTCAAAGGATTCACTATTAAGACTTTCGAGAAGTTGTTAAGCAAGGCCGGAAGCTTGCAAGAAGAGGCGAAGCAATTAAGTTTCGCCGACAAGACGGACAAGCGTAAGCCGGTAAAAACCATCGAAAAGAAATCCGGGATCGTTGCGGCGGTTGACAAAGGCAAGCAACCGATGCAAATACCACCGAACGGCCGCAAGCAACCGAACAAAATTACCGACAACCCCGGCCCAGCTATCGGTCATCTCCACAGTATGAACAACCGCCTCGTCCGCAACGTACATTAAGGGAGCTTCGAGCGGGGAATATCCGTTCAAGAATGAAGCGATGCCGAAAATGTTCCGTAGCTCGATGAAGACTCCGGATTTCCAGTCGCTGAGCCTAAAATACCGAGAGGAAGTCAACAAGAAAGGTGATCCCAATTTTTTCCCCTACCACCGGATGCTTGGGCACAAGATAGAAGATTGCATTACCTTTAAAAGTTGGCTCAACGACAACCTTCGGAAAGGGAATATAACGATCCCGAAGGAGTACATGAAGGAACCCCGAGAAGGAGGTTCCGTCAATGTTATCTCAGCCGATCCCATCATTCCGATAGATCCCTATGCAGCCGACGATGGATGGACTACCGCCTAGACGAGGTCTTCGAAGAAGATTTTAGACGACATCCGAACCGCCTCGGTGCGAGCTTCAATTCGAGTTCGAGACCTGTTAAGCCGATACTATCACTTGCGATAGAAGAACCACCTCAACGAGGAGACGATTGAAGAGAAGAAGAAGATCGACGAAGAAGAGAGGACCGAGACGCCTAAGGCTGGACTAGGGGCTGCTTATCCTAGGATAGTTGTTTCCGATTCGGGGAGAAATCCCTCGAACCTCCGATTTTGTATGATTATCCGCTCACTTCGGTGGTATCATATAATGATAAGGGTGATGGCGTTGGCTACGTTTTGATCGTTTCTAACGATTACGTAACTAGCGACAATCCGGGCATCGATTTCGATACCAACGACAATTCTCGAATCATACACGATCTCGACGATCAAAATAACGAAGAAGACATCCATCGAGGAGGCTACGAGAGTTCAACAAGCAACGGATCTATCCGCGAGTTTCGAGGAGCTCCGATCACAATAGAGTTAGAGCCTTCAGATTCTGAAGATAATCCGGAGGAGCCTGTCATTCTGATTCAGGAGGAGACACCGACAAGCTCAACACTAGATTTAGAAGAAATTACAGAAGTCAACTTAAGAAGTGGAAAAGTTCTACCTCCAAGAATGGGTCCAAAAGACAAAGGAAAGCGGTGGTTGTTCAAGAAGAACTAACCCCGACAGAAGAAATGCCCATTCGAGAAGAAGCCGAGACGCATGAAAATAAAGTGGACTACAACGTGCTAGCCCATCTTAGGAAACTACCGACCAAGCCGAGCATTTACGATGCTCTCATCTTATCAAAGGAGATGAGAGAAGCTCCGATCAAGGCCTTACTTGATCCGGAAATTTGCTTAGCTCAAATGGTCGGAGATTCCTTAGATGAGGTTTGCTCGTTAAAGGAACGACGAGGCGTTACCTTTACGGACAATGACCTACTACTTGGGACGACGGATCACAACCGACCGTTGTACATTTCGATTACTAATTGGGAAGTTTACGCTCTCGCGAGTATTGGTGGATCCGGGAGCATCAATCAATATAATGAGTCTTCGAACGCTAGCATACTTGGAAATTGATGCTCGTGAGTGTTGACCTCATTTTTGATGAGGTCTTCCCTTCTTCTTTTTAGTGCTTAGGATCTAGCCTTAGGCTTTTCCTTTGACTCATCTTAGAGGACTAGAATCGGGACCCGCCTTTTAGAAATTCAAACCACTTCTAAACTCCCGCAAACTCCACAAACTTGACTATAGACCCCTAATCACCTAGAGGGTTGAAATCGAATATGGAAGTTTAAAGGATGAGTTCTATAGGACTCTTTGGCCTTAGGACCGCCCGGGTGGCACTGGTCGATGAAGGGCCGACTTACACACACATTACACTTATACACTACACTTACACACTACATTTCCACACACTTCCTAAAACCACACCCATACCCAACTTGACCTCCCGACTCATGTAGGTGATTCACATGGATGGTCCTTAACCCCTAAGCCCTCGGCAAGAGGTTAGGAACAACATAATGAATGCCTCAAATGAGTCCTTTCATGGCTCATATGGGCTTGAAATGGCTTCATGGCTCAACCAAAATGATTTCTTTCCACCTAAATTCACCCAATCTTCAATTTCCCAAATTTTCAATTTTTGACCCCGGGACCCTACACCTACTAAACCTACCCAAAACCCTGAAATTACCCAAATTTTTGCAAAATCTCCAAATTACCTAAAATCTTCCAAAATCAATCCCAAACACCTCCACATCACTCAAATTGATCATCCATACCCAAAAATACCAAAAATTCCAAGAAAACCCCCCAATACCCTCCAAATACCCAAAATACCCTTCTTGGCCTAAAAATCCAAAAATTCAGAAAATTCCCAGAAAATTCCAGAAAATCCCAAATATTCCCAATTTCATTTTGTCCAACTACACCATGGGCCAATTTTGTCAATTTACCCTACTTTTGTCAAAACCCCCAAATTGACTCATTTTAACCCAAAGTGGACCCAATGTCAAACCAAACATACCCAATTGACCCCAATTTTGGTCCAATTCAATTCTAAACTTCAATTCAACATTCCCAATACCAATTTAGACCAAATCCAAGTCCAATTTGATTGACATTTGGATCCAATTTCACTTTGGGCCTTAAAGCCCAAATTTGGACCCATGACCCAAACTTAACCCAAACTCACCCAATTCAACTCCAATTAACCCCAAATCTTTTCTAAACCTTCCTTAACATCCTCATAAACAAAACACTAACATGATTTGCCCAAGATTTTGACCCAAACCCCACTCAAATTCAACCCAAAATCAAAAAGCCCAATTTTGACCTAAACCCAAATCTAACCCAAATAGGCCCAAACCCCAAAATTAAAACCCAACCAGAGCCAAAACCTCTTTGAAACACTCCCATAAACATTTCTTAACATTTATTTTACATCAATTTCAACCCTAGCCCAACATTGGCCCAAGTTAGCCTAATTTGACCTACATTGGCCCATTTACCAAATAAACCCAAATTCAACCCAATTCAAACCCAAACCACCTTAAATCTATTTCAAATTATTCATGACACATCCATGAGCTAAAACCAACAACTATT